>JAOTQQ010000023.1:24038299-24056873 GCA_026546715.1 Gallinago undulata
TGTCTGATAACCCTTTCAGTAAAGAAGTATTTCCTAATATCTAACCTGAACCTCCCCTGGTGCAACTTGAAGCCATTACCCCTTGTCCTATCATCTATGAACTGGGAGAAGAGACCAACCCCTGCCTCTCTACACCCTCCTTTCAGATAGTTGTAGAGAGCAATAAGGTCTCCCTTCAGTCTCATCTTCCCCAGACTTAACACCCCAGCTCCCTCAGCCTCTCCTCATAAGGCTTGTGCTCCAGACTCCATAGCTAGCTTGACTCCATAGCTTGAAAGTTTCAATCAAGGCAGAGTAAGTTTTAGTAAATGTAGAAGATGTTAGAAATAGAGGAAGACATTGAGATGACCAGTAATCTTCCCATGGAAACGGTTAGATTCCTGGGTTTTCAGAAAAGCAAAACATCCCTAAAATCGCTGTTTTTTTCCCCCTTAAGTAATTGCAGTCATTGCTCTTGGAATCTACATGTTCAGAGCCTGGTATGGCTTTAAAGTTTTTAGCTAATAAAGAAATCAAACAGCATGAGCTTCAACACATGCTTAAATATAGCATGAGTAGTACAAGTGGCTAAAAATAATGAGGAAGATCAGGATAGTTTATCCTTGATAGAACTTGCTGAATCAGGTGTTTTTAAATAGCATGCTTCATGTTTCTGAGCAGAATAGAATTGTCTTATCTTTGGGTGACTGTAAAACCACTGCAGGAAAAAAACCACAACAAACTTAGCTGTCCAAAATAAATCGTTGTAAAATAGGCAACTATTTAAATGAGACTGTTTATTTATTTATTAAATGAGACAGTTTAAACTTGACATTGAGTCCTTCACAACCTTGATACTCATCTGTTAGGAATAACATATTCAATTCCAATAATTGTTTTTATTTTGTTTAGGATGGTTAAACTGCACTAATTCCTAAACGCTGCCACTCAGACAACACTTTTT
The DNA here is from genome assembly GCA_026546715.1 of Gallinago undulata. Lineage (NCBI taxonomy): Eukaryota > Metazoa > Chordata > Aves > Charadriiformes > Scolopacidae > Gallinago > Gallinago undulata. Next base: position 24,039,243 of record JAOTQQ010000023.1, read on the forward strand.
AGCTCTCAGAGTATTTTGTGAAGGTGAAAGGCTCACTTCAGTTTCTCACAGAAGGGCACACAAAGAAGTAAAACAGCTTACCGAAGGTGGCCTCTCAGCAGGGATGGTGCCGTGGCAGAACTAGGAAGACCTTCCTCCTGTGGCAGTCCAAAATTTCTTTTGCTTGCTTTTGCCAGCTAATGTAGACTGAAACCTGATGTAATCTGCAAGCACTTACCCCTTAATGTTGCTTTATAAAAAATGTTAATTTAAGACATCGGAAGTGTTTGGTTTAATGTTTTTCTGTGTAGCGAGGTAGAATACTGAAACGTTCTTGCTAGTTGACAGTATTTCCTAATGGCTGTGTCAGGAGCTGTGATGGTGGTTTTTTCTAGTGTTTTATAACTTCTTATATACAAATGATAGCGTAACCTGTCTGTTTTAAGCAAATTTCATCTCACTAAGCAGCAAGCTAAAATACATGTGTTAAGATGTCTGTCGTCTTTCAGATTCACTTATGTGAATAAGGAAAACATGTTCTCTTGTTAGGGAAGTGGAACTGAGCTAAAAGTTATAATTTTAATGGAAGGACTGGACTGACACTGTTTGACTAATACATGTTATGATGAAACAAGCCACACAGAGCAAGGTTTTAGCTGAATCAGAAATGACTTAATTGCACTTTTTATATAGTTCGAAGAATGGTTCCAATTTGTGAAATTAACTGTTAAAACAAACATTAAGTTAGTTGAGGTCTTTTAAACATTAAATGCTATGTGTTTAACAAAGAGAAGTAGGTTAAAATGCTGCTATTACTACTTTTTCTGATTTAGAGCAGAAAGCAGAGCCCGGAAACGTGTGGTGGAGAGAACATAGAGCTTGCAGCTGATTCAGTGCAAGTTTCAAGACACATGTTCCCAGGTTTCATTGTTAAGTTCGAGTTGCTTGGAAAATGAAAGTCAGTCTATTCAGGTTGCTTTGTTATGAAATCTGTGTGGAGTGAAATGTAAGTGGGTCTGTGAATAGGAGGCATCTAAATTTTTATTTTTTTTAAATAAAATTGGTAAAAGCTTTTTCTACATTCTGAACTTTTTTAAGCAGTAAGGATGAAGCAAAAAGGACATCCAAATGGCATCCAAAAATTCTTTCCATCCTTAAACAACTATGAATCTGTGCTCAAAACACTTCTGAATGTCTTTGCTTAAACCTCCTTGAAATGCAAGAAACAGGTCTGATAAGCACCATTTCCTTCTTGAGGATACTAAATGGAAGAGCCAACACCAGTATCTTTCAGTGTCCTCTGTTCTGTCCTTGGTAACAGAGCAGAATGAATATCCATTAATCTAGTTTGCCTTTTGATTGCAAACAAGATGATTGTGTCCTGTTCTTTGAACACCTTATTTTTTGTTTTATGTTTTAGGGTATGTATGTATATATTCATTATTTCATACATAAAAATATTTCCTCTTTGTACTTCTTACTATTGCCTAGGCTTACAGGTAGATTTATAATCACTGAACTCTGGAGTTTGCCTCTTTGTAGCCCACTTGCAGGAAACTGCCTGGATGTTTTGTCTGAGGTTGTAACTTGTATGTCACGTGTATGTCACACTGATCTTGGACACAATCACATCACTCCTTCTCAAAAAGACCAAGGAAGTCCAGGGATGATACTTAGAAGCCCTGTGTTACCCAGAACATGGTGAGGTGGACTCTTGAGTGGGAAGAGCAATTATCAGCTTTCAGGATAAACCTACTGTCATCTAAATAAAAAGACAATAAAAAGCGATAAGGGAGGAGAGAAGCACTAGCATTGCTGGGCAAGAGTTCCTCCTCCAGGATTGCCACAGAACATCTAGGGACCAATGTTGAGAAGCAGATTATTAAACTTGCTTATCTCCTCCAGTAAAATACGTTATGTTGGTTTAACTTCTGCTTGGTGTAATAGAACAATACTTGTCAAAGTGCCAAAGTAATAGATGAACTCTGGCAGTCATATGAGTAGTGCTGCAGGCTAGATCATCATCAGTGTGGAATTTTGGTGGTGTTTTTATCCAAGGGTATGGTTCCATACATGGTAGCGGGGTTGGAACTCGATCTTTAAGGTCCCTTCCAACTCTAACCATTCTATGATTCTGGGATTGTGTTTAACACAGGCCTGGGGCTAGCTGTATGAGAATCTGTTTCACCAATATTAGTCTCAAGTGGGGAGTTATATCTAGGAAGTAATTTTTCTTTTATTACTCGCAAATACATAGCGTGTCTTTGTTCCCTTGCAGGTGTAGCATCAAGTAAGAAACACCACTGGCAGACAGAAAAGGATACTAACATGTCACAGAGAAGAAATGGATGCTTTTTTCCAAAGCAAAACTTTTCATATCCTTTTCTTCCAGATGTGGTTTCCTTTTCTGTTTCCAGTGATGCTAGAGCATCCAGAAATGGGTGCTCTTGCATTACCCTAGCCAACATCTTGAAATAGAAAGCTGGCTGCTATTAAAAAAAACAGAAAAGTTGAGAAGTTCCTAATTTTCTCTTAGGCAAGGATAGCTAGCTTCGAAATGTGACTTTCAGATTTCGCTGGGAAATGAGCTATGCATCTAAGGCAATAAAGTATCTTAGACATTCTTTGGCAGAATTTTTACACACTTTTGCAAGTGTGTAAAAACTTCACTTTGCTGAGCATCCAGCCACAGTTGTTTAAGGATAAATAAAAGAAACTTGGTATGTGACAGTTATGCTTCTCCAAATATATAACTTGGGATTCATTTATAGCTTCTGCAGTCAAAAGAAAAAATAGGTAATCAGAACACTCCAAGAGATAATTAGATTTCTTTGGAAGAGACTTACTGATACATGCAATTCTAGGTACATATTGCAAATTATTGAGCTGCTTTTCCAAAACAGAATTAATGCATGAAATATGATCTGCTTCTTTCTACAAATCCACATAGACATGTGAGTATGTGAAAACAGGTAAAAGCCACCATCTTTCACTGTGTCAAAGTATTGTGTTAGAGGTATTATTGAAGGCATGGATGTGGATTCTGAGTATTTCTGTTACTGTGCAAGCCTCTGTTGTTTGGAGAGAAGCCGAGACTACAGTTTAGTGGTAGATCTAATCAACTGGTACATGAACAAAACATTGTATTTTCTAGAGGAAATCTTTACTTCTTAGACTGATTTCGTTCAGTCTTTGCCCCAAATTATGTATCTTGGACAACTGAAGGATGCCAAGCAGAAAGGTGTCTGTTTAAGGTTCAAAAAATGATCTTCTGACTACCAGAGAAATGTCATGGTTCTCCATATGCTTTTTTGGTAGTGATAAATGGAAGAGTACTGTGTTATATGACATAAGTTTCACTGAACTTGAACCAATCTTGGTGTTGCCTTATAACAGGGAAGAGTGAGAGCATGTGAGAGACCCTGGATTTTATGGTTTTGGAGAGCCAACTCCTACTCCTCTCAAAAATCTCCATGTAGGAGCTATGGAGGGGAAGGACCTTGTGAGAGAATAAGCTTTTCCCTTATGTTATTTATCTCTTCTGGAGTAATTCTTCTATTTTAAATCTCAAAGGACTGAACGGGTAGAGTATCTGCCTTCACTGTCCTGTAAGAAGTGATAGTCAAAGTGAATCTAATGGCTCAACCTCTGTTTTTGCCTTCTCACTGTGCTTCTTGGCTGGGACAAGGAGCATGACAATTACATTCTCAGGGATGCATGTGACTGCCCTGCCATGAAAGAAATCAGTAATGGCATGTGGGCTGTATATAGGTCTCGGTGAATGCTGCTGTTCAAAGATAGAGCAAGCATATATGGAGCATGTGCACATAAAAAGCACAACAACAACATGATCTCACTCCCAAAATTGCTGACTTCAAAAAAAATGTAAGGAAATATTTATTTTTGTGTTAGACATAAAACAGTTGGAAATTTCAAATGCAGATCTTTATTGGTTTGTGTACTTTAACAAATGCTGAAAACAGTTTTAATTTGCAGCTGGCTTAGAATTGTGGTGATATCTAAATAAGAAGCATTACACTACCCTTGTGAAAAGATAGAGTAGAAATTACTCTACCATATGGCTCATAGTGGAGAACTGCGTAGTATATTACAAAAGGGCAGCTATTTAATCCTGCCATTGATGGAGAAGTGTAGCATCTGTGCCACTTTATGCTTTGGGGCATAAAGGACTTTATTCCTATATTTGCTAGTTTCATTGCTATTGCGAGGGTGACAAGAATGTGAACAGTGTATATATATAATTCTCTGCACTTGATATTTACTAAACTTTTTTTTTAACTTTTCAGGTTGTTCGTCAGATGATGTGGCTGATGGATCATATTTTTAAGTACACAAACTTTGGCATTGTGTCTCTGATCCATGGAGACTTCTTTATAAGACAGGTAAATGGAAACACATAATAGTGCTTTGATTTATCCTTATATTTGGAACACTGTGGTGTTTTGGGACTTACTCATTATATCCTGGATGGTTTACAGAACAAAATATCTATGTTGTTATATGTGTATTTGTGTAGAGCTTTCTTCTGAAACTATTTTTTTTTCCAAGCTTCTTTTATTATTTGCCTAGACACAAATGTTTATGGAACCCAGTTATGATGGGAGCTTTTTATGAGATGTGTACAAGCAAAGTAGGTGGACAGTCCTTTTTGTCTGTCTGTTTCTGACTGCCCACTGTTGGTGCCTGTCTTCTTTCCTTAGTAACCTTGAAGCTGTGCAACGAGTCCAGTTAGGTCACTGTTCTGACTGCCAGAGTTTCAGATAAGGAAAGGCAGGACAATCCCATTTGATGGTGACATGGTAGCTTACCAGTTTAAGGTAGTGACGGACCTGCATAAATAGTAATTGATTCTTGAAAGTTAATTATTATTTGAGCATCAGGAAAGAATATGTGTTGAACCCAGCATCTCAAATGTGAAGGAGTGAAAACCTCAGATTATTTCTTACAATTTGGGGGTTTTGTTGTTTGGTGGCTGTTGATCACACTGCACTCTAAAAACTTGAAGTACAACAGAAAGCTTGAACCTGCTGCCAGTTATGTGAACTGTGACAACCAGCATTCATGTTTCTTTCCTCTTCTTGTTTTTATTTGTCTGGACCTGAAATGTTTGGGCAGACCGAGAGAATTAATGCATTTTCACTTTACAGAGAAGAAAAATCTAATTTACTCAGAATGAAATAAAGAAATACTTAATCACAGTTACATACAGCTAAAGTGAGATTTCTCACTAAGACTAGAGGCATGGTTAGAAAGCCTCAGGCAAAATTAGATAATAAACTAAAGGTCTCTAGAGAGAAAACTGAGTACTGTGAAAGTATGGAAAGGAACAGGGTTTGACACTTTGTAAAACATAAATCTGTTTCAGTAGTTAAAATTCACAAGATACACATTTTGAGGTACATATGGCTGTCATCTCGTTAATTGTAACTTCTGAATATGGTGTTGCAATTCCAGTTACAAAACCAATTTATTACTGAGCTGCAAACACTAAGGCTTTTCCTCATCTTGGTGAAGTGGCTGAGATATGCAACATTACAAACAAAATGACGTCATCATGAGTCTAAATATAAACCAATTGAAAATGAAATGTTTCTTGGCTGTTAGCCTTTGGGTGTAGCAAAAACGCTTACAATAAGTGAGTAATGATCCTTTGCCTAGCTATAGAAAGGCCCTAGTAATATTTGGATGAGCAGATACTTAATTTTTTCCCCTGTAAAAGAATGTCATTTTATCATGGTGGAATTCATCCTGTTTGTTAAAAATGTACATTGGCTTCATTTTCATGAGCAGCACCAATTGCAGTTTTATGAATGCTTCTGAGCTCTACTGGAAGTTGACTAGTGTTCTCTCCCATTAAAAAGTTTATTGGAAACAAGAGTGTGTCAGTTTCTTGCCACTTCGGTGCAAAGTGCATGGCATCCTGAAGAATGTCAGCAGTCTGCTGCTACCTGTTTTCTTCCCCCTAAAGGAGAGAAGGCTGAGCCTGTTCCCCGTGGTGGTGAGCCATGGTCTTCAAGAATTGGTTGTAGTAAGGAGCTGCTTCTGTATGACTGATTTTCTCTTCTTTCTGGAGAGTATGTTAATTGCGTTTTATCTTCCAGGACTCTTTAGTATTCCACTAGTCACGGCTGCTTTTAAACATCCCAGTAGAGTTTTCTGTATCGCAGCAGCATCTTAAACCTCACGGTATTTGCCAAACAGCAATTTCTCCGCCAGTTGGGTTCATTAGGCTTGTTTTGATTTTGGAGAGTTCTAATATCTAACGTGTGAAAAGTTTATCATTCACCGCTGTTTTTTTAACTGCTGTGCTATCCTGGAGTCCTGTGGTCTGGTGAGAAAGGACTGTTCTAACTGAGGGACTTTTATGTTGCTCTTTAATTCCATTAATATGAGCAGACAGAGCTTTTTCCTTCCCTTTCACGAGGTAAGTTGGAAGTAATTGCAGTCCTGAGATTTCAAAATCTAGGAGAAACGCTTTCATAAAACTTGTCTTCAATGAAATATTCTTTTGTTGTTGTTGTCTTCCATTCAACCTCACTCTCCCAAGCCAAAAATACACGAACAACCAAAGTGTGGAAGGTTTGTAGCAGTTTTGTTGACATTTCAGAGAATTAAAATCACCTTTGCTGAGGTAATCTTAAATTTTGGACCTCTGCATCTTTAGACCGATGCTGGAAGGTCACTTTGGAGCACTCAAAAATGATAACTGATGCAAATTAATTCCTGTGAAAATTTTGGCCTCTTGCTGTGTGTGGAAGTGGGATTGTTGTTGAAGATACTGAAGATACTTCAGAAGTAATTAAGGACAGATGTTACTGGCTTAAAAGAAAAAGTTGTGCTAATGCATCAAAGAGGAGAAATGAATGATGGGGATTTTTGTTGGTTTTTTTTCCTCCTTGGTCTTTCAGGTTTAATTATCACTTGGCTATATCTTAGTAATTATCAAACTAGAAGCTGGTGTCATAGCAGCACCTTGTTGGCTAGAGCATCTTGTTTTTATTGTTTTAGGCTTTAAGTTCATACAAATAAAATCACTTCCTACTCACCGTTTTCCCCTAGAGAAAGGGATCCTGGAAACGCAGTACTTTTCGTTTGTTTGGGGGTTTCCCCTTCTTTCTCAAGCAATAAGTGTTTCCATCAGTGTGCTGTTTTCAGTTGAGACTAAGCATTCAAGCAACACAGATTTGGGAGAAATCTGTGGTTCTGCTGTGGTGGCTGAACTCAAGCCTGGTCTTGAGGTCTGATTGTGTCTTTTGGTACCTCTGCTATTCTAATATGGGATGAGGGGAGAGGTGTGTGGAAATATGTACATAAAGCAAAGATACTGTTTGGCTTGCAGACGTTACTGAAGTTACCTCCAAATCATAGCTTGACTCCTAGATTGTCTTTGCCAAATTTGATTTAGCAAATTCAACTTGGGACCCAGTAACAACTAGAGAATTCTGTAAATACATCCTCCTGTTATGTGGAGCTCCCATTTATAGTATGGATGTTGCTCTTGCAGAGAAGTTATCAAATCAGGAGCCTCATCCTCAATTTCAAGGGCTTTTTTTCAGACTTTCTGTAAAGTGGCATTGACTTAGCCACCAGTGGGTACTCTGGGAACAGTGTTTTGTGTTGTCATAGAGGCTTGTGTCTCTGAAAAGAGAGAGAAATCATAGAAATGTAATAATTATCTGTCTTAATGTTATCTCTTTTAAGCATTCATTTTATTTAGGTAATGTTTTATCCTTATAGGGAAGAGCACACCGTGACCAGCAGCTTGTGTTACTCAAGGAGCATCTAGAAAAATATTACAGAAGCCGTAATCGGAAATGGATTGTTTTATTTCCAGAGGGTGGCTTTCTTAGGAAAAGAAGAGAAACAAGCCAGGCATTTGCCAAGAAAAACAATTTGCCATTTCTTAAACATGTCACCCTGCCGAGGCTTGGGGCAACACAAGTAATTCTGAAAACGCTTGTAGCACCGCAAGAAAATGGAACTCCAGCAGGTGGAGACGCTGTGATAAAAGGTAAAGACCACTTCACTCCTGTGAATAAGAAACAAATTGAATGCCCAAGATCAGAGCAAAACATTTTGCATTTAATTGGTCTTTTTAAATGTCAAATATGTCCATAATGCACCATCATATTTATATAAATGTTTTCGTATTTGCTTTTAGTTACACTGAGTTTATTTTTTATGTTGAGAAACACAAAAAAAGAAAACTTCAGTTTTCTACACAGTGTGGCTGCATGAATGCTTGTCTTGGTACACACGATGGGTAGAGCAGATACTGGAATGAGCACCCAGAGTGGACAAGAAGGTGGGCTGCTCCTTTCAGTATGATTGGTAGTTTGCACAGGCTTATGGTTGTATGTAACAATAGTAAAAGTATTTCTGGGATATGCAAACTATGCTCAGATTTGTATTCCTGGCCTTAAAAGTTGCTTTGCATCCAGAACTGTTTACTTCATTCCTCTTCCTGAACTTTTTTCTGTTGAGTTCTTCTATTCTCTAGAGACTTTTATTTGTTGCTGGAGTTCACTGTCACTGATGACTAGATTTGAGGGATTGTTTTGGGTGTCTTATGTTAGAAGTTATGAGGGAATAAAAAAGTTCCTGCAGCTTTATTTTTCTGGGATACCTGGACCATATGGTAGAGTATAGCTGGGATAAAAACACTGCCTGTAGTTACGGGACTCGGGCTTTTAGTCTCTCAATATTTAAAATTAGCTTCTTGGCATATTCAAAGAGCAGGGTTAGATCTTGCTTAACTTAGTTGTGGATTTCTGTTACTTAATATAGAAACGATGGATTGGGAGTTTGTGGTGGTTTCTTACTGATGGGTGGTGCTGGTGTTTTCATAGCCAAATTATAATAATTGTTTAGCAGTTTGAACCAATGATGCATCCTAATGAAGCCACATATAGAGATGACTTTGGGTTTTTTCTGTGCTGTGTTCAAATTTCAGGGTTAGCAGGAAGCCTCATACAGAAATTGTTTCCAGATTTTTAGTTTTGAAGTTAATCTTGTCAATGTAGGAAATGAATGGAGATTAAGTTCTTGCAGGAGTGGAGGGAAGATTTTACATGAACTGACAATCAAGCTGTGGAATGCATCAGAATTACTTCCGTTCAGGTTACCTGCAGAAAAGAAAGGCTGAAGAAAGCCCTTCCTTGTATTGGAAGATTTTAGGTTTAATAGAGAAACAGAATACCCTAGTCCTTGTTAAAAGTTACATTATATTTTAAGGAGAAAAGTTTGTCCTGTTTCTGTTTTATTTATTCCTGTCTCCAAGGCAAAAATGTATGAAAAATAAGTAGTTTCCCAAATGTGAATGACAGGCCTTGTAGTTCTAGAAGGGGACCAGAAGCACTCGACAAATACCAGTTTTGAGCATTTGATAACAGTTGACCTAACTAGGTACTAAAATAAAGGAATTGTCTCAGAGGTGCAGTGGAACAACATCTGTCCATCCTATTCAAAAGACAGAAGGAAAGATAAGTGGGCAAGAATAAGAAAGAACTCATATCATTCTTTCAGAGTAATGGACAGGAAAACATAATAAAAGGAATGAAAAAAAGAAGCTAAAGTAAATTTTATATGCTAGGAAACAGTACATTTGAATCTGAGGTGGTTTAAGTTCTCTCTTCTCTTAAGCTGACAAAAATGCTTCTAGCGTGGTGAAACTTCCTTTTCAGAGATGTATGGAAGGTTAATTCTTGATTTATATCTTGTCTAAAAGACTCATCCTCTGATCTGCTGCCTTCCAAATGCTTTTACTGTACTCTTACCACTTTAGAGAATTTTGAAGAATGGTTGTTCAGTTAAATTTAAATATAATTTTATAAATTGATACGGTTATATTATAAAGTTAGAAGCCTAAGAAGTTAGTGATTGTCTTTACTTTTTATCTCTCTTACCTTTTCCTTTTTTTAACCACATGAAGAAAACCTTGCTCAGTGAAATCAAACTTTTCTGTATCCTTTCTGGGTTACCATCGTTGACTCGGGTGTGGTAGAACTAGAGGCAGTATATACAGTAAAGCTTTTGCCAGTATCTTGCACAGAGATTGCATATAAACATTTTGTACATTATTACCGTAGTCTTTTGCTTGGGAAGTGGCTTGTGTGTCGGTAGCATCACACTTGAACTTCATGGTTCACTGAAAAAAATTTTCCTCTGCACCGCTTCTCCTTGTGCTCCATACTGGCTTAGTTAACAATGCTAATGGTGTCCTGGGTTACCGAATTATTCATTGTACTATAATAAGCTTTCTTCTCCATTATTTATCATATTCTCTGTCTCTTTGTTATTGCCAAGCTTTAATGATAGGGGTTCACCACCCTCCCCCACTGGATTTTAGTTAAATTGGTTTAAGAGTATCTCCTCCTCATCAAAAATTGTCCCCTTCCTGTTGAGTTTCCTGGGTAGCTGTGTTATGATGAGTCGTGATACGCAGTTGCAGTGCTCCTGAGTGCTGTCACTTCATTACTACTTTACTTGTTTATGAAGATCCTTGTAGCTTTTATACCATTGTAGATTTTATACCATTCTACTTTGTCAACTGGAATGGTGTGTAATACTGAGCAAGAGGAGAAGAAAAGATGTCAAGAGCAACTGGAATAAAAGATGGTTCTTTCTTAATATACTTCTATGCTGCACCCTAATTTGGTACAAAGCAGGTTGCATACAGTTGTTTTATCATGTTGCCCCCTGCTTCCCAGACACTAGCTTGTTTTTGTGCATAAATGTCACTGGAGCCTTCAAATAGTAGCTGAAGAATTGTGCAGTACCTGGATGGTACATCATCTGCCTTTCTTCCGTAAGGTCTCTAATCTGCCTTCGGTCATTCCTGGTGCGTTTGCGTTGTGAAGCAAGAGCTTCAGTAGCCTCCCCAAAATTTCCTTAGTTTTAATTATGGTATTAGTATTCTTAATATCCAGTGCCTTTTACAGTACTATTTCAGTACTATTTTTGTACTAGTTATGGATTTCACACAGTTTATTACCGGATTCTTCCTCTGTAAAGTGACAGGAAGAAAAAATGTTCCTCAGCTAGGCAATCAATGCTATTTAATTATTCTTGTACTTAAACTGATCAGTTCTTTATCAGTTGCTTTTCCAAGGCAAGCAGCCTCTATTTTCTTGATTTCCTCCTCCTAACAGTTTTCCAAGCCTTCTTTCATATTTAAAGTCCCAAGTACTAGCCTTCATCAGGATGAAATTTAACTTATTGCTGGTAAATGCTGAGTTAAATGACTAAAACAGTTGTTACTTTCGCTACCTTTTGAAGCACCTGTTTAATTTTAATGAAATTCTACAATTTTATTCCTAAATAAATACAAGGATGGAAGAACATATAGAAAGGGCAATACTATCAATTAATGGCTGGAGTGCTTTTGAAGCTAGAAAGTACAGACAATGTAGTTAAGTGGTGTCTGTCCCTGAAAAGAATGGTATGAGTTAATTCTGGTGTCTGATGAAAGCTTCCCTCTGGGCAGATGTGCTGTGCCCCCCTGGCAGAGCGCTGCTGCCAGCGCCGGCGTTCCAGGAGAAGGCTTTAGCACAGGATAGAAATACGGGCAACATAAAAATACTTGATGCACAGACATCCTCCTCGTAACCCTGTAGGGACCAATGTGTGCATTGTGAGGGATTGTTTTATGGGTTTGTTTGTTTATTTAATTTTTTCATGGAACACTTAGTCTCTGACACAGTTGCAAGTACAGTGTTTCTGCAGTGAATAAGAATTGATCTTCTTGTGAGTTTTACAACTAGTAAAATGTTCTAAGTGCTAAACGGGTGGCAATTCAAAGGAGTTTGGAGAAATTGTTCACTGAAAAGGTGTGTTCCAGAGCCTTGCTCTAGTATGGTGGGGTTTTTTAATTTTATTTTACTATGCAGCAATTTTTTGTCTGATAAGAGGTTGCCGTGAGTTTGGTTAGAGCCGTATTGGAATCTTATCTTGCTGTTTTCAAATGCAGCACAGTACATTCGGTTCTGATTCTTTTTCTCAGAGAAATTCAATTTTCCCTTCTGCAGAGCTGGATGCTGGACTTTTTTAATCAAATTTTTTGATTCACTGTTGTATGAGGAATGTGAGTTTAATAACATGTGGGAAGGTTTTTTTTAATCCTGAAAATGGGGCTTCTTGTTTTTGTTCCAGGTGACTTGTTATGGAGAGATCTTGGGATAATGTTGAAGTTCAGTCTGAGAGCTAATCTTTGGGAAAACAGTTAATTTTAAGGTCGGTGGTGACATGAGGACAAGTAGAGGACAAGCAGCAAGTTACAAGAACACGTTGCTATGCAGGGGAGGCAACAGCCTCTTTTGGCTGCATTTAGAGTGATGTAAGTGTTCAGGAAGCCACACCTGAACACTAGTGAATGCTAGTAAATATTTTTCTTTTTCAAGTGGAAGCTGTGGTACTCAGGTTCACGCCTGGCTGTTGCATTCTTTTCTACTCCGGATGTAATCTGGCAGTATCGCACCATCCAGAACTGGGATGGAGGTGAGGTTTCCTGCTGAAACCTGTCTTTATAACTTGCTTTTTCTCCATGGTAAACACTGACGGTCTGCTGGCGGGTTTGAAGAGTCCTGTGCATAGTCAAATCCGGCTTTCAGCATTGGTTGAGTGTAATTCCAGGTAGGACACAGAGGGGAGGAAGAGAAGCTCCAAACCCCACTAAATTTGTGATTGCAGACAGTCAGGTATCTGCTGTGAAAGGACCATAGAGGATGAGAGACCACTGAATGTCTTGAAGATGCTGATGGTAAGTTGCTTCATAACTAAATATGAAGGAACTTACTATCACTGAATCCACAGCTAGAATAAAAACAAGGAAGAAATAGTTATGCGGTGAGTTAGGAGTTTGTTAGGAGAGTGTTTCAGGTTTGGTTTTGGTTTTTTTTTGTGTAGGCCATAAAGCTGCTGTTAGGTGTGATTTTTTCAGTCTTGTCTCAGTGCTCATAAGGCAAGTATGTGCTGTTCATACTGAGGAACGCTATTGCTACGTGGTTTGGATGCAGCTGTGTAGGACAGAGGCCTGCAGGCTTGTTTTGAACATTTATGTACTGTTTAAAAAGAATCAGACTGCTAACATTTTAAGGCAATTTGACAAATCAAAATCTTCCACCTGTGCAGAAAATGGCAAGCAGACCAGCACCACAGAAGGAAAACTAGTCCTCGGAGAGATCAGCTTAAATTTGGCCTCTGCAGCAGTTTCTTCTGCCTGAAGTCTCTGGCAGCCAGGCTGCTCAGTCTTTCAGCAAGTACTAGAAATGAAGGATGAGAATGTCTTTTAACGGTAGGTAGAAAGTTCAAAAGGGTTTGGCTGTCAGAAACATCTGTGGCTGTCTTGGCCAAGCCAAACTTGGCAAGAGAAGTTCCTGAACAGGTACACGCAACTCCCTCTTTTTTTTTTTACCTAAGCACCAGACCTGAGAGTCACACCATGTTGTAACTAATGCAGCGATCTTTATGTTCCGAGTTCCTGCTAGTGTGCCCCATTTTAAAAATAACAGGGCTTATTCTCATTCAAAGGTCTGCTTGGGCTTGAAAGCAGCGTACTTGCGCATAGTGAGGTTCTACCCCTTTGTGTTGTCTGCCATTGTCTGTTTCTTTTTCAGTTTCATGATCTATTACAGCTTCGTGGCTTTAAAATAAATATGCTCGTGAGCAGGTCACAACACAGTATAATCCCCCACAAAGGACTGCAAAATTTATTTCAAAATTAATTTTCTTAAATCCTCAGTGACTTAGGTTTCTATGGCAGTGTGAAATCTTGGATGATTATGTAAGGCTTATTTTAAACCAGAGTATGCAGAAAGATGCCTGTGATTTCATAGCACCTATTGGTATTTGCACATGGAAGTAGTTGCGCTAAGACCTGCTTGCTCTAAAGGAAAGTCTATGGAGGCTGATGTTACCTTCAGAATTTATTTTTTTTTCCTAACCTGGGGTTCCTGGTGAGCTGCTAGAGACAGATTTTTCTCGTCACCCTGTCCTGGAAGGGGCTGGAGGTGAGTTGGGAGCTGGTCTGAGGAATCCATGCAGCAATTCTGCTCCACAAAAGCAGAATGTAGGAAATAAGCACTTGGGAAGACTGCAGGAGTCTTACCATAATGAAGCTTGAACCATTATCCACTGAAAGAACAATTTGAAATACTAGCTAAATATTTAATAAATGATTTTAAAACATTTAACTGTAAATAATAAGATAATGTGCCCATATTCATCTGGCAAATTTTAATTGCAATTAATGATCTCTGTTGCTTACTCACTTAGACAATTTACTTGTCTTTGTTTATTCTTACTTTACATCTGGGAAAATAATAAATTGAATGGCTTTGTTCTGAAATCCATTTCTAAATGAATATTTCTGTGGATTTGCTATTAATTTAATATTGGCTTTTCTCTAATACATTGCTACTTTTAAAATGAAGGACTCTGTAGTTAGTGCTTTTCTTAAGAGAGACTTGACAAGCACTCTGTCATGATGCTGGCAAGCCTGGAGCCTCTGATGGGACCTCGTGTTCTCATTTCACGTGTCTGTCAGGGTTTTAAAATACTGTATTTCCAGAAGGTGACACTGGATGTTTCAGCTTGACTTGTGTAGCTTGCACTTGGTGAAGTTCTGGAATAGCACATTGCATGATGCTAATAACCTAAATATTACGAAATACTGTCTAGCCTTATTCAGGTAACAAATAATTGTAACGAAGCAGTAAATACCATTGTTGAATTGACACTATGAAAACACTAGCTGCTTGTTTAACAGTAGTTGATAGATATATGTGATGGCATTGCTGTAGCTGCCTTCTCACACTTGATTAAATTAAATGCAAATTAAATGAAATGCAGGTGGAAACTCGCAAGTCAGTCTTTGTATGTATGTTCTAGTTGGCATTAATAACTGTGGATTATAGAGTCTGCCTCAGGCTGTTTGTTGCAGCTTTCTTAACATGTGTGGTAGCTCCTCTGTAAAATCGGAGCGGCGATTCTGGGCAAGACCAAACATCTCTCTAGCCCAGCATCTTGTCCATGACTCCAAGAGGGTATCAGAGGAAGAGTGTGAACACGGCAAACATGCGTCGTCCTTCTCCCGCGTACTCTCCTAGTTTCTGACGGTTGCCAGTGTGGTAGGTTTTCCAAGCCAGATGGGGATTTCTGCCAGTTCAACTGACCCTTCAATAGATTTCCCCCATGTACTTATCCAGTCTGAGTCCAACTCTTGGCATCCTTGACATCCTTTGGCAAGGATATGCCCACAGTTTTATTCCCCTTGGCACGGCTTAACCCCAGCTGGCAAGTGAGCACCATGCAGCTGCTCACTCACTCCCCCCCGATGGGACTGGGGGAGAATCAGAAGAGTAAAAGTGAGAAAATTCATGGATTGAGATAAAGACAGTTTAATAACTAAAGCAAAAGCCATGCACGCAAGCAAAGCAAAACAAGGAATTCATTCTCTACTTCTTGGTGACATGCCCCTCATTCCTGGTTTGTGTTTCAGATCTGCCTCTCTCCCCCTTTGCAAACCTGTGAATTGAAGACATGCCATAGAGACGTCATGGCTGGGTTGATATCTGACCTTGACTATTGCTGGCAGTAACCTATGTTCAGATTTATATTTGGCTCTCATGAATAATCTTCATAGTAAATATTTTCACCTCCTTTAATCCTTTTTTCAGTTTCTATTTATGCAGAGCAGCATATGAACATGTACCGGCATCAGACTTTCTGGGACCTTGTGGATGCAGTTTCCTCTCCATTGTGAAAACTGACCATCTTCTATTTGTTGCTTTCTTGTCTTTACCACATGAAGTGGTGTATTTCTTCTTCATCCAGTAACTCGAATTTTTAAGAACCTTTGAGGGATTTTTCAAAAAAGTGTCTTTGAAAAATCTAACTACATTGTATGACATAAATCACCTTTATCCACTTGCCCTAACTCAGTAACAAGGCGAGCTGTCCAAGGGGGTCTGCATTGCTGCTTCTTCATCAGTGGTCTGCAACTGTGGGCTCCTATGAAGGCCCAGTTGTAAATGTGCTGAAAGTGCAGACTAAGAAAATTGGATTTTTATTTTTTTAAGTTTTTCTTTTGGTGAATAGGGGGAAGTACCTAACATTTGGGCCAACGTTTTATGTGACTGTACTCATACCCAGTGATTGAACTTACTCTATTCTGTGTATGTAAGGACAACAGAAATAACTGTGAAAGTAAAATCTTGGACTACCTGAAGTTTGTAAAGAGTATTTCTGTGCTCCATAATGATATCTGGATTTGATTCTTGGCTGCCTTCTTTCTGCCTTATACCTCATGAAGTACTATCAAATCAGTGACATGCACTTTCTGATTACTTCTAATATTGTGTTTCTTTTTGTTCCTAGAGAGCAAATCCAAAGGCCTCCAGTGGGTGATAGATACAACCATTGCATATCCCAAAGGTGAACCTATAGACATCCAAACTTGGATTCTTGGCTACCGTCAGCCGACGGTTACACACGTACATTACAGGTAGGACATAAACCTTCTACTCTGAATTAAAATATTAGAAAGTAGTGACAAACGAGCAACATCGTGTTTCAGGATATGGGAAATCAGTAGCAATGTCTCTGTTATGTGCATCACTCTCTTATGGGCAACTCATATTACCTAAACACAACACAAGTTTCTTTTGAAAAGTTCAGTAACTATTCCATATCTTGGCACATTGAAGTTTCTAATTAATCTCCTGTGGCTGAGTGTAGTTATTGGGAATATATTTGATGGCTAGGTCATCATCTTCATTTTAATGTGCTGGTAAACCCACCTTGACTCTTTCTTTTTTTTTTAGTAATGGCAACACATGAAAAAATCTCTGTGTTATAAAAGGTTTCCTGAGAGATTATTATATATTGTATTTAGCTTTCTGATGAAGAAATATGACCTTTTTGACTCAAAGCACGCTCTCAATAGTTCAGCTTAGCAACATTCTGGAAATAGTGGCAAATCTCATTGAAGCCAAGGGTAGGTTACTATTAAAATTTTCCTCCTCAGCAGTTCTTTGTCTCAAGACCTAAACTAATGAAGACAAAAGTTGCATTTTGCTTTTGGTTTGCAGTTAATTGCAAGTCTGAAATCTCCAGAAATATTTTAACACTTTTCCTATACCAATTAAGTTGGTCACATTTTATCTCCAAATTGTATTATTTTGTCTTGATTCCTGTTTGCTGATTTGGGGAGCTTTTAGACTTTTGCAGTAAGCTCTCAAGTATTCTTGCGTAGATCTCCTGGGTGGCAGATTAACTGGGAATGACCTTCTCCAGCATCACTGCTGTGTCAGTGTTGTGTGATGCAGAGTCCAGGCTGCTCACTGGAGCTCCTTTCCACAGCCATGTTTAAATCTGTCCCTGCTTTTTATAGAAATCTGCCTTCAAGTTTCTCTGAAGGTGAACATACTCACACCCTAATTTATGTAAGATATCTTAATATCTACTGTACTTTATTCAGGTCACCCTAGTACTCTGGAATAATTGCAGGTTGAATGTATTTAGAATTTTTCTAAAGAGTGTTTCCAAAAATACTTCCTTTAAAAAAGAGAGAAAGTTAAGTTGAATTAACTTCCTGCTTCTAAATGTGTATATTTAAAACCTATTTTTGAGCAT
>JAOTQQ010000023.1:24056973-24118558 GCA_026546715.1 Gallinago undulata
GTACTTTATTCAGGTCACCCTAGTACTCTGGAATAATTGCAGGTTGAATGTATTTAGAATTTTTCTAAAGAGTGTTTAAAAAAGAGAGAAAGTTAAGTTGAATTAACTTCCTGCTTCTAAATGTGTATATTTAAAACCTATTTTTGAGCATAAAGATGATGTAAGCTTCCTTGCCTTGAACTTGAATGTTACAGTTCTTGTAGTACTAAAATTATAAGAAAAAATGTTAGAAATTGTTTATTTTGCATGTTGTTGTTTTCTTCCATCACTGGTTTAGACAGGGGCAATCTTTTGGGTTTTTTTTTTGTTTTGTTTTGTTTTTAATAACCTCTAGTTGTTATGGCTGACCCTGTGAAAGCATTTGAGGTATGCCCCAAATGGAAACTAATGCAGCGGCATGTCTCCGAAGGCTGAGAGCTGGATGTAATAGCTCTGAAATGAGAGCTGAGTGTCTTGGTTTTAACTGGAGCTTGGGCGAACTTTCCAGTCCTGGTAATTCTTAAATTGGCACATCAGGTTTAGGCACGTGTCCCCTGGGCTGTAGGGGCTTTAGCTGGATGCAGGGTAGCAGTTTTTATGGGTGCATTTAACAAAGCACAGCTCTGACAGCGGGCGGTAGCAGAGAAGGTGCAGCCCGTGCAGGTAAATCCCTCTGCACGTAAATATGCAGTGGTTGAAGCATGTTCTGAGCAGGCATCGCATCTGGATCGCTCCTCAGGCAGGTGCCCATAGCCCTGGCCTTCATGAATTTGTCTAATACCATTTTTAACCAACTTATACTCAGACTTCTGCAATTTCCCATGACACAACATGTAGCTGTTCTTGAGGGTGGTAGCCAGGACCACTTCCTTTTTGCTGATATTTATTAAGTTCTCCACCCGATGCCTTCAGTGGGTGCACCATTTCCCATGTCCTACCAGCAGTGGATGAGTCATTCCTCAGTGACGCCCTCTGTGACCTGTGATTTTTTTTTTTTTAACAGCACTTTTTCATATCCTACCTTAGCTGTCCCTGTCCCCCTCCCAGCCTGACAAGTCTTCATCTCTTTGGTGTCTCCTTACAGAAAAGTCTTTCCCTCATTATCTTGTTAGTTTTGTCTGTGCCTTTTCTGGCTCTGCTATAACTAGTTTGTGAGTTGACTGACATCCTGAATTCCCCGCAGTGATTTCAGGATCACTTGCCTGAGTAATAATAGCTAATCTTAGAGGCTGTGGCATGTTTAGCTGCTGGTGCTTTTTCCTTCTCTGGTGTTCCTTGCCTTGAATTTACTGGTATTTAATTTCATCTGCAACTATTGTCAGGTCCTTCTGCAACTCTTCTCTTTGACTACCCAGAATAATTCTATACCAAAAAAAAATCATATTGCTTTTGTGTCCTTTTTTGTAGATTTAGCATATCATCTAGCTATGATATGCTAAGACCTTTTAATGTGTCTGTAATTAGAGCTTTAGTTTGGAATGAATACAGTAAATTTTCACCTTCAGTGTTTTTGACAATAAAATTTATTTTTAGATATTTTTGATTGGCTTTAAAAATATTTTTCTGTTTTACATAAAGGATATATTTATCTATGGCAGGATTAGCAGCGAGCAACTGAACAGCATGTGTAGATGAATTTACTCGTGTTGTGCCATCCTTTTCTATTGCTTATAAAGAAACTTTCCTGCTGAAGTCCCTTCAAGGCATTACAGCAACTTAATTATTTTTATTATTTTTTCCCAAATCACCTGACTTTACTCATTAGAGGGATTTTTTTAGCAGAATGCTGTAATGTGATGTGCACCTGCAGGGTTTTGACAACTTTAAGTCATGTATTAATGATTTAAACATAGTTGCTGGTACTACTGAAGGAGGTATCTGTGAAGATGGAGAATGTGCCTGGGAAACTGGGGCTGGTGGACAGGAAAGAGTAGGGAACAACTATTCTCTCACAGGGGGTTTCAGGTGTTAAATAAAACCTTACAGATCTACTGTCATTTTATTGAACCTTCTCCAGGATTGGGAAGCCAGATAATTGAGGCCCAATGGGCTGGCATCAATTTCTTAGAGCTTATTTTTGGAACTATAGGTATGGTCAGCAGAAAACTCTCTCAGGAGCTTTGCCTGTGTGCCTCCTAGGTAGTCGTCTGAAAGTACAGTGATGCCTCGAGCCTGTTTCTCTCTCAGATCTTAATCAGGAGCAGTTCTGGAAAAACATCAAACCCCTTCATGCTGGTTATGTCAGCCTCCTTCTGCTCATCCCTGGCACTTCTGTTTGGAAATGCAGAGCTACCTCTTAATATGCTGAAAAGCATCCTGGGAGGTTTCTGTGCCCTTTTGCTTCCCAAGAGCTGATCACTCCTCAGGGCAGAGGATGATACACCAGAGCTGTGTAGCTGTAAGGCTTGACAAGGAAACCTGCTACTTCAAGTTCATCTTCCATGAGGAGACCAAAACATTGCTGTAACAGCCACTAGAGTATCTGGAGTCATCAGCTGGGAATGCCAACACATACTCTGCAGGTCACAAATTCAGTGTGGTTCCTCAGTAATTCATAATTTTGATAACAATTAGGTATTAACTACTTTTTGTCCTTGATGGTATAGGCAAGGATTAAATCAGTGACTGAGGTTTGCTTGTGCAGTGTTGAGCTCTGAGATGTCCCTTGTAAAGCTGGTGCATTTCTTTAACTCTTTGAAACAAACCCAGTTAGCAAAGGAAAACCCAAAGCAAAGCAGATTTCATCTTTAAAAAGATGGAAATGTCAGAAATGTCTTCCAAAGATGGAAAATGTCAGAAATGTTTCTATTTTTCTGCGTTTGACATAGATGTCCTCTGAAATTTTTCATGAAATGTGCACCAACGCTATCTGGATTGTTGTTTTTCTCCCCGTTTCTTTCATTTAGTGCAATAAAATGTTGCTCTTTGTAATTTGGAATGTCTTAGGTGATTACATTTGAAATAAATTTTAAGGGTAATTTTTAAGTAACTTGGGAGACAGGAAGTTCTGTGTGAGTCTGTGTGCTCTAGCGCATTAGCTTTTCTTCTTAACTGAGTTATAGAAAAAAAAAGCCCCTTTGGAAAAAGTAAAGAATAGTTTGGACCAGATGCCATCTTTAGTGTATGAAAGGAGAATTGGAATTTAAACATGTTTTTCCCCTTTTAGAGTAGTCCAGAGTGAGAAATTGATGTGTAACAGCAGTGGGGGAAAAGCAACATTTTCTGTGCTACTTGAAGTGGAGCAGAGGAGACCATGGGGCCGCTTTTGTTCTGGCCGCTCAGTCCTTTCTGCTGTTCCCTCTGGTCACAACTTGTCTCTTTCTGCCTTATGGTCCTACAAATCTAGTGGTTTTTTTTTCCTCATACCCTGTCCTTTCACTGCAGGATTATTGCGTTTTCATCCTACTTAGGGAGCGAGAGAGGACTATAGAGGACACAGCAACCAGCCTTATGTTTTCATTTTTGGATGCTTTTCTACCTGATGGAAATAGCAGAGAAGGATCAGTTTAATCCAGTAATCTTTTGTTTGTTTGTTTGTAAGCTTGATTTTTATAATGATTTGAACTTTGCTTTTCAAACTTCAGTTTTTGGTACAAATGAGACGTTTGGTACAAATGAGACGTTTTTCAGAAAAAAAATCAACTGCAGCCTGATTTTCCTCAGGATGTCAAAAAAACTTCCCTGGAAAAAGGACAGTTACCAAGTTTCAGATTCTTTAAAACACAGTGTGAGAACTTACCCTTCTATCAATCGAGTAATTTTCTGACCCTGACAGATATGTCTCAAAACTCATTGGAAAGTGCTGAAAAACTGTTTTTTTTTTTCTCTCTGAGACATAATACTCAAGGAAAATACCTAATGAATTTCTTCCAGGTCAAATGGCATTGGGATTTTTGGGGGAAATTTTTGCCCATCTGTTACAGCAGTAAGCACCAAAAAAAAAAAGGCTGGAAGGTGCAAGGCATCTCTAACTATAGAGGCATTCCCATGAGACCTGCCTCTTCATGAATCTGGTGGAAAGGTTTATTTTCGTCTTCTGAGGATGGTTTAGCTTTATGCTCGGGTCATTTTGTGGTGTGCATCAATCATCAACCCAGATTTACTGCAGTTACACTCAGCAGAAATAAGATGAGCGCTTAGTGACGTGGTTTAGCAATGTGGGGTGTTTTTATTAGATTGATTGGACTAGATGATCTTAAAGGTCCCTTCCAACCTGAACAATTCTGTAATTCTATGGTGTCTATGTAGCAAAACTATGTACAGGCTACTATTCTCAGGTCCCACCATTTCCTCACAGTGAGTTGAGTTTGGGGATTATTTCTTTTCTTCTTACACCAGTCACTTTTTTTAGTCTTGGTGTGTCTCAGCTGGTCTCCAAGTTTTGTTTCTAGTAGTTAGGTTACCCATGTGCTGCAGCTCAGTTGTCAAAACCCAAGAGTTAAAAGTCGAGAAAAACCCTGGGTATGAAGTTTGTCGGATGCTTTGCTTCCCCTCAGTCAAGAATGGCCTGTGGTTGGGGTTTGCTTTTGGTGTTAGTTCTGGCTGGGGCATGCCCTCGTATGACCGTATCCCACGTTTGCACTGTGTGATGGTGATGGTGGTCACTATCAGAGTGAAGTCAGAGCCAGCCGAAGTCGCCCCCTCCGCAGAAGGTAACTGCGTTCATGCTGCGTGAAAGTGCCACGCTATTCCCAGCTAACTCAGCTCTCTTGGCGCTGTCATGAGGATGAGTACGATGTCACCTTTCCTTCTCGTGCCAGTTTTTGTACTGTCCTGCCACTGAAACGAGCTTTCAGCTACTGAGGAAGTTCTTTTTTGTGTGTCTACATTAATGCAGATTTCTTGAAATAAACGAGACTCCTGGCTATAAATAAGATAGAATACATTGTGGTTGCTGAATGAGTTTTACAGAAATGTCAATGAAGGGCATCCAGTTCAGCTATATATTTTAATACACTTTTTTACGCAAGTAACTTATTTTTGGTCATGCCTGAGATCAACCAACAACCTCCATCATGCTGAGTTTATTTTAAAAGTTGTTGAAACAGCAAATAATAGTATGATTTAGAACGAGTAGGGTGTAATAAAGAACTTTTAATTCAGAGTAGGACAGATGCTGATGACATCTGTATTTAAAGTTAGTACTTACAGGTGGTATCTGTGAACTTTAGAATTTTAATAGAGAATCAAAGGTGGTTTCTTCAATAAAGACCATTTAAAAGAGATTAAATGTTTCAGAAAATGCTGTATTTCTGAAAATCATTTGGTTTCTTCAAGAAACGGCCTATCAGTATGTAAGTCACCACCATTTCTTATGTATGCCAACATGTCTTTGGCAGTTATGTCCCCTTTTTTAAGGGACATAGATACCCATTTTTTTAGTGGTTGAAGGAAGTTGCCATCCCTCAGCTATGTGGAGTGTCCTGCAGCCATTGTCACCTTGCCGCTGCAGGGAGGTGACCTCCAGCTTCATTACTGAGACAGCTTTGCAGGCTTCCATCGGGGTACATCTTTACTTCCACCACCACTTTTAACTTCTCAGGCCTGTGGTGGCACTGCTTTTACTGAAGTTTAGCCCCTTGCCGACAGCAAGGAGATCAGCAAACTGTTTGCTTTTAGTGGCGTTAGATGCTGGATTCCCCAAAGGTGGGGTAGAGCCAAGATGATGCTTATGCTGTGACCACGTTGACAACTTTACATATCCCATTAAAAAGAAGGAACTATTGTCTGCGTCTTTGAACAGTCGACCTGGCAGATCCCGCAGCTGAGGGTTGGCTCCAGTCAGAGCAGTGGCTTCCCGCCCTTGTTGGTGATGGTCTGTGCAGAATATTTTGTTACAGTAGACTTCCTCAGGTACCTTTCCTGAACCCAGTCTCCTTAGAGGGTGTTCCTCTAAACAGAGATGCCAGCTGAGCCATCTGATGGGCTGAGAATGATATTGGCAGTATGATTAGTATAAATATAGGGAGGTTTAGCTTCACCTTGCCTAGTTCAGGAAGGGCATGTCTCCAGCATTTAAGGACTCATTTTTTTAAAACATCTCATCTCTCATTTAGCTCAGTCATTAATAAGAATGTTCTACCTGTAAAAATAACTCTGGATAATCTAAAAGTATGCTTGAAAATGCTTCCAAGTACACTAGCACTTACTATTGCTAAATTGTGACAGGTGGTATAGCGTTACTGGAAAACCAGTTATTTTCCACTCTGCATTAATGCTCATTCAAACTGGGTGTAAAAGTGATTGCTGCTTAAACTTTTAGGAAGTGGAGTTTATATCCAGAGATTCAAGTACTCTGGTACTGCATTGATTTGTACCAAGAGCCTGGATGGATTCAAGCAGGAAAACGTTGCACTGCGTTCCATTAGTGTCTCACAATGTTGGCATCACTTAATGCTACTTTGCTACTCCATTCAAGTGGCAGCTCATAAATCGCTTCTCATGAGTATCTTGTAAGATCTTCTGATAATGTTTTCAGACTTGAGGGTACGTTCTTGGAA
The DNA here is from genome assembly GCA_026546715.1 of Gallinago undulata. NCBI lineage: Eukaryota > Metazoa > Chordata > Aves > Charadriiformes > Scolopacidae > Gallinago > Gallinago undulata. The sequence continues at coordinate 24,063,453 of JAOTQQ010000023.1, forward strand.
AAATACCGGGCTTAACTAGGTTATTGAGCTGCAGAATTGTTACCCGTTAGGTAACTGAAAAGTGAAGGTGGAGGTGAAGAATATCGTCAGTTTACAATGGAAACTGTGCATGGAGCCAAGTAACCCTAGGCTTCTGTCCTGAGCCCACACACCCACTCCGCTAGTTCTGAACCATCTTCAAACTTGCGTAAGCAAATATCTATCCTTTGGAAATATACTGTGAAACACAATATTCCGTTGCTGAGTCCCTTTATCTCTTCGCAGCAGATAGGCAGAAGAGAGTAAAAATAGTGCTTGGCAACTCGGTGGTGTTTGAGGACAGAGAGTAAGCCTTTCTTAGTGTTACACGCTCAACAAAAATGGTCCTTTCTCTGTGGGTGTGTTTTTGATTTGCCTCTATGTGCTTTAATTTTAATCTGCTGTACAACGTCTGGGCTTCAAGATAAAATAGTTCCTTATTACCTGTCCTTGTCATTGTTTTTAGTATGCAGGCTGAGGACTTGAACTATTTACTGGACCACCAAATATTTAATAATATTTGTCTTTGGTCAAAGATTTTTCTTCAAACTGTATTTGGTTTCAAACTATATCAAACTGAGGTAACAGCTGCTCGTTTCTGCTTACTGAGTCTGGCTTTACTACAGCACAGAGAACTCTGCAGGGTGAGAAGGATGTAGGTAGAATTGCTACAAAGGCTACAGCATCATGTTGATGCCATAGTTGGAAAATAAAATTGTTCATCTCCTTATACTGAAGTTCCCTCTGTATACCAAAGGGCCATTATTTTTAATTTGCTCATTAGAGCCATGTGTTGCTGCTTTTCACCTCCACTTACAGCTTATTTTTCCATGGATCAAACTGAAAGGAGGTGGTACAAATTAACTGGCAACAAAGCAAGCAAAGATGTTGAAACAGCAACAGCAAAAAAAAAAAAAAAAAAAAGCGTTCTTCAGAAGTGTCTTATTTCTATAGCCTGACATTCCCGTAGCTGTTCAGACACTTCCCACACGATTGTGGTGGTACTTCCAACCCTTTTCAGTATGATCGTTCAAGACTGTGTTTAAAAAGAAATGAAAAATCCACTGATGAAAATAGAAGCATGGTATGGACGACCGGGCAAATGGGAGCTCACCTGAAAAGAGAAACCTACAGTAAATGCGTTACATTTCAGAGTGTGAATTTTTCAGGCTGTCCTGATACACAAATCCTGTCTGCATTGGCCTCCCAGTGAAGCACATTAGATGTATATTATCTCATATATATCAAAAGGCATTTAGGGTCTGGTGAGGAGATTTCACAATTACTGCAAGGCTTGAAATTCTATTTAGTAAAAAATCCAGTGAGATATGGTAGGTTATTTGGGGGTTTCTGTATGTATCTCAGTGAATTCTATCCTGGATATCTGATTTTCTAAGTAGACCTAGTATTCCATGTAGAAGTATCAAAACACTGATAATTCGTCCATTGGGATTTTGAAAATACCGCAGCAATATATTTGAGCACACTTACTCACGTGGTCAGTTTTCAGTGTTAAACCTGCCTTAGAAATTTCAGGCATCCTTTGAAAAGCACAGAGGATGTTTTTTCTGGGTTAGGGGAAGAGCTGATGGTACTTAGTGATGTCATTATGTGGCTTCTGCCTCCTGAAGAACTCTTTCTGCAAAACCCTAAATGAACCTTCTCAGTCTTTTATTTCTTTCTGTTTCAGTGCGTGAACTTCATTACTTCTTAGTTCATATTATTTTAAGGATAGTAATACAGTGTGGTGGTATTCTAATAAACCCAAATACTGCAACTTCATAGCTTTTATCAAATGCTGTAGAAGCTAATAATGCCTGTGTCTTCCGTATGCATCTGGCAGGTAACCTGGCCTGTTCCCATTTTGTGTCCTTAATACCTGTGTGATCTGTGAATCGGAGAGACAACGAACCACGCAGTTTATACCAAAATCTTCTCCTCTGTGTTTTGGGGTGGGCTGAGGCAGAAGGGAAGATTTTTGTTCTTCACGTAGAGAATGCATTTTCTAGGCTGAATTTATGTTTGTTTCTTTGGTAGGATTTTTCCAGTTAAAGATGTACCTGCAGAGCCCGAAGCTCTTACACACTGGCTATATCAACGATTCATTGAAAAGGAGGATCTCTTGACACATTTCTATGAAACAGGTAGGATGATGTTTAGCAAAGAGAACGGTCCTTTTCTGACACAGATCTCCAAATGATTTGAGAACACGTATGCGTCCTCTGCACGAATAGAGCAGTTGTGTTGATACTAAAAGGGATTGAATACAACTCTTAGTGAGGCAGGTTGTTTTACCTGCTTAGTGTGGCGATTTAGCATGTTCCTCTGGCGCTTGTACCATTAGAGAAAACTGATGTAAGTCACCTCTGCAGGTCTAATGCAGATCCATAGTCCTCTTCTGCTTCCTGCTAAGCTGAGCAGCATCTTTCAATGCTGTGATTGGAAGGATCCGTAAGAATTCCATAGGGCACAGAGTCCTGCTCTGCCGCCCCGCGCTGTCAGTGCCGGCCGCCTTGCCGACAGGTGCTGAGGATCACTCCCATCATAATGTGCTTTCGGTGTTAATGGAGCAGAGGAGTCTAAATAAACTTAGGGCATTCATAACCTTACTGAAGGGACACTGGCAAACATGTGATTTAAAATGTCAGGTAAATACTTGGAAACTGAGGTGGAAAAGTGTTTCCCGAAGGCCCTTTTTTTTTTTCCATCCATGATACTGAAGTATGTCATCTGCCCTCCAGCGGAGGGGGGGGGTGTGTTCAGAATACTAATAGAAGAATTCATCATCATAAAAAAAACCAAACCAAAACAAACCCCAAAATCCAGAGAGGGAAAAATAGAGTTCTATTTAGACACACAAGAAAGGAAGTTTATCAAACACAGACTGAGTGGGAAGATTCCAGATGAAATAATGCATCTTGTCTCTGAAGAAAAGCAATCTCTTCATTAGCAAGCGGCACAATTGTTGAGGGGGGAAAAAATACTCAGTCTCTTGAATGAACTGAGTTTTACATTCCAGAGTGACTATGTTAAACAAGCACTACTTCTATTAGCTGATTTATTGCAAAGACTGCTTTAATTCAGTTTTGAGTGCTTAATTTATCAGTGCTAGTGGTTAAAAAGATTAATAGAATTCTTTAACAACACAGAGTTGTATTTTGCTTTTTGAAATATTGCTGTCACTCATCCATCGTTGATGGCAAAAGTCAGATCCTGCTGTATAAATTGCATCCAAATGCAGATATTGGATTTTAAACATGAATCTGTTTAAAACTACAAGTGTAGTTTACAAGAGGTAAGAAATTCTTGTTATTGAGACATTATTTCACAAACAACATTAAAATAAATCATACCCCCAAAAAATCTAACTAGACCAGAATTTCAGAGAGTATAATGAATATAATCAGGTTTACTCATTGAAATGCGCTTCCAAAATAGGATAATTGGTTATAATTTGGCAATGTAATCAGTATGAATTAATAAGACATGTTTTAAATGTAAATGCTATGACATCGTACCTTATTAGGCATAAATTAGCATAATTTAAAGTTACTGCCATTTATGCCAGTTGAGAACTTGCTTGCTTTGCTTTTGTTGGCTTATGGCAGAAGTGCTGCTACAGTTTTCAGAAACCCCCTGGAAAAGTCCTGAGGCCCAATGCGAGGGGAATCCCTGACCCCGCTCCCGAGCTCGCTTTGTGTTGACGTGTCACACTGTCTCAAGTTGGTGTGGTTTTTTAGAATTAGGGCTGTTTCAGCATTTTGATTTTATAATTCTTTTTTTTATTTTTTTTTTCCATACACACTGCTTAGAAACTTGTCTCGGTTCATAAAGCTTCCTTCATAAAGCTGGAGTAACATTTAATGCTAAGTGGAACTTAGAAGTTGGTATTGACAGTGTGTCATGGCATAGGCTGAATTGGCTGATGACGGTGACAGATGCTCTCCCCCCACCTCTCGCTCCTGGGAGGAGAGATAAAAAGACTGAAGAGTTTAGAACTGAACTACTTTCATGAAATGTTAATAACAAAATAAAAAGGAAATGATGAAATAAATACAATATATACAAAAGCGTATCAAGCTCCCAGGATGACACCACTGGGGAAGTCCCAGACTGGACTCCATGACGGATGGGAACTGGATTCCAGCTCTGGACTCAGGAACACATGCATCAGGGTCAAAGGCAGATGAACAGACAAGGTCCTCTTCAGACTTTGGCCATAGAGGAAAGAGACTGTCCCTTTGATCCCTCAGCTTTTATACTGAGTGTGGGGCAGATGGGAAGGAATACGCTGTTGGCCAGTTTTGGGTCACCTGTTCTGTCTGCTCCTCCCTGCAGGTGGGACCCCCCTGCCCTTTTCCGTTTCTGTCGCTCCAGCAGAGCAAATAACAAAAGTAGCTGACCCTGGTTGTTATAGCAATAAGCACAAGGCAGCGCCTCTCTGCGTACCACTCCTTGGCATGCAGTGTGCGCAGCGGGGTGTTAATTCCAGAGAGTTAGAAGCAGCCTCACTAAGAAGTAAAGTTACTGAACAGCAGGTTGGTTCTGTTTACCTCAAACCAGGGCACAGTGTCATCGGCAGGAATATGGGGTTTTGACATATTTTTATTTGGGAAGAGGAAGAAACAAAGCCTAAAACATAAACCACCTCTTTCCTTTTTGCTGTCTTCCTAAGCATTCAGAACTTTAACGGGGAAACCCTGTAATATTAGACTTCTTAAAATTAAATGAAAAAGAAAAAGTATCTGCCTAAAATTTGAATATGAACTGTCCCTTTCTTTCTTAAAGTTGCATTTTACACATTTCATTTATAAAATTAAAAATGTTTAAGTTAATATCTGTAGGTCTAAGCAACACAAAAGCTGCTATTTTAGCAGCTAGTGGAAAGCTTGTGTTGGCAAGTTCATGATTTCTCTGAAGTCTTCAGAAGGATTATCTGTTACACTGCAGTAACAGAAATGAGATTACAATTAGCAGGACAAAAGCCCTTGGAAGCTAATTTAAAAAAAAAACCAACAAACTATAAACCAGGAGCTTATCAGTTGGAAATGAGTTAAATGAGTACTGTACACTGAAATCATCGTGCTCCTCATTCACTCTGATCATAAGCCAACTGGTGAGATGTGACTTAAAAAGTAGGGAATGTCGTCCTACAGGGCAACAGGGAGGGGGGGTCTTCGCCAGTGCTATGGAAATACTCTTCGTTGTACCAAAGCTGAAACCTCATCCCAAAATTCTGTGTATGGGTCTATCATCCCCGTTCAAGAAGTATGAATTGAACTGGAAAGAGGGACAGGTAATAGGTGCTAAGGTGATCAAAGGGAAGGAGGAGCCATTTCTGTGAAGGACAACTGAAAGTGCTTGGCTTGTCTCAGCTGGGAAAGTGAAGGATGCTTTTCTCTGTGAGATACAAGTTGTATTTGGAGAGAGGGAAGAGACCGTTGCTACCGGTACCAAGGAGAAAGGAAAGTTATTGAAACCAAAGGTCGGTGTTGTTACAGAAAAGCAAACGGGCCATGGAAGAGCAAATGCAGCGTAGCATGGGCAAATAGAAGCTCAGCAGTGAGAATTACTGGGGAATAAATGGTGTGGCAAATCTGCCCATGTGGGAAAATCTGTACACTGAGAGGAGGATGAGACTCATCAAGGGTTTTCTTAGGGCTTTTTTTTTAAATTTAAGAGCATTCATACGGGAAGAAAAGCTTTGTCTTAAATGCTTGATTGCAATTCCTCTAGTGATTGCAAATATGAAGCATAGAGATGAGTTGCTCATGGTATGTAATTGCCCAAATTGTGTGGTTTCTAAGGTTTAAAATTGACACTGCTATATGTTTAGTCTTTGAATCATTCATCTCTTATTCTTCACAGAGTAGTCGTGAATCCATCATGCTGCAGCAAGTACATCATCATCTCTGGCATATTTAGAGATTTTATATCCACTGTTCAGGATTAACAACAACAGAAGTGGTTTATATCGTGTAGGCTTTGTGCATCTCGGTAAAATGTAATGCAAATTAATAAATATGCAAAATATGCATAAATATATGCAAAGAATTTGCTTATGATCATAAAGCTGGGATGTATTCAGACACATTTAATTTAGTATTCCAAGTCAGAAAAAAACAGAACAGGGGGAAGTGAGTTTGGTAGTTGTCAGCTGTATCTCCTGCCAGTCTTTCTCATCTAAACGGGTATTTCAGTAAAATCTTTCTGGAAAGGTGCGTGGCAGATTGCAGTGCTTCCTTAGTCGGTACGACTGACTGGCCAGGCAGTGTTCGAACAACATGTGGAAACTGTTGTTTAAGAGAAGTGTGTGTGTATATTTATATTTGCAAGAGGAACCTTGAGAACATGTGTACATGTTGCTTCTTCACAGTACAAAAAATCATGATCAAGCAGCTGTGCAGTATAATACGGAATCCAATCAATTTGATCATACAGATGTTAATAAAACTTTAAAAGTAATACAGAAAACTTAGTTGACAGTTAAATCTCCCTGCAAAGGTTGAATACAATGAGGGCAGCTGCTTTTAAGGAAGGCTTTGAAGTTTATGCTTCAAGTTTATATTCAAATGAAATGAAAACTGTTCTTAATTATTAAGATATGGGTTGTTTTATGGTTTGGGTTTTTTTATTATTTTATTGAAGATAGCTGATAATGCCAGGGAATCTTTTGAAAGTTTAACAGCGTAATAACAGAAGTAACCAATTTTTGGGTACCGTTGCTGGGACAAAGAGCAATAATAGAGGATTATGCATTAAGACTTGTTCCTGCTGCAGAAGCATTAAACGTGTTTTCTTTTCTCTTTTAGGAGCTTTTCCTCCGCTGCAGGGTCAAACAAAAGCTATTTCTCGGGAGATGACCCTCAGTAACCTGTGGCTAGTCGGCATACAATCACTTGCATTTTTGTCAGGCGGTATGTGGTACTGCATCTTTCAGTATTTTTATCATTGCCTATTTTAAAGGTGGAGCGGGACCTGAGGGGACAATGGGAATCCAGGCTCTTGGAAATGAGTATCTTGTTGTATGTGCAAATGTGAATATTCAAGAGTAAAGGAAAATACTGGACGGACTCTTACCTCTCTTTGGGGAAATTTTAAACTCCACTAAAAGTGCAGATCAGTGACATAGTGACCTGATGATGTATTATTTTAAGAATTGTCTGTATTTTTAAAAAATGTATACTCTCACCCACACTTAAGCAAACTCAGCATTTGGACAAAAGGTGCAATCGTACAACCACCATAGAAGAATGTCTGTGGCAAGAAAGCTCTATCACCGCAATTATTTCTTGGCATTGTAGTTAGAGCTCAGAAAATTCAGCAACTTGTCCCTTCAGTAGTCTGTGCAGCGTTGGTGTGGTAGAGATTCCTCATTTTCACAGCCCGTACTTTCTTGCAACTCATTGTGTTGGAGTCAAAGATACTCGACAAGAGCAGAGATGGTGGCGGTATCTTTGCGGCTACGCAAGTCAGCAGTTGTTGTATTAGACACATTGATCCAAAACTAAGACCCAAATAAGATCCAGCGTCAGGTGTGTTTTGTGAGGAGTCGGTCCTCAAAAAAGCATTGCGGCATCATAGTGTGATTAAAAGCCATCCATGTTCGATGGTTCAGCCCTTCATCGCTGTGGTCTTACCGTCAGCTCTCCGAATTCCATGTGCTGCCAGTGTCTCGTATTATGAGGAAGCTTGGAAAATATAAAGTCACTTGGTTAATTGTCCCTTTGTGTTCAGAATGCATCTCAACGGTCATTATCGGTTTTCAAAATGCACTCTTACAGATGAAAATACCGTGAAGGAAAGACATAAAACTTAGGGAATAGAGGAACGGTTTATTTGTTACGCACAGGGAGCCAGAGTAATTCTAGCTGTTTCTGAAGGTCTGCTGGTGCTGCTGGTGATTTTTACCCACCTTTGTATTTTGTATACTTCAGTTCAACCAAGGTGACCTTTGAGTGGTTTATAGAGGCCTTTTTCTCCCCGCTAGTTGCAACAGCACTAAATATACTTGTGGGAGAGTTTAAAGAATTCAATGCCAACCATCTTAATGTTTTGCTAAGGAGTAGTAGAAGAAAAACTAGTTTCTTAAAACAATAGGTGTAATTGCTATCATAAATCCCTAGGAAGATACTACTGCAAAAAAAGAAAAAGTATGGTAAATACTCTGAATAACCACATGGAGAGCAGTATTAATTAGCTCACCACTGTGCTAAAATCTTACTGGAAGAAGGATTGAGTTGAATTGAAGGGCAAACTGGAACAGCAGACACTTTCAGAGGTGTAACATAGGATACATTTGAAAGTGTATGTCTATGATGTGCAGTCTGTCTTCTGGCAGGTCTAGTTGGCATTGTGTTTATGTGATTATGCACAGATTTGAGAGAGCTGTTCCTAAAATAAAACTAATCTCTCTAAATACAGGCAGGGTAGTCAGAACTTCAGCTATTGGCATACTGCCTTCTACAGAGTAATTTTACTGAGAATGAAGTAACCCCTCGGTAGTTTTGGCTCCCAGTTAGCAGTATTGATCCCTTTCTCTCTCCCTCTTTGCTCCATGAATCCCAGCGGGTGGTGTGCAGGACACAAAACCCAGCCAGCGTTCCCTTTGCATACCAAAATATGAGGCCATGCCAATTTCCCCGACTTAACGGAAAAATCCCTAGACAAATATGCCATCTCTATCCCCCCAAAAGCAGTAGTTTCATCCTAAGGCAGCTCAGTGGGGTAGTTGCAACGTGACCCATCATAGCGAGTTTCCCTGAACTTTTACTTCCATAAAAGAAGCCCTGCGGGCAGGAGGCAGCGGGGGGTATTTGCCTACAGCTTCAGGTTTTAGGTAAGATGCTGTTTCGAAGTCCTATCTCTTTATACACCCGAATTCTGGTGTAACGTAAACTCCATCTAAAAAGAGGTATGCCCTGAAAGGGAGGCAGTTGTGGGAGTATTTTTTTTTTCCTGTTGCTTTTGCTGAAGTACAGCTGATGGAATGAATGTTTAAAGGAGGGTGTTGGGGCAGCCCAGCGCTGTTACCATGTGAGGGGTTGGGTCTGCAGCACATGGGCCTACACAGACTCCCTGAATTGCAAAATGCGGGTGAGAAGCTACTCATTTCTGTCCTCCACCAGGTGGTTTGATCGGAACCACAGAGATGCCTAAAGTACAGCTGGTTTTGTTTTGAGCTAGGACAGGCCAGAGTGGTATAAAAAGGGAAGTTTATATAAGCAGATTGCACAGCAGTAACTCACATCAGGAGGTTGTTCTTTATAGACCCTGTGAACTCCCTGTCAGAGCATATTGTTTTTCCAAATGCAGTCTTTTTTTTTTCCAGTGGATTGCTGTCATTAGTGAGTGTTCACATGCTGCCTAAAGAAATTAGTAATGCGCAATAATATTTCAGATAATCGTTTAATTTATCTGGTCCTGTTCATATTCAGTTTGTTCCTCTGTAGTTCCTACTATTGCAAGAGATCTGTTTTCAAGCACTGATTGTCGTTTTGGTAGGGTGAGTAAATAGTATTAGATCTTGGGCTTCTTTCCTGTCTGCACTGGAAAATGTGAAGCGAGCCTGACGCTGTGTCTCCGTACGGCTGAGTTGCTGTACATGGCAGTGGAATGAAACCGTTGTTAACAAACTCCGGAGCACCCTCCCAGCATGAACCTGGATGCTGCTTCGTGAAAGAATAAATTGGATAAGTTTTTCTATGAAGGGAAAAAAAACACCAAACCAGAAAATGTATGCAATATGTAGAAAATTCTGTGCTAAAAATACCGTGCTGGTCAAGACTGTTTGGAGCTCAGCAGGAGAGTTTGTAAAACCTGAATTCCTGTGGGTTGCAGTTTGGTTCTACCTTCTGGCAGTTGGTCGGTGATACAGGTGTGGTGGGCATTTTGCTGTGCCATCGAGGGGCTTCCTCTTCTGAAGAGTTCAAAATGGGTTTGATTGATGGAGAACGACGTTAAAGAACCACACAGTTGGTCATAAAATGGTTAATTAATATAACTTTGAATTGATATTAGCAGAAATATGATGGAAGAACATATGAAATTATACAGAATGAAAAACTTACAGTAAAAACGTGAACTAAAAGCTGTTGGATGCAGAAGTGAGAACATGGTGATTTAAATGTATTGTGAATAAAGCTGGTTCTCTGCCAGGGTTGCACACCAAACACCTGTACGTTTCTATGTTTAACTGTTCACAAACAAGTTGTTACAATTGGAATGATGCAAGTCCCTAATGGTTTAGCATTTGCTGCTCTTTGAATGCACTACACGAAGAGCGTCTGCCCATTCACAAGAGTTTTCTCCCATGCCCTTTGGGGAGTGCGCCTTCCTTAAAGGTTCTCTCATATTTTATGTAGGGTTCTATCCAGCTTTTCAACAACGATGTTTCTTGCAGGAGGGATTTATTGGTCTTTTTTTTAAGTTGCTCTCATCAGATTTTGAAAAGCAAGATTTCAAGTTACCATGCTCACTGGAAAAGCAGAAGCTTCCTTCTCCCTCCTCCACCCCCAGCATCAAAAATAAGCTGTGTCTTCTTATTGCATTAAAAATGCAACGATCACTGTGGTACTGTTCATTATTCACTTGTTTTGCAAACGATGTAACTTCTTTTTGTCTGACACTGCCATAAAGTGCTGTTAACTTTTTTCACCTTGTTTGTACAAGATAATACAGATACCGATCACTGTGTGTGACAGGATTCAACTGCTCCACTTTGCCTTGACATAAAATTCTGGGACCAAAGGTACTTAAATCTGGGATTTCCAAAACCTGAGACCGGGGTTGGGTGCATTCTCTTGATAGCCGGAGATTTTGTGGTGATCTGATACAGTCACACAAAATTATTACACATCTGGGGTACTGTATTGTTTGGAAATAATGGAGCCATATGAAATAAAAGGTTATTTTGCAAAATTGCATATTTGATAGTTTTTACACTTTTTTTTAAAAAAAAGGAACAATTGGAGGAGCATAATTGAAAGCGTACTCTGGTTTAAATGTCTGCATACATTATGAACACTTCTGAGCAGCTTTATTTTTTCTAGAAAAACTGTAGACTACCTGGCTGTGATACAAATGAAGTCTTTAAAAGGATTCTATGCATTTTAAAGTTAAACCTTTTATTTTACCATCGGATAATGAAACAATTATACAGGGAACAACTGTCCTATTAAAGTGAGTGAGTTCCTTAAAATTTTCTAAAAATTCCTAAAAAGTTATTTTCACCTCCAATTTTCTCCTTCACTCCTATGTTACCTGCATTTTTGTTTTGTATGATAAAAATGGGGGCAGAAGCCTGTAGTGACTGTCAGTGATTTTGCAAAGGGCTGGTCATGTTTGGAGTTATTTTACTGAATTTATTTCATTGGATTTTTTTTTTTTTGTCAAATCTTTCCAGCAGCCAAGATGTCTTTCAGAAATGTAGATGGATACCAGAAGCAGCATTTCTCTACAGAGATTATTAGGTGTCTTTTCCCTTTTTTTTTTTTTGTGTGTGGCAAAAATAAAGTTGATTTTTTTTTCCAATATTATTTCATGTGCTTTTAATCCTTAATAGATGAGATTATTCTCTTTGATGTTTGTATTTATTGTGCTTATATCTAATAGATACACAATCTCACACCAACTAGTAAAATGGCAGTTGGGTTCACTGTGCAGCTGCAGTGTGAATTTGTGGAGAGCTCTCGTCAGGAAGGACGCAGGGACAACTGTTTCTGTGCCAGAAGCGGTAAGGGGAGGAGTGGGGCAGTGGGAAGGAGGGGGACGGCAGCTTCTATAAACCCCTCTTGCTTGGGCTGCAGAGTTTCTCTGCAGGTCACTGCGCAGCAGTGATTCCCCTGGAAGTTTCTGGCAGTTGAGGGCACACCATGAGCAGAACCTTGGCCCCCACTGACCCTGGGTTGCCACCATCCTGTAAAGATGTGAATCCAACCTTCTCGTGAGCAAGGCTCTAATCATTTTATAGATATGTGTATTTTTTTAACAGAATGGTCTGTTTTTTAAACTGCACAAAGCAATACCAAGTGCAGCAGCAGCCATTTGTTCTCTGGCCCTGGCATCTCCTGCTTAGCTCCTGGCCACCTTTGGGCCTCGTACTGCGACCTGCAGCACAGGAAGAAGGAACTCCTCAGAGCACAGTAAGGCATCTCACACAGTTTCCAAAACAGCACCGTGGTTGTAATTACATCTACCTCTTTGTTTCCCTTCTGGGTTTTGCCTTGTTTTTCCGTGTGGTGTTTTTCTGTGAGAGGTGAAGGGGGGGAATCAGGGAGGGAAAAAGTGGGAGGGAAAACTTGAAATATGAATACAAGGCACTGGTGGGGGATCCAGTGCTTACCAGCTGTGTTGTCATACTGAAAAAGCCATTGTTTTTAATTCCTGCCCAGTATGAAATGTTTGTTGTAAAAAATCCTTCCTGATGGAAAGAAAAATGTATTTTTAAAAAGGAAAAAACCAACCCTCTTGGCTTTGAGAATGTCAGCTGTATGAGTTGTGACCATATCATGACATGCTGATCAGATATAAATAAATTTTTATCTCTCAGGACTCTCTATCTTGTATTTTTACTCTTGTATCTGTCGCAGATTTTCTGAAAGGATGCTCTGTGTTTTTTAATATCGCTTATTTCAGCTGAGACAGCAAGTAAGAAAAGGTAAGTGAATGTCATGTGTGCACACTCCTGTTTACAATGAAATATCTCTTGTTGATTTTTTTTTTTTTAAATCTCTGTGAAATGTAGTGTCAGCGCTTGCGGCCTGCAAATCACTTAGTTAAAGCATGTATTTGACAGCAAGCATCGTAACAGGCAAACAGAAGGGCATCTAGGCATAAGGAATAGATGAAGAATCTGTGAGGAAGATAAATTATCCCAGAAGACAGTGACAGTGAAAAAAAAATGAGAGACTGTGGCAACTGATGGCTGCACATGAGTTTCCATTGTACATAAATATATAGGAATAAGTAAAAGGGTGGATTTGACCCTTTGGCAGACATGATGAGTAGGGGCAGAGGGCAGCAGGATTTCTGTCTGCAGTGTTAATGAGACCATATATGGAATATGGACTCAAAATGGCTAGGCAGGATGGAAGAGTTTCTAAACCAGCCTTTCCCTGCCTGCAGTGTCCTAGTTTCTAGGCCAGGCACGGCCATCTGAGAGCTGAAATAAATGCTGCCCAGTCCCTTCATAAGGTTTCCTTCACTTGGGAGGGGTGGCTGCTCACTGCTCCTTCCAGCTGGCTTGTCTTTGGTGGGACTGTACACTCCCAGCTCTGAGCTTTGGCTCTAACTCATCTGCTTGCTGCACCCTGGATCATTTTTTCCCTTGCCTCACAGTCTTGGTTGGTTTTTAATGAAGAATCATTCCCTGTCATTCACTGGCTCTCCCTTCAGAAGCAGCAGACTCCATCACGCGAAAGGTTAGAAGCTCCAACTTCAGACTTGGATGCAATGACGTTAAACACTGCTGCTAATTAACTTCTGTCATTCCCTCACCTGCCACCAACAAGCCCAGTCAGCAAACCTCTCTCCTTTTCCTCCTTGCGCTCACCTCCTTTCCTGAGGAGGAGGTGGGGAGTACAGCAGCACTGTGAAATCCCCAGCCTGCCACTGCTTTACCCCACAGTGGAGCTGCTGGGATTTATTCTCTCTCTGCACTCCTGAAATCACTGAAGATGCTGCTGCTGTTGTTGTTGTGTTCCCTTCTCTCTGTGTTTCTCTTAGGTGGATACACTGGGTCTTCCTCATCTGCAAGGCTTTGAAGAGGAGAAGCCCAGACCCAGTAGGCAGGAGCTGCCCCTTTGCACCCCCATCTTGGAGCACGTGAGGTGGTTACGCATCCTTCTGAGAGAGAAAGAAAACTCCCTCCCCTGGACGTGGCAGTAATTTTCCTGCAAGGAAAATGGCAAACTTAAAATCTGTAGAACAGAATTGATAGCTTGGGAGGGCTTTTCCCACTGCTTTGACTAAACCCTCCTTCACAGCTGGTAAAAGCAGGGGAACATTTTATGCCCACTGCTCTGTGCTGTGACCCCACAGCCCATCGCTTATGGGGCGCACGCCTGACCAGTGCAATTTTAAGAGCCTTCAAAACTGAATCTCATATGCTATAATTAGGGTGGGTTTATTTTTCTGGGAAGTTTCTTAGTCAAAACTGATGACAAAAATAAGTATAAATACTCTTCTAATAGACCAGTAGAGTCTTAAAACTAAGTTCTGTTAATTGCCCGCGGGCCTGGAGTAATATTTGCTGAAACAGTGTCGATTAACCAGTGCTGGACTAATTTCTGGCAAATAAATTTTCTCCCACTTCTGTTTATTCTAGTCTATTATTATTATTATTATTATATACTTATGTTATTAAAGATTGATTCCTTTGTTGCTTAAAGTTGTAGTTGGTGGGGTTTGTTGCCCCAGCCATTGCCCCAAGATAATGAGGTGTGGTGTGTGTTTTATGTCTGCACTTTAAGGTTCAGAAGAGCAGTATATTTTGCAGCCAGAAACTTGCTAAGCAGCCAGAAGAATGTGCATAGGAGGGCAGTCTGCAGAGGTTGCCTCTAACACCTACTGCCCTGTGGCCCTCACACAAGTCTCTTGGTTGTGCTGAGGGAAGGATCTAGATCAAGACTGAATTTTACCACCAGTCATTGCATAAACCTTACACAAACCCACACGAAATGAAGCTGTACCAACCCAGCCCCTAAGAATCCCAGACGGAACCAGTTAAAGGTACAAGGGTAATCTGGAAAAACTTCTTTTAGTGGAAGAATAAAGTCTAGTCTGCTTAGTTTATCCAAGGGTAAGTAAAACACAATTCTATTATGTATGAGTGCTTGGCTCATACCACCAGTTGTGGACTCCAGTATGGAGGAAAAAGGTTAAGGTGCAGCAGTTCAGCACGGAATGTGGCCAAGCTCAGAATGAGTGGGGAAAAGCCCCCGCTCAGGTATGTGTTTGGTTCTCCATCCCTTGAGTCTTGAAATCAAAGCTGTTGTCTTAAATATTTTATTACAGAGCTGAAATAGAAGAAGGTAGTGTTTAGCCTAATTACAGCAGGAAGTTGTGACCTGCATTATGGAGGTAAATAGACTGGATACTTGTCATGATGTTTTTTGGCCTGAAATTCTATGAAGCTTATAATTGTATTAACTAGATGGCCAGTTCTTTTTTTAGGCTTTTAACTTCTCCACACAAGGTTTCTGTTTTCTGCTCCAGGCTTATGAAGACCCTGATTCTGCAAGAAATAGCACCAAATACAATACTGATTTTTCAGACTACTTGGTGATTTTCATATTTGGAGTAACTATTAAAATGTCTCTCTTCATTATGTAAACAGAGATGATGGGAGCTGCACATAGAATCTGGCCCCAGATACATCTGAGCCATTATCCTCACACCCAGAGTAGCCGGGACAACTGCCTCAGGGAAAATTATAAGGATCCCTGGAATGGACAAGGATTGAATAACCTTGCTATATATAGGAATTTTCTTCCTAACCCTTCTATTAGAAGCTGGCTTCTGTCCTGGCCCACTGAAATTTATATCCCTATTTTGTTTTCCATTTCATTTGCCTCCTCAGTGTCAGTTTTGCCTTGTTGTCCTAATACAGTTTTGAATTTGGGGAGGTTCATGAGTCCTGCAGGCCCCTTATAAGCTCTTTCGAAATTTCCCTTTGTTTCAGAAAAAGCTTAATTAGTTATAAATATTCTGTCTTTGCATTGGTTGTTCCTTCCCTCTTGTGTTGTGAGAGATTTAAACAAAACAAAACAAAAAATCTCTGATGTAGTTTTTTTCTCTACCTTGCCTGGTTTTACATACCTCTGCCAGTCTACCATAACTGAGGACTTCTCTGAACAATTTGAATGTCAGTTGTCTTTCTGGTCATGCTGCATAGATCTATCACCTGCATAGTTAAGCTCCTTCTGCTTTTTATTATTCAGAGAACTGATTGTCCTATCAGTATAACTTATTTAAATACTTATTTAAATACAGCTTGATCGTGAGAGGATTAGATTTATTAATGGATTTACCATTCGTGATTTCCTGACTCCAGTGAAACATATATAAATCACACAGTAAATATGTTAGCAGCTACAGCAAAAAATCTACTGCCAGTTGTTTTTAATTTCCTGCACAAAAATACACACATTTAATTTTATTGTGCAGAAGACAAATAAAAAGATAAAGCTGTTCCATAAGGAAAAAACAAAAAAAAACCCGAAAAAAAACCAAAACAAACAAACAAACGAAAACTCACTCAAATGAATTTAAGTTTAATAAGTTTCTGCTGGTATCTCCCTGAAATCTTTGAGATCCAAGGAGTTGTTTGTAGCAACAACATGCTGCTCCCTGAACCAGAGCTCACCGCGTGAGAGCTCTTGGGAGAACAGCTCTGTCTCCCTAAAGGATCTAGGAAAAGGTGGCCTATGATTTTCATTTGTGGCCCTTCAATTTATTACATGAAAATAAATCCAAAATATTAATTTAAGGCAGAGGATGAGTATGTGGAAAAAACTACATATTACTATGCAGAAAGCTCTTGACCTTTATTTTCAGGTTTGCCCGTACTTTCTCCAGCACTTTGTTGTGTAAGGAGGTATTATATATGCTGTGTATGGTAACTCAGGCAGCACAGCAAACCCAAGTGTATTAAGGGTAGATATCACAAGGTCAGAAGTGCCAATTGCACTAATTAGTGCAATCCTGACTAAGAACAGTTACATGACTTTATTTTTAACGAGCACAAGGATTATGGGAATTTAGATAGAACAATAATCTATTTTTATCTCCTATTTTGTAAGCTCAGAAGATGAGTTAGGAGTAAGCTGCACAGTAAGGAAGGCTAGAGTCATGGCTGAGTGACCAAAACTGCAGGAATAGAAAGTTCCCTCTTCACAGCACTGCATGGGAGGCTCTGGGATATAGCAGTAACCCTTGCTTGATATAGAAAGCATGTGTTACCGTGACAAGGTAACGCACAAATGTGGCACCCACCTAGGAAATGTAGTATGACAGGATTTGGTTTTAATACTTTGATGTTTGCAAGTCAGGAGGGAAAGAAAATATATTTTGCTAACAGTTATACTTATTTCTTCTAATTGCTGCATTATCTGCTATTGAAGGTTAAAAAAGCTAAAACTGTTAAATGGGAAAAAGAAGAAAAAAAAAAAACACAACAAAAAAGGAGCTGTTAGAAAAATGCAGCTTTTCAACTGATGTGTCTTCCTCTATGCAATAATCATCTGGCTCATTGCTTTAACTTTCTCAGGGATTTAAAGACATTTGATGGTTCTGAGGAGTAAGAGATGCCCAGGCTGTAAGGTGGGCAATGGCGTTGTCATTATTGTATATGGCACTGGATCAGAGAATGCCCTGAGGCAGCACCACGGAGCAGTTCCATGGACTACACGCTGTCCTGGTCTGACAGCAAACCAGAACCAATGGAAACAACAGGGCTCCTGTGCCTGACAACTGAATGGGTTGTGTTAAAACTGAGAATCCATTCCTGGCTCTTTGTAATGTGTCCTGACATGCTTGGAGTTGGATTATTTTTTTTAATTAGGATTCTTATAAAAATAATTCTAAAATAATTATTAACTAATTTAAAGTGTTGTGCTTTTGTGAAAGGACTAATCCAAAGTGCTTTATTAAAAGCTATATCTTCCAGAATCAGGACACAAGACAGCACAAAGAATCTTTTCCTTGAAAGACCACAGTATTTCAATTTAAAAAAGGGGGAAAAAAAAGAAAAAATCCCCGCCCCACATTTCTTTTAAATGGGAGCCTATATTCTTGCATCACTGCTGTGAAGTATGTCTCAAAGCTGAAGTTGGGTGTCAGTTATTCCAGACCTGTTACTGTGATGACTGTTGCTTAAGACTAATTTAATGAGAAAGCAATAAGGGGCATGCAGGAGCCTTAGATATGTATTTCCATAAGGCGCAGGAGTTGACTTACACAGAACATACATTTTGCATAAATGTATATGGAAAGGCTCCACACTGAGATTTGTTTACTCTCTTTCCTGCGTTATGCACTGACTACTAGTAATTAAATCAAGCATTGAAGATGGTATCTCCTTTTTTCCAAGAAGACATTTGCATTTCTGAAAAGCTGGAGGCAGACAAAATCCAGTCAGTGGGAAAGTGTCGTGGCTTAACTCCAGCCAGCAAGTAGGACCACGCAGCTGCTCACACACTTCTCCCCCCTTCCCAGTGCGATGGAGAGAAGAACTCAAAAAATAAGAAAAAATCATGGGTTGAGATAAAGACAGTTTAGTAGGTAAAGCAAAAGCTGCACACGCAAGCAAAGCAAAACAAGGAATTCATTCCCTGCTTCCCATGGGCAGGCAGGTGCTCAGCCGCCTCCAGGAAAGCAGGACTCCAATCAAGCATAATGATGACTTGGGAAGACAAACGCAATCACTCCAAATGTCCAGCCTCGCCCCCCCTTCCTTCTTTCTCCAGCCTTATATGCTGAGCATAATGTCATATAGAGTTGAATATCCCTTTGGTTAGTTGGGGTCAGCTGTCCTGGCTGTGTCCCCTCCCAGCTTCTTGTGCCTCTCTCTTGAATACATGATTCTAAAAACTGGAGTGCTTTGGTAGGTGCCTGTGTTCCAGTACATTTTTCCAGGGCATTGAAAATATACTGAAGCACGCCCTCATTATGCTGGATGAGCTGGTTGAATCATTTGCAATACAAGCATTGTTGTGGACAAAATATTTTCTGGTGATTAATCTTAGCTGGGAAAGTAGGGTGAATCCTGGTATCCTATAGAGATTTAAAATAGAAGTTGATAATTTAGTCTTTTTTAGATATTACCTTTTCAGATAAGACATAGACCAGGAGTTCTCCATATCAGAATGTGGCATTAAAGTCAGCAAAAGTTAAACTGGGTCTGATTTGAATTATGCTGTTCTTTCCTCATTCAAGCAAATTCCCATGGTACTAAAAATTGGACGATTTAGCACTTGGATTGCTATTTCATGGCCAGCATCATGTTTTAAGTTGAATACAAGAAGTTTAAGAGCACATGGAGAAACTAAACTTTAGCAGGAAGGATGAAATGATAACTTAAGCTGTGCACAAGGGCTGCTTGCTAGCTAGTGTTTGTTCTTTGTACTCCAAGCGAAGAGGTGTCACAAACGTAATTGTACAAGCCACTCTGTGAGAGTGTCTTGACTTTTGTCTCTGCTACACACTTCCCAAATGTAAAATCCTTCCACAAATAACTGCCTCAGCCAGAAAGAAACCTGCTGTTTCTATCTCATTTTCATTTGAAGATTGGAGAACATTTCTAAAAGATCAGCTCATAGCCAGCAGCTGCACCTGGATTGCTCAGCACTGTGCTATCTGAATAGTGCAGAACAACAGGGTTACCCCCTCTGCTGCGGGTCTGCAGAGGCTCTTTCAGGACAATCTTTCTTCTACCTTGCATCATCAGTGGAAGTTTCCTGTGCTGATGTTAGAGTCCTTCATCCCCCTCCCCAAGGAGATGGAGAAATAAGAGGATTATTACATCTGTGCTGAGATTTTTGAACTGGACATGCTTGTTATTTTAAAAGATCTTTCAAACTGGTTGCTGTCATTACTTTTTGCTGGTGATGTAGCAGGTTACTAATTATGTTACATTCACCTGATCGGTAGTAGATACCACGTATTTGCTAAACTGACTATCAACCACGTTTACCAGGAAGGTCTGGGCTTCTGTGGCATTGGCACCACTTGCTGTGCTGGCCCAAACGGGAATTTCTCAGACCAATAGTCGTGGGATCTTGAGCTTGTGCTTAAGCAGTGACTGAGAGATTTTAGTCACTGTTTCAGCTAAATGGCCAACAAGAAGCTGCTCTCTTATTAGCCTGACTTTCTCCTTGCCCCCGTGCTGTGCCAGAGCTGGGGAGGAACTCTGCTGATGATGTTCTCTCTAGATTTTTAGCGAAGTAATGGCTCTTATTTAAGTCTTATGTGAGAAGAAGGCTCACTTACTTATCTCGGGACTGCACTATAAAGCACAGAAAATAAAGAAGTGGGTAGTACTTCTATTCAGCCATGTCACATACCTACAAGAAAGCCTTAGGAGGATATATAGAGATTGCAATTTGCTTTAACATTTGCATGAAAGTGGAAAGAAAAGGCAAAATTAAAAAGGAGAGTGGCATTTGCAGCTACTTAGTTTAAAGTGATGAGTAAACTTGATGTGCGGGATGCATTCCATTTTTTCACTGTACTGGGAAGTCTTCCAGTTTGATAAACTGGAAACTAACTTTTATGTTTTTATTTTAAGTCAGTAGGAATCTAGGACTAGTATTATTTATATATATAACAAATGTTAGGGCTAGCAAATGCATTGAGGTTTAATACCTGGTTTATGGCTTTATTCTGGGTGTAATGGTGGGGTTTTTTTCAACAGGAGATGTGTCAGTGAAGGAGTAAAATGAAGTAAATGCCCGAGGCTAAAGTTGGGACATGTGGTTGCCTAACTTCGGTGAGTTGCCCCATGGAAGAGTACTTCTCAAACACAATTGGTCTCAGCGCCAATCCAAACATGATCTCTCAAACCAAGTCTGTGTCACTGGTTAGTTTTTAAATGTGTTCACAAACAGTTCCTAGTGTGTGCAAGCAGCAAAGAGCGGCCTCTGAAGCTGCCTGTTCATAGCAGTGCCTTTCCTATCTGCAGTAGTGGCTTGCCCCAGCTTTCCCACTGGATGGGAGCACTGAGGTCTTAATTTATGGTCCTTATCTGATGTTTTTGTGGCAGGTGATGAGCTCACTACTGCACCTTTCAGTTTCTCTGCTGGTGGTGACCACTACACTCAAAAGTTGTCGCTGGGCAATGCCTTCAGATGCTATGTTCAGAGCATGGCATATTGACTTGAATGGGCACTGATGTCAGTTTATTAACACACCAGGCCAAGAGCTGAGGCAGCAATGGGCTGACTAATAATCCTTCTCACTGCACTGGTCCAAGAGGATACCCAGCTAGAGGATGGCTTTCTCCACTGTCCTAATTAAATCCAGGTGAGCTCTTGAACAACACCTTGATGCAATGGTTTAACTGCTTTTTCACCTAACTCACCTCTTGGCAACATGATGATACGAGTGTCAATAGTCTTGTTTGTACCAGTGTTCCCATTGCCACCAAAACCAGTGGAAATGTGCCAAAATTAGCAGAAGAAAAGTTCAGGGAAGAAAAAAATTACTTTAAGACAAGGTTCTGGTGAGATCACAACTGAGTACTAATGAGATGATGGGACAATTACTCGGTATTCACCTTTATGGGGGTTGGTTACCCATTCAGCAGCAAATTAAATTCTCTGCCCTGCCTTCTTTTGAACTGTTCCTTGCTAGGAGAGACATAGTATTTGTATTACAACATGCCTCTTTTTGCCTTTCATTCTTTTCTGATAAAAGCACCTTATTTCTAGTTTGTTCTTTCCAAAAATCTAAAGAAAAGTAATTACTTGACTGAACCAGTTAATGTGAATGTAAGAGATAAGAAGCAGCTTTGTAAAAATAACTATGTGTAAGCTTACAGTGGTTTAGCTAAACTGCAAGCACACTTGTTTTGCTCTGAGACATAGCTTCCAGTGTCCCTCCTAAGTCTCCAAATGCACTGGTTGTATTGCTGTAAGCAAAAGTAAGCATTCTTACTTTTAGGGAGAATGAGAACAATGTCTTAAGAAAACGAGGTCACCTGCCCCTTGGACATGTTTTCATGTTGGTGTCTGTTCCTGTCTCCGATGGGACATGTTAACAGGAACATTGATCCCTGTAAGTGTATGCCTCTCATCCCTGGTGAGTAATACACACAAACAGACACTGTGGGAGAAGCTTCGTTATGTAATTGTGCTTGTGTTGCAGACACTGAACCTCCCATGACATAACAGATCCTGTATTAAAGACAGAAGCAGCTTTATCCTAAGTATTGCTGATGTGAACAGACCTAAACATGAGCAGATGCACTGCTGCTATGTGCAATGTTAAGCCACTGTGCCATTAATAATTTTCAGTTTAAAAAGACATATATTGTTTAATTTGTTCATAGAGAAAAAACACATCTTTGGGTTCTGAAGATTTTGTAGTTTAACATCTGTGGTGTTATAAAGTCAGTATTAGATAATTGCAAGATGTACGTAGAGCAACATATTTTGACCTTGACTACTCAGATGTCAGTTATTCAACCCTTCTAGTTATTATAAAAGGGGTCAGGTCCTCTGATGTCTACTAATTGAAATTCAAAATGAAAATGTTCCAAATTTTTCTGAAACCTCAAAACATATTTAGCATACCAGCAGAGGGAAGGAGATTAAAAATGTGGAAGGGGAGGGAGAAGTAAACAAAGGGCCCAATTCATCAGAATACTATTGATTTTGACGCTGAAATGGTGGAGGCCATTTCAATACTTTAAACAACACGTGAAGCCTTGCGGTCAGTCCACTGGACTGTCATTGGAAGAGACTGGGAAGCCTTGCCCCTCTGGCCTACCAAATGACTTTGCCTCTCAGTGTTTTTGTGTTCTGCACTGAGTATCACTGACAAAAACCTTATGCCCACCCAAACCAAAACCAGCACAATATGCTGAATTAGCTTGTGGATGGATCAAAGAAACACCAGATTCTATGATTCTGTTTAAAGTGAAACTACAGATAATAGGTAACAGGCCAGGGTTTCCCATTGGATGTGACCAATATGACTTTCATCTCAGAAACACAGGACCAGCAACTCCATTTCAAGTGAGTTTAAACTGGGGTCCTGTACCTTATGGTATGCCTTCTAGGCTTCCTCCTTGTTGCAAGTCTCATGCAACCACAAACTGTGCCTCAGATCCTCAAGACACTGATACTGTATTTTCACTCAAAATTACAAGTTATCTTACTTGGAACATCACTCCAGTATGCCAGTACTATTCAATCAATGAATATTAGAGGACATTGCTATTTTTCACAAGTAGTTGAATCACAGACTTCATCTGTGCAGCAATCTTCATCTGAATTTTTCATTTAAAAAAATGAAACCTTTCATGGAGCTGACTAAGCTGTCTGTGTGAGCCAGTGGGGGACAGGATTGATTGGTTGATTTCACAGGGACTGGGCAGAATTCAGTGATCTGTACCACTGAGGAGCACAGAGCAAATGGTTACGCTCAGTTTACTGAAGTCACTGAATTAAAGCGGTGGATTTAGAACAGTGCAGGCCAGTGCATCTTAAGCAGAAGAATTCAGAGCCATTTCTTGTTAATCAGGAGTCATATAATAACTATATGGTATGTTTTTCCATTAAAGACATTAGAAAAGGCCTACTGGGAAAAGACATGCATTTTATTAGACTGAATACTAAAAGATACTGTCTTTTCCTATAATCTTGCTTGAGTCATAGCCATGCAGTTGCAATGATCTACAGAAAGTTGAGTATCCATTTTTAGATTCTTTGACACATTATATAGCAGCAAAGCAAGCACGGAACTTCCAGGAGGGGTGCTCCAGAGTACGTCTAAGCTGGAAGTGTAAGGAAGTGATTGAAAGGCAATTTCTAATAGACACATTCATGTAAGAAAAATAAGAAATTGCAGTGGTTTGTACCCCCAAAAGTTCACAATAAAAGTCCAGCATCCATTTAAATTGTACCCTTGCTCCTTTGTTTCTGAGGTGAGTGAGTCATCCAACTGGACACCCTAATCCATCACTTAACCTCCTTAAACAACATTTGTACATTAACTGACATTAATTGAGATAACTATCATCTTAACTGCTATGGCACTTCCACAGCAGCACTACTGCCTTCTGGCATGCATACAGCTGTCTCCCTGTTAGCTTAGCTAAAAGCATATTCAGAAAAAAAACTGAGCTTACCTATGACCTTCCTGTCAGTGCTAACACTGTAAGGACAAATGCACTACACTATAATTCTCCTAAAGAGAAAGATGTATTAAAATAACTATTTGGACTGTCTGCAGTTAGCCAGGCCAAAGAACAGACTGCTGCTTGTACTTTTACCTACACTTTTTTCATCAACCTGTGGCTTAATGGAATACTGATCTTAAGAGCTAAAAGCTAGATTCAATTGTAACAAAGGACAGCTCTAACATTAGGCTCAATACCTCTTTCAAGGTATTAGAAATGTAGTTTATCCATATATGACATTTTTCATTATCAAATTTATAGTCAAAATTATGTTCTCCATCCCCTTCCATCATACTAGCAATTTGCAATAAATTAAGCTATAGGAATGTTGTATTATCGCAAAATGAAAAAGTTTTAAAATCTAGAATGATTGTACTAAGATATGAGATTATTAAATGCTTATCTAGGACACAAGAAAGGATTCAGCCCTGTCAGGACAAAACAGGCAAATTATCTTTAAAACATGAAAATGCCTTTAGAGTATTATATTGCATTTTATTGCCATAAAACAGAAGGTTGTCTGTGAGTCTGGATGGTGCACTTCCATCCCACACATTAGGGATGGGAGAAACAGCCCCAGTTTCCTAAGGCAAGATGATTTTTGTGGTTGATCCATCTGTTGTTACCCTGCCCCATAGCTTTCGGGCCTATTGGCCACACTCAGCTGCATTTTAATCATGGAGAAGTCTCAGATGTGTTCCTAAGAGTTTTTTACTGAAAAATTGATAGCTACATGGAGGGCAGAATCCCCAGCTTAATGATCCCCATGAGTAAAAAGCAGGCAGAACAGAGGCATTTTATATAAGCTGGTCAGCTGGCCAGCCTGGGGATGGCTGCAGAGTAACCGCAGTGTGTGCTCTCTGTGCCCAGTGGGCATTGCAGGGGAACATGCAGCAGAGCTAATATTACAGGGTAGGATGCAGAGTTGGGAAGACAAAGAAATGGAATTTGTGGGAATCCAGCATTCGTTGGCTCTCTTGCTTGTAGAACAGCTTGAGAGGATTTATCTTCTACATTTATTTGAGGAATAATTCTTGGCTTGTGCAATAAATTACTACAGGATAGATGTATGAGAATATTAATAATGAAAGCATCTTGCTCTTCTATGCTGCAACCCATCAAAAGATCAAAATCTCGATCACTACCTGCCTCCTGTGCAGTTGGTAGCAGTGCTCATTTCATTCCACAGGAACACAAGTGACACAGCCACTGTGTGACTTGCTGGTGGCCACGCAGGAAAACCAACAGGGAGGGTTTCAGTGAAAACAAACCTTACCATTTTTAATGGCAGCATGTGAATAACTGACATTCCTGTTATCCTTGTTTAAAGGAAAGGAAGGATTTGTTCAAAATTAGAGCTAGATGCCTGTATTCTGGTTGTACTCTACTGAAATAATTGCTACATGGAAGTAGCAAATATATTGCTTGTTAGACGAAGTAGGTGATTCTGTTATTCTTCAAGAAGTTATGTTTATAAAAGCCTCCTGAAATCATCCTGCTTCCTGAAGCTTTTCAAGCATCATACTTAAACTGATTTTTATAGATAACGTCTTTTTATTGTAGTCCCTGTGATACAGGGCTAGTTACTAAAATAAGCCCACTTTAGCTATTCAGAGAGAAATCAGAGATGAGGCACCTATTGACTTGAATAGAGCTGAGACTTTGTGTTAATACCTTAATACAGCATTAAGTTCTGACTTTACAAATTCAGCTGATAAGATATTAAAAGTTAAGGAAATGTCTTTCATCACCTGGACAGGAACATGCCTGTGCATTGTGTAAAAATATTAATAGCGCTAAAATGTTTTCTGAGCCAAGAGGTGACTATCAGGGCAATGAGTTAGGAGCAGACTGGGTTGAGCCCTATTCTCCCCAACCTCCTGCCTGCCTCTTCCTTCCCTGTAATGCCTGTCCTCACACGTTTGGGCTTCCTCAGGTGCCAGAACCAGCATAAGTCTTCAGCTTGGCCCTCCAGGGAAGGTCACAAAGACATTAGGTACAGCAGGCTGGCATCAAGGAGAGGCCATGTCTGAGAAACTGGCAGCGAGCCTAGAGGAGCTCTGCACTGTGCTGTGGGCATCCTCAGCAGAGGGGCTGGAACGTGTCTCTGCTGGTTAGGGGTATCTGGGGGGGCAGGAGCCAAGCTCACACAAGGCATGCTGAAATCACATTTCTTTTTAGAAAGGGGAAGAGGAGACAAAGGAAAGTGAGGCTGTTTTGTGTGGCGTATAAAGAGACTGCAGAAGATTTGTTTTCTTCACCCTGGGCCATTCATTATTTCAGGACTTTGCCCTCATTCACAGGGTTGCAAGACCTAAAATACTGTATGTGTTTTAATACATCAAATCTTTTTTTTTTCTTTTTTTTTTTCTCCATTGGTTGGACTAGATGATCTTAAAAGGTCCCTTTCAACCTAGGTCATTCTGTGATTCTGTGAAATCATTGTAGATAGGGAGAGGATCCACTTTGGTACTGTGTGGGGATTACAGCCATTAGTGTCTGGTTTTATGATTATATTGGCCTCAACACTATTCATTCAGTGTTAGAAAGAAAGGAATTGTGCAAATTTATATTTAACCTGCTCTGTTTTTCCTAGCTATGTACACAGAATGTATCCTTTCACTGCTAGTTTGTTTGGGGCATTGTTAGTGGAAAAAGAGCCAGAAAGAAAAGAAAACATTTTCCTGTTTCCTAATGGAAACCTTAGATGTCCTATGATTTGAACATGGTGTTGGACCACACAATCTCCAAAAACCCCTTCCAACCAAAACTAGTCTATGATTCTAGGCCTGTGTCCTGTTTAGAAGGAATTGCCACTTCCCGTGGACCTGTGTGTGTTACACACTTTGTAGCCCCATGCTGATTGTTTTCTGTCTCCAAGGTGGAGCTGCATTTTGATGGGAGTTTAGGGCTCTTCTTATTGCCAGAGGCTGTCAAGTCCACAGTTGCTGCTCTGCGTAGGCAGCAGTGTATACACATATGCATTGCATATGTGGTTGTCTATTGTTCAGAAACTCCTTGTAACACCAAAACCCGGGGGGGAGGTGTGAAATGAGGACAGGATGACAATGTCCATAGCAGAAATGCCTCACAGTAATAGTTGTCATCTCCATTACTGTCAAATTAATTCTGAATTGCTGCCCATCATACACTGTTTAGCTTGAGGGAAGTGAAATGGTGGCTTTGCTTCTGCAGCAGAAATGAGAATAGTTCAGCCCTCTGAGGAGCCTTGCTGAGTGGTGAAGGAAATGTCAAGTATCATTTGGTCAAAGAGTAATTTTAAAGTTCTCTGAGGAACAGTCCTTGCTCTATATACTTTATCTCCACTACACATATAGAACAGAGAAACAGAAGGAGCTTTTAATTTAGGAAGTATCAGCTTTCAGACACACCTGGGGACATTGAGAGTTGGGGCTACATTTGGAATGAGACTTAAGTTTTACAGACAAAATCTGCATCTTCAAGCTATACTTCAATTTAAGAGCACAAATAAGCAGTAGATGGGACAACAGACTAAAATTCAGTATTAGCAGGCTCAAATTAAATAATTAACTTGTCACGTGATATTAAGCAAGTCCACTAGGCACTATGAACACTCCTTGTCTAATCCAGCACAGTGAGAACCAGTGCAGCAGACCTTCTAGTCCTAACTACCTACCTCAATATTTAAACTCTTAGACAAAATCTAGGCATGTGTTTAGGCACACTGAGAAATTAAAATGCATTTCAGTAAGTATTAAGTATCTCAATAAATGAAAGAACATCTCTTTAGATACCTAGCTAGAATCAAAATCCACCAAAGGGGTTTGTTTCAACCTTTGTAGCCTATATATTATGTCTAAAGAAAGGGAAAGATGATCATATGCTGAAAATGAGGGAAACTGATCCCTCTGTGGACTGTAATCGGTTTTCCCCTGGATGCCTCTCTATCAAGTTGCAGGTTCATTTGAGGTTTTTTCCCCTCACTTGAAGATCTACATGAGGCCTGCTTGGATCCTCCCCCTTACCAAATTGAAATTTGGTGGAAACATACTGAAGGTGAAAATGGGAAAGTGCAGTGCAAGTTCCGTCTGTAAGAGCCAGTTAGAGGTCTTGAGAAAGAAGCTAATGGTGCTGAATGAGTTTAACATGGTGATCTTGTCTAGAAAGCACTATGAAACTGAGTGCTACCACACCTGTATGTCAATACAAGAACCATCTTAGATGTAAGGAGTGTGAGACTAGGCCTTCTGGTGTATGATGCTACTGGTGTACTGTACTGAGAGAATTAAATGTTTAAAAGTCATATACTTAGAGTAATTACACAAAACCTGGATTATTCTCTGGGGTCAAGCAACTGCTATCATATCTTAAAGCTTCACATATTAATGGTCATCCTCCATCTTGCAGAGTGACCTTAAAACTGCAGTCAAAAAGGAATTTAGAAATTATGATGACAGTCTGCACTAATTACTCTGTGTGCAAGTAGGTACAAGTAGTTTGCTACATATGAATTCTATATGCCTGATCAAAAATTATGCAAGACTCTCAGCAGGAGCTGGTGAGAGGTGCTTTCTTCCCTGGGCTCATAATGGTGGCTGTGTGGCTCCCTGTGGCCAGAGGGAGAATCACTTTTTCTGTGGTGAGCAACTCAGGCAAAGACTTTATTTGTGGGGTCACTTTGACTTCATTCTAGGAGGTGGCATTGTAATTTCTGGCTGTTAAATACTTCAGTCTATTCCATATAAAGCTTTGGAGCATGACTAATTAATATAATAATCACCTCTAGCAGAGAACACATTAACTGCCTGAACTCTCAGGACTTAGAAGATCAGAGAGAACAAGTTGGAAGATGCTGAGAAATTGAATTAGCAGATTCTCAGGAAGGCAGGCAGTGAGGGACATCATGCACTCATATGTGCTAAGGGATGAGTTCTGTGCCCGAAGGACCCAGGCAAAGCTGCTGTCTTCTCTGGGATTACACCACGTGGGTACTTCCCTGAGGACAAAAGCTCCCAAGCACTCTGGAGCCCTGTATTTATTCAAACAAATATTCTGTGAATCAAATGATCTAATTAACTAAACATGCATTTGACCACAAAAATGTTATTTTTAGCTAACATAGCAAACCTACATGGGGTTTCTTTTTTCTCACTGAAAACTCTGCATCTATTTTCTACAAAATTTCCCCCTTTTTTATGATTTAAATCATCAGTAATCTGTGTAGCTTCTCTTGAATTTTGATCCTGTTGTGTCTCTTCATCCTTTTTAATTATGAGATTAGCTTCTAACAGGAAGATAGACAGAAGTAATCAGGCCCTTTGAACAAGAATACAGGTACAAGTAAAGTTTTCTTTCTGTTTTCAAGTAGGAAAAGAGAGGGCAAATACTGATCAATTTGATCCATAAAATTACATTCCAATTTGGATTTTTATTACAGATTTTGAGGCTTCAAGCTAAGGTTGAGATGACACTGAAATCACCAAAATGGAAACAAATAAAATAGTCTCAGATTCTGAGCTTCAGCCCTCCAAAACTGAACAAGGTATCACAGAAATAAGATTTCACATTTGGAGAGAGAAAGTCTCAATGGTCTTAAGTATTTGTCTGTTGCATACCACAATAATTGTTATCATCTTAATTTTGCTGGGGACTGTGGACTGCCTGAGGCGTCAGCAGCCACTATTCTAAAACTCTTTCTTGTATACTGTAGCCACTAACAATATATCACCCTACCGTGGAACTCCGCTGCAACATTTTGTCCCATTCCCAGTTTCCAGAAGGCTGATAGCAATCTGGAAGGAAAATAAAACATGATCAAAGCCTGCACAGATGGTTCTGTAACAGCTGATATGTAGCTGTGGTTGTTGATGAGTATTTTGGAGGGGACAGACAGCAAGGGCAAAGAAGAATTACCGCCAGCATTTAAAGGGACTCTGCCAGGCCACAAAGTAATCATGATGAAAGACAAGCTTAAAAATTTTTCCAGCACCAAGATTTCTTAAATGGGAATAAATTCCCCCCAAACCAGGGACATACCTCTCTCTTTTTCTTTTTTATTCTTTTTGTTTGACTGCTTTTTGTTGGGTTTTGGTTGTTTGGGTTTTTTTTGTTTAGAAAATTTAAAACTGTGCAGTAGTTTTCAGAAAATGTGACCCTGGGAATAGAAATCTTGTGTCTTGCACAAGCTAGTTGCTGTGTGCTACTGTGAACAATTACTGAATTACCTTCTGTTGTAACACGGTACGTGTAGTGTCTTGTAGGAAAGAGCTCGGGTTGTAACAAGTAATAACCACAGTTCCTATCAAGTTGGCTTTTGACAGCATACTGGTCGTGTATCACTGCAAAGTGCAGGAGCTTCCTAAGGAGGCTGTTTGACACAGCAGGTGGATCTTCAGGATCCTTTAAGAAAAGCCTTGATGGGCACCATGAGGCCAGCCAAATCCCTCAGCCAGCAACTCTGTTCACACCCAGGAGCACTCCTGGGTCCAGGCCCAGTCAGCCAGTCTGGGACCCCAAAACATAAGCATGCCCAGCAGCTGAGAGTGGTGCCCAAGGCATGGTGAATTGAACAGCAGAAGCTCAGGAGCTTGTGGCTACCTGGAGGACTCCGGGAAGTGTCACACAACCATAGCCTGAGTCTGCAGACTGTACCTCTTTTCTCTGCTACAGCATACAAAATCTCAGCCACGCAGCGCTCACATTTTCTGCTGTAATGTATGTCAAGAGCAGCAGGAGGAAGGCTATGTACCACCTGGACAAGCTGAACAGCCAGATTATCCCAAATCTTTTGATGTGCAATTACACAGTTGTAATGAAAGATCAAGCATGGTTTCATTCTTAGATATGTGTGGAAAAAATAATTGTGTGAATAACATGAGAACCTAGGGCCTGATTAACAGCAGTGGGAGAGACATTCTCTTGGATCTTGATGTATCCAAGACTGTGGTCTTCCCCATAATGCCAGCAGGTTGACAGGGCGACGGTCAGGTTGAAGGACAAGAGGTTTCTGAACACAAAGGCATCCTTAAAGAATGAAAGTTGCTCTAACTCCAAAAGCCTGACATTCAACAGAGGTTTTTAAGGCAATTGGGCCTTTCAGCAGCCTGAGCTTGCCACACACCAGAAGACATTTAGGCAGCCAGCATCATTTACACAGAAGATGTTTTGCCAGCTTGAAGGCTTTCATGATGGACCTTGGGATCTTTCAAGTAGGTCAGTCATTCCATCATCTTTCATCTGTATTGGGAGGAGATGGAGGAATTCTTCCCCAGAAACAGTCTTTGAACTCTGAGACAGCATTATGGAGTGGGAGTGAAACACTGGTAAGCCGGTTTGCATGTTTCCCAATCAGCCTTCCCAGTAATGTGTTTAGCACATGATATGACAACCAGACGTGATTCTGAGATAATACTCTCAAACATTAAGCTATGAATGACAGGGACTGGTGTTGGTTTAGGATGCCGTCTTAGGAGCTCATCCTCACTCCAAACTTCACACAGTCATTCTTGATGCATTTAGCCTCTTTAGCTAGTTCTGCTCTTTTTATAGATGCCCTTGCTCTGTTTGAGGGTCACTTCATGCACAGCCAATTGAAGTGTAGACATGTCCCAACTGCAGTGAATATGTCCCTATTACACATATTACTTAAGCACTCTGAGCTGTCTCTAATTTCTGGTGGTGTGGCCTAGCCTTTCCAGGAAAGCCTGACCACAGATATCTTTATTTGGATATAAAACTACCCTGTGGTGCAGTGACTTTTCCCCCCCTGTGATCTGTAAAAGGACTGAGGGCAAATAACCCTACTGAACAGGTAATCCCCGGGGAAGTGATATCAGCCCTCAGTTAGAGACCTTTCATGCAGCAGGTTCTCCCTCTCGTCCCAGATATTTCCAGGTAGCTTTTCACATTTTTTGTCATTGGATCTGCTGAGTATAAAGTTAACTCTCCTCTGAACACGACAGGAACAGCTTCATTGACCTGGAAAAACTATGACCTGTGTCTTCTCTTCCACTTGGAAGATTAACCTTAAACTTCTGATGCCTGCCACTAGCAGCTAAGTCTCACTGTTTGGCAAGTTGTGGTGGGAAGCATGAGTCATAGCTCTATGACCTTAGTGCTGAGCCTGCTTGATGCCTGCAGCTATATAGAAATTGAAAGGTCTCCCATCTATGATGATAGATGTCCTTAGCTTGCTCACTGAAGAATGACAACATTCTGAGCCTGATTTCCCAGTCCCAGCCTCACACCTCTTCTCTGCAGTGAGATTAATGTATGACTAAGCAACACATCAGTGTGGGCTATGAGAGGATAAATCAGGCTGTTGCTACAGGATGGCATTCAGGATCATGGGTGAAGTACAGAAAAGTCAATTACACTGTATTGCAGAATCCTACATTAAAGGCCTGTGCTGGTTTTAAGAAACAGCCCAACTGATTCCCACTGAAGGCAACCAAACTTTTGGTTACACAAGAAAGACATATACTTTTGGTTTTAAGTGCTTCTTCTCAAGATATTTCTATATGAACAAAATCTGAAGACTAGGACAAGATTTCATAACTATATTGGCTGTATCAATCCTGCAATAGCTGGCTTCCTGTTTTCTCCAATTAACCTGAATGTATTATGTCTGTCTTCTTCATAATGAGTTCTACGCAGAACTTGGTGCTCCCTAGGCAAGAGGTCACATTACTGTCATTAAGTCTCTTCCTGGAAGCCTCCTACAGAAATAAGGCTTGAAAAATGTGAGGAAAAAAGTAAGGTGGCCACCTTGCTCTTCAAAGATTTAAGTCTAACTGCTATATTTCTTAATTGTTTCAAATAAGGCAGCAGAAAATATTTAAAAATATTTAAGCATGAAAGCAAAATTTGTTTAACTGTATCTATCAGGTGCCAAATATTCTACAGGCGTCTAAAATAGATAGGCCCTGCCTTACCCAAAGGATTTGCTGAGGCGGTGAGTTCTTTAAAGAGTTATATTCAGGCATGTTATTTTCCTTCTGTTATTTCCACTGATGACAGTGGGACCTCCTCTACAAAGCTCATAAAGTTTAAGCCAGAAAGAAACATGCTCTCATCTGGTCTAACTTCCTGACTAAAAGATTTCATCCTGCTATTATGGATAGAATTTAATAATCTGTATATGGTTAAAATTTATCTTTCAAAAAGAAACACTGTCCTGATTTCTAAACATAAAAAATCAGAGAATCATCACTCACCTTAGTTGTCTGCTCCTAAGGGTACTTGCTCTCTCAGCTAAAAATCTCTAACTTGGCTGACTTCATCTTCTGAAAATCAGTTCATGTTATGCCTTTCTCCATTAGTCTAAAGAGCTTGTAAATACCAGGCATTTTCTCCACATGAAAACACTTACTCAGTATAATCACCGTACTGTAATATAAGTAGGACTGGATTCTAGTTTGCTTTCAGAATAATACATGACAGATTAAAAAACCATGTAGTTCAGTGAGCAGTGGAGCTAATGAAGTTTATGAAGTTTGTTTTCCTGTGGATTTGTATCTCATAGATGCTCTGGTGTCTCAAGAGCACACATTAGTCAAAGGTTTTCCCAGCAGTGAACCCATTCATCATCATCATCATAATCCATGTGGATTCTCTGCTCTACTAGTATAGTTAAGCATTTTAGGGTGTTTCTTCCCTCTCTGATGAATTATTTTCTTGGAACTCG
Organism: Gallinago undulata; assembly: GCA_026546715.1. NCBI lineage: Eukaryota > Metazoa > Chordata > Aves > Charadriiformes > Scolopacidae > Gallinago > Gallinago undulata. Next base: position 24,097,040 of record JAOTQQ010000023.1, read on the forward strand.
CAAGAGACTGATAGAAATATATAGGTGATATAGAACCACAGAATCATGGAATGGTTTGGGTTGGAAGGGACCTTAAAGATCATCGAGTTCCAACCTCCCTGCCATGGGCAGGGACACCTCCCACTGGACCAGGTTGCTCAAAGCCCCATCCAACCTGGCCTTGAACACTTCCAGGGATGGGGCATCCACAACTTCTCTGGGCAACCTGTTCCAGTGTCTCACCACCCTCACACTAAAGAATTTCTTCCTAATATCTAATCTAAATCTACCCTGATCAGTTAAGTTCCATTTCCACAAGGAACCAGACAAAAAATCAGTTCTATACAAAGTAAACACTGGCTTTGAAACCCTTGCAGTGGAAAAGGCCACTCCAGATGGTTGCATTTGAACTGTCTTGTTCTCAAAATATTTTTTTTGTTATCATCATTGGGAAACCCACATACCAGGATCCCCACTAAGGCAATGGGTGTTACAGTAGCGCAGCAGCTCCAAAATTCAAATCTTTCCTGTTGAAAATCAGGCAGTCAGTTTCTTGCAATTTGAGCTTAGGGACACCAGGGAGTTCTGTACCATATGGTATCAGAATACTTGTCTTTTGCCAAAAATGTCTGTCTCCCCTCTGCTCCAACCACATGGCCTTTTTTCCTTAACAGTCAATTACATCAGATATAACTGATATTCTTGGCACAGGAATTTATTCAAAGAAAAAGCATTATTATGAGGTTTCTGCGTGTTGCTACTGGGGGCTACAGTATGTCATGTACTTTTACTGTCAAGAGTCCCAACAGTGACAGGTGCCACCTGTTAAAGCACTGCTACAACTGTTTATGGATCTTGCTTCATGGAAAATACTGTCTCTAACCCATCTATCTAATGCACTTGTAACCTTTAACATTACAAAATCTGACTGTGTATTATGGGCAGTGCCCAAATAAGACTAGACATTGTAATCTGAGATAAGCATGGTATGCACACTGATTTCTTCTGTAACTGCTACAAAGAAATACCTGAAGCAGGTATTCTACTTGTAATGGATAACTGAAGTTTTCTCTTTTCCATTTAGTACTGAATAAGCGAAATGTAGGACTGATGAGGACTAACCTCTGCCTTTGTCTAAATAAAATAGGAACAGGGGTTCCTATTCAGCACTGTGCCTCTGCTGGCAGGCGGTTTTAAGAATTTGGTCAGTGAGTGCGTGCTTCAGCCAAAGGAAGTGGGGTGTGAATGAAGCTGGAGAGGGCTTGGCTGTCCTCCAAGCTTAAACGCTGAGTTATCAAGTCTTTGCAGAAGCTATTGTGTCATTAAGAAGTACCCCAAAGTATATTGAAGACTGCTGCCTGTCCTTCCTGGCTTGTAAGGCAGGAGGCACTTGGCAGCAACTGGCTGTTATCTTACTTCCTCACTGCCTTCTGACTGTACGGAAAGGGACTGCATTCAGAGTAAGCCTGAACTGCATGACATTTTGCAGGTGTGATGGCCCAGGAGAGAACGTGGAAGAGATTTTGCAGATATCCTTAGTGATATCACTTTAATGTTTAATGTGATTTCTGTGCATTTTTCTCCCACAGAAGAAACAAGACAGAAGAAAATCTATTTCTCTTATCATAGCATGGGTCTATAGACATGGGGGATTACAGAAATAATGACTGGCCTGGTAAATGAAAATATCTGGGACAATAATGGTGCATGTAGATCTGGTGATGGCCATACTTGAAAACACTCCTCCCAATATATCTGAAGAGACTGTAAGTACAAATAAATTCATGGAAAGACACTTGAGACTGACTGCTCCACAATAAGAAACCCTAATATTGTTGCTTTTTAAAAAACTGGGTAGCACAAGTCAGCAAAATATTTACTTATTGTATCACTTAAATAATTTTTGTCTAATATTTTGAGAGGTGCTACTGATAAACTTTAATCTTGAAGGTAAGCCATGATTAACCTTCCTTTCAAAAGCGGAGAAAATGAGGCATTTATCCTAAACTTGTCTACTTTCACAGGATTGAGTTAGTAAGTGACCCTAGAACAGAGATCACAGATTGACATACTAGAATTCTTGCAGAGAGATAATGCCAGTTCTTCAGATTTGGATTAATTTAGGATTTAAGGTTACTTAGGAATTTCACTTTTGAAGTTCTGTGCACCTCAAAAAATCAGTCTTTTAATCAGTTTAAATAGTGTTCTTAAAAATCAATTCAAGCACTTTCTGGTCTTAAGGTAAATGAATACTATTTTGAAAATTAGCATATATATGAAGGCATGTATAGTAGATACGGCTGTTAGTTTCATTTAAGGAAACAGCTAAGTAAATATATTCTTTCAAAATGTCCAGCCATGTTTTGTATTTAAATATTCCTTTACAGAATGTAAGGAATGGATAAAGCAAATCTGGCGTTACTCAAATTCATATGCTCCCCTCTCTGAATGCAAAAACATGTTGTTTCTACTCTCTTCAGCCTCCTCCTCACTAATTCCCATGCTGTTAGCTTTTTGTTTTTTTCAGTGCTTCATGTGAAAACGTAACCTGCTGCTGAATTTATTTCATGTGAGTTTATGCTTTCCTCATGTTAATGGTTTGTAATGCAAAATCATAAAGGTACCGCTGCTGCAACAAACTCCCTTAGTGAAGCTTGCCTGCTGCAAGCATTGCTTTTGGAGTCTCACTTGGCTATGAATTCTAACATTACAAAAAAAAGAAAAGTAGCATGGTCTTAAGCACTATAATTAATGTTTCTAAATTTTATTTCCTTGCTGTCCTGTCCACAGCTGTGTTGTGCAGAATTTCTTTAATGAACATGTTCTTTGTTTCCCTCCCAAACCAATAGAGGAAAAATATTAGGAATTTTTACCCTCTGGTACATTTTAGACAGTGTTTCTGTCTAATAAACCAGCATTTTATATGTTTTTATTAATCCTAGATATGTATTTTGACTTTAAAGTCCGCAACTAGAAAATTAGAAAAAAAATGGTGTCATCTCTGCACAATAGTTCTGGGTAAATTTAAAATTTTTGTGCATGGACCAAATGAGAGAAGGTGAGGAAAAAACCTCACCAATGTACATAAAGACATGTAAGGACAAATACAACTGAATATTAAAAAAACCCAAACTACTTATATGGTGAAAATTAACTAAAACACCTATGTCTCAGTCAGTCTGATATTTATAATTCTTCTTGTGCTTTAAAAGCATTCTTAAAATCTCTTACCTTGCTAATATTAGGACCAATTCCCCATTTTTTTCTAGAAGACTTTGGCACATTTCTGAGATCCTAGAATATGAGTTTCCACGTCTTCCACCTCTGAAGAGAAAGGACAAGATTTTTTCTCAGATGGTTTTCTAATCATTTTTATAAAGTATATTCATCCTCTTTCTGTGCTTATTTTCAGTACTTTTCCTATTGAGCTTCTTTTTTTCTGTTTCTGAACCTGTACTTCCATGCAATTTTCTCTGGTTGGCTAACAAATAAGTTGCCAGAAACATAATTTAATTTGCTACAGTGCTTTACAATACCTATTTGCTATTAATCTGTATAATTATACAGTATTGGACTCTCACAGCAAAGTCTTAGCCATTTATTTTTGCTTATTTTGTGGCACAAAAAAAAGAAAATATCAAAGAGAAATACCAAATTACCTACCATATTATTTATCTTCAGCATTTAATATTTTGTCAGTTAAGTAGGCCCTGGAATAAGGGAAAAGGTACTCCTTACAACACAAATGACAGATGTCACGAACATCAACAAACTTTGGCCCAGAACTATAGAATAATGTGTGTGCGTGTATTAAGTTGTGGGAAATTAATGGTGAAATTGGTTAAAAAAAAAAAAAGCAGAATATTAGAAGCAATGTTATAAATAGGTTATTGGAAACTATTTGGTAGCTTTCCAATCTCTGAAGGCAGCACATGTGTTTTCAAGACTAGAAATCTAAGAGTTGCTCCTGAACTAGAGATCAGAGTTGAAAATAAAACACCTGACAAAAGGGGCCTCCGTTTCAACCTTGATGTATATTTTTGGAATCATTAGACTCTGGGTTCTCTTACATGGCCAACATGAAAACCAGCAAGAAAGAAAATGGAGTGACTACTGAAAATTTTAATGATCACTTTTAGAAATGCATTGTTCTCAAAATTATACAGCTCTAAAAAAAATAAGTATAGTCAGAAGTAAAATGACTGTGCTACTGGTTTTTGGAGCATGACATTTTGACATTTCTCTGATTCAAACCAACATTTCTAAAGAAGCTTTCAAGATAGTGTCTAGACGAAACACAGTATTGAAAACCTACTCTCTATCTTTTGAAATATAAATAGAAAGACTCCCATTGATAACAGTGGGAATGCATGATGACCTTTTGCTAATCTGAAAGTACAGGAGTTTAAAACGGTGATATTTGAGACCAGAAATGAAGCTTACAGCCTGAATAATATGTACGGTACTTTTTTGTCATTTTTGTTGCATAATACCAGAAATCATTTACTATGCTAAAGGTGCATGTGAGGATTTTAAGGCAATTAAAATCAGTGATAAAAACGAACCATTTAGGACACACTGTTACTTATTAACAACAGAACTAAGATGTCTTTACACTGTATAATTCATTTGCTCATTTTTCCCTGTAACAAGTAGACAGTATCTACAGATAGAAAACTATAGGATTGTTATAATGGGTAACAGGAGCTTTTGTGCCTCCTAATGATGAAAGGCTTAGATTTTTCTAAAGACTAAGAATGTAAGAATATTTCATAAATATTCAGTAATATCATGACACCTATGCCCCTGATCTTTTTCTAAAGCCTGGAGAAAAATAGGGAAAAGATTGATGACACAATGTGGAAATGTATTATGAGAAACTACCCTGTCCTGTTGCTGAATTAGGTCAACAAATACAACTGTTCCCTTTTGCACCTGATTCAAGCATTATACAAGCGGGCTACCATTATTTGCTGAAGAACTAGAAGTACTTGTTTCAGTCATAGTCACTTTCACAAGGAAAAAGATTAAATTGAATCCATAACTGCACTGTTATCACTCCAGAATTCCCCTAAATGATGCTAGAAAATACACTATGTGATTATTAAAATTTCTGTAATGTTATTTTAGTCTACTGTGGTGTCATTTAATGTAACCATAGTAACCATTACTTTAACTTTTGGATATGGACCCATGCATTTTCAAATGTTTTCAAATTTACATTTTAAGCCATTACATTATTTGGTTTATTTACGAATGCTGTTTGTGCATGGTGTAACACAGGTGTTCATATATGGTGTAAGAGTAAAGCTGCCATGAGTTTCTGAGTTTTTAATGAGTAATTTCTTTAAGAATCATGAGGAATTTTCCTCATTGGTTTTACAGGACAATCCTCCAGAGATTATTTTGAATAGCTTGAGTTTTTTAAATGCTTCTCAATATTAAAAACCTCTGTTAAGATCTTCCAATTTTCTACCAGCATCTGTTCAATACACGTAAATATTTCAGGAAAGGGGATAATTTATTGTTATTTTTACTGGAAAAAAAAGTCTTTTCCTGAGGAGCCAGGTGTACGTTACTGATTTACATCCACATGCATGAAGGTTTATCCAGGTGCCGGCCGGTCCCATTTCGGAGGGAGCCGACAGGGGGGTGGCGACGGGAAGGCCACGAACAGCCCTACGGCAAAAGCGGGCCTGGGCCTGCTGCTGGGAGCCTCGGGGCGCTGCAGTTAAGTGGGGAACCCCAGGAATCCATCTGCCAGTAATTTCAGGGCTTTTTCTCCTCAGAATACCCGAGCGAAAGGAAACCAAAAGCTGCCGAGCTGGCGGAACCTTGAGAGGCCGCCTAGTGCCTCACCCGGTCTTGCGGGGAAGGACGGACACCCACTGTCCGCCTCGACCTGGGTCATCGCCTCGCCAGGGCAGGGGGCTGCCCACCTTCAGGGAGGCCTCTGCCGTGGCCAGCGCCTCCCACAGGCTGGCTTCCTCAGCACCCGTCCGGCGATCGGCGGGAACGGCGCCGCCAGCCGTGAGGCAGCACGGCCCAGCTCTCGCGATGGTTCCCTGAGGCCGCCGGCCGGCAGCCGTTAACGGCCGTAAGCTGGCGGCGCGCTGTTTACGGCGGCCTAGCCAATGGGAAGGCGGAGCGCGTGGCCGGGGCCGCGGAGCCCGGCCAATGGGCGAGAGGGGCGGTGCGTTTAAACCTGGCAGGGGGTGCAGTGGGCCCTGTGTTCCTGGGGAGAGCGCGGCGGTGGAGCCATGCCCGGCCGTCCCGACGACTATGAGGTGCTGCTGACCATCGGCGCCGGCTCCTACGGCAGGTGCCGCAAGGTGCGCCGCAAGGCCGATGGCAAGGTAAGGAGGAGGAGATGGTGGTGGTGGCGGCGGCGCTGCTTGCATGCCCATAGCGGTGCTATCGCGTCGGTTTGAGCGGGGTGCTGGCGGCTCTCTGAGATAACCGAGTGGTTTTAAAGGCCCCTCTCCCCCCTGCAGAGCTCTGGCTTGTGTGTAAGTCTCTCCGTAAGGTGTTTTTTTCTTGTTATCCCGTGTTAGATCTTGGTATGGAAGGAGCTCGACTATGGCTCGATGACAGAGGCAGAGAAGCAAATGCTTGTTTCGGAAGTGAATTTGCTCCGTGAGCTGAGGCACCCCAACATCGTCCGGTATTATGACCGGATCATCGACCGGAGCAATACCACCCTGTACATAGTGATGGAGTACTGCGATGGCGGTGACCTGGCCAGCTTGATTGCAAGGTGCACCAAAGAAAGGCATGTGAAATCTTTTTGTAGCCATTCTGGAGTATCTAGCGTAAAGTATTTTGGGCAGTCAAAAGAAAAGCAAAACCTATCTCTTCTCAATAACTTCTGAACAATCTAATGTTTAATCCTTTGGATGCAACAGCTCTTTTGAAATGTGAAAGGTTTTGTACAAAATTACAACACTGAGCATTGCACTAATGAATGCACCAACTGATGGGATGCTTATGTTGAAATAATAAAAAAAAAAAACCCAAAACCTGAGCTGTCTGAAAAGACAGAAGCTGTTGCAGGGTTTCTGGATGTAATGCAACATGTAGGTCTGAAAACATAAACCAGCAAGTCACTTCTTGCAGAGAGGTGGCTTGATCTGCGGGTTCTTCAGGCTTGCCCATCAGTAAAACCACTTGTACCCTAATTTTTGTCAGACGCCAAAGTACATGAAAGGGAAAAAGTGATTTTTTTTTTTTTAACATGATATTAAAAGGTTCTTTATGTGCCTGCATGTAAAGCTTGTGGAGACGTCAGGCTTATAAGACTTCACATATGGCCTAATCTTAAATAACAGCCTATGTCTTAAGTATATCAGTTTTAACGTTGTTGGTTTAAACAAGTACATGACACTACATGTGTTACTTTGAGAATAGTCTAAAATGGTGCTGCAGCTGCCCCTCAACACCAGTGTTTTCACTTCAGGAAGATTATATTAAAAATTGGTCCTGTCTTGGAGGTGTTGCATGTTGCTCATTATAAACAGCTGACAAGACTGTTTCCATAAGTGATCAAAGGGATAGATCTCATCATAAAAGCTTCAATTTGATATTTGTGTTGTAATGAATGGGAATACTGTGTATTTGTTAGACTCTTTACAGAGGAAGGAAATATTATAGGGAGTCTGTGACAGAAATCTAGATGCCTTCCAACATATTTGGAGTGATTCTTTTTTTTTTTTTTAAGCTTCCATTTTAAAAATAGGATATGTAGATGCCTGTGGTGCTGGTTTTCTATGAAGGTGTTGATTCAGTGATGTTTTATAATAGTACTATTAAAGTTACAGAACTGCGACTGGCAGCAACTATTTGAACGCATATATGCTTGGAGAATACATCCATTAAACAATGTGTTTATCTTTCAGGCACTACTTGGAAGAAAGCTTTGTTCTCCGAGTATTGACTCAATTGGCATTGGCCCTGAAGGAATGTCACAGACGGAGTGATGGTGCAGTCACTGTGCATCGTGACCTAAAACCAGCAAATGTCTTTCTAGATAGCAAGCAGAATGTGAAACTTGGAGATTTTGGACTGGCTAGAATATTGCACCATGACACCAGCTTTGCCAAAACGTTTGTTGGAACTCCATATTATATGTCTCCAGTAAGATGTCCCTTCTGTGCCTCACCTTCCATTTTCTCCCTCCAAGATCTGTTTTCTGCAGTGATGGTTTCAGAGTCTATGATTGTTTGGGAGGTTTTAATGAAGAGTTACTAGTCTTAAATGGAGGTGACATTTTTCCATAGTGTATATGTTCTGGAGACAAAGTTATTTTGCAGTAGTCCTCAACTCATTAAAGTTGGTTTTGACTGTATAAGTTCTGATACGCTCTTGGAATATCAGAGGTATGTTGGAGTATATTGCTCCTGAAAAGGAACAGGGAAGCTAGAGCACTTTTAAGTTTCATAGTTTAAAGTAAAGATCTTAAGTTACCTTTTGATGGTAGGATTTTAATCTGTAGCGGAAATGGGCAAGAATGAGTTATTACCCTGATATGGTGCACTTTGTGTGGGGAAAAATTAATGTTGACTAAAATAATGGAACAGTATCAGCTGAAGATTGGTGCAACACTTCAGTCTTCTACAGTGTAGTACTGCCATAATTTGTTAAAATCCTGTTAGTAAGAGTAGCTGTGGGGATTAATTAAGATGGAATCTTAAAAGTAACCCCAGTAAGGAGTGGTTTTGATTCAGGTTTAAACAGTAGCTGATGATCCTGCAGTAGTAGAACAATGTCTTAATGATCATAAGATTGTTCTCTTTCCTTAGGAACAAATGAACCACATGTCATACAATGAAAAATCTGACATATGGTCTCTAGGATGCCTCCTGTATGAGTTATGTGCTCTCTCGTAAGTATAGCAGTGTGGTAATGAAAGTGGAAATGTAACTATTAACGCATGTATGATTACATTTTGTAACCTTTACACTTTCATCTATACAAGTATACTATTTCTGTATTGGTCTTGACATTAAGTAGTCAAAACAAACCTTTGATTGCAGCTTTTTTTTCTTAGTCTGATAATTTAAGATGAAAAGAAGTCATGTAAAACTAGCGAAAGGATCAAAGAAAAATGTTTTTCTTCAGGCCTCCATTTAGAGCTTACAACCAAAAGGAGTTGGCAGAAAAGATAAGGGAAGGGAAGTTCAGACGAATACCATATCGTTACTCAGAGCAGCTGAATGAACTTCTCAAAGAAATGCTTAATGTGAAGGTAAGAATCAATTACTAACTTTTCCACCTATAATTTGAACTAGTACTGAAATACTAGTTTTTATTCTCAGTTATGAAATAAACTGAAGTAGTGGTTGTTATCACCATGTCACTGGTAATGTCACTTGTAGGGGAAGGAGGGAGGAGTTGTACTTTGAGTCTGTTAAAGGTGGCAGCTCAAATGTCATTCCAGGTTCACAGGATGAAAAAGACTGTCTCAACAGTGGCTTGTACAGAGTTTCTGAGCAGCATGCTTCACAGGGTCTTATAAGTTCAGGGTTAAAATAGTTCCACTGTTTGGAAGTTGGAAGGGGGTTTCTTGTCTTTATGTCGGATTTTGCTTTATATAGCTAATGTACAGCTTGCCCCCCATGGCTGGCATGGGGATGTTAAGAATACTGCAAGGGACAACAAAAGCTGTAATAAGGACCCAAGTCTCCAACAGGTGTGGATCCTTCAGGGATTAAGTGAGTGGTAGCAATGCAGAGTGTTAGCTCCAGAAACTACTGACAGATGCTCCTGTAGCTCACTACCCCATTCTGGCTCTGAAAGGAGCAAGCATCCAGGCTGGGAGAGCCAGACTTGCAGCTTCTGGAGCTGAAGGCTGGTAGCAGCAGCTTCCTCCATTAGCTTTTGTCATCTGGTTGTGCTACCCCTTCCTAACTCAATTTTCCTCCAACTTCACTGTATAGCACCTCAGCTGGTTTCCACCTGTGGTGGGTCTTGCTTTGGGAATCCCTGGACTTAGTATTTCTTGGTTACAGATGGAACCTGATGGTAATGTGTTCCCTTTAGGATTATTGCCGACCTTCTGTTGAAGATATTCTGCAGCACCCCTTGATAGCAGACTTGGTGACAGAAGAACAAAGACAAAATTCTGATAAAAGAGGCTGGAGATCATGGGATGCAGAAAGGCTGCAGCATTCGGATGTTGCAGTGAATGAGCTGAGACAGAAGGAACAACAATTACAGGACCGAGAACAAGCCATTAAAGAGAGAGAGCGACGTTTGGAGCGTATGATATTCCACTTTGGGAAGGGGGTGGCAATGGGATTCTGATTCAAAAGAATAAGTGTGGAGGAAGGAAAAGTAGATAATTTTCAAAACCCTCATTTTAATGCACTAGGATACTGTACGCCTGCATTCACTACTAGAATTTTGTCTAATGACTAAAACAAGAATGCTTGAGCTTACTGATCTATACTAGTTCTTGTTTTAAGTTACTGAGGCATAAATGCTGTTTGGATATAGAAGTCTGATTTGGGAAGATTATGCAACATGAGTGAGAATTTGGAAAGTATACAGGAAAATAGGTTCTAAATATATTCTGCACTGTGCAGTAGAGATTGCTTTTCACCTACTCTGTAGGTTAACATTGGCTATACTAATGTGTAACCTAAGGTAAGCCTGATGTTGGAGCAAAATACACTGGAGTAAACTGTCAACTGCTTTTATAAAAGCTGCACCCCACAGGTAGCTTACCTGTTAAACTGTATAGATGGCCAGTCCTCAGGTGTTGGGATTTCCTACCCACATAAATTACCTCTTTGCATATGCAATAGGCTCTGTAATACAGATTTCAACCACATATATTTTCTGAGCCTGAATAACTGCTTCTGCTGTTGTAAATAGGGTGTTTAGTCGTAGCTGAATTATAGGATCTAAATATTTATATCTGGTGTCACATGTCGCATGAGTTAATGTGCAGAATGGAAAACTGCTATAGCCATGTTGTGGCAGTTTGGGGGGATGGGGTAAGATGCTTGGCATCTCACAGTACTTGTCCAGTGTTTTATCAGTTCCTTGATAAAGGTGTATCTACACAGCAGTTATCTTTGTTTAGAGCCATAGAAGCAAAAATATGGGTGCATCTGGCTAATTCTGCAAGAAAATCCATAATTCACAATCACTCTAATATTAACATTTACATTTTAACACTGCATACTACCATATTTCTACTTCCAGAGAGAGAACGGGAACTCTGCATCCGAGAGAGACTGGCAGAGGACAAACTTGCTAGGTATAATACTAACCTATAATTGTCTAGATTAAAACTCCTACAATTTTTCAGCAAAAAAGCTTAAAACCTCTATTTTCAAAACAGAGCTGAAAACTTGATGAGGAACTACAATCTCTACAAACAGCAGCGGATGGTAGCTTGTGCAGATGGTCCAGGTATGAAAATACACAAGAATCTACTTGCACTGACAAATGTAGACTGGTATGACTGGAGGAATGCCCATGATGTTCAACATGTTCTACCTAATTCCATTGTATCAATACAAGCCCCGACTATGTCTGCATGGGTGGGAAGGGACTTCTAATTTTCTGCTCTGTGGAGAGACTTGATGAATTATGCTCAACCATGGCTATGATTTACCACTGTCAGCACTGCAGTCTTGTGCTGTTTTGAAAACTAGGCTCTTGTGGTTAGTCAAGGGAAGTATTAACTTGTAACCCAAACTTTTCTCAAAGCTGTACTTATTTTACTGGATGTCTTTTTATAGACCTTTTGATTTAGTTAATTTTAATAAAATTGCACATGTCTAATCAGCTTTAGCTCAACTTTCAAAAACTTCAAGGTGGGAAATAGTACTTCTTGTAAGTGATCCAGCTGTGCTTGGTGCATCATAAGCTCCAAGGAATACAAACTGCTCCAGTTTAACTGACTTGGGGGGGGGGGGGGACTCCACCCACAAAAAAGGCTTTGAAAATATGCTGTAATGCTTCCTGACTACCTCTAGTCCAATCTGTTTTATAGTAGTTATTACCCCATAACTATTTGGCACTTCCTTAGGCCTTGGTTGTTCAGTCCTTGCTATTTTAAGAGGTAGTATCAGCTGTTCATTGCACTCAACTTTTACTATTAAAAATGGTTCAAGAACCTAAATGCATTTTGAAATATTGGTAGGATGTCAAATGGCTGGCTCCTAAGCAGTACTCCAGAACAAAGAAATGTGAATATCCTTTAATATGCAGCAGCACTCTCTTAATTTATTTGATCAGGTAAAGCAAGATAAGCATGTCCCTACCTCTAGTACAAATAAAACTGAAGTGCCTATCACAGCAGGAAAGAAAACACCAGAAGTTAGTGGTACTTAAGCTATTTCTAACAATTCTGTCAATTTTGAGAGTTCCACCTCTCTCAACATATTGCCTGACTCATACATTTAGGAATACAAAACTAAGTTTGCCTTGAGCTTTTTGATACTGCCTCTAACACTGGATTACTGAAGCTAAATGAACTTCAGCATTTGCCTCTGTTCTCTTCTGCATCTCCTACCTCTTTACAAGATATTTTGACCTTAACAGGGGTATTAATTTTTGAAGATGGGCTAAGGCCTTGAGACAATGCAGAAAAGCGAATATAGTTATCACAAGGCTGACCAAATCTTGCAATATCTGTAGATCACTTGATTAAACACTTGTTATGATGTTTACTACACTTCCAATTCATTCCATGGTACTCTTGTAATACTGTTTCCTAAGCTTTCCCTGTTCTGAGTAATTCTCTATGTACAAGGTAATGTTATCTTCAGTTGCTCAAGTATTACTGTATTTATCACAACTGGATTGCATCTCACACATCTCCTACATCAAAGTCAGTTGCGTGGTTCACTTCGCATTAAAATGAAATACCAAAAATTCTGCTTTCTAAGACAGTGTCCTAGACACAACCCTATTTTTGTAGGGATTTCCAGATTCTTAGGGAAGGATTTAATGTTAAAACAGATATAGCTTAGTGCTATGAAACTACAAAACGCTGAAACATTCAGAGGCCTCTGCATTGTGGTGGTCCTCCCTCTTCTGTGCTTACTGCATCCTTGCTCTAGCCTAATGAATTGAAAAATAAGGCTTCATCAGTATTAAGATTAGGATAGTTAAACCTTTGATTTAAAAAATAATAATCACACCTTAAGTTGAGTCTTGTTAATTTGGCTTTTATGAGGGGCAACTCAGCTGTTTTAATAGCTTTTGTTGGTAGTTTTTGTACGCTAAGTCATTAAAAAAAAATCATAGAATTATAGAATATTTAGAGTTGGAAGGGACCTTAAAGATCACCAAGGTCCAAGTCCCCTGCCACTGGCAGGGACCCTTCCCACTAGACCAAGTTGCTCAAAAGAGCAGGTTGCTCAAAATGAAACAAAGTAATTGCCTTTTGATTGTGGCAGCTCTATACTGCATATACAACTCTATAAAGCATAACCATACTATAAAAATACCTCTTCCGGAGGCTGCAGTGAAAATAACTTTTTAATTTTTCATGCACCTAAACTCATTATTCATTGGGTCAGAGCAGAGTTTGTACCCCATTGACTTAATACAAGGATAGAGTTGGAACAATGAGGGTGATGTGGAAACACCACTGTACAGGCTGGGGCTGCCCCTGCTATGAGGAAGAGACAAAGTTTTTCAGTAGCAGAGAGCCTGATTCTCCATTTCCCTGTGGAACTGGATTACGCTACTGTTTAATTTCTGTATTTTACCTTATGTCAACTAATATTTCCTTAGCTGTTGGGAGGTGCACCCTAGAAACTACAACAATGTATATCCTTTTACCAAAGTAATTTTAAACTCTTGTTTTCAATTTTTCCTCATAAAATGGAACAGAGTTGTTGCTATGAACCGAAATGCATTTAATTAGATCGCTTAAACCCATAGGTAGATAGCAAAATGGGTAACAGGGTTAAAAGACCTATGCAATATATGTTGAAAGATGCACTAATTCAGTATTTATCTTTTGATTTCTTAAGATAACGCACTCCTCCCCTTTTCTACAACCAAGAAGAAAGTACACTTTGATGGAAGTGAAGAGAATGCTGTGCCTCCTGTTAATTTGGAAAAATGTCCGCCTTCTAAAGAGAAACACTCTGATCTCAAAAAACGTCTATATGCTGCAAATCTACGGGCTCAAGCACTGTCTGAACTGGAAAAAAACTATCAACTAAAGAGCAGACAAATCTTAGGCATGCGCTGAAACTGTAATGTAAAATATTTGTCTTAGAAGCTGATTAAATGTATGGGAAGATACTTGTACCTCCCTCTTACAAGCTGGAACCTACTGAAAATTTATTTTAACAGTTGTTATACAAACTCTTAGTCTATAATAGGTAGTTCATGACAAAGGCATAAGAGATTATTTTACAGAAACAGGTAGATTTAATATCAAACAAACTAAATGAACTGTATTATTAAAGAAAAAATATTTTGGTCCTCCTGTTTACCATACATAACTTTACTGAAAATATAAAGAGCGAATGTTGTAAAACAGATTATTTTAACTCTTGTGTGAAAAACTTTTCAGATGAAAAATGTACAGAGCTTCACAGTCTGTAGGGCAAAATGAACCTGTATGTAATGCATAGTACTTGATAGAAGAAGTGTTGATATTTTGTATATGTGGGAAAACTGGCTTTTTGTCTGTATTTGTAAATATTTTTTAACTGTCAAAAGAGCAAAAAGAGATTTTATGCTGTCTCTTCCTACTATGTAGGTGACCTATAGAAGCAGGCTGCTTTTAGTTTAAAGTCTTTGACTAATGAGCGGGATGCATGGGCAACTGAATGGCTTGTCCATCAGCTCCTGAAAGGCCTGCTTCAGGGCATAGCATTTGAAACACTACCTTCTTTGGTTTGCCTTGAAACTGTGTTATAAACTGATCCTGAGACCATGTTCCCAGATGCGACACCATCCAGGGCATCAACACCCATGTTTGGGGAGGGGCAATTGTACTTTCAATATCAAATCCTTATTTTCCTGAAGTTCATGAGGTGTCTCCATCTTTCCCTTCACAGTTCTCTGCTAGAGTAGCAGTTGCTTGTGGTGTAAATTTCATAAAATAACTCAGTCTCATTAATTCTAAAAAAAATCCTGAGGAACTGTAATGTCTGACATATTTTACATAAAGATTTTCTGTCTCTGGGTTGAAATGCCATTCTTAGAAAACAGCTAATTTTGAAAACATTTGTTTCCTTGTTAGGCCATGAGGTATTCTAGATAGCTTTTACTCAAAAAAAAAAAAAAAAAAAAAGAGAGAATCTTACTTGAAGCATCTATTTAATTTGGTGTATTTGCTGATAGACAAATTCTTGTGTCGCCAAACACTAGTTCTGCTCTAGCAGACTCTTAACTACCCAGCAGAGCTTGTCATCTGCAAAATGAAGGTATCCATTAGTGAAATGAGGAAGCCAAGAAGGCAAGAAAATAAGTAAGTAATTCATGATTCAGGAAAGACTATATTTTTGAACAGCTGGTGTTTGCAGATGCTTTGCTTTTAACAAGACCAAATTAAGAAAATGCCTTGAGAGTCTTTTTTTTTTTCTTGGAATATATAGATGGACCAAATAATTTCTGAATTTAAAAGTAAAAGACCTGGAGCTTTCCTCTTCCTTTAATTCTCAGGTGACCTCAAGATGGCACTGTTGCCTTGTAATTGGTGGGAATTTCCTTTAGTGTCCTCATACATTCCTACAAAATTTAAGATCTGTTTTAAATATATTTTTACCTGTTTTGTTTCAGGTAATCATAAGCGTGTTGCTGCAAGATGCTAACTTTCTTAGCTACAAACACTTCAGTACTTGCTGGTGTAATTAACTAATTATCTTCAGTTTGCCATGTTGCATCTTTTATGCATGTTTTATAAAAATAGTTGAATCACAGTTCTAGTTAACAATTACACTACTATGAATAAGAAATGCTACAGGGAGTGCAAACTGTATCAATCACAATGGCAGTAATAAATGAGAACAGCTTAAGTCACAGCTGTAGCACTGAGCCATTTAAGCTGCATTACTTACAATGTCTTCTTGAAGTATTATCACTCTAATATGATAAATGCAGTGTTTCTTGAGGTTTTTGAAATAAGACCTTCCTTGTGTGTCCAACATAGGAGAAGGCATCCTTGAAATGGTCTTCATTCTCTCAGGATATTTGCTTAAGAATCAAATTCACATTTTCCTACAAAGGCGTAATTGTTTTTCCCAGGCACGTGTGTAGCATTGGAATTGCATTCAGGATGTAATTTTCAAGCACATTCAGGAAAGTTCCCACATTTATGGGAGTAGTGACTGCTTATACAGTGCTTGCAAAACATTGCCATCATGCTGAAGTGTACACTTATCTCTTAAAAGCAATGGTAAATTTGTACAGATATACATACGACACAGCTTCAGCCTAACAGGATTATAATAATGGTGTACACTGTTGAAAGTTGTGAGATAATTAATATTTAATATAGATATCAAGAATTTTAAAAATGTGTATAGCTGTGGGCACACAAATGATACACAAAAGTTACCTCTGAAGTTGCAGAAGTTCTATATGTATAGAATGTAAATTAGCTCAAGGATAGACCAGAGGGAAAGTTTCATCATCTTTGAAACATGTGGGCCAGGTCCCTGATCTGCAGCCTTCCTGTGTACCTTGATCAAGACCCTGTCCTGGGCCTTAGGCTCCCCTCTGTACCAGGCTCATCACAGAGGGGAGCTCAGAGACAGCACCGGGATCCTGTACGGGTCTTCTGCACTTTGGGCAGATTTTCCTGGCAGTGGCACAACCACTTTGGTCTCCTACTTCAGGCAGCTGTGCGTGTACTAGGGAATGGAATTTACTGGGGAAATAATGGTGAGTTACCAAAGTAATTTATTTAAAGATTAGCCTGGTCAATTGTCCCCTCTGCAGCCAGTTGACCAGGCCATTCCATGCGACTACAGCGCTTAAAAAGTGTGAAAGTGTTGGTTAGCTGGGCAGATAAAACGCTTACACAAAATCAGTCTTAAATATAGAGGACCATCAAGCCTCTTAAAAAAAATAATAATCAATAGGTCATTTAATCCATACCATATCATTGGAGAGGTGGAGAGAGAAATCCCTCTGGAACAATTAGAAAATACTTTATCATATGTAATGTTTTTCAAAGGGAATTTCACATTTTTCCCTTAATGTTGTGAGTAACCTAGGAGAAAGTGACCTGCTAATCCTAATAATGGCACAAGCTGGTTCACAGGTGCTCCCTGCAAAACTCCATCTCCTGTAGCTTCCTGCAGGTATGAGAAACAGCGCAGAGCAGAATTCCCTGCTATTGCTCATGTCTTCATCCAACAAAGTGAGATTGCTCCTCACTTACGCTGCTTGTCATCCTAGCGCCTGTGTGTACCTCCTGCTGTGCTGATAAAGACGAGGTCCATTTCTTGGTAAGCAACGCTTCTAGCATTCACAGGCCAAAATAAAATTTGACCCAATAATGGTACAGTGAAGCCTTTGGGTCATGTCTTTGGCTTATTCTTCCCTTGAGTAATTAGTGTGAAGCTAGAGGAACCCTAGTAGCTATAAATGCTGGTGTAGCAGGCGCAGAAGCCGCAGCCTGCCCTGAGAGCCTGCTTAATAGGCATTTCAGCACCAGGGAAGACTTTGGCCTAATTAAGGCTACACACAGTTTAATCCACATTGGGTATTAGAAGTGAGTTTTATTTATCTATTTACCTTAAAAGTTAGCTGAAAGTTAAATATTAATCTTTACAACTTTAAAAAGCTCCACAGACTGATAGCGTAACGCAACATATTGTTATACTGCTTTTCCATTTAATCTTGCTTTCAGCCAGGTCAGCAATGCCGTGAAGCTACTATACTAGAGGGAACGGCGCCTTTATCTGACATATTATTTTAAAGGCAAAGTGCACTTCTGAGGCTCAGCTGCCATGAAAGGATGAAGCTTTGTTGGAAAAAAAATAATCCTTTGTATTCTACAAAATGGACTCATGCCAGAGTTACATGATACAAAGAGCAAAGAAAGGCTACAGAGATACCTAGAATCAGCTAGCTCTAGATAGTCTTATTTTTCAATGTAGGGTCTTTCTTGGTAAGAAAACTTAACATATTCATGAAAACTTTTGTTTAATTAACTTTCATTTTTGACTAGTTTGATTTTGGACTGATGGACAGTGCTTGCTGCTGAGCTACCTGATTCAAGCAGAGGTAATTTATGGACCCAGTTATTACTGCATTGTTCTCTTCTGTGAATATAATACTGGTCTCAATGCATTATGGCCACTTCCTTGGCAACTGAAACTCTGTCTGGGACATGACATGCAGGAAGTAATAACCAATAATGCAGCTTCCACTATCAACTTTCATATGTAGTTTTTTTTTGGTACAATTAATGCAACATGCAGATTTATAAGGAATATGGCAGGTATTTAGCAGGTGCTTGAATGCTTGGCTGGAGCTAGTATAATTTTTTTTCACATTTCTCATACGAGTCTGAAATTATTTTTTTTTATCTGCAAAGATAGCTGCTAAATACTTTTTTATTGTTTAATCAGCACTTTTAGCAGGTCCTGCTCTTGTAAGCTCAGCAGAAGCAAGCGTATACATAGTATAAATTTTTGCATGTCTGCGTCAGTCCCAAGGAAACAACAGAAGCCCAGTAAGGCAAATGAAAAGCTTTCCTTCAAATTCAGTGAACCTTCAGCTGGACTTCAATTTCATTAGCATTAGATGTACTAGACATTTGTAAATACTTACACTTGTTTACTATTTGGGGAGGAAGAGCATTGCCAAAAGCACAGCAGGAACAAATGATCCATCTTCTTCAACAGAAGTGAAGACAAGCCACTTTAGGTAGAGCTCTCGATCTTGGCTTCTGCCAAATCAGACTTTCCTTGACAAGAATTGCATCAATAGCCCTCTGGCAAGTTTGGGCATCGCACAGACCTCTCCAGAGTTGTATGTAGTATTAGGGAACAGGGAATACATTTTTTTTCTGCTCATAATGTGTTTATCATCCTGCTGCAAATAGAAGCAATATTATCTACCTGACCCCAGAGCTAGATGGTTATTTAGGTCATCCAGGAAGTTTAGAAAAACCCTTCCTGACAAATGCAAGTGTTAAAGTCACTGCCTGACTTGAGTGCTAATTGCCATGTAAAGTCTTTTCTGACTACTACTAATCAATGTTTAGATGCCACTAGGGAAAGATAATACGGACTTTCTGAGACCTGGATGATAACATAAACAAAGCCATCAGGGCAAACGGCAGATCATGACAGATAATGATTTCCTGAGATGTAAAGCAAATACCTCCTATGGCAATGATCCACATAATTAGCTGTACTGGATTATAAGTACTTTGTGGTTGCAACTAAAAGCAGGAGGAAGCATTAGCATTAAAGAAAATTATATCATCAAGGAAGTATTCAGTTGATTGGAAAAATAACAAATTTTCATTGGAACTATTACAGAATTACCTTTAAAGCATATTTTAAATATTTCTCCCCAAGTGAACTGAAAGCTAGGAAAACTTCACCATTGCGCCAGTTTCTTTCTAGAGGTACAAGTCTGATCAGAGAAGTGCTGCTGGTGCATGATGCACCCAAAGGGATCTGTCTGCCTTTAAGGCAGGCTGGGGCCTCACTCTCAGCAGGTGAAGGATCATTTTTCACCAATTTTTGTTCAGTCATCTTCAGCAATGTGATGGGAACAATTCAGCAATGTGATGAATACAGGTGAACCACCAAGAATGCATCACTAAATCTCTGTGTAAGATGCAATAAGTAAAATTCCCTGCTCTAAATTTCCCAGTGTTTTTCAAAGCCCAAAGCCTGTCTCAGTGCTTGAGGTCTCAAGATGAAACTGGAAGCTACAGGGAAATGTCACCTCTGTGCAAAGCCACATTCAGTGGAGCTACATGTGTTTCCAAAAGGTAAAAGGGCATGAAACTATATTTTCTAGTTACTAAGTGAGTAAGAGACTGAAATCTAGACCCTGCATTGTCTAAATTAAGGAATTTCTCTAGGCAGAGCCCTAGAAACCATGTTTCAGAGGCATAGAACAGATTTTTTGTATAAACAACCACAGCCTTCACTTGCGCATGATTTTAACTTCCTTCTGTGTTCATTTTGCCATTTTCACGTTCTGGCTAAAAGAATCCATGGCAGACTCGTCTTGTAACTGCTGCTAATTTGCACTTGCTGCTGGCATGGCTGTGGGTGCAAACCAGACAGTTAAGTGTTGGCAAGAAGCAGTGAGTTAATCATGGCCTTGGAAGCGTGGTCCTCTGCTTGTGCTCCAGGGAATGATCTCAACTGAATGGCAAAGCCCAGCCAGGGAACTCAGCCCTGGGTTTGTGCCAGGCAGTAACCATGAGTTTTGTTTTCACATTTGGCTCTGCAGTAACTTCTTACATAAAATCCTGGAGCCTGGCTCAAATTGACCAGATGTTCTAATGGCCACTTACTTTTTTAATCCTATTTTTTTAGAGTTTAGATTCCATCTTCAAAGCCACTTTCGGGATGTGAAACAGCATTTGCTACAGACGTCAATTCTAAGCTCAGCACTATTGCACTGATTTGCAATGTTTGCAAGTGGCCTGCCAAGTGGCATTGTCTCAGCTGCATGCAAAACTCTCTGCATGTAATAAGAATTGTTTCTACAGGCTTACTCCAGGTCCTGCCCCTGCACCCCCTACCAAGCTGTTTCTCCACATCTCCACTTTCAGAAAACAGCCAACTTTCTCAAAAAAAAACCCCTCACCTTTATAAAGTGGGGTTGAAGACATTACTATGCTGTGGTGAAGTACTTTCAGGTCTGTACATGCTGAATAATGCTATTTAATTCTTCATAACTTGGGAGTTAGTAGTGGACATGTAATATATACTGTATGTAACCAATTAGCATTGGTACAAAGTTGCAGAAAACCTATGTATGGATTTATTGTTATTATACAAACATGTACTATCAAAGACACTGACAGTTTTAGTCCTAATCCAGTATCCCACAGTACTAGGCTGTGAATGAACATTTTTTAGTGATCCTAGAGTAAAATCACCAATTGTTCTCTTACAGAAAACCAGAATCACCAACTGAATAAAATAAAAGCATTGCAATGGTAAGGACAGCTTTCAGCATATTGACACAGAATTGTCCTCTACTCTTCTTTTTAGTAACCAAACACAAAACAATTGGCCTCTTCCCCCATTTACAGACTCATTCTTCCAGGTGACTTGGCCTGGAAGAATAGTAGCTGCTCACTCCTTCAATGTCAGGAGAACTCCTCATCATGCTGTAAATCATCCTGTCTTGTTTCAGCCCCAGCAGCGCTGAGAAGCAGGACACATACCCAGTCTCAGCACGGCATGTCCCTCACCACATGCAACACATTTAAGACTCCTGTTTACCAGTGAGGTCCCTTCCTGCCCTTGATAACTAATAAATAATAATAAATGCAGGTGGGGGAAACCTAACCCAAAGGGGAAAGAGGATATTGGGACAAGAGTTAGCAGGGCTCATTGAGAGAGCTTT
>JAOTQQ010000023.1:24118658-24161094 GCA_026546715.1 Gallinago undulata
CTCTAGCTCTAGGCAATCCTGCTTCAGCAGGGGAGTTGGACTAGATGATCTCTGTGGTCCCTTCCAACTCTAAAAATAATTCAGTGAAATTCAGTGAAAAAGAACACTAGATATTTATCAGCCTGGGTGTTATTCTAAGGAAACTCATATTTGTGACTTGCATTATCTGGCAGTGAGGTTTTGGGTTTAAGCATGTAGCTAGCAGAAACAAACCCACACTGATATATTGTCTTTGCACCACTATTGCATCCTTCACAACACACCAATGCAGGCCACTAGGTAAACTGGAAATCTCTCTGTGGCAACATCTACCCTTCCAATTTTATTACTTATATTAATTCCAGCCTTCTGATTGACAGCCCAGTAGCCTGACTTCCTCCCTTCCCAGGAGAGGAAGCTGGCTCTGAATTGGCAGGGTGAGCCTGTCTCTGTATGCACTCAGTGCTCTGCTTTCTCACCGAGGTTGCTCACCAGTAGTGTCACTCTTGCTTATTTGTTGTAGGAAATGGTTACTTCTTCAAAAAAAGAAGGAGGATAATTTTCGATAATTCTATATAGATTACTGAGGAGCTATCAAATGATAATATTTGATATATTTTCCCCTTTTAAAATTTTGTTTGAGCTAATTATGTCCTTTGGCATGGCAGTGAGAGTGGCTGTTTAAAAGCAGTAGTTTATTTACAGCTACTTGGTGTTTCATTGTCATTTGTCTGGGATGGTAGAAACATTAACCCTAATTCAGCATTCTTGGAAGCAGAGGATTTCCATGTAAGTGCCTTTGCAAGATACATGTTCTAAATGAGAATTCTCATTTAGGACCCATTTCACAATCACTTCCTCTTCTGTGACTTATGGGAAAACTTTTTTGCAAAATTTGGGCCAAATATAATAATAACAAGTCCATTGACCCCTTCAGCTGTTGTTTTAGGGTAATCTCTTTGCAGCATACTACATCTGGATTTTATCTCATATTGATCCTCATTAATTTTTTATTTATCTACTTCTGAAACATTCCCATTATCTGGACCTGAGTGATTGAGGCTGGTCTTGCCAGAAGACACTGGCAGCCAGGGAACAGCCTGAAGGGCTAGCATACTGAGGAATGAGACAGCTTCCCCATGACCTGAAACCTTTCCATCACTGCTGGCTAGATTTCAAAAAGGCAGTACGCAATTTAGGCAGGAGACTTTGATGTGAGAACCTCTGAGTCAGGGTTTAAAGTCGTATCAACAACTCCTAATGATCAACCTTTGAACAATAACTTGAGAATTTGTTCTTGAGATTATCCGTAACATTTTCTTTCATCTCCCTTAAAGCATCTCTGAAGGACAGCGGATTCCCAAAGAAACCTGTCCTTTTTGGTAAAATATATCCTACTAAGAACTATCCTACTAAAAGTTCCAGATAAATGCATTTCCCCCACTGCCCTGCTGATGAACCTTTTAAGTTGAAAGCCTGGCTGACATCAGAAGGATGAAAATGTGAGTGCTCAGTCGATCTGGGGAGACATCTGCCGAAGGTCAGACACTGATGAACTGAGAGGTTTGCAAATAACAGAGGGAAGTGGCTGAAGTACCCAAAGCCAGGGCAAGATTACTAGGCTTTGTCCTTCGACTGTAAATGCAGGAGGAATCCTGGCCCTGGGGGAGCCATTGATGCTATTGTGGCCTGAGTTGCATATAAAGTCCTGCCTTTTTGATTTAGGGTGTTTAGTTGTTTCCGAATCTCTTTTCCCACCATGCCCTATTTCAGCTCTCCCTGGGGATGACTCAGTGGAACAGAGCCACAAGAATACAGCACCTACCCAGCAAAAACACTTCAAGATAGACTTTAAACTGAGCAAGTGTTTTATTACTTCCCGAAGAAGAGTGATTTAATAAAGTTATACCCATATGTCTATTACAAATAATACGTCTTACGATATGTCATTTTAGCTAAAGAGAAACCTGTGGTACTGCTCCCACTGTCCAACAATCAAGTGAGGCTGGCAGAAGAAGTTTGGATTTAGTAGAAACAATTAACTCTAACTCTGCCTATTATTTGCTTTTGATTTTTGTCCCTCTTGCTGTCTTTGCTCCATCTTGTCTGTCCGCTCCATTTTCTTTGTATTTTTCAGTCACATGGGGTTTTTTGCTGGAACTAATAAAGCCCAGAATATTACATTGTTTGACCACTGTGCTAATCTCCAGCACCAGAGCCAACAGTGTCTTCCCAGGACTTAGGAAAGCAGGGATCCTTGCTATTGACCTTCCTCCTGCACTGCATCTGCTCTGTGTGTGTGTGCATGTGTGTACACTAAACTGACGATGCTCTAACAGAGAGATGACCGTGTTTTTAACTGCCAAGACTGTATGCAAACAGATGTCCATGCACATTTTATGCTACAGTTGTGGTCATTTCAATTTTCCCAAATTAAGACCATCTTGGAAATGCAACCACCTCCTCTTTTCACTTTAAGAGCAACAACCCTGAGAATTGTTAAGGGGGCTCAAAGACTCACTGATCTCACTGAAACTGCCAGGGGAAGTAGATAGCAGCACAGAAATCTGCATGCTAAATGCAGGCCAGTATTTACCCTGGCTATCTGGATATCCCTTTGATCTAAAAGGAGTATTGTATTCTGCTTAGTGCTTTGCTAGTGAAGCACTTCTCCAGCAGTAAAACTGAAAAAACAGGTTGCTTTGCCACCTCGGTGGCTTCGGCAGGCTGTGTGCAGACTTAGCAGATAATGGCACTCAAGCACACTCAAAGGCTGTGCAGGCAGTCTTGAAAGGAAAAGCTGGAGGTGACCATTTCCCTCGAAAGTTTCCATCTCTCCCAGATAAACAGCTGTACAGGAGTGAGTACAAGGAGCTGGTTGCAGCACTGCTGCTCCTTTCAGCTTGCTGCGGGTGAGAGGGTCTCGTAGCACCTGTGCCATCCCTGTGGCCCAGAGTGATGGATCCATGTGGGGTTTCCTCACTGGGTGGAGCAGATAATACAGAAACATGAAACTGAGTCACCTCCAAGTTCGAGGTTAGGCTGAGGCACATCAGACAGAGGATATGGCATGGAGCTCCATGCTCTGCAACCAGTTGCAGCTCCCTTCCCTGGCTGTGGCCCTGCCTTTTGGGCAACCCTGAGGAGGTTGGATGTGATAAGGGATCAACACTCACTTTTTTACCTGTGCCTGGATTAGGTGACATGCAGACTGTTGGGTTTTGGCTGCCAGAGAGGGATGTTGGCGGGCAGGGACTGGTTACCACCCCAAGCAGCACAAACAGGCTGTGTGACACAGTTACAGCAGGTGAGGGAGAGACTAAGGAGGTCAGGAGGACACTGTGGTATGTGGGGTTAGGATGAGTCACCTCCATAAAGAGAAGACTCGGTACTGCTACATGCCCTGGTAGCACTGCCAGACAGCCCCAGCTGCGCCCACTGCTAGGTCAGCCCATGTCAATGCCAGGAGGCCATCACACAGCACCATGGTGAGTTATAGTGACAGAGATCAAGCAGCTCCTTCTCTCCTTCCCATAACACTTCCCAGCCTATGCCTTGCCTGCACGCCACCCTATTGAACATTTCAGGAAGGGCTGATTCCATATTCACCCACACAGTGTCCTGGAGGGCAATGCACTGTATGGTTGCCTCCCACGGAAATCGATGTCAGCCCAGCCTGTTAAAACTCCTCGGGGAAACGTGAACACATGAACCCTCTCATCTGCGTTTTAGGTTGCAACCAAGTCTCCAAGAATCTGAAATACCATGGTTTTTTCCCATTTAGAATTAGACATAAAGGTGTTGGCTATCATTATTAACAAACACAGGAGGTCTGAAGACGAGCTTGAAAAAGATCAACTAATTAATTGATTTTTAACAGTTAGCACCTATATCTAAATATATATTAATAGTGCTTATAGTGATTTTATATCATTAGAGTGATATAAAATGCACAGCGCATTAACAACCTTGGTGTGCTGTGACACTGCTCATCAAATAAGCACATATTTTGCTTATTTTCATATTCCCTTTTTTACGAGGAGGATACCTTCCTATACGAAAATTTCCCAGAAAGAGATAGACTCTGGTTTATCTAATTAGCACAGGCATGAAATATGTCTATTATACATTGCTAATAAAAAGCTGAATAAGCATATTCCTAGAACTTTAGTTGGCACTAAAGTTCACTATCCTAAGGTTATACACAGTATAACTGCAGGTTTTTGCACAAGAGCTTGACATATGGCAGGAAAAAGACCTTTATCCCCACTATTAACTAAGCAGATAATATACATTGTACGTCAATAAGGGAGATGGAGCACGTATTTCACAAACAGATTACTCGGAAACTAGATGGACAAGTCCTTCCTGGGACACCCACAGTAACTGCTGTATTTAGTATTTGCTTTGTCATCTTAGCAGTGGTAGAAATGGGTTCCTTCCATTGGCTCTGCAGCTACTGTGGCACATCATTTAGTCCACCCATGATGATGTGAACTTTTGTTTTCCCAAACATTAAGACAGAAACATCTAGCTAGGTATAAAGCAGGTCAAAACAAGTAAAGCTTGCAAGAAGCAACGTTCACAGTCACTATTTTGCTATGTGAATAGCCATTCATGATGAACTCTACAGAATGAGATTGTGAGAGATTTAGATGAAGGTTTTTTCAAAACTCGCAGTTGAAGTGAGGCTCCTCCATTCCTAATTGTCAACATACATGACTTGCTTTCTGAGAGCAGCCACCATTCCTGTGTGTTTCTGAGGGAACTGTTGGCTTCCCAGGACTAATTAAATCAAAGCACCTCCTCTATGTCTGGGAATTTTAGCTTGGAGACGCAGCTTTGAATATCACATTTCTAGTATATTGATATAAGCATTAGTATTAGGACAGGCCACTGGATTCTGCTCTTCCTTCCAACATTATTCAGTTTGTGGCATTAAAGAACTCTTTTAACTCATGTTCTAAAGCATGAATAAGAAAAACCATTGCCTTATAATGGGCAGAACTAACACTTGGAAGGCAGAATTCACCTTGTTAGCTGTTGACCTAATCTCTGAGCTATTCACACCAGGCTTTCTTTACAGTCAATGACAGAAATGGGCACTCTAAGGTTGGGATTCATCTAATCAAGTATATACTACTTGTAGGAGGAGATAAAACACGTTGCAGGCTCCACTGACAAAGCTGATTAGATCTTCATTGACTCTAAAGGGAGACTCGTGATCTGAAGATGTTTGTGTGTCAGCTACCAATTCCCAGGCATGAATCCCTCCCTTATTGTCCAGTTGAGATTGTGGTTTCACGATCAGTATCAGCAACTATGGGCTGTTGCCTGCATACAGTCACACACTTTTCCCTGCCTAAATCACATGGTCCTGTGTGTCAGCTCTAGGAGTCCTGCAGAACATGGGATTAACTTGCTGAACTGGCTGAAAACTAATGCTGAAGAAAAATAATTTGGTTTTGGTTACACTGGCAGGTAGAGCCAATGCCCCTCATGGCATGATATGCCCTAATTGCTAGATCTAAGGCCTGGTTGTGGCAGGAATGTTGTTTCTGAAGGGGAAATGTGACTGCTCTTTTTGGCACCAGCTTTTAGTTGGACTGGCTTAAGTTGACCACAAAATGGCCTCCATGGAAGGCAGTTATGAAAATGAATAGATTTAGTTACAGAGCATAAAGTCGACATGTTTGTGCTTGCTGGCTTGGGATATGATTTAACAAACACCAAACAGCTGATCCTTGAAAAGAAAAAACCTGATGAGGCATAGCACAGACCTTCACGTCTCCATCCTTATGTGAAGGCTGCCTCTGGTGCTTGGGGAAAGGAGCAGTCTCCAGCAGGTCTCAGAGTCACGATCACAGCATTCGCTCTAGGGAAAGGTGATATTAAAATGTTATTTCTGCTCTGGGCAAAGTTGCTTTTCAAACAGGTTCCAAAATGGTTATCTGCAGAAAGTATTTGTGGTGGTTACAAACTTGTTTTTAGTAGATGGCATTGATCATATGACATCATTTGCTAGAATGATGACAGATGTTAGAATGATGTGTCTTTCTAAATACTTGCAGCTTAGAAAGGGCAGTCTTTGGCATGAGCTCGGCTAATGGCTGATGAACAGTTATCATCAACACCTACAGACCTAAATGGGATCTAATGAAAATACTTCACACAGCAACATAAATGGTGCTTTTACACCATTTTTACACAGATATATCCATTTGTGTAATAAAGGAAAATTCATTCACCTCAAGCTGATACAATTAGTATCTAATACATAAATGGTAACATGATGAGCATGCTAGAGCTCAGCCACTTGAGAGATTTTACGTAAAAAAGACTTTGTGTCACCCAGACAGAGGGACACAGTTCTTGCCTGCTGTGAAGAAGAGCAGCTGGGATGTGTGGGCAGAAGAGCTGTCTGGAAACACCAGGAGTACCAGGGCTGCCTGCTGAGACTGAGCCTGCCCTCCAGCTCAGAGCTGCTGGTGCTGGGTAAGAGTGGGAGCCTGTGAACCTGTGTTGCACAAGGGCCCCTGTGCCCAAGCATGCCCTGCTAGCCCTGTGCCACCAGGCTGTTAGCCACACTGCAGCGCAGAAAGGACAGGATGGGCCATACCCTGTGCTCATGGCCCTTCCAGCAACCACCCTGTAAGCTCAGAGCCAGCATGATGGCTTCCATTCCAATTTCCCTGGGGAATCTTCCTCTTTTGAGCCAATACTGTTCTTGTACTACATTCTTTCATTGCCTAGTTCAGTCCCCAAGACTGAAATCAGATCTTTGTACATTGTGCCCTTGATGTCACTGAGCTCCCAGGAGACAGGGAGGTGCACCAGCGCGGCCCCATTTTTCAGCGCAACATGTGCCACTATAGGGCATTTCTTCTTTGGCAGCATTGCACAGAGGCGATCTGCAGCCTCACATGACTCAAAGCTGCACTTGTTGAACTCATTTTGAACTGACTTTTCAAATGCCAGAACATGCACGTTCATGATTTCCCTGCAGTATCAGCTGTACTTGTACAGACTTCTAGGGACTTATCTTGAAGGACCTGAGTGACCTTCTTCCAGCAACAGACCTTTAGAAATCCTACACCAGTGAAATCCAGGATTCTCTGGTGACAGTGGAAATCTCTGCCCCCAAATAACCAACTTCGATGCCAGAAAATACTGTATGTTCTCTGACAGGGCCTGATATTGCAGGTAGGTGGAGCAGGCACCACAGTGATTAAGTAGACATCTCTCTCAGTGTCTGTCCTTGGCAAATACCCATTGATTCATTGATATTCACTCTATAGGTTCAAGAGAATTGGCTCAGATCAGAGCTAGAAATCTCATGATACCAACCAATCAGCTGCAAAGACATTTTTTCATTCCACAATGAATGTTCCATATTTACAGAATTTTCCCATCCCTGTTGAATCACTTACTGTCTTTCCAGCAGAGAGCTGCAGTGTGCAAAAGTGAGTAACACTACTTTTTTTTTCTGACCCTTTTTTTTCCTGACTTTTTTTCCTTTAATGATTAATATAGTGGTGATTTTTTCCAGTAGGATCCACTTGAGCATTGGCTAAACAAGGTATTACCCCCAACTAAAACCTTAGTAGTATTAACTTCACAGCTGATTAGAGCAACGATTTTGCCTGCCTACTTGTGAATTTTAAGAAAATACCAGTTGTATCAGAAGCAGAGAAAGTGGTAACCAAAGCAGCCAGGAAATGCTCTTAAATCCACTGACCTCCCCCCCCATCATGTTCATTAAAAGCACTTATAGATTGGCTGTGCAGTTAATTGGGCCAGAAGTTATGAAGCGGCTGCAGGCTGCCAAATGCCATTGGATTAAATGAACAGACTGACACTAAGCAAAATAACTAACCTAGAAAGAAAAGACCAAAACTGGACATAGGAAAGGCAGACTTTTAAAGCCATTGGTTTTTTTTATTGGGGAGGAAAGATTTTGGAAGGGAAAGAAGTGGGTTTTTTAATCTGCTTTGCAAGGTTCAGAGGAAGTATAGTGGGTTATATACCAACCCCCTCAACCTGTCTCAAGTTCTGCCTATGACTTTCAAAGAGCCCAGATTTCACATGTAGAAAACTCTTTATAGACCAAGATGCTCTTCTTTTCCTATCTTTATGCCAATTCCAGCTATAGTCTTTCTTCACAAGTCGCGAGCAAAAGCATGTAAGCACATGCTTAACTTGCCTCTGCTCAAAAAAGGCCTTTTAATTAACTGCAAACACATGTTTAAGTCCTTCCCCTGATAAAGCTGCTTTCCCGAATCAGGGTATAGCAGAGCTATGTGAGCAGTAATACTCAGTTTTCATTTGTATTGCTTCTCGTGACAAGGAACAAACTTGTTTACACAGGTAACTGGGCAGTGAATGCTTCTGTTCACTTTGGTGTTGCTGACTACATCTAATTTGAAGAAACCTTGTAAGGACAGCTAACAGAGAGAGACACTGCCTGCGAGAAACATGGCCTCAAATGAACACTGACAGCCTTGAAGTGGAACAGACAGATGGAGTCATGTTTGCCAGAGTCCCACAAGCCTTTATTAAAAGCAGGCAGGTCTGATGACTACACAGAAAGGGAACAAGTTAGGTGTTAATAAAAGGCAGTGTGCTCCATAGTATGTGACTGAGTTACCAGTTTATAGACAGGGTTTCACCCTTTTCCAAGTGGAAAGGCACAGAGCGACGAAGAGCCCTCCGTGGCTGAGTTCTCACCGCTTGCAAACTTGTGCAGAAATTTAAAGGGAAAAAAGCAGTGACTTTATTTACTCTGCAAACATGCTGAGTAATAGCGAATCTCCCAACCAAAGTCCTATTCTTCCCGCAGCACGCTCAGCTGACTCAAGGGAGCTCGGCAGCACCCAGTGCCAAACGTTTTACCCACGAACAGGCAACAAGGGGCAGCTTTCTGTTCAGCCTCTCCCTGTCTTGTCACCCAGTTCTGGGGTGGTACGAAGCTGCATACGAGAGATTCAGAGTTACTTCTCCTCCCAGAACACAGAGCATTTACGGTAAGTAAACAGATTTGGAGACCAGTCCTTCCACATGTGCGGGCCGGAAGCCGAGCCGAGAAAGAATCGGGTGAGTACAAACAATGCCTGGAAGCCTGGAAAAAAAAACCAACAAAAAGCCTGGAGTCCTCCCTACTTTGAAGGCATGGTATTCTCCTCAAAAGCATGAGCAGGAACAAAATGTTCTCCTGTAACACACCATTTATGGCTTCATTAGGTACCTTTATCAGTCACCTTCCCATTGATCTTAAAATTTATAATGTTGCCAGATGGACAGTCCTAAATTTAGGAACTACCCCTGTTCTTCTTGGATGCTGATATATGGCAATACAATAGAAAAGCCTGGGAACAGCAGTGCAGACCGCACTGGTTTATGAAAAAGAGTCCAGGGAAGAGGTAATGATGTGAATTCTTGTGTGGTCCGGTTGCCAGTCTGTGCCTCACATGTCCAGCAGTGGGACTGGGCTGCCACAGAGGATTATTCATCAAAGCCAAGGAAGATAGCAGTGGCTGCTGGGTCCCATAGGACAAAAATATACACCCAGCCCTATTCATTGGGAAGCAGCAGGCGGCCTGAGGAACCATTATTAGTTCTGGTCTGTGAAGAGACATATGGTCCATGTCTTGTGGCTTTTGGCCCCAAGAGGAATTTAGTAGTCAGTCTGATACAGTAGGAAGAAAAGTTATCCCTGGACAAGGGTGGGATCAAGAACACACCATCCTGCCAGGGGAAGACAGCAGAAAATTGACCTGTTGCATGGTACCCTTGTGCAGATTAGGAGGTATTGTGGTGAAGACAAGATAAAAGGATTACAAGTTGATCTAGACATTGTTTACATACCAAGAAATAAGCCAAAAAATACATAACTTCCCTCCTGTAAGTCAGTCAGAGCTCTTGACAGAGTTTATGTTCAATGCCGATTAAGTTTTATTAACAAGGGTGGTAGTGATATTGCTAACCTGCTTATTTCACTCAGGAGGGGACTCAGTAACTTTAATCAAGAAAACCATGACAACATCACAGGGGCAACCAACCTACACCCAGTTTCAGTGATTCCTGAAGTCCAGCCAATGAGAGACATTAAACTCCTTCCTCCCTTCCTTCCTAGCTAGATTCCATTGGATTGACACCAATCCCTGTAAAATGATAACCTGCCCCACCTGAAGGAATTAAAAAAGGCTTAAGCTGTACCAGTTTCTTTGACCCACATATCCTAAATTTGGGTAATTTTTATTAACTAATGGCCTTGTGGGGGTGAGGAGGAGAGGACATGGGCATGTTCTGTTTCAGTATAATTGCTGGTCAGCTTCCCAATTATTTACAACATCTTATTAAATGATATTATGTCATATGGGAAGCCAACTAGATGAAGAGAATGTTATAGCAATCTAATTACCGACTCTCTTACAATACTCTTTACGATGGTCATTAAAGCATTCCATATGGGTTCCTAGTGCTGAACTAAAAACATATCAGACCTAGATTTTGACGTATGAACAATCTCACTGAAAACGGGGTTCAGGGTCACAGGTCAGTACAACAGCGCCTGTGGTGCCCCAGCTGTGTCTGCAACGTAAAGAGCAAATCACTGCAGCAAAAGGGGAGGGGATGGCACGCAAGATTAGAGCAACGTGGCAGACAGATGTGGACTCACTGGGACCCTGCTGAGCTCAGGGGAAGCCTGTCCTGAATGAATGGTCTCAGTTATGCTTCTTGGTAACTCTTTTCTTGTGGAAGTGTGAACACCTTCTGCTGTTTTACTAATGAAATGAATTTAGCTGTCCAACTCCAACTGTCAGGAACATTTGTATGACCCTGAATCATGATCCCTTTGGAAACTCCAAGAACAGTAACTCCAAGTACAGGCTTTTGCATTCTTACTAAACCTTCCTTTTCAGGCCAGCAGTTTTTTTACTGTCTCTATACATTCATCTACGCAGCTATACCTCTACAGCTACAAATAGATATGGTTATTTGTTTCCCCTCTCTCCATTTTCCACTCATGGAATATTTTTGGACACTCTTGCTGCCATGTTTGTGGGCTTCCTGGAACACAGCAGGCAAAGGAAGAGGTCAACTCTGCCTTCTTGGAATTTTTGTGATTTGGTGGGTTTTATTGTGATTACATTATCTGCATGTCTCAGAATATTTGCTTTCCCTTTCCTTTTTTGTTTTAACAGAGGTTTAGAAAAACAAATACTATCTAGGGTATGACCTCTTAACATTGGTATGTTACAGCTTTTCAAAACTTCCTCAAGCAAAATTACTTTCTCTCCTCAGATTTTAACTGCTCATCGGCTACCACTGCCTCACCCCTCATCCGAGGGGTGCCCTCAGTGGCACAAACGGGAGCAAAATACAGAATTTCCCTTGCAAGAAAGGCCAAACCTCAGACAAAAACAGGAGCCAGGACGAGGGCAAGAAGTAGCCGTTGGGATGCGCTGGGGCCTGCGTGGCAGCTGCAAAAGGGGCCCGCTGCCGTGGCGGCTGGGGCCGGGTGCTGGTGGCCGGTTCCTCCTCGCTTCCCCGAGCGGGCCGGGGCTGAGGGGCCACTTCGGGCGGCTCCTGTTTGTAACCCGCCAGGCAAAGGGCACTCCCTCCAAGGAAAGCCGCCAGGCCCACGGCCCATGTCACAAAGGCCCACGGCCCGAACGTGTGACATCAAAAAGCCCCCCCCCGACACCACGCACCCCCTACCGAGGACGGGGCTCTTCGCGCGTCCGGCCCGCGGGGGGAGCCCCGCCCACAAGCGCGCGCCAGGCCGGGGGCCGTGTGAAGCGCACCTTTTGCACGAGTCCCGCTCGCCGCGGGGCGGGGCTTGCGCAGCGGCGGGCGGGGGGAGGTCGTGGTGGGTGGTGAGGAAGCCGACCGGCTCAGCCAATCGGAACCGCCGCTGCCGGAACGTCACGCGCGGCCCTGCCCCCCTCCCCCGGCCCGACCCGGCGGGGCGGCCGAGGGGCGGTACTAGGCGGGGGCGGGGCCGCTTGTCGCGAGGGCTCACGGACCAATGGCGAGCGAGGCGGGGGGCGGGGATAGGCGGGCACGACCGGGCGGGGGGGGCGCGGCGGCCAATGGGGCGCAGGTGGGGGGCGTGGCCGTGCCGGCTCGGGTTCCGTGTGGAAAGAGTGAGGGGGCTCGGGTGCAAAGTTTGCTCGCCCAGCGCCTGCGGAGGGAGCGGCGGTGGCTGGGTTGCTGGTGGCGGGGGAAGGGGCCGTGCTTGCCCTCGGGACTCTGACCCGCCGGCGTCTCTCCTCGCCTCTCCGCCGGGGTCGGG
The DNA here is from genome assembly GCA_026546715.1 of Gallinago undulata. Lineage (NCBI taxonomy): Eukaryota > Metazoa > Chordata > Aves > Charadriiformes > Scolopacidae > Gallinago > Gallinago undulata. The sequence goes on from JAOTQQ010000023.1 coordinate 24,130,936, forward strand.
TTGTGGCCGGGACGGCAGCCGGTGCCCCGGCGCGATGTGCGGGGGGATGGCGGCGAAGGGGCCCGGCGGGCCGCGGTGGTGGCAGAACCGGCGGGCGCGGCTGCTGTGCATGCTGGCGCTCACTTTCCTCTTCTTCGTGGTGGAGGTGGTGGTGAGCCGGGTCACGTCGTCGCTGGCCATGCTCTCTGACTCTTTCCACATGCTCTCCGATGTCATGGCCCTGGTCGTGGCGCTAGTGGCCGTGCGCTTTGCCCAGCGCACCCGTGCCACCAAGAAGAACACCTTCGGGTGGGTGCGGGCCGAGGTGATGGGAGCCCTGGTCAATGCCGTCTTCCTCACCGCCCTCTGCTTCACCATCCTCCTGGAGGCCATCGAGCGCTTCACGGAGCCCCACGAGATCCAGCAGCCGCTGGTGGTCATCGGCGTAGGGGTGGCGGGGCTCATCATCAACCTGCTGGGTCTCTGCCTCTTCAACCACCACGGCGTCGGGGGCCATGGCCATTCCCACGGCCACGGGCACTCGCACAGTGGCCGGCAGCACCCCCGCAACAGCCCCAAGCCTGAGCAACCACTCGGAGATGGGGAGGCTGCCCTGCACCGGGAGGAGACCAGCACCTTGGTGGAGAACTGCAGCAGCTCCAATGGAGTCAGCCAGGAGAAGCTAGGTAAGTCTTGTAGTACCTCTGTCCCATCCCAGCACAGAAGTGTCAGGAAAGCAGGAGAGGTCCCTTTCCCGAGGAAAGTGGTGGGCATCATGGTCCTACCCGGTGCAAGCTGTGTGGGAACCGGCGGCCCTTCCTTCTCAGCCATCCTTCCTCCTGGGGATGAGGCAAGAAACTTTCTTAGCGGTGCTCTTGGGCACATGGCTGTTGAACCTCTATCTCAAACCTCTCCTTCGAGTGCTAAAAGAAGTGCTCTGAGTTGTGTGCTCTGTCTTTCAGGGAGGTCAGAATGTGAAAGAATCTTAAGGTAAAGCAGTTTTGTCTTGGAAAAAGTTGGTGCTGGTAGAGAAGGCACATGACAAGTGTTTTTTGCCTAGCAACACAAGCTGTCACAAGACATTGCCCTAATGCCTCTGAATTGGCTGCGCATCAAATAGAGGGCAGCTCAACACCTTGGTCCTGACAGCTGGGTCTCTCCATTGGGCCGATTGTTGGGTACCTGAGAAGCTAATCTCAATGTGAACGTAACATGCTGCAGTATGTTCCATTGTCACAATGCCATACTTCTTCCTGTCATCTGTATTAGTAGGAAGAAGCCTTGGAAGTTACCAGTCATGACTTCTGCAGTTCTGCAGTAGGCCCTGAATGTGGAACTCACTGGTGTCAGAGTACATGCGTGGTTTCTTTGAATTAGTTTTCTTTAGCTTTCTAGAGCATGCACCTTCCCACTCAGTTGCACATAGAGACAAATTTAAAATTTTCCCTTCCCATTTGTGATCAAACTGTTTTGTGGGAGGGAATTTCTTGGGTTTTGTGCAGGTTTTTTTTTTTTTTTGTTTTGGTGTTGTGTGGGGTTTTTTTAGCAGATGCAGAAGCCTGAATAGTTTATTTTGAAGTTGCTTGGTCAAAGCTGAGTTACTGTGTTCTAGCAGAGCGAAAGGTGCCTAATTGTTATTTCTCTACTTCAATCATGTGGCATCCCTGTTACCAGGAGGAAGGGGTGTCATTCTTCAGAACTCAGGTCTCTCCTTTATTTTCAGAGCAACATCAGGAGACCACTGTTTCAGTTTAAATTGAGCTTCAATTGAGCAGAGTGAACTTTGCTACAGTTTCAGTTTTTCCGTGGTCAGAGGACCAATGCACATTAGAGAAATTTAGCAGAGTCTCTTCCCCTCTCTCTCTCATATGTTTTGACTCCATGTTGGTTTTGAAAAGACAGGTTTTGCAAGAGGATAGGAAAGTTCTTCTGACTATAGTACACCATTTTCTTGACCACATAATAAGCGCTTAATGTGGCTTTCGTTTCAAGAAAGGTATCCTAATAATTAGTTTCAAACAATGTAAAATTCCCTTAACCGTTGATCTGGTAGATATCTTGGCTTGTGAATTATTCTTGCATGGTGAAACATGGTGAAAAGTTATGCTTTAGCCAAATTTTGGACTAGTCATAGACCAAGGTTAATTTATAGCATGGAGTAAAATGTATACTGTTTTGAGCTAATTTGTCTGGAATTTCTTATGGGTCTCCTTCTGACAATAACAAATAATTTGTTGTGGGTATTTAGGTGGTAATAGGACGTAATTTTGGTCACAGTGAAACTTTGAAATAAGTTTGTATTTCCTTCTCTGCCCTGTCATGATTATGTAATGCATGGAGTTATTCATAGTTTACACATGGAAATGTTAGAGGTAAAGGTGCTTGGAGACTTGTGAGAAGCTGTAAGATGTGTAGGTGAAGACTAGAGAAGTGATTGGGAGTGGTACTATACCTTCACTTGAAATTACAAAGAGGGGTGGGCCTTGACTTCTGAAGGTGGAAGAGGAAAACTCGTGATAGCCTTGGGGGCTAGTCCTGCACAAGTACCTTAGTGCATGTTCTTTATGTGAAGTAATCCATTTATAGTTAGATTTAAATGAGCATATTTCAAATGTACATGTTTTAACCTTTTGCCGTTAAAAAAATCTTGATATTTTTGAAACCCTGTTACCCACCCTTACAGATAGGTCTGCTGACTTTCCAGATCTTCTTTTCTCCAAGTACTTGGTACACAGCAGAGTATCAGAAAGGTTCCTCTTTCCTTGCTCTCATTGTGGGCTCTGAGGTCTGAACTCTGTAACTTGAGATATTTTCCTCTAATTTATTGATTTATCTGGAAATTAGTTCCAGGTCCCATATTCCATAACTCCTAGAAGCTGTGTGGAAAACGTAGCTGGAATTTTAGGACAGAAGTGTGATGCATGAGGTTATGAGCCTGGGGCTTGGAACAGACCTATTCAGCCGCCTTCATAGGAGCCCACCCCTTCTTCAGAGAGGAAAGAACTTGTAGACACTTTATGATTACAGAATCACAATCATGAGAGCAGAATGGCAGAAGCTGCAGGTCATACTAATATGTTAATGTTTATAAAGCTCTGAACTGAAGAACCACAGAAGCAGTGAGAGCTCCTTGTTTCAAATTGTTGGGCTTGTGGCCAGTGCCCGTTCCATTTCTTTAACAGTGGAAGTTTTCTATCCGAAGAAGAACTTTAGAAGAATAGTAGGAGGTTAATAATGTAAAATACTTTCAATTTTGAACATTGGAAGATTTTTTTGTTTCAAAGAACATTCTTCTTTGTAATGATGTGTGCATTTATTTCTATATAGCTAGTTAAGTGTGACGGAGTGATAATACCGCAGCTAGTTTTGTCAAAGGAGGGCACTAAAATGTTCATTTATGCATTTCATGGTTCATGGCGTATTGCTTTGGGCATCAAGAGCTATATATCATTTAGCAACTATATGCCACTTAAAAAACTTATTTTTGGTACTTTTAAAAATGTATTCCAAAATATAAATAACACTAGTTCATAGCCTCTGAGACCTTTGGTGATAACTTGTGCTGTCCTGTGCAGTCAATACTCCTGATAAATTCTGCCATTTAGACCTAAAAGCTCAGCTCATTGTATTTCACAGTTCTGCCTCCATGTGCCCTCTCAGAAAACCTTTATTCTCCTTGAATGCAGACGTCTTTTCAAAATGGACTACTGAACCTGAGAAGAAGTAGCTATAAGGCAGTATCCATGCAATTTTTCAACTTCTGGCCTCATAAATTTTAATATAAAATAGCAACGCAATTCTATGGTTTATGAGAAATTTTAGCAATGTGATCAACCTTCTGGCTTTTCAGAAGAGGGAACAAATGTAAGTTACTTAGCTACTTAACTGGCTTTTTAATATATGCTCTGTAATTCTACATTTTGTTTAAGAAATGAACAGTGAATAGTCAAATGGTTAAACAGCTGGAAAATGCCAGAACAGTTTTTCAATACAATAAATTAAGATGTGGTCACCTTCATACTTTGCCTACGACTTTTAAGGTCCACGTAGAAGCAATTGCCTTCTAGACTATTTAGGTCACTTATTGGGACAACTGAATATTTCTAAGCCAGAGAAAATGTTGCTAAGTGTCATGCCTGGTGTTGCTTGCTTTTCAGTTTTGCACTTAATGTTGGTTTTATTTTATAAGGCATTCTAGTAACGTGTTGTATTACAGCATACACCTAATCATTTTACTGTTTTCTTGTCAGGTGATATGAAAGACGACATGACTGACCTACAAGTGAATGGGAACGCTGGTCATTATCCTCTGGATGTAGAGGAGGTTGAAGAAGACTCTAGTGCTCAGCTTAACATGCGTGGAGTTTTCCTGCATGTTTTTGGAGATGCCTTAGGTTCAGTTATTGTGGTAGTGAATGCCTTGCTCTTTTATGGGTTGTGGAATCCATGCCCCAAAGACGGGCCCTGCTTTAATCCATGTGTCAATAATCATTGCACGGAAAACACTACTTTATCCCAAACACTTGGCAGAGCAAACAAGTCTGAGCAGGAGAGCATTACGATGGCTGGTCCATGCTGGTTGCTGTATTTAGATCCCGTCCTTTGTTTGATCATGGTTTGTATACTACTTTACACAACCTACCCGTTACTTCGGGAGTCAGCCCTTATACTTCTACAGACTGTTCCCAAACAAATAGATGTTCACTCTTTGAACTCAAAGTTACGCACCCTTGATGGAGTCGAAGCAGTCCATGAATTACACATTTGGCAGCTGGCAGGCAGTAGGATCATTGGCACTGCTCACATAAAGTGTCCTGACCCTTCCACATACATGATGGTGGCAAAGCGCATAAAAGAGATCTTTCATGACGAAGGGATTCATGCAACTACCATTCAGCCTGAGTTTGCCAGCGTTGGCTCCGAAACGGGGAGAGGGAAATGCGCGTTTCCGTGCAGGACTCAGTGTGCTTTGAAGCAGTGTTGTGGAACAGGAGAAGATAATACTACAAAGAAGACAGAAAAATCTTCGTCACTTAGTATTTCTTGTTCAGAAGTTGTCATTGAATTTTCGAAAACTAGGAGGACTAAGTCGGAGAGTATCCCTTCAGTTAAGCTAGAGGCAAACACCGATCAAAATGAGCAGTTTGAATCATCTTTGTAACTCCCCCAATGGTGCTACCTGGGCTTTGGTGACTTTGACAACAGCTTTATTGCAAGAGGAAGAGACAGGCGTTTGAGACGCAATTTTGCCAAGTAGTGTAATTGCTGAAGTCCTTGTTCTTGTCATATTGCTAAATCTAGAATGCTTGTTTTAAAGAACATAATGTCACTGTCATGATACAATGTGTTTGTGTTGACTTTGTACTGAGACAGACAGAAAGTGCACCGGTGCTGTAACAACTTCAGAAAACCAGTTCCAACATTACAGCGGAGACACTTTTTGCTGTGCTTCAAATTAAAATGTTTTTTCCAGTGAAAAGATATTTGAGGGATAAGTGTGTAGGAACTCAATTTGTGTTACAGATTTCTTGGACCTACTCTTTCCTTTAATATTTGATTTGTAGATATTTTAATATATTGTTTATTTAGAAGCCCTAAGGAAACCAAAGTTCATAGGATGTTTTTAAAGATATAACTACTTAAAACTGGAAACCACTTTGCAGTTTCACATATTTTTCTTAAACCTATATAATAATAAATGTGAAGGCTTTTCTAATGAATTTATTCTATAGCATAGTTTAACTAGAAACTCTCCCCACTTCTTCTGGCAAGGTAGCGAGGTAATTCAAATCAACTGGTTGTGAAAATACCAGATGTGAAAGGGTTTTTTTCTGTCAGAATGGAAGTTCAAGCTGCTGTGTACTGCTCTGTGATCAAGAAGTGAGACTGACCGATAAAGTAATGCATACTTTCATATTTTATGGATTTTCTGGTGTTTTTTCTTATTTCCAAGTTCGTATCTGGTCATAAAAGTCTTTGATGTTTAAAGAATCCTTGACTCACAGTGCTGCAAATGAAGAGCTGGAGCTTCATTTTTAACTGATTCTTGGTTTACTAAGATGAAAGAATTAGTTATGTTAATAAATTTTCTGTCAGGGAAAGTCTGCCAAGCACCGACAGTCTAAGTCATGCTTTTAAGCATAGACAGTAGCCTCTGTAACGATCAACTAATTCAGTGGGGTGTTTTGCTTGTAGTTGAGTGTGTCTATAAGCACTTGCAGTGACTGCAGTCCTGGTCCCCACCGCATCCTCAGGAGCCCTTAGGAAGCGGGAAGGAAGACTTCTGAGGAAGTGGGACAGGGAGCAGGATTTCATTCACTGTATTTCACACTTTGAGATTTTTATGTATCGCATAATTTCACTTACTGAGTATGCAAATCTACGGTTTAAAATGTTCTGTCAATTGACAACTGGCTCTACAGAAGCTGTTACAGTGTGCTGCCAGCTTACAGCATAACAAAGGAGAAACTGCTCTGTGGACTCTGAATTTGGCAGAGACTAGCTGAGGGTTGAAGATAAAACATACAAGAAATCTAATCTAAACCCCTGACCCTTTTGATCCACCCTCAAGTTACGTATGGGAAACAATGCTGTGTGATTTAATTGACTGCTCCTATGCTCAAAACTGGAAAACAACTCAGATCTTCCATTGTTTGCTCTGTGACTCTGGACATGACAAACACTCTGCCTCAGTTTCCCTGTCTTAAAATGGGGATAATACCTACCTCACAGGGGTGTTGTGAGGCTTAACTCTTGTGTGAAGAGCTCTGAGATCTGTTACTGGAAGGCACTGGAAGGAGTGCAAGATACTAAATGACATGGTATTTACTTCTTTTACAAATGTATTGCGATACTTAGGCACAACAGAGGGAACTGAGGATAGTTTTGGCCTTATGAAATTCTTTGATGCTGTGGTTTTCAGGTTTTTAACAGTATTTAAATGTAGATTTTTCTAAAAAAGAATGTTTTGTTAGTGAAGGGAATGTAGCTTTGCTTCCAGATACAGAATGCCTCGCTAGTTTGCATCTCCAGTGTGTGTCTCGTATGATAATTGCTCCAAAGTAGTTAAAAATAGTCTGCTGCTCATCAGACCTCGGTTGGCCCAGGTCGTGTCAGTGGTCTTACCCAACTTCTCAGCAGAGCATTGCAGTCAACTCTCGATTATCCACGGGTGGATTACTGGTGTTGTATATTAACTGTGCAGTCTGCAAAGGGCCGGGCTGGCGCTGTGTCGCCTGCCGGCACGGTATGTTGGCCAAACGCTACGTGCCAAAGCATTGGAAAAGTAAAGGAGTCGAGTGCAGTTTGGCAGGAGCCTGCTCTCGTGGGGTGTGTCAGCTTGGGTGCCGCGCAGCACCCTGCAGTTATTTTGCCTCTCGGCAGCTCGGGTGCATCCACAGGAGGCTGTGGTGCGTGGATGGGTCTGTTCAGCTTTGCGCTGGCTTGGGGGTGCTGGTGCTTCACAGCCATCGGCATCACTTACCTTCTTCCGTGTTCATGCTTGTTGTATAGTCCCATAAACTAACTTAAATGTGTTAATATAGTATTTATATATGTTTTTGTTTTGTCTGAATTATCTTTACTCTTTCTCCTGTTACCTGTATATGATCTAGAGTTGACTGTTGAATGAGATCTTGTATGAGACTACATTTGCAAGATATGCTACCACTGCAAGTATACTACAAAGTATTAACCAAGTAAATTTTGAAATGAACAAAGTACTATTTTTTTTCAGAAATGTGTATCCTTGTTTTTTATGGTAAACTTTCACTAATTATTTTGCTTGCTAGTTTAAAATTGGTCTCAGTCATTAGTATGAATTATTGACGTCCTGCTGTATATCACTAATGCACCAGAGAACTACTGCTCTTTAGTTTATTTTGAAAAGAAAACCCAAGACGAACCATAGTAGCACTGAGAAGCCTGACTTCTCTCCTGTTGCTCATATAAAAAGAGAGCAACTATTAAGTCTTGACAGTTGCCACCATTGGTTAACTGTCTCAGTAAATGCATCTGAATAGATGGAGTTGTAGTCCCTAATTCCATTGTAACTATTTAATCTTTTTTGTGTGTGCCAGAAGTCATATTTTTCTATTTCTGTGTCCATTGCAGGCAATGGCTAGCTTAAAAGACAAAAAGCTCTCCCCCGCTTTATTTTTATTATCAGGACAGGGTACAGATGTGACGATGATAATGATGGGGGCAGAAAGGGGGAGTTGCATGGCCTCTCTGTCCTGCGCCGTGTTGCATGTGCAGCACCAACTGGTGTTAATGGGGCTCTTTAGTCTCTTTAGCCCTCAATGGCAAATTCCTTGAAAGCATATAGTCAGGTCGAGGTGGTGGCTGTACAGCAGCAGGAACACAATTTTTGTGTTTGCTCAGGCTGTATGAGACCTGACTGTAGCTTGCTAGCTTGCGATATAACTTGATTTTTTTTCAATGTGATCTATCTGTGGTTACAGAGACTTAATTTGTTTGGAGGATCACAATTCCAGAATACTGGGAGCGTTCAAAAACACTGGGCAGTCTCTCACTCTCTTTTTTTTTTCCACAAAGCATGAAACTAGTGAATCTCATGTAAGTGAACACTGCAGTGGTGGGGAGCGAATTGTATTGTGTATCACATTCCTGAATTTTTAAAATAAAAAAATACGGAACACTGATTTTAAGGAAAAATAAGTTTGTATTTCAGTGTCTAGATTGTTTACACTTCCAATTAAACGTGTCAGAGATGTACCAAACATTACTGGGTGAAATATTTTACACTTAGTACATGTCTCATCCAGAAACATGTTATTTTAGAATCACTTCTTAGATTATATCTGCCCCTAAGGGTGCAGTGCGGAACTAATTGAGCCACTCAGTGGGCTTGCCACAGTACCATGAAGCTTTATTTTTTAGCGGAGTAAATTGCTTCTGTGGACCCCCTTATAATTTTAGCTTGATTGCCTTCTTCATCCACTCTAGCCTTTTGGTGCTATCTGTTATTGCTGCATCATGGCATTCAATATGGATGCATGCATAGTTATGTAAAAGACAAAACCAGCCCCAACTTGTGACTCCCCAAAAGTCATGGCAAGGGCTCACTCCTGTAAATTTCTGTATTCACAAATAGTTTTATCAGGCTGACGAGTGGTTACTTGCATGCAAGCAATTACTTGTGGGAGTGAGTCCAAAGCTGCTGCCAGTATAGCCTGGCTTTTGAAGAAAGTACCTAGATTTTATGGATGTATTAAAATCAGGAGTACTGTGGTCTTAAATTTGCTGCAGAAATGCTATCGGTGTGCTGTAATTCCAGGATTTATTCCTTTTCCCCAAAAGAAGTCTACTGAGTGTCCTAAGGCTTGTTAGCAAGTTTAGCTAAATTGACATTGCTGTTTGCTGCTGAAATGGGGCCATCTGAATTTATCAAACACTGCCTTGTGGAGTTTGGGGGGAGGGATAAAGATTCTTGCCATTCTTCTTCCCCTACCCCCGGCTTTGACTGCACTTTCTAATCTCTTCAACTATGGAGAGACTGAGGGGGGGGATGGAGGGGGTGAATTTTGTAGCTAGATGTTCTGAGTTCCACATGGAGGGAATGGGAAACACTGCTAACTATATTTAAACGCATATAACTATGCTCTGACTATTTTAGTTTCATAGCACAGCATCAGTTACGCCCTTTTTAGGTATGCATTTAAGTTCAGCTCTTCGGGTTTTGCTAGTAACTTCGGGTTTTGCTTTCTCTGCTGGTCAGAGAGAGGTGGATGCTCCGGTTGCCTGAGCTAAAGCCAGTCTTGACAATTTTCCAGACCAAACGTAGCTTTGCTGATAACAGGAGCTCTGATTATTCCTTATGACCTTTGCTTTGTGTGGTTAGCTGCCCATGGGGTACATTACCACATTTTAGCAGGCTCACATTTATATATTTTTTTGCATTCACTGATCTAAGTAGTTGAAGAGCAAAACCATGATACTGAAAAATATCTTTCATCTCAAAAGCACATGGGATTAATTTGGCTGCTTTTTTTTTTTTTCCTCATGTCCTGGATCCTGTTTCTGAGCAATGTTGAAATATAACTAGCATAGCTAGGGTTCAATGATGAATTTGTTTGGCCTTCTTTTAAAATAAATAATATTTTGGGGTTTGTAGGTTGCTTTTTTAATTTTATTTTGAATTAAGTATTGAAGTCTAGGAAAATAAATGGAGTTCTTGAATGTCAAATGCTTTTAGATGGGATTTCTTTCTCAGGTCAGTTCCACTGGAGGAAATGTGACCAGTAGAAATGCACTTTCACCATCTCCCAGAACCTCAGAAACACGTGCAAAGCATACAAGTAGAAGAGGTTAATAAACGGGTTGTAAAGTGACAGCGTCCAACTGTCTGGATTCCAAGTGCAATTAAAAGAATAGTTGCTCAGTTCTAGGATCATGTGAAGAGTTAATTATGCAAAGTGCATATTTTTTTTTTCCCCCTAAGAAAAACAGCCTTTGAAAAGAATAGAAAACCTTCCTGTCCTGTTAATTGGCCGAGGTTAAAAATGTACCGCACGGGTCAGTAAGGCAGGCTTCCTAACAGAATTCTGTCCTGTTTAATGTAATGTCTTTGGGAGGCAGATACTTTAGAGCAGCAGATGCTTTGGTGTTTTCCAGCTTCATTTGTTCCCATTCAGAAACGCTGCTATTTGGTAAAGTTTGTTGGGACTGCGGAAAAGGATGGAGCTGCCAGCAATAGCTCTGGGGAGGGCAGGATGGTTATTAATACCTGCCTGGAGCTGGGCATGGGCTTGCCATGAGGAGTTCGTTTTGGAGCCCTTTGCTGGAGCAGCTTCAGCAGCTGCTTTTTTTCTGCTTCAAGAAGGCAAAGCGATTCCCCGTTATTGGCTATATGAGCAGGAGGGTATGTTTGCTTGGACTGTAAGCATTGCTCATGAGCTTCAGTTTTGCCACTTTCCAAAGCTACTTCTGCCTCGTCATAAAAAGATGTGATTTAAATTTAATACGAACATCCTTTATGACACATGCTAATGTGGGAATTTTCAATTAATAGGATGGGAAGGTAAGCTTCGGGTCTGTATCTTGCTTTTGCTTTTACACATACCTTTACCCATGCCATTCCTAGACTTCCTATCCCAGATGGTTGCCTGATCACCTCAAGGACTAGATCTAGCTCCCAGGACATCTCCTCCTTGCTGCTTTTGCACTGGGGGAGCTGATGCCAGAGGGGAAGGCCAGGCAGGCGACCACTTTCAGCAGGTACCTTCTCCTCAGCCTGATCCATGCTAGCATCCCAAACCTGGCATGACACCCTTGCCACCAACACTTTGGTGTAGCATTTATGTATATGTATTTTATGTTCTCTTTTATCTTTTTCTTTTTGGTGACAACTAACACAAGCTTTAAAGTAGGGCTCAGGCCAAATTGCAATCCCTTTCTTCTGTCACCCAAGCTCCATTTCTAGCTGCAACATTGGTGGGCATCCCAGCATCGGGGCATCCCACGGTTGGTGGGCATCCCAGGGTTGGTGGGCATCCCAGCTCTGGGCATCCCAGTGTTTCCCTCACAGCAGCTGGTGCAGCTAAGAATAGCCGCTGCGATGCTGTGGAACAGGATGTGCAACCTGCTGGGTTTCCTGCGTTTGTGCTGGTGTTGCTGGCCTGGGACAGAGCCTGCCTTCCCCTGTCTTCCCTGCTAGCGCTGCCGGACTCGCTGGGTCAATTTGTTAGATTTAATTTGTTGGATTAGGTTTGCCTGCACTTGTTTCTGTTGTGCTCTGCAGAACAGGCAAAGGTGTTCTGCAGTACAGGAAAAAAACCCAAACCTCAGCCGAGTGAGGTATTGACTTGCTGCCAGCCTTTGGTGCTTCAGAGTACGGCTGCCGAGTGCAAGTGGCCACTGCTGGCCTGCTGCTGGCCCGCTGCAGGCCGGGGCAGGGGAGGCTGCAGACCTGGATTCAGCTTTCCCGGGTTGGTTTGACGTGACCGTGCCGCCCTCCCAGCGGCGGGTGCAGGCGTGCCTGTGTGCGGGAGCACGGTACGGCACGGTGAGCCTCGGCGGGTATCGAGGTCGCCGGTGCTTACCTGGCCCCGGTGCTCACCCCCGGCTGAGGAGGGAGCCGCTCCCAACGCCGCACACGCTGCTGTCCCCGAGAGGTTTCCGCGTTGGGCAGCGTCGTCTGGAGATGCAGCCCATCGTCCTTGTCCTGGGGTGCCCAAGGGCTCACCCCCAGTCGCTTGCAGACAAGCTCACTTTCCCTTGAGAAAGAGATTAGGCGAATTAACAAAATCTGGGTGATAATTTTCTCTCCTATCTCCGTGGCCACGTGCGAAGCCTCCGACCCAAATGGTTCTGTGTGCTTCCAGCTGAGTGGGTTGGGTTAAAATGCCAGGTAAAATCTAGGCTCAAGCAGTTCAACTTCTAAATACCCACAGCGGCAGAGGTCTTAGGCTTTTACGTCATGCTGCTTTGAAGGGGTTTGCTCTTCTCACCCTGCTGTTTGAAAAAAAAAGAAAGAAAGAATTGTGTTTAATTATCACAATAATTATTAGGCAGCCTTGGTAGCTGTGTTTCCAGAGTGTCTGAGTATCTCCCTGCATAGACACTGAGGAGTGAGCTGGCTCGCCGTCGCTAAAAAGGAGGTGTTTGGCACATATGCTTCAGTTTGGAAGTGGAATGACACTTGGCACCATAATGTCCCGGTTATCTCTTTTTTTTTTTGAAGGAGTAGAAAAACTACAGAGCTAAATATCAAGTTGAGCTGCGTGGGCAGAGCTCCTGTGTGAGGACCGCGCAGATGTCATGGTCGCACCGTGACATTGTCAGCTGTATGTGAAGAGCTCAGAGCATCACCCAGGCCTGTGTGTTATTCAAAACCTCAGTAACATTTGCTGAAAACTTGCATGGCCTTTTTTTTTTTTTTTTTTTTCCTTAACAGATCTGGAGAAGTTTAGCCAAGCAGCTTAAATATCTCACCATCAACTTAGAAGGTGAGCTGGAAGGCTTTGGACTGTGGTGTGTAATTCACCTGGATTACAACAGTGTGTGCTGCTCTGGAAAAAAGTGTGCCATTGAACCCAGAGTTTCAATGCCATTGCCCTTGTCTGCCCTTTCTAAAAGTATCTCCGAAAATGAGGTAATGTCAAAATAAGGTTTCTCTGCTGAAAGCTGTTTGGATACGAAAGTCTGCAGCTTCTGCAGTAGCTTCTTCTGTCAACAAGAGGCTGGCTGCCTCACCTGCAGCGCTCCCGATCACGGAGGCATTGCAAGACCAGCATCCGTGGTGCTCTTAATTGCCGGCCTCTGCCCGGACAGTTGCCTTAGCTATTACTGCGTGCTTGAGAATTTTGCAATGGTTCTTTATTTGTTTGTAAGTACGGAAAATTTGATCTGCGAGATTTTTGCCAAAACTTCTTTCTGCTCTAGTAGTATCAGGAAGGCAGATCATTTTTCCCACAGTGGCCACTCCGATTAACAGAGAGCAAATGAAATTATAGTATCAATGGAGAAAGACGAGCAATGGAGGGTGTATGGGTTTTGCATTTGGACTGGTTATAATTTTTTTCCCACCGCAGCTGTTTTGGCGAGGGTAGTGATGTTCTTCGGTCTTTCTCTATAGCTCTGCAGTGCTTAACAGGTTATTACTGAGAGACCTACCTGTAATGTCTGTGGATATCACAGTTAGTGAAAGACATGGGAAAAAGTGCTTAAACAGATCCCAGCTGAAACTGAGACCTTAGTATTTCTGAGGCTGAGAAGGCAGCCAGCGCAACCTCAGCTGTTACGTCAGGAAGGGACAGTGCGAAGTACCAAGCTTAGCACGCTGCTATAAAAACGGTGTAGAAAATCAGGTAAAGTGGTTTTGTTTCATACCTGAGCGTATGAGAAGTGGCCTATATTAAGAGACTGCAGCTTAGTACAAGTAATTTCTTTGCACGGAGGCTCTGTTGCTGGCAATGGTTAAGATCCCGAGAGAGCAGTATTTCTCCAAATGACTGAAGGTAAAGTCAAATGTGGAGAGTCTTTATGCAACATGGAGTTCCCCTTTCGAAACAGCGGTTTGGAGAGAAAAAGTCATTGGTCGGGGCTAGGACAAAAATTGCTTAAACAAGATAAACAAGGGTGGACTGCTGCCATCTTTCCCTTCCCCTTTATCTCTAAACCTTAACCTTAAATTACAAATCTGAGGTTAACGCAGTGCAGTGCATCTGCAACTACTGAAACCACAACTGCTGAACCAGCTACATTTTAATAGATCTTATGTATTTCAATAATGATGAAGGTTTCAACGTTCTTCTAGGTAACAGAAATATTTCTATGCTTTTAAAGTTCACGTGCAAGTATTTTTAAATATTACTAAGAATGTTTTCAAATTAAATAATTAGTTCTCCCGATAAAGTGTTTCATAATCAAGTAAATGATTTACTAATTCTGTATCCTTGTTTCTAATCCAAGGAGTTCACAGAATATAGAAATAAACTTCATTTTCAAAAAGCTGTCCAATTTTTGTGGGCATGGTATTTTTTAAATATCAGCTAGAAAGAAAGGAGTCATAATTTCGGTTATAAAATCTGAGCTAACTACACAATCTTGGTGGCAGGCCACTCGCCAATAAGAAATGCTTCAGCTCAATACAGAGCTCTGAGTAGCTGAAGAACCTGTTGTGAGAACAAGGATCACATCCATAAAATAGGGTGGAAAAATCTTTGCTTGAGCTTCACAAAGAAGAAACTACTTCAGTGATATGTAAGAAAAGGTATCTGTTCCTAAGTTGCATTTTTGTTTGTGTTACGTGTAGCATCCTGCAAAACTAACCCTTCAATATGCTGGTTATGTGATGATGACTTTATTCCAGAAATACCAGATTAGATCCTGACCTGTGCAATGGTTTATCCAGGCAGTGAAAGTTTGACAGGGAAGAGTGGAGAGCACGATAGATGCATTTCTGGACTGTACGTCACTCAGCTACTCCTTGGAGTACATGCATTCCTTTTTTTAAACAGTGAGGAAGTGTGTTTGGGGTTTTACCGAAATCTGATAATTCTGTTTTTCAAAAAAACTTTGTTCTGACAGGTTGTTTTTGAAGGAGAATGTCTTAACCAACTTGGCTTCAGCGTGCCTTGCCACAATGCCTTTAAGTGCCACATGCTGGCTGGCTGAGCCAGTGACATTGTATTTTCCTGTGCCCAGTAAGGATGAAAGGCTCTGAACCAAGTCACATACTGGACGGGGAGTATTAAAGACTTGGAAATGTGGAAGAATGTGCTGAAGATGAGACTAGATTAACTCTCAACACCTTTAGCCTTTATTAGGAAAGGTGGATTTGGGTTGTTTGTGGTTTTTTCTTTCCTTTTTTTCTGTAAATGTGATTAATTCCAAACACAGCTGCTCATATTTAGAGGAAGAAGAGCTTTAGATTCACTGAGATTTCACCAAGGTGCTTTTTGGTAGGCCTAAGCTGTTTACTAAGTAAATTGGATAGGATGGTAACAGTTGTTACAGAACCCCTTAGAACATATTTTCCATCACCTAGCATCTGTAATAAGTAGATTATGAACATAAGAGGTGTTCCTTCTTATGTTGGGGACTCTGACAGAGGTGAAAAGCACTCTCTGTTCATAGCCCACATGGGGCTCTGACCTCTCTCATGCTTTCCACCCATCAAACGTTGCTAGATAGAGTTTAAAGAAATATGAAGTACTCTCTGAGGCTAGAAAATGAGACCACTTACTTTGTAGTGACCGTGGCTCTCCGAGTGGTCTCACTTGTCTCTATATGGACTTCAGTTTCCCCAAAAATCTAAAATTTCATTTTTAGGCTGACCTTGGAAATAGGGATGGGAAGCTGCTTGTAGAAATTGTGTGGGCAGCCAGCCAGACTTCTGCAGTGCTAAGGAAAGAAGTCATCCTTCCTCAGACTGCACCCCAAGCAGACCCAGCCTAGGGATGGAAAACCAGCATTCCTCCTGGGAGAAGCCCCGATTGCCGCTGGTTAATCCCTGCTGTACCGCACCACTTTGGGGGCCATAGCACGACAGGAGAAGCAGGAGCATCACTGCCCGGAGCTGGGACATGTGCGACTCAGCTAACCTGTGCTCTGAGCAACTCCTCTCGCAAAACACCCATCTAATGACAAAGGCACATATAGCCCTGTCCCTCAACAATTAAAACTCTGACTCTTTGTATAGGAAAGGTCTCCAAAGCAAGGCCATGTATGGTATAGTTGTACAGAGAGTGGTGGGCTGGTGGAAATGGCACTGCCAGTGGCATAGCAACTCTGATATTGGGCTATCAGTCCAGATATTCCTGGGATTTTAATGCCACTGCTGAGTTTAGATCTGACAAATGAGTGTTAAAACTCAGTTTATGCAGAAATGACTGTTTAAACCTGGTTACTTCTCCTTTCCTTATGCAGGGGGCTTTTCTAGGTTGTCCGCTTTTTTCCACGATGACTTCTAGGCACTGCTAGGGGACCAGGTTGTCCCCTCCCAGCAGAGCACTGAGCACACGGGTAGGTATCCTCCAGGCAGGGCTGCAGGATGCTTCCTGATCTGGAAATGGGGTCAAACACCCACCACAAGAGAGTTTGCAGCGCTTTGCTAAATACATAATAGATACTGAAGTCTCCAGGACTTCAGAATTACATGGACTCTGACTTTTCGTGCAATGCTATATAGTGTTTAGTAAAAGGTTAAAACTACATTTACTCTAAAATAAACCTATACTGTAACACGGAGGCAGAAAGACAGACGGAATTAGTACTGTTTCCTTCTTTAATAGGAGTCAAGCTGAGATGGAGAAGGAGAGTTTATAAATGTTTTCTGTTTAGTTTTTTTCCTTTCACACTTTGCATGACTTCTTGTTAGAAGGCTAGAAACAGACTTCTGTTAACTTTTGGTTATTAAAAAACCAAAGAGAAGTCTTGGAAAGAAATTGGGGTCTGAGAACACAGCAGGGTAATGGGAAACTTAATAAATATCCTGTTGTTATAACATCTGTCATTTTAGCATTAACAAGCTCACGACTTTAGCTGTTGTATGATCACAGCTCCACTTTGCAGATTAAGGGAAAGGCTGTTAGACCTTTCAAGTAAAAGTTTTTTGCACGGCAGGATGCTTTAACCTCTTGTATCCTGAAGTTATTTAGCTAAAGCAGCCTGAAAGTGATATTGAGACAGACTCCTGTGTGAGTCAATTAGGAAGGATACAGAAGCAGTTAGGCTCAAGGGTTTTCCTCATTTTATTCTCTTTGATGTCCAGAAGAGCCAGAAAAAAACCTCAAAACCAAAATAATGTGGGTTGGTTTTGATTTGTTTGGGGTTTTGTTTTGTTTTGGGTTTTCTTTGTTGGTTTGTTGTTTGTTTTTTTTTCTAATTTTGATTTGGCCATACTTTGGTTCTCTTAAAATTGTAGAGATGAGATTTAAGAGACTGTCTTATTAAATTAATAAATATCACTGAAGCAAAATAATGGTAGATGTCCATCGCGTTCAAGGCAGTAAGTACATACCAACCACAAACACAGAGTGGTATTTTCGTTCATTTAAAAGAGGCCTATGTAAGGACCAGAACAACTGTATAAATGCTGAACTCCTTATAGTGTCTCTTGCCACCTGTTTCTGTGATTTCTTTAGCCTGTTGACTCATATTTTGCTTTTCTGGAAGCTAAGGAAAATGCCTGCCATGCTGAAAATGCTCCTGGTTTGGTTTTAATCTCAGACGAAGTTCGTCCAAAACAAGAAACAAGATCATAACATTTCTGACTTTTTTTTTTTTTTTTTTTTTTTGCTTGTATGTGTCAGGTGGCAAAATGAGAGCCCTCTATGAACTCTGTGCTGCAAAGATACAGCAAACATCACCCATCCGGTGCATGGCTTCTTATGCAGGGAGGAGCTGAAAGAAAGAGGTTGTCTTGGTGCTTGGGAGAAGCCCATAGCACATTGGGTGCAAGCAAGAGCTGTGGTTTTTGAAGAGACTTGTAGCCATCTTGTCCCAGAACGCTCCAGTGTCATCCCTCCTTGTCACCCTTCAGGGTGAGGAAGCACCTTGTCCAGCTTACAGCTCCCTCAGGGACTGGTGTCAGTCTATCGGTCGACCACATCTCCTAGGACGTAAGGACAAACCACCGTGTTCACATGCTGCTTAGATGCTTCTGAAAAGCCCAGAGGCATCAGTTTGCACCCTCAAGTGCTTCCAAGCCTCTGTGTTCTTCTGGAGCCTACATGCCAAGTGATTTTTCAGAGAATTTAGGCTCCTGAATGCATGTTTGGCATGATAAGGCTCCTTAAAGCATGTTTGTTTGCTTTAAAGAGGACCAAGATTGTCTTGCAAATGCTGATATTCTGTTTGGGGGAAAACCACCATACAAATGAGTAAGGCCAGATGTACAGAATAGCTGCTGTCTCGTGTGGCATGACTGGAAAGCACAGACATGATCCGGGGCACTGGGGCACACAAAGCCCTCGCTCAGGTCATTAACGAGCAGCAGACTTTGTGTGCTTTCAACTTCTATTCTCTTTAATGACGTTAAAGCAAAATCAGGAACCTACATACTCCCCCCCAAATTTTGAAGATAGCTGTGCAAACATTTCAGTAGCTGGTGGTGAGTTTCAGTTTCACAGGGGCAAAGGAGGGCCTTTTTTATTTTTATTTTTTAAGTGATTTTACTTCCTGAAATATTTAAGAAAAACACGTGACTCAAACCACTTTTAAGTTTGAAATAATTTTCCCTTTTGTCAGTGAAATTACAAGTTCAAATTCTCACAACATTTTGAGTAGAACAAAACATTTGGACCCCAGTAGCTTTTGCTAAAGACTTTCAGAACTGCTAACATGATAGAAAATGAATTATTTGCATAGGGGTAATTAGGACCCATTGAAGAATGAGAGAAATGAATCCCAACAATGAAGTTCAATGGTAAGCGCTAAGATCTTGCAATTAAACTGTGCTGTAGGATTATGCATATTAGCACATGAATTGCTCTTTAAGTTATAAATGTCGAACCAAATAATTACAGCTTCTGGGAGGGGATATTCAGGTTAGGCTGGTGAAATACAATACTTTGCTTTTGCAAAATACAAATAGAAGTACAGCTTGCTGAAAACACAACAAATTGTTCCCCGTGACGGCATTGTCCGGTTAAGCCACATTTCTTTCTGAAACACAGGTGGCACATTGCACTTTTTTCCCTTTAAAACCAGGCAAAATTAGAATAGTCAAAACCTCGAGGAACACCTACCAGATTTCCAGAGACTGGCTGCAAAAAGCCTACGGAGGTGCTAATTTGTGTCCTCCTGGCTCCAGCAAAGAGGGTGCTGGGAATACCAGGGGCCTGGCGGGAGTCAGGGAACAGGGATGCGCGGGGATGTTGCTCCCTGATGCCGGCATGGGCATCATTGCTGCTGTGCCTGGGCTTGCGGGAGCCGGCTGCCTCCAGAGGGGCTGCACCGCTGCCACCCTCATGGGTGGCTGCAACCTTCATGGGTGGCTGCAGTCAGTCACCTTGCACAGCTGCAGTCACCTCGCACGGCTGCAATCACCTCGCACGGCTGCAATACTTAACGCACAGCTGCAACCCTGGCGTACAGCTGGGCTGGGGCTGCCCTGGGCAGGTGCAGGGGGATTGATTAGAGGGGTTTGGCGCAGAGGGGCAGCCCCACACTTATCTCCCATAGCAGCCCAGCACCACCCCGCCTCTCCCCTGGGCAGTGGGGCAGCCCGGGGACCTCTGCTCTTTAGCTTGAGCTCTCTCTGGCCACTAGAGATGCAACACCTTGCTGGCCTCCATGCTCAGTGGCAATTTACTGAGCCCTCCACCATCGCTCACAGTCTCAGGAAGTTTTATCCCAGCTCCCTGACCTGTGCCAGTGACCGACTAGGGCATTGCCTGCAGTATCAATCCTGCTTTCTCCTGATGGTGGGTCCCTGTCCAGAGCTGCCCCACAACCGCCCCAGAAGATGCCAGCCGGCCCCGGTGCTGCTCCTCCTGAGCACAACCTGGGGAGGAAACAAGGGCAAGGGGGTTTGTGGCAAATGGAGCGATGGCGAGGCTTGCCCACAGGGCCACTGCACAACCCCAGTGATGAGGGCGATGGCTCTCGCACTGTAAAGTGCAATTTGCCAAAATGAAACCGCTCCAGCCGCAGACACCCGGCCGCAGCATCCCAGCAGCGCTGGAACCGCCACCGCCGCGAGGAAACGGGCGGCCGCCGTGAGCAGGGAAATCCATCTTTCACAAGAGCCGCAACGGGCCATTAGCTTTTAACCAGGTTTTAGGGGTGGGAAACGGCTTTCCTGTTGGGCAAACCCTTAACAAGGAAATAACTGGCTCCAAACATCCAGGGGTGGCGGGGAGTTCAGAGCAGAGTCAGCTCTGAACTCCGCAGCTTGAGCTCCCGGGTACAATGCAGCCGGCTCCCGTGCCCGGAGCAGCCGGTGGCGGAGCTGCAGGGAGCTGCCCTTATTTATTTGTTCCTACGGCGCGGGCTGAGACATGGGCTGTGTTTTATGTTCCTCTGCAGGAAGGTGATAAAGTGCCTGAGAGCTGCTGAAAACCATTCGCCAATAAATTCAATGAGAAAGGCCCTTTCTCATGCCTTGGAAGGGGAGCTGAGTGATGCTGGAAGGCAGAGAAGAGTCAAACGGCGCGTTGCACGGCAGCGTGGCAGGAGGCAGAGGAGCAAATTTTCTGGCTTGTTTCATTGCTTCTTTTTTTTTTTCCTTTTTTTTTTTTTTTCCCATCAATGATTTTTACTCTGCCTGTGGCTGGGCAGTCAATATCTCTTTGCCACCAATAAATATTCCAGGCTTTTAAATGATGATGCATTCTAGGGTGAAACAAATTAAGTGTGTGATTGCTGCCCTCTTGTACTCAAACTAATTCTGTAGGTCTAAATGGAAACTTGGAGAGATATTCCCAAACCGGGCTCTCTGGTGGTGGCAGATTCGAACAAGGGAGGAAAACATCAGGTCTGGCTTCAGCTGGTCGCTGATCCCTCTTCTTTCATTGAGCAGAGAGCGGGACGAGCAGCACCGTGGGCTGAATCCATCGGGGAGGTGTAGATGGTTGAGCATCAGCCTGCCCAGAGCATGGCAGCACCTTGGTTTTCCTTGGTGAGCGTCTGTGGAGCCAGGTAGAGGTTCAACCTCCTGGCCTGCAAAGCACACCCCAGGCTGAGCAGCACTGGCACAAATGCTCACACCCCACCCCCACTCCCCGCCCCGGTGTCGCAGCAGCAGGGACTTCAGCTCTTACCTGTTTGGTGCAGTGGCTGGTCAGGGAGTGTCCCCCAAGGACCCACTACTAATACCCATGCCAGGGAGCCGGGTGGAACCCTGTCTGAAGCCCCAAAAAGTCTGCTGTGGCTGCGACAGCAACTGGTCCCACCCCCATGTGTCTGAAGGAGAGCAGATTGGCTTAATTAAGGACTGGGCTGATGTTCTTCTTAAGCAGAGTTGGATGGTTTCATGCAAATAAATTGTTATAGGTTATATTATTCTCTTTGGTTTCCTATGGTGTATGTTTTTTTGCAGCTGTGGTGGAGGGACCATGTAGTGAGTGCCACTGTGTCTCTGATGCTTAAACCCTGCAGCAGAGAAACTGCATGGGCCAGTTCGGGAAATATTTGACTCCGTTTCCCAACTTCTGCTACACTGAGAGCTGTTGCTTTGCAGGATTAAGATGACTGCAGAAGACGGATGGCAAAGACACTGGGCATCTTTGCCAGGAGCAGATAATGCATAGCAAAACACGGCCAGCTTGGAGCAAGCGGACACCTCACATCGGTGGCCGGCAGCCCCGCTTGCTCACAGCCATCACCACCGGGTCTTGGCCTCCCTGTGGAGGGTCTTCTCTCTCTCCCCCTTCTTCTTCAGGGAGAGGGTGCTGCCATTTTAATAACGGCAACAGTGAACTCCCTGTGCTTTAATCCTCGTTAGCTTGCGCGTGCCTCCAGGCAATACATGATGGGCCTTGACACTTGCCATCAAGAAAACAAAGTCCTCCCAGTTTCAGGGCACCCTGTCCTGGTTTTGCACCAAAGCTTTTCATATCAACAGCCATTTCATTTCAATAAACTAGCAATAATATCCCTGCAAAGCCTGTGTATCAGCAAAAGGCTCTCCGCAGCTGCAACTGTCAGCAAAACAGGAGCTAACACTGTGGAGGAGCGAGTGCTGAGGAAGCCTGAGCCCTCGCCCGTGGTAAGTCTCAAGCAGCATTTGCCAAGCAAAGGGCTCATCAAAGGGCTTCAGCTCTGTCCTAGCCCCTGCTTGCGGTTATCACCTGGGAGAGGAGGGAGCTGTGTAATACCAGGCTTCACAAATGATTACTAAAGTCTTTACTCATTCTTTCTTTCCAAGGAGACACCCCTGGATGCCAGAGGAGGCCAGAAAAATGCTTTATGTCTTCTGCTGCAATGGCAACCAGCTCCGAAGAAAATCTGCATTGGTGTCTGGTGGGAATATTTGGAGCACCAGGGCTTGGTCTGCTGCTTGTCATAGAAATCAGCAGGAATTTTGTTGCATCCTTCTCTGGACCAGCTCTGTTCCTGGCAACCCCTGCTAAAGAAAAGCAGGGTTTGCCATGGAAGGTATTTGAAGTGGAGGGTGCTGGGGAGGGAGCAGACTGACTGCTGGGAGGTCCTTCAGCCTTAGTCCCCCTGTAGCGCTGAGACCTGATGTTCATTTTTCTTCCCCCTGGGTTTTGCCCAAAGCAGCCTGTGGGTTTGCTGCTGGCCAGTGTGCAGTGCGTGCAGCTTGGGGCGCCGGGGCCGAGGATGAGCTGGGAAGATAAGCTATCTGTGAGCATAAACGTGCCTCTAGCCTCACACACGTTGTAGGAAAAAGGAGAATTTCTGAAAAGGAGGACATGCTGAGAGAGGGGCTGGGCGGTGCATGCCTTGTTTCTCCCCCTCTTTCCATCAGCAGGCACTGCTGACCCCATTTGGAGGCAGGCTACAGAATGAAAGACCCCTCAGACCCAGTGTGGCAGTCCCTAGGTTACAAAAATACAGGGATTTATGAACTGAGGAAGGTGGGATACTTCTGACCCTGTGCAAACAGCAGAAACACCCTGCTTGGGGCTGACACCTTGAGATCTTCTAATGGCCAGGGCACCTGTGGCTTTTGTCTTGCAGCTCCTGTATGTGGATGCCCTGATATTCATCCTTGCGTGCTGCAAGATTTTGAAAAACATACTCCACAAACCAGTGTGCCGTTCAAGAAATGGTGGTGTGGGTGATTTTTCAGTCCTCCAGCACAGTTTGGAGCACGGGCTGCAGTGAAACTTCCAGGCAGGTGAGGCGTCTGAGCCAGCAGAGGTCTTTGCAAGGTGCTGGTGGGCACTGGGGCCGCAGCCAGCACTGTGAGCAGCCGGTGACTCGGGTCTCTGCTACATTCCCTAAGGAGAGGCTGAAGGATCTGGGTCTGTGCATTAATCACTGCAAAACCAGCTCTCCACTGTTAGGATCTTCCCAGGGGTTTTGCGTATCTTGGCATGTTTAGATAACCAAACCATATTTTGAGTGCTCTGCTGAGAAAAAGAGGCTGGTAGCAGGCTCCTGGGAGGCAGCACCATGGGCTGAGTGAAAACTGCAGGGCTGCTCTGCGTTAACCCTTGTTGTGAAGGGGAGAACCCAGGAGCACCGCGCCGTCGCCATACGCTGCACCCTATTTCAGGATGAGCCTGACACAGATGAGAAATAAAAGATGGAAAGAGTGAGCAAACAGATCCACAGCTGACCAGAGCCTGTTTACAACCGTGACCTGTGGAGATTTTGTCAGCTCACAGGATGCTTTAGTAAGTAAGCTGCAGTGTCCCTGATCATTTAGTGAACCAACACCCAAGCGCACCCCTGGGAGGCTGTAAGGGATGAGCTGCCGAGGGGAGCTGCCGCCTTTTGCTTGCTACGCTGCTGCTTTCATGGTACATTTTGCGTCAGGTCCAAGCTGGAAGGAAGCACTCAAGCACTGGGGATTTTACACCATCACCCCACCGTACGTGTTACACCGCGACCCCAGCTTTCACGGCTCCCTCTTTGTCCTGGGTGCTTTTAGGTGAGCTATGGAGCTCTGCCCACAGCCTGGGCACCTACCTCAAGGTCTCACTCGTTGCGCTGCCTACTGCTTTTATTTGCATGAGTTTTCTAAAGTGTTGTGGCCAAGCTTGATGGATTGCCTGCCTGAAGTAGCTGGATAATCAGCTGAAGTGTTTAGGTGTATTGATTTCTACACGTGTCCTATATTTTAATTCCTGAGTTCAGCTTCCAAACTGTTTTGGGGACCTCTCTTTTGGTATTCCCTGTTCCTGAAGTAAAAACCCCTTTGTCCATACATTTCCTGTTTTCCTATGTAAAGGAAAATCGGATTTGACATTTTGAGTAAGTAGAACGTAGAGCACTCTCCAGCAGGTCAGTTTAGTGTGGGGCTGCTTTCCGTTGATAGGCAAGAATATATTTCTGGTTTTTTTTCTTAGGTTTTTTGATATTCTCTTACTGTGAGAAATGAGCACTGCCAAGAAGAGATGAAGCCATGGCTTAGATACGAAAGGGAAGTAAAAAAGGCTGACAATCCAGCAAAAATGCACTGTAAATGCAGAGCTGCTTTTTTGCCTGATTCCCCCGAGCTGTGTGATTGCTGGAGTGCGGTTCCTTAAAAAGGCACCCACACAGATTTTATTTCCTGGCAATGAGTGTGAGTGACCTTACAGTATTTCTGGCAAGTCCCCATCATGTGCCTGCCAGCAGCTGCTTGTGCAAAACATGATGGGCAGATGTGCTACCAGCCTGGGGAGCATGAAGTTTTCCGAAGGCACAAGCCCATGGATATTGAGGAAACAGTCAGGAAGCATCATCCCAGAAAACCATCTTAAACAGAGCTAGACTCAGAGGTGGCCTTTCTCTCCTCTCCCCAAATCACCAGAGGCAATTGCAGGTGCTGATGGGCTCACCAGCATTGCATGGAACAGATCTGGAACGAGAGGGGGACCCGGCACTGCCGTTGAGCTAACGGGAGCACACCAGGTATCTCCTCTCCTCCTCCTGCTGCCACAGAGGCGGGTAATTATCATATCCATTTTAGAAATTAAGAAACTAACACATGCATAGGCGCAAGGATAGAGTTTTAAGAATATGTGGGCGTCTGAGATGCAAATGCTTTGGGAAACACCACGTTGCGCCTGATTTGCATCTGTAGGCATCTAAATACTTGTACCAATGTGACCCAGAGGGCCCTGTGTGAGGGTGCAGGGAGCACAAACAGTGACGTAGGGTCATCTCCCTCACGCCCTCACTGGGGATCCCTCGCTCCTCACCATGCCTGGGCCAGTCGCTCCCCTGCCTTTAGATGAGCTCCAGGAACAAGTGCTCCTGAGTTCCCCTGGATAGCAGCAAGGATGGGATAGGATGGGATGGTGGTTCCCTCTTAACCCTGCAAGAGAAACCTGCATTGGCAGCTTTGCTGTCCTCCCAGCTCCTCCTCCATGCCAGCTTTTCTATTTCAAATAGAAATCTGGTTTAAGAGTCAGCAGATTCGTTTTGCTTCAGGAGTAGTAAACCTGTTGGTTTTGCCAGCCTGAATATTGCCCTGGCTGGATGCTGTGTGTCACCTGCCAGGCGCCATCAATGCTCCCGGGTAGGAGGCAGAACTGATGCCCCACGATCGCCTCTCCCAGTCCTCGTAGGACTTTGGACACTCCTCTTTTTGACAATGTTGGGGATGTTGAAAGTTATCGCACAAGTTGAACTGCAAAGGAGTGAGGGAGATTACTTCAGTGGAAAAACATATAATTATCTGTAATAGGTTCAGTAACTATGTGTGCAATCGTTTCCTCCTTAGGACCTCGGTACACTTGAGAAGAGAAACTTCCTGGTTTCTGTGCAAAGAGTGTCATCATGATTTGTCATAAATGAACCATCCTGTTCCCAGCTTTCATCTTCCAGTTTTCAGTACACCTGTGGCATCACTTGCTCTAGAAAAACGGCCAGAGTCCAGCTCAGATTTTCTGGGGAGCTTTGAGAGAAGATTTTACTAAAGGTCAAGAAGTACTTTTTTGGCTGCAGTCAAAGGCTTTTCCTTTCTTCCTGAGTCCAACTGGTGAGTTTCCTGACTTTGTCATGGCTCTGAAGTCCAGGCATCTGCTTGACTCTCTCTGTTGGAGCGCGGTCCTGCCATTTTCCCAGGGGGCATCTACATGAGGAGCCGGGTCTGGCCCTCCTTTGGTGGTGCTCTTTCCATGTGCTGTCCCACTTTCTTTTTCATTATGAGCAAAGAAACAAAGGTCTTTGCTCCTAGTGCTGGGACTTGTATTTATCCTCATGTGACAGGAAATGTAAGGTTGCAAAATATTGCGGAGTTTTTTCCAAAGTCTTTACCATAGTGAGGATAAAAACATTGCAGTTGGCCTCCCTGTTCAGCATGATTTTAGTACAATATTTGAATGAGGACATCCTTTCATCCATGGTCGCTTGGACTGGTCCACTTTTCAAGGTCCGAAAATGCAAGCCTTTTTTTTACAAGTAATAGTAAACAAACAAACAAACAAACAAAAACCACCAAACACAAAAAACCCCAACCAAAATAAAACAAACACAAAAAACCCCCAACCCCCCCAAAATACCCAGAAAGAAAACCCAAGGAAAAAAATTAATTCTGTTTGCCTTTTCAGAAAAAAGTATGAAAACAAATACGTAAGGAATATGATGGAAAAACACAGCTTTTGTGTGGGATAGGCTTCTGCAGCTGAAATGCCAAATTCTGCATCAGTCTGAACTACCATCAATCATCTGTTAACCAAAAATATTTGGTTGTTTCCGCAGCTGACTAGGTTTTTTTACACCCCTCCCCTGCAACTGGCAGAGGACTAGCAGCAGGAGGAGGCAGGTTTGGGGAAGAGGCATGAGTGTCATGGTGGCAATGCCATAGGTGTATGAGAAGTACGGTGCAGAAGAAGCAGGAGCAATGAGCACTGCTGGAAACGCCTGATTGTGCGGGACTGGTAACATGGGAGCCTCACACAGGCACCGGTGGTGAAATAAAAGGGCTTTGTGGTGAAACTGGAAATTGTCAAAAAGGTTGATGTTCAACTAGGCGGTGGGATCAATGGAGGAGCTCCTGAGAAATGTGTGCTGTGACCTCTGACATTTCATCTCTTATCAGGTTTAAGCCAGTGCCTTTTGTGGCACAGTTATATGGTGAGGCAAGGTGGTTTTGGTGATAAGTCTTATTCTAGTGACTTCATTTTTGTTGGATTTCTTTGCTTGAACCTTTTGCTATTGCTAATAGGTGTGCTGAGGAACAACACTGCGATGCTAAAAAGATGCCAATAGAAAACCGGTGAGGTCATTTCACACCACTTTCCTGAACTCCTTGCCTAGGCTTCTCCAACCTTTAAAAACATATTACTAATATACTTAAATACTTATTCCTCAGGGCACTGGCCCTTCTGAAGGCTGCTTGTCCTACAGGAGCCAGTGCCTGTGCTGCAGCAGTTCAGCGTCGCTGAGGGAGGGTTCCGGGGAGCTGGCATTTACCTCTCCATTCACAGTGGCAGGTATACAGAGGTGGCTGGGGACAATGAACTGTGCCCTCGGGACACCCAGCAAGCCTTGGCTCGGGGTGGCCCTCACATCTCTCAGGTCCCTGCTGCAGGCTAGAGGCTGGAGATAGCATGATGGCCTATTGGGCAAAGATGTCCTGGCCATGGAGAAGGGGTGCTCCTTGTGCATATCTCTTCCTGGGGGTTTTTGGCGCTGGCCCTTTGGTGTCTTAATCTTTTCATACCTGTCACTGGTAAAGCTCCTGCACTGAGAGTAGCAGGTGCATCACTGCTGCTCTTTCCCTCACCACCTCCCTCAGCAGCCACTCCTTTCCTGTAACTGTTCTTGTCTTTGGGAATCTTCCCCCCGCCACCCCGCAATATTTAGCTGTATTTTCCTCTTGCCTTTCATGTTTGTTGTTGCTTCTTGTCTTACTCTTTTTTGCTTTGGCTTGTTTGGAGCCTCCCTGCATGGACAGAGGGGCATCTTCCCTCTGCCTCGCCTCGGGCAAGGCTCACATCATACATTTCCTTCAGACAGCACTGCTGGGTGAAAACCCACACTCCAGAAGTAGTTATGTCTAGCTCAGTATTGATCTGTTATAAATTTACTTGTTTTCATTGAGGCGTTGATGATATGGCAGTGAATACACGACTTGTGGGTGCTCAGGGTCAGAAGAAGTTGTAGCCACCCCTTCTCGGGGGAAAGACAAGCACAATCTGAAACACCCAAGCTGCAATCAGTGGCAGAATATCACTTCAGGAAGCATCATGCCTCTTCAGCGGGTGTTGGCTTTCCAGGGCACCACAAATACTCTGCCAGGATAATTAGTAGTGATCTGAATCAGACATCACTATGTACATATCTGTCTACAGTGGTGACATATTTCGTCATACACCTGCAGTCAACAGCAATTTTGAGGTGGATACACTCCCTAACCCACAGTAGTTGCCCTCCTTGTGCTCGTCGTCACCCTGCGCGGGCGGGAGGTGTTTGTCCTGACGATCAGTCCTTTGGATTCCTGTTCAGGGAGAAGCTTGGGTGCTCGTGGTGAGCACCAGGCTCTGTGGCTGGGCATTCCCAAAGCTGAGATCACCCTTCATTTGTCTTCCCGCTATCTGCAAGAAGTCCTTGCTGCTTGCAGAGAGACCATCACTTTGCACAGGTCCTCACGTTGTCTCCATGTCGTTCTGGGAGTCCCAGGCTTGCTACGGGCAGTGAATGAAAGGTGAAGGGGAAATGGGAGATGTGCTTTAGTTTAGCTGGGGCAAGACAGGCATTTCCTCTGCCAAAGGAAAGAGCAGGTTTTGATCCCACTGTGGTTTTATTTGTTCGGAAGGAGTAGTTTATTGTGTGCAGCACAGACATTTCACTCTCAGCCCAGTGGCTAGGTAAACACCTCCCAGTCAAACCCTTAAGTCTCCCACAAGAAGTCTGGAAACTAGGGAGTATAGTGTTGATTTTTCACTGAAAAACATTAATAACATGCAGCATGGACTCTGCCTTTTCTCTGGCTACCCTGTAAAATGCTGCCCGTCGTGCTGTGGCATAGGTGTAGCAACAGTCAGCCAGGTCTAGACACTGCCTCGTGCTCCGAGCAGCCAGGCTGAGGTCATGTCTCCATTCACTTTATTTTACTAATTTGTGATTTAATTCTTTGTTTTCCAAAAAGGCTTGTAATATGGGATGGAAGGAGGGAAAAAAAAAAATATTAACCACTGGAGGTTTGCAGCTCCTTCCTTGCGGTCAGGAGGAGCCATTTTGGAAGCCAGGAAGGAGTCATGAGGTGTGTGGGTGCCCCTCACCCCTTTGTGGTGACACCCAGGGATGGTCTGGGGGCCTCTTGAGGCCCATGGGAGTGTGCAGGTGGAGACCACCCCTGGGTGGGTTGGTGGCCTGGGGTACCCAGCTGTGGAGGCAGCAGAGCCAGTGGGGAGACCATGGCCTTTGGCTCTCCCCCTCACCTGGGTGGGCCACAGTGAAACACCTCATCAGGGAAGCTCGAAATGGCATCAGGGGAAAGGAAAGCGTGCAAGACAAAAGGCTTGTATGTTCTCCAGGGCAGAGAAAGGCAGAGCAAGGAGACGTAGGAAGGAGACAACGGCACTAGGCGGAGGGGAAGGGTGGAAGCCCTCCTTCCCAGAAGGGAGCTACAGAGACACCAGCTCTGTGGAGCCAGCAGTCAGGGCAGGACGAGGGGTGTGGGGGAGAGGGAGGGAGACACAGACCAGCGGTACCTGTTTTGTGCTACTTCACCTGTGACTGCTCGTGCACTCTTCAGCCCTGCCTTTATGCTTCAGTGTTTTAATCAGCCCCAAGATCTCAATGTAAACTTGCTCTTCTAACTCTGGCTAGGGCCAGCAGCCCTCCTAGCTCTGTGCCCTCTGTGCCAACCACACTGCATCTCCTTCCCCAGAAAGCTCACTTCTCTTTGCCAGAGATGGTTGTCCACAGCAGGAGGACCCGTGGGCTCCATCCAGGTAGCCTTTTCCTCCTCATCCCCCTTGGATGAAATGTGGGTATCTGCAGACAGTTGTCTGCAGTTCAGACAACTTTCAGTTCAACGCCCCACAGTTCAAGAGGGACAGGGAACTACTGGAGAGAGTCCAGCATAGGGCAACGAAGGTGATTAAGGGATTGGAGCACCTCCCTTATGAGGAAAGGCTCAAG
>JAOTQQ010000023.1:24161194-24288700 GCA_026546715.1 Gallinago undulata
CTGGATGCAGTCCTGAGTGATGTGCTCTAGGCAATCCTGCTTTAGCAGGGGAGTTGGACTAGATGATCTCTAGAGGTACCTTCCAACTCTGACAATTCTGTGATTCCATGATTCCGTGTGATTTAGATCAGCCTCCAATATTGTCACATTTCCAGGGCAACTGTGGCTTTCAAGCTGCTTCTAGGAGGTGGATGAATGTGCGCAATGTACCCTGTGGAGCTGCCGAGCTTTGGACAGGTGAATGGTTTGTGAGAAAGTGGAATGGGACCCTTGGTGGTGCCTTGTGTTGGTAGGCTCTTCTAGGCTTGAAGCTTTGAGACATGACATCAAGGTGCAAAATTACATGCTTGTTTATGGTAAATGTATTCAAAGCAAACAGAGATATCAGAAAGAAGGACTTAGACACCCTTGTCTTCCAGAAGGGATCTGCCATTTGATGGAAGCCCAAACAATCTCCTTTGAAACAGTATGGGGGGAGTTTACAGGGGGAATATAGGATTTGCGCTGTTTTGGTGTCCTGTTCTCTGTTGCATGTTCCCAGCAGGGAGTGTGCTTGCCTGCAGGGATGGTAGATCAGATTTATCCACGTACCTCCTGTCTTGTGTTTCAGTTGCTTTGTCAGCTCTCTAACTCCTGGTCATGGTGGGACACCACTGTGGATGTGACACACAGCCCCAAGGAATTTCACAGGCGCAATGTCTCTCAGGACAGAGGATGCGGATGTCTGGGCACTGGGAAAAGGCAGTCAGTGGGAAGATGGTGAAGTCCCATGTGTGAGCCAAGAAGGCTTCTGGTTGGTCCAGGAGTCATGTGGGGGATCTGGTCCTGGGCTTCCTGGGCCCCCACCCAGCTAAGGCCTTACCTTGTCACATCACGGAGCATCACTTGCAGGCAAGACTGGCTGATAGTCTTCTGCAGCCCTGAGGGCACCCAGCCCCAAACAGAGATGGGTGCCAACACACCCACTTACCAGGCAGGAGGCACTGACCTGCCACAATGTCCTGAGCTGTAGCTTCCTTCAACAGAATCACAGGAAATCACTTTCTTCTCCCAAATATAACCCTGTGAGCCCAGGGAGATGTAATGCTGGCAGTGGTGCTGCCCAGCTCCCAGCCCTCCTGGCCACCAGGATGACTGCCATGGAGGTGATAACCTACCTTGTCTCTCGGGGGTGGCTCAGATTACAGCCCAAAAAAAAAGATGGTTTTTGTCTGCTCTGTTGGTCTCCAGGCCCAACAATTTTATGTGATGTGTTACTGGCTAGGCACTCTCGTATGACTCAAGACCACAAAAATAATAAAAAAAACTAATGGGGAAGCTGGCCCTCAGGGTGTTACTTGCTTGCTGTTATTGTCCAGGACTGGTACTGCTGCTGAAGGCCTTCTACTGTATAATTACAGCCCAGCCTTAGCAGGTCTCCTAGCCCATACGGCGCTGCCGAGTGGCGTATGTGTCTGTTGCTTCCATGAATGTGGTTCCAGAGGATAATTATGTGCACAGGAGGAAGACAGGGTAGAAATCTGATCAGGAGGATAAGGAGAACCTGCTCCGTGCCACCATGGGATTACATGCAAAAGTCCAGTATTGTCTGAAGAGATAAGAGTCGAGATATCATCAGCTACTGCTGTTATTACACCCCAAAATTCATCAAGGGCTGAAGACAAAGAGCCAGTTAATTATTTATGACATATGCATAAAAGGGGAAGGCAGGAACATGCAAAGGGCTATTTCATCACTTTTCAGCCTAGCGAGCCTGCTTGATTTGTCTTAACCAGCTCTTCTTCTTTTAAGTCTAATTTTGAAATTTGCCAACAAACTCTTCCCCTCTGGCACTGGTCAGGCCAGTGGTAAACTCAGATTTCTGCTCTGCTTGCTTAATTGGTACCTCTGAACCCAGGGTTTATTTTGCCTGCCTGCTTCAGCTTGTCTCAGGCCTTAATTGCGAGGTCTCTAGGGGAGGGCTTATTATGTATAACGGGCTAACGTTTTTTAAACAGCACAGCTTTTCCCTTTGGAAGAAGCTGATTCATCGACGTGGAAACGTTTTGCACAAGGGTCTCGACTTCGCTTAAACTACCAGTTAAAAGACTGACCCAAGTGCGTCATTTTGATATGGCCAAAAGCTTTTCCTCTTGTCTCATGTTGCAGTGTGGTGCAACAGACCTACCTGGCAAGTCAGGGGCCATGTTTCTCCAGAGGACATGTGGCGAAGTACCTGACTGTGGGCACGGGCACTGTGGCCACTATGGCGGCACAGTCCCATGTTGTATCATCTGATGCTCATGAAAATCCTCTATCTTCAGCAAGCCTGGGAGCTGATGGGAACAGTGCTGAGCTTCAGGCCAGTCTCCCTGCTTCTCAGAGGTCCACTTCAACCATGGCCTTCTCCTGAAGACCCGTCATGTGCCCCTTCCATCATGTGAGGAGTGTCCACAGGCCAGTACAATGCATGCCTGCATGTCTTCCTCTGCTCAGGAGCAGCCCTTGCTTTGCCTTTCAGCATTTTCCATCAAGCCTGAAGCACCTCCAGCCTAGTGACAGGGTGGTGTGTCTGACTGTGGACTCCTTCCTCCATCAACTAATTGTCGTGCTCTCAACTGTACCCCTTGTTTTAGACACATTCCTCAAGAGCACTTTCATTGCAGTGTAACAGGAAGTTTTTTAATGAGCATGTTGTTGCTGGGATTCACAGAGCAGGCTTTGTGCTGCTTCTGAACAATGTACATTTGGTAGAGATTAGTTTTCTGGAATGGTTTAAGTGGGCACATGGAGAGGAAACTGAACATGTCCCCTCAGTGGTTTCCTTTCAGCATGAAGCTGCCAGAAGGGCTGGAGTCAAGACCAGCCTGGTCTCAGCTTCTGTGAATGTTTCAGGGTGGGTGTTGTGGTTGAGCCAGTTGGAAAGGCTGACATCTCCACCAGGAGAGACATTGGCTTGCAAGCGATGCTCCCTGGTCCTCATTCCAAAGCGGTCAGTCTTGCTGTCCTCCCTGAGCACACGGGAAGGATGTTGGTATGTCACTGTTAGTTTTCTCCTTGTGCAGCATGTTTTGTTTGTTGTTTTTTTAAGCAGTTCCAGCTACTGCCTTGTGGACTGGTGAGTGGCATGCTGTGAGATGTGGCATACTGAGCATGATTGCAGATGGCAAGGTTGGGGTGGCAAACCACACTGTGAATTCAGCAGTAGTCATCAAAGACTGCTAGCAGCTGGCTCATTCCCACCTATCTGTAGCTACTGAGAAAACAGCTAGGGGAGAAAAAGTGAATTTTTGGTATGACAGACACCACAGCATGGACACAGGCTAAGGGAGTTTTCCCTCCCAGGTCAACCTGAGCAGAGGTTATTGGGAACAGAACACTGCTGCGTGTGTAATGGCTTTTTGCTCTTGCTCCTAGTATGCATGTTGGACACCTCAGTTGGGAGGCCAAGCAAAAAGAACCAGAAGCGAAGGATAGGAGATACAAAGTCCTCCTCAGCCTTTGTGGCATCCTGTTTGTCTGAAGCCTGAAGAGATGGCTAAAGCCTCCAGCATACCTGACAAGTCGTAGGTTTGACAAAATTGGAACAGGAGCCTGTAAGTTTAAGGGACCCAAAAGCCAAAAACATGTCACCTGTTATTTCAGGAAGTCATGGGTTGAGCAGCTGAACTTACATGAACTTATTCCTCAGCACGGTATTTTGGCAGGAAAGCTTATTATTTAAAATTTGGTGACTTACTAGTACTTTGTTTCAAAAGGATCTATCCTGCCCTTAATTATGATTGTTAGATGCAGGAATTTTATTTTGTTTAGGTGAACAAGTGTTGTGAAATGCCATTGTGAATCAAATCTAATCAAGTCAGTATTCTCCAGCTGGAGCCTGGAAACCTGCCCAGCGTGCATGGCAGGGGAGGACGGTGCGAGAGGCAAGGAGTGATGACAGCCTGCCAGAGGAGAGCTGAAAAAGGTGGAGCAGTCAAATGGCCCTTGCAGACAACCAGATTTCCGTGCTTTCCTTCTCTAAAAAGGTCTGAACTCCAGGACACACTGGGCGTGTGCGTTTACTCCAGTGAGCCCGAGGCAGTTTCAATTTATGCAACTGCTGTTTGCTCAGCAGATGAGAGGCCCAGCTCTCTCTGATGTTCAGAGAACAGACTCTCCTGTAGCTCTCTCCAGCATTCGGATGGGCATCTGCCCAATGCCAGGTGTGGATAGATTTTGTGTTTTTCCATGCCGTATTTTTGAGGGGGCTTCAAAACGAGCATCTGACAACCTTGTAAATTCTTAAGAAGAAGAAAGGATCAGTATTCAAAGGGACAGTCTGCGGAAGGAAGGGACATATTCCCGAGTTTTCATTCTGGATGTGTGATGATGATTCACCTCCAGGGTTGGTGTGACACATACTAAGAGGTCTTGGGCACAGGGCTATGCAGCCTTGTCAGCCTCAGTGCTCTGCAGGGGTTGCTGATACAGTTGCAGTAGCATCTGGAAGGACTCTCTTCAGGGTCTCAGTGCATCCCCAGGCCTTTCCCAAGTGATCTGCTGTGACAGCACATGAGCAGGCAGTGACGCTTCTGGTCACTTTGGGGAAAACCTGGGATCCCAATCTCTGCAGAAGTTTGTGTCTGCGGTGCAGCTCCACAGCCACATCGTGTGCCAGCAGCTTCTGCAAGCACCGGTGGGCTCATCGGAGACCTGGCAATCCAGTCCCTCCCGCGGGGCGGGCTGGCCACAGAGGGACCTGCGGCTGCAAATTGATAATTCGGGATGTGCTGATGTTTCTATTCAGTACTGATCTGCACAGCTGGAGCGACCAGCTTGACTTGACAAATGCTAACCCGAGGCAGAGAGGAGTCTTTTTGTCCTCCCATGTCTCCTCATGGGAGTCTGTGGCACTGAAAACACAGCAGCGTCTGGCACCAGCACTTACCACATGCTTACTAATGGTAAAATTAGGAGAAAGGAACCCAGCATGTCAGCTGTGCCGGGCACCGCCAGGCTGACTGACAGCCTTCAGGAAATGCCGCGGTTGACAAAGTTAAATGAGAAGGCTGCATCAGCTCACCCCTCCTTCACAGCAGCCAAACAAATGGGTGCGTCCCCCGGGAGAGCATCGCACCCACATGCTGTGTCGCTGTGCTGCGCGGGGGTCTCAGGGCTTTTGGGGGTGGCGAGGAGCCGGAGCCCTGCAGCCCAGGAGGCTGCAGGAGAACCATTGCTCTTCATTATTGAATGCAAAGAGCCCGACGTGACCCAAAGCAGAATGTGGGACAGCCTTGCATCAGGCCTGAAGTACATGTCTGACTTTTAAAAACAATCAGCAAGTTTGATTACAGTACGGCACGGCAGCCTGATCGGGGAGACAAACAGTATGACTGGTATTTATCATCGGGACTGTAATTATGCCTGCAGGTCCCATGCTGCCTGGGCCCCACTGTGGTAAGGGTTGTATGAGACATGATAAAAGACCATCCCTGGCCTGAAGAAATTAGAATCTCATTTAAAGCATCCCAGGAGGGCGAGCCAAATGGGGATGGTGTAAGGGACTGAGATTGGGAAAAAGCGGGGTGAGTTTGATTACAGATAAAGCTGCTTCCTGGAGGATCCTGCTGAGCCGGGAGGGTTTGCTGGCACCTTTGCTGTGCTGCGTTGGCCTGACGGTGGAAATGGGCACACGGGGTGTGGAGGCAAGACGTGGTGCCATTACAGGCTTTGAATCGAGAAGGAGGGAGGTGGGCTGCAGCTATATATATATGTGTATGTGTGCATGTCTATATGTTCAGAAGGGGGGGAAGGAGAAGGCTCCTTTCCTCAAGGCTGATGGAGGAAGAGGGCACACCGAGTCCGCTGCAGATAGCCGAGATCACCGGCAGAGCAGGCGCTCCTCCTCGGCGTGTGCCCCCGGTGTCCGCAGCGCAGCCCCCGGGGCAAGGGGCGACCGCCGGGTGCCGCGGTGCCGGTGGCCGCCGCGGGGTGTCACTGCCGGCCAGGCGGCCGCCGCAGCGCTGCGGGGGTGCGGAACGGGGTGTGTGCGGGTTTGCAACCCCGGTGGAGCCGGCAGAGCCCCTTTTTGCCCCCGTTCCGTACCCCCCGCAAATGCCGCGGGCGAGGGGGATGCTCCGGCAGAGCTCTCGGGAAAGGGGCGCCCCCGGGGGGTCTCGGCATCCGGGAACACGGCAGGCGCCCCTCACCCTTCCCGTGCCGGGTTGGAGCGAGCAGAAGCGGTGGGCAAAACCGAGAACAACCCCCTCTCCCTGCCGGGGGCTGGCACAGGCAGGAAAAACCCCGCATCGATTCTGCTCGGTGGGGGGTCCAAGCAGTCCCCGTCCCGTCCCCCCCCATCCCCCCCCCCCCCCCCCCCTCCCGCTACGCAGCCCAAGGAGAACAGCCAGAAGCCACTAATCCGATGCTTGGGGCAAAGCCGGGCAGAGTGCAAACCATTGCTCTTTGATTTATTAGTAGTATTATTGATTTTCACTTCTGTCTCACCGCGGGTTTTAGAACAGGTTCCAGCTGGCTGGCCTCCAGCTGCTCTAAAGGCACCTACAGCTGGTGCCGCCTCACCTGCCTGCTGCACCCTTCCAAGGCAGGAGGCGCTGGAAAGCTCGGCCCCCACATGTCTCCCGGTGCAGACACATCTGGCAATCCTCCGGTTGCCTGCTGGTAACTATTTACACTGGGCATCGCAGCTTTCTGATTACAGATGGGGCTTTTGCGGTCCTAGAAAAGAGCCCAGGGCAGTTTAGTGCTGTTTTGGTGTCTGCTGGATCCCCTTCTTTGGGCGGGGGGAGGCTGAATTGTGCAGCCCTCAGGCTGAACACACTTTTCCCTGTGTTTTACTTTCAAGAACAGTCTTTTGCAGGCTGCAGATTTGGCGAGCGGTGTTTGGGAATCTAGCCTCAGGGAGAAGGGAGGTCTCTCGGTCCCCCAGCAATCTCTGTGAGAATGGTGTTTGCCCGCTCACCGAGGAGAGCCAACTTTCCCCTTCTCGCCAGAAGCCTGTTCAGCAGGGTGGCTGCAGATGAGTCCATCCTCCTTACGAGCAGACATATCTGAGCCAGTAACCTTGCTCTTACGGTGCTCAAAGGGCAGCATTTAACCATGCTACATTTTCAAGCAATCATAACTTAATTCTCCTTTGAGCAGATTTTAATAGCTTTATCTGCTTCCTCTGGCTTCAGGATTTGCTTTGATAATTAAAGAGCCTGAAACTTCATATGTTTCTTTATGATGCCTGAAATTTCTTACATAAATCCATTTTCTTCTCTGGTTTGAACAAGTTGCCAGATCTAACATGAGGTGACAGGCAAGAATGTCATGCAGTGGGGCATACACTGAACAACAGCATCTCTGCAGGCTCCTGCCCTCTGCTTTGGTAGCTTTGGAAGAAAAAAACCCAGTATTTCCTGGGCATACTTAATCCCCAGCACCCCCGAATTGCTTGTATTTCTGAGCACAAGTATTTTGGCATATGTATTCAAAGCACTTTGCCAGCAGTAGATCACTGCCTTTGTGGGGCTGGGGGTGGAGAGTAATCAACCTGCAGGTGATGTTTGCTTGATGGGTTCTTATGTGGCCAGCAGTCCCCCAGGCAAGGCAGGAAGTAAAACAGGTGAGCAGCAAACCTTTTCCTTCATATTCCTAGGGGTTTACACCATTCATGGGCCTTTTGCCTTTAATGGGGTGTTCCTCAGTTTAAAGGACTCCCCCATCCAGTTACAGCTCAGTGTGTGCTATGAGCTGCAGCAATACAGGCTCATTGCTTCTCTGCAAGGTCTCATAGTTTGTTGTTCTCCCTAAGTGCCATCACAGGGTTACAGAATTCTGTGACAGTCTTGCCTTTTGGGTTAAAAAAAAAAGAAGAATAAATTCTGGCACTCATCTTTCTAGAAAGAAGCTTCACAACATAACTGGAGCACATCCAAGAGGCTGAAAATCAGAAGAGAAATTAAAATAGCCTGCATTCGATTTTATGTTAAAGCTGGCAATTTTGAAAGCACATTTTATATGCAGGGGTGGGGAATGTGTGGATTTTGAGTCACTCTTTGATTTTGGAGTTGGAAGTTACTGTCTCAGCGCAGGTGGAAGTATTTGCTTCCACCACATGTCTAATGCAGAACTGGCCTGTGCGTAAAACTATGGAGTAAATGATGGCTGCTGAGACTTGGCAGGACCGTTCTCATCCGAATTAGTTGTAGAGACATCTGGGCCCAGAGCTGCAAGCTGGCACTATCCCGGTTGTGCATTATGCCACCAAACCGTCTCACGCAAAGCTCCCTTCCCACGGGTGGGCAATAACAAAGACCACTTGTTTTGGTGCTTGCCAGTGCTGTCAGTCTGATAGATGATTTCTGACTGTGGCGGGTGGATGCAATTTCCTTTCGTGACCAGTGCAGCATTTACCACCCTTTGGGGAGGTGCAGAATTAGGTGCTGGTGGGTAGAGTCCTGTGGAGCAGCAATGTCTTTGAGGGGGTTGAGGATCTGCCTCCCAGACCACAGTTTACGGAGGCTTGAGGCCAGTGCCAGACCCCCAGCGCTCAGGAGACTTCACGTGGCCTCGGGCAAGGGTGGCATCTCCATCACCAGCTGGCCTGGGCCTGAGCAGCACTGCCCCGAGCAGGGGACTGTCTGACCCTGAGGGGAAGGCTGAGATGGGCAGGAAGAAACTTTCTGGAGACAAGCACCTGGCAGGGCTCCTCCTGCCTGGAGGGAGGCAGTGAGCAATTCATGAACCACAGGTTGCCACGGCGTGAAGGGAGTAATGCAGCATCTGGACAAAACATAAGCTGCGCAGTCATTTTAGCTGCGCTAATGCATATGGTCCTGCTTGCTTGAGGTATTTAGGAGATGAGCAAATTCCTGTGCTCCCACAGATAAATTAAATGATGCTGTTGTTGTGGTTTAACCCCAGCCAGCAACTAGGATCGTGCAGCCTCTCACTTACCCCCTGCCTTTTCCTCCAAGAAGGGTAGGGAGAAAGGGAAAAAAAAAATCCTTGTGGGTTGAGATAAAGACAGTTTAATAGAACAATACTGGAAAAGAAAAATAACAATAATAATATCAACGGTAAAAGAATATACAAGAAATAAGTCACTCTCAATGCCTGGTGAATTTGTTGTCCAGCCCAACCTGAGCAGAGATTGTGGTTTTCCCCCTTGCTGGCCAACCCCCATTTATATACCAAGCATGATGTCTACAGAACAGAATATTCCATTGGCCATTCTGTTCTACCTATGCTCCTTCTCAGCTTCTGTGGGAAGCTGAAAAAGTCCTTGACTAGTATAAATATCACTTAGTATCAACTAAAACAATATGCATAATTGACATTCCTTCCACACCAAATCTGAAAACACAGCAACTACTAGAAAGAAAATTACCTCTATCTCAGCTGAAACCATGGCATCAGTCTACAACAAATACCATATAATAAGTTTATTAAAGGCTGGAGAAGGCTTGGGCTGCCATAAACAAAGATGTGGGCAGAGATGTGGATGGATTTAAATGCACCTACATGATATTTTTGTGTGTAGAGGTATTTAAAACCAGCTTTACAATTGGCAAAGTTGCCTTAAGTTGAAAAAAGAAGTCAGACTGGATACAAGGAAAAGTTTTTTCCCTGTGAGGACAGTGGAACACCAGAGTGGGTTGCCTAAAGAGGCTGGGCAGTCTGCATCCTCAGAAGTTTCCAAGACTCAGCTGAAGAACCTGGTCTGGCCTCATCGCTGACCCTGCTGTGAGCAGGAGGCTAAGGCTGAGATCTCTTGAGGTCGCTTTCAGCCTGAATTATCCCTGATCCTGTCTCCATTCCTGGAAGGACTAGGGTCTGCCATGCAGCCATGGCTCAAACGGCCTCTGTGCGCACACCCAGGCAGACATGTGCCCACCCCTTCCCTCCCTCCCTCCCTCAGCAGCTGGTATTTTGCCGATGGCTGATGTCATCCCATTTGCTTACTTAAGAAAGGCATCATTAGTGAGTAAGTAATTTATGTAATGCTGCTGCTAGTGCAAATTAAGGTAGAGCCGGGTTAAGCAGGCCCAGGGCAACGAGGGCACGCTCTGCGTGGTGGGCTACAGAGGAGATTGCTGCAGGAGGCTAGCGGGCCGGATTACAGGAGATCAGGCAAACGAGGAACACTGGGTTTGTTTCCTGTTCCCCATGACCTGAATGGGCAAAGCAGTGACGGGAGATGGTTTTCAGCCTGTTGCTGTAAGGGCAGTAAAGGTGTGTTCCCTGGCAGTGCCCTTTACCCAAAAAAGACCTGCCTTTGGAGATTAAAGGCAGGCTCGGCTTTTTAAAAAAATAGTTTAAAAAAATCAGTCACTGTTGTAAGATCACTTTTTCTCTCTGCCTGTGGATTTCTGTACTGGTTTTGCATTGTGAGGCTATACCAAACCCCAGAGCTACTGAGGTGCTGTAGCAGCTAAGGACTACAGGATAGGGGGACGTATGCATAGCAGAAGCTGCCCTGCAGACTTGAGGGAAAAGTAAATTAAAGGCAAAACTCGGGAAAAGTAAATTAAAGGCAAAACTCAGGAAAAGAAAAAAGGTGCTGCTTGAAGGTTGGTTGAGCAGTGGATTCACCCTTGTGATTTCTTCTCCTCCACTTGTGTACTATTGCAGCCCAGTGGCACTTAGAATTGGTGGTAATTTTGTGGAGCAGAAATGGTGCGTAACAGAGCTTTTGCCACTAAGGATGTATCTCGGACCAAATGAAAGATGAATAAAGGAAGGGGAGTAGCTAAAGAGGGCTGGCCAGGGGACGTGGCAGCCTAAAGAACCTGTCTCCGGAGTGACCATACACCTCACCTTTGGAGATGTGTGTCATACTCTGGATTCTCCTGAACTCTGAGGGAATTCGAGTGTAGAGGGCTTATACCTATCACAGGTCAGGTCAGAGTCTGACCCTCCCCACCTCATGTAATTGAGCAGGTGATGTTCCTGCCCAGCTTAGCCTACACAACACCCATTTGCTCATGTTGCTAATAAAGGGCTGGTCTGGATTAGCGCACAGGGCTAGGTGATCAGGAAGGAAGAGAAATGCAAACATACAGCCCTTTGGTAGGCAGGATAATAATCATTAATCACTGACTCACTAACAAGGATCTTGCCAGTGTAAAAGAATAAGTGTAATAGAACAACATCCTAAAAATGCAGTTCTCCATAAGGAAGGAGCCCAGAGCCATGGAACAGAGCAAAAGAAAGCAGAACTGGCAAACCACATAAACATTATTGGTTTTCAGAGTTTTGGAATGTTCTCAGGAGAGCTGTCAGCATGTTTTAGGTGACTAGAGGTGAGGGGACAGCTTCTATCGAGGCTCAGGGTAGCACAGTCTGTTCTCCTGCTGACCTGAGACTCCTTGTCAGGAATCTGGCAGCTGTGAACACTGCATGAGTGCAGGCTGAAAGCCTGGAAAGCCACCAGTGCCAGCTGCAAGTCAGAGGAGCGCTGCTGGGCACACAGCTGGGGTGCAGGGTGGAGGGTCCTCCGAGATGGATGCCACATGCTCGTCCCTTCTGCCAAAACAGCGAGTGCCATGGGAGCTAAACTGCAAGCCCTGTGAAAAGGAATTACTGTGGTCAAGCCTGTGCCATGACTGTGTGCGTTTCTGCTGTGAGACCCTGATAGGGTCTAATGAAGGGATAATGGGAGAGGAATACCTTTGAAACACGTGAGCTCTCCTGGGCTTTTCTGGGACAGGAGAGGCTGAAAGGGCTGTGGCGGGTTGCCTTCTGCATCCACCTCTACCCTATCCCCGCCAAGAGGAAGCTGGAGAGGAAAAAGGGGATTTTCATCCTGACAGCAACTGCCAAGCACTACACCTTTGCTATAATTTGGGCTAAGGACAAAGGATCCCTGATTCACCTGGGAGATTGATGTTCCCTGTGTAAATCACAGTGCAAGAGATACAGAGCTAGTTAGTAACTTAAATTTACGTCCTTTCCCCAGCGTAATGCGGACACAAGCACTACTAACAGTTTTGTTTGTGCATTTAATCACAAGTTCATTTACCTCTGGGGACTGATTGCTGGTACCTGAACCTTCTGGGCCTGATTACAAACAAAGTGGGAGTGCTTGAGGACTTCTGTTCCTCAAGCTGGAGCCCACCGAGACTGGGGGTAGTAGCTCGGCTACTCTCTGTGGAGATGATGGACTTGGGACCTGGAGAGAACCCACCTTCTTGATCTCCTCCTGGCTATGAATGCTGTCTGTGCCTCCTCCCTAGGGGAGGCTGCCTGGTTTGGGAATCCATCCCCAGGCTCCATCCTTGAGGCTTTCTGGCCAGGAAGAACTGCTCTCTCCTTGGCTCCTTTTCTGTAAATTTCTGGGCATCTCAAAGGACTGCACGCCAGTGTGAGGGTGACTGAAATTGTACGAAGTTTAAAGGTAAAATTATTTTTTACTACTAACTAAATGCACTCTTACTGTGCTATGTATCATTTTTAAGCAAAGCTATTCCTATAATCACATTCATTGACAATTAAAAGTTGATATAGACAAAGCTAACTAAAGATAGGAATGTTGCTGCTGGATTATAATGACAAATTGCAAAAAGAAAGAAAGGAAAAAAAAAAGTAGTTCTCTTTGTTCTGCCGTTCTTACCCAAAGTAAGAACCTGGTTAAATGAGTTAACAATTATCCTACACTTCAGAATAATGCTGCTAAAAATGAAACATAAAATTAGCCTGTCATTTTTCTGTCACTCACTTGAGATTCAAGCTGTCCTTCTGCAGAGCTTTTAATTTCCATTAAAATGCCTTCCAGCGGGCGCATGGAATTTCAGGAGTAGCAGCAGTGATCAACCCCAAACCAGCCCAGCCCTCACCCCCTTCAAGCACGTCCTGCCTGGCCAGGGCTGTCCTGCTCACTGCTCACTCAGGGGAAAACTTTGCTTCTCCTCCCTGCAAAGACCCTCTTGTAGCAAATCTGGCCAGGAGGGCAGCCCCGCTCTCTGGCCTGCATGCCCAAACCATGCTCCTTGGGATGTCCAGCCCTTCATGCTGTGCCAGAGAGGCTCCGTGTGACCCTGGCATGGACCAGTGGGGACATGCCCCAGCACAGCCCCTCACATCACCGAGAGAGTGGTGGCTCAGATGGCACAAAGACCAGCTCTGGCGAGAACCCAAGCATCTCCACAAGAGGGCCTGAATGAGAAAGAAAGGTGGGCTGATGGTCTCAGCAGATGATGTAAGGAACCACCTTACTGTGGCAAAAGCGAGAGGTGCAGGTCAGCTCCAAGGAACACCACCCCACTAATGCCAGCGAGAGTCCCTCCAGAGACACAGTGCTGGGATTTCTGCCTCAGGCAGACAGTCCTGTCAGCACATGATAGGAGGCGAGTGTGTTCTAATAGATAGGAGGCAGTGTTATTTGGGTAGGAATACACATTCACATTCGGTTTGGCTATTTTCGTGCTGGCTGTTTTTCTCTACTGGATCATGAAGAGGCCCGCACTGCTCCAAACTGTTCCAATAGTGAGTGGCATTGATCGATCAGCCAGGCAAACTGGCTAAACTCCCTCTGAGATCCTTTGGTGGTTTGCTTGTCCTGAGCTTCTTGGTTTTATCTTTGAGCCATCAGGATCAAACAGAGAATTTTTAAAAGTCTGAGGAGAGTCTAGAAGTGAATTTGTTTCTAGTTTTAGCTGGAGGACTCCATGTGTTGGCCGGTACACAGCCGATGTGCAGACCCTGCCTGAAGCCAGTCCAAGCACTTCGCCTGGTGCAAATTCCCAGTCTCTCACTTTAATTTCTTCCATCCACAAGCTGCCACTGATTTTTCAGACATTCCCTCTGCCTAATGCTAATTTTAGGATGTCACTTGGGGTTTCTAGATCTTGCTTGGCCTTGCTTTTCCTCCCCAGGTTGAAATCTCTATACATCACATCACCAGGGCCAAAAAATGTGTGCCAGTGGAAACCAGTTTATGGTGCGTTTTCCAAGCAGTCCTGGTGTGCAAGTTTTCATTCCAGGTCGAAGCAGGCATCATCCTGCACTAACAGCAGCGACTAATCCTGAGGACAGACCTACAGCAAAGCTGATCAGTATTTGCCATCACATCAACTCTTTCCAGAGCAGTGCTTGGGGACATGACATTAATAACCTGGTACAGACATGTTCAGGCACAATTCGCGCCCAGTGATGAAACCTAAGCTAAGTTGTTTCTAGCAGTTCAAGTTAAATAGATGGTTACAGCCTCAAAGGTATCTGTGAGCCAAGGTTTTTACCAGTGGGGAAAGCAGGCTGTGGGAGGAAGGGACATCTTGGTGCTTACACCTGCCACATTCAGAACAAGCAATAAAAATTTTGAAATAGCTAAAAGCCTGCCCATGGTGCTGGGGGTGCAGGATCTTGCAGTACAATTCCCCTGCTTCAAGTAATGAGGTCTCTACTTTCCACTTAAAAGTTGTTGTGTGCCTTTCGTGCTGCCAACAGGGAGTGCTGCCAGGGCCAAATCCTACCTCCAGCTCTACGTTGTGACTCACTTTTGACCTGTAATATTTGGTGTTTTAGGTTTTTTATGTTTTTTTTTCAGTAGAAACTGGCAATCACATTAAGCAGAGATCATCTGGATTTGGGACTGGTTTACTTATTGTCACCTCTAACCAGAATTACATCAGGAAAGGGTGCTCACTCCTGGGCCCTGCCCTGGTTCCCACCTGGGAAGAGAAGTCAGAGCTCCTGATAGCTCACCTCTGTTTGCAGAGATCAGCCCACGCTTGATCCCAAACTTCCCTGGAGTGCAGGGAGCTCAGCTCCTCTTTGGTTGATAGCTAT
The DNA here is from genome assembly GCA_026546715.1 of Gallinago undulata. NCBI lineage: Eukaryota > Metazoa > Chordata > Aves > Charadriiformes > Scolopacidae > Gallinago > Gallinago undulata. The sequence goes on from JAOTQQ010000023.1 coordinate 24,175,952, forward strand.
TTTCCTTTCAAAGGTGGTGGTGACTGCAGCTGAAAGGCATCAGTTTCTAAAATACTCCCTCCCCCTTGAAAACATATTTTTTATCTTTCTCGGAGAGCCTTGAAACTTCTGCTGCAATCGCAGGAAGCAAAAGCAGTGATGTTAAGAATGAATGAATGAACAAAACCTGCCTCATCCACTGCTGAAGTTTGTCTGTGCTCAGAGCTGTCACGCCTGGGACTCCCCAGCCAGCCCATCGTAAGCCTTTGGGGTAAGCAGTGACTCATCCCCCTTATTCTGCTTCTTACACCTCCACACATCTGCCCATGTTTTTGGAGTTGCGCTCCAGTGAGAATAACAGTTTGTTTACTCAGTGAAGGCAGGATTACTGGTGCCTCAAAAAGCTCTGGATGCTCACGCTATTGGTGAACAGCGGCATTTTCCTAAGTTATGCGAAACTGTTTTAGCACTGTTTTTTTTAACTTTAAAGATGTTGGATCATCGTATTGTTGAGCATCTTTTCCTTCAGAGTCAGTAGCTTCCTCTTTTTGCTTCCTTATTGCAAACTTATTAAAACCAGACTTTTGTGACCCTTATATTTTGTCCCCTTCAAGATGTCTGCTAAATACATGTTTAAAAACCCTAGGTGTGTGTCTGCAGGTTTGTGTGTAGCAGGGCAAGTGGGAGTGAGAGCTGGTAATAGAGGACAGCAGGAGCTCTTGATTTCCTGCTCTTTCTATTGCTTTCAGATACCTCTAAAACAATGTGCTCCACAGCCATGCAGTGCAATCTGCAGCGACGAGACTGCATTCTATCTTTGTAATTTCAATTTCTCTCTTTTTTTTTTTTTTTTCTGACCTGAAAGACTAATCCCTGCCTCTGTGCCTTGCTGTTGTTCAATTCTTGCAGCACAACTCCTGACTCCTGTAGAGCCTGAAATACAGTTTACCCAGTGACATAAGGTCTTATTCCTCAGCCTGAAGCCTGAGGAAGAGGATAGCTTAATGGAAGTAATCAGCTCCCAAAATTGTTATGTGGAATGTTTATGTATATCTTTCCCCTTTCATAGACACATCCATCATTAAATCATCCCAAAAGATGTTAAGATTGCACACACACATGTTCATCCAATTACAGAAGAATCGCTCATTACAGATTCCAGGACTCCACTTTTCCCAGGCATGAGTTAAGCAACATGCCAGGCGCCAGCTGCGCACAGACTGTCATCCCTCATGTCGCACATCGCTTGCTGTGCACTGGTTGACCTCTGCCAAAACATTATCCCAGCAGTCATGCCACATTTGGCTGTGGAAGGGATGCCAGTCCCCTCAGCCAAGCAGAAGACCGTGGCATTGCATCTGTTAAATGTGGGCTCAGAGAAGTGGCCAGATCCTTGGCTGCCATAAATTGTTAGGGTAGTGCTAACCTCAGAGGAGCTACCTGCATTTGCAGTGCATAATCACCATTTAGGAATCTGGGCCATTAACGAGACAGATGGTCTTAATCCTCCTCTTATAGGATAGTTGTGCACATCACAAGTAGACTTATTGGACTGTTATGGGCAATCAGCAGAGACCTCAAGGACTAAGTGTCAGTGGAAATTGAATGATTGCCGCCCCTGCAGCTGGTTCCTCCCAGCCAGGTTGGAGCAGATGGCAGGCGAGAAGCTCTCCGTATGGTACCTGTTCGGTCACTGAAAAGACAACCGGTTCTCAGGACAATTACAGCTTCCATAAAGAATAAATAAACCACCCACTGAGCTGAATAATAGCTCCAATAGCCAGGAAACACCTTAAAGAATAAGCGTGCAGGTAAATGCTGTCACAGAGCCACCTGAATCAGGATGCTGAAACCCCTGTGAGAGTTGACCGATGTGTTTCTGCTGAAAACAACACTCCTTGCTGGTGTTATGATTTCATTACCCTTGGTATCATAACTCAAAAATGCATTTATCCGTCTTTGTCAAGCACCAGTATGGCATGCTGGGAAAGAAAAGAAGTGCTGTTGTACAAGCTCAGTGAACACTTCAGCTTACCACAACTCAATCTTTCTTCCTTCTTTCCCTTGTGCTACTGCCTTGGCCATTTTTGAGTGCTGGCCTTGCTACTTTATGAAAAGTGTCATAGTGCCCATGAGTGCCCAATTCTGCCTTCCAGCTCTCTCTTGCTAGCGTACAATGAACATCAATTCAATGCCAAGGATCTTGTCCCATGAGTCAGTGTGGTTTTTTGGCCACTTTCTGTGGCCCTTTTCAATTCCATAGCAAAGCCTTTCAGTAGAGGTAATGAATTATTCTGCAAAGGCCAGGCAGTTTCTGGAACACTGGACTCAGACATCACAGAACTAATCCTCCTATAGACCCGTCACTGAAAACACATCAGCGTTTCTCTCCTTCAGCTTCCTTGCACTTCAGCTGCTGGTACAGAACAAGGTTCATTCTGGCTGACTCATGACTCATGGCAAGCCACTGCCACTGCCGAGACACAGGCCACCCCTCAGAGCCAGGATCCCCTGTGTTCGTGCAGCTCCTTCAGAGACCACCACCACCACCAGGACAGTTTGCTCTCTGGTGCCAACTAACAGCAACTGGAAGGAAAGCTAAGATGACAGCCAGACCTTCTGCTTTGGATGTTGTAGCTTGTTTGCCACTAAAATCACACTCTAGAAGTTACATTTCCCCTCAGCATTGCCTCTGAGTGCATTTCCCTGTTAAAAGTGCTCAGATTGTCAAAGGAAGCTGGTGACTGCCCGCGGGAAGCTGTGCTGGACTCTGCTTGCAAAATGAATGTGGCCTTTCTCCCCAGACCACAAGGACTGGAAATGGAGGGTGCAGAGAGCGACCCCCTCACAGACCGGGCCAGGAACAGTACCCACTGCTGCACTGCAAACCTCCTTTTCCTCTCTAAGTCCAGGGAGAGGCCAAGTGAGTACTGCTGCACAGAGACTGCCATTTCACAGGGAATTCATTGAAGGCAGCTTTGAACAAAGATGTTCAGGGTTGGGTTTTTTTTGCTAACTTCTGCGAGGGAATGGCTTGTCTTTCCTTGATATAAGGGGGTGGACAGCTTTTGCATATGAAAAGAACTTCTTGCTTCTACACTTTGTCTCCAGACTGCCTCTGTTCTTGCTCGCAGAACTGCCTGATCACCCAGTCCTCAGCTTCTCAGCAGCTCCAGTCCCTTTAGTTCAACAAATGATCCCACCTACTGTTTTGTTGGTTTTTTTTCACATTAGGCCTAAGGCCTCACAAAATCAGAGCCTGCATGTTCTGGATTTTCTTCCTGAGATGCTAATCACGGAAAAGAAAAAAAATTCTGTGGAAGAGGGGCTGTGATTTGCCTGGCTCATCTATGGGGAGGAAATCTTCAGTAAAGTCTGTATTAGTTACCATTTGTCCCTTCAAGTTTATGCAGACAATCAGGATCAAATTTTACTCTGAATTTGCAAACAAGTTACAGCTTCAGCTTGCAAGGAACATGTGCCACGTACTTCAGAGGCTTTGTGTATCTATATATGTCTAAAAGGGTGGCCTGGGAGTTAGGGTTGGCCCTGACTGCCTTTGTTTCACAAAAAGGCAGTGCTTTGGGGGACATATTTCTCTGCTTTACTTGCAACCCTGTGCATTAATGACGTTCCTGAAGCTAAGAATAGCTTTCGTCTTGATGGCTGTTGAAACAGCATGGACCAGCACAGCAAATCTTAGTAATACGCAGGCCAGATCCTGCTCTCGGCTCCACAGGCTTCTGTGCAACCATTTGAAAGTTAATGATGCACTGGGGACACTGTGGTGTAGATGAAGTGCCATAACAAAGAAGTGCTGGTTGAAAAACCACTCTCAGAACTCTCTCTGGTTCCTTTATCTCAGTGTAGGAGGTAATTTCAAATACGGTCTCACATGGATTTTCTATGAGCTGGCTCTAATGGATATGTTTATTAGCGTCCACTGGGACCAACTGGAGAATGTATTTACATCATTTTTCAATGACCTTCTTGCCAGATAGAACTGAAAACACCTGGAGAGAGGGCCTGAGTTAAAAATGATCTGAACTAACAGAATGAAATTCTGTAATCATGAAGGTGAAATGATATATTTAGGAATGTACTATAGAACAATGAAAGTGGCAGAAGTGCTACAAAATAAGACCTAGGGGTCACAGCAGGTCACAAGATAAATACAAGTCACAAGTATTCAACTGTGGCAGTTGTTCTCCCCACCTACTTGGTATAAATTGAGGACAAAGCAGGTTAATTTGTGTGAAGGAAAACCTATGCTAGATATGAGGAAAAATCTTGTTACTGTGAAGCACAGCTAGTAGCCAAGAGAGGCCGCAGGATCTCTGCCATTATGGGTTTAAGAATAGATTAGATGAAGACCTGTCAGGGATGGCCACCATGTGCTTCTTGCTGCCCCATCGCCAGCAGTGGGTGAGCTGACCTTCCTGGCCCCTGCAGCTCTCTGCACACTCAAGCCTGTGCAAGATCAGTCATATTTGCCTCGCAGCTTCTCCAGCAAAGTTTTTCTCCACGCTGGGGCCAGATGATGGCCTGTGAAGGGGGCACACTGCAGAGGTGACACTGCTCATACTGCTACTGTGAGGCCTTGGAAGGCTGCTGACACCAGCCACCACTGCTTGGAGGAGGCTTTGCCACCAGCAGTGGCCACCTTCAACACCTGGGCTTCCACGGCACAGGGATGGGCAAGTCAGCACCATTTTGCTAGTCTCTCCTTGCTCTTTCACTGTTAGGCCTGGAGTTGGTCCTGCCTTCATTTGGAAGCAATGTGGACCTTCTTCTTAAATCCTTATTTGAGTGAATACACTTTCACCACACAAATAGTCCCTGAATATCAGTGGGCAGCAAGAGTAAGACCTGCAAGAACAGGATTTTTATTCCGCACAAATCCTGGGACAATTGCACTAACTTGCTGGATTTCTCCATGTGGAACAAGAGATCATAAGAGGGCATTTCATCTCCCATGTGCCTGTAAGGTCCTATGTGGACTTTACAAAAAGAAAAGGGAAAGTGACAGTCTTGTTGTCATTATATTAAGAAGAGACAAAAGAGCACTGACTGGCTTTGAGAAAATAACTTAAGAGGATTGGATTTTGAAGCACTCATGTACACTTGGAACGGCTCCTTCTCTGCTAAAAACCAAGATTATTTCAGAAAGTTGCCAAGCAACACAGGGGCCATACATTGTAAAGACTATATAATCCAGACACTTGCTTCTTTAAAATTGAAAACAGGATTTGAAGGAAGATCAGGAAAATCTTGCTTTTCTGAGCCTCTGTTGGGTTTCCTGTCCTTCTGCTCCTTCCACACACAGGACTAACTCCTCAACCCCCCATATTCCTTCCTTTTCTCTATTTGGAAGATGAAAAAAATGCTATGATCAGAGACAACAAAAAACTATAAGAAGAGGCAAAACTATGTGTGACAGCATTTCAGTAAATAATGAAACACCGGTTAAGTTAGACATTAGCAAAACAGTTTGAGCATTCCCAAATAGATCTGGATAAATGCAGCCCAGCTCTGCACCATTTACATATCCCCCTTCACCAAAAGGAGTAAAGGTAGTTGCTGTAATGCTCACAGGAGAGGAGAAGGGGGGGAAAGAGGGGGATTTAATGGTACACTTTGTCATTTTTTACTATTTTTGGCTCTACTCTCTGAGTAGAGTGAATGAAAGGCTTTAAAGCAGCTGCCTGGCACTACTATATGCTAGTGAAATGCATAGGTTGTGTGTGCAGAGGGGTGGCAGGGACCTGCACGTAGTGCCCACCATGCTGCTCCTTCATTTCTTCTCTGCAGGCTAAGCCCTAGGAGCCCCTTTCTCTAAGATTCTGCACCACATTCACTGTTTCCCCTGTGTCATTGCAAAAGCCAAGTAATAATCAGGACACTCTCTTCTCTTTTGAAAATCTAGATGCTTTAAACTGAGTTTTTCATAAACAGGTTGTTGGAAAAGTTGTTAGCCTCTGAAACGCAGTTAATCTTGGGACTTTAAATGGTGAGCTATTGTCTAGCAACTATACTATAAACAGCCCTCCATTTGTATCCTGTGGGTAATCACTGATTTCTCAGGGATTAAAGCTTAAGTAACACTCCAATCTAGATGCATGCATCAAACCATGGCGTATTACAGCAGATTACTCCTCCTAGCATACAGCTTGCTTAACCATTTAGAATCACAACAGAAAACCAAGGGCCGCAATGATAAGAAAATGAGCACTAGCTTGTCAAGTAATTAATATTTTGAGCTATAATGTAGAGCTAATGTAAGTTCTACTAATGTAGATCTTATTGGCAGGCTCAAAAATATTTCTGTCATATAGAGGGGTGGGGTGAGAGATACACATCAAATTAGAAGATCTCATCTAGGCTGAGCCTGAGTTATTTCAAATATGTTTTGATAGCTTCTGCCCAACAGCTTCTGCATGTTCTGTTGCATTTGCTGCCTCATGCCGCAGGTATGGAGTTTTACCTTCCAGTGGTGAGCAGGACCATGCTGCAGTGAGATACTACAACTCCCTCGTGGGCACAGAGGCTCAGGACTGATTGAACTGACTCTACATGTTGTGAATACAATTTAGTAGATACATCTGCTTCCATAGATCACCGTCTGCTTAAGAGACTGAAAACATGTGCTATTGCTAGATCACTACATTTAACACCTTCTCCAGTGAAGCTGCCCGGCAGCATGTACTGTCTTTGGTTGCTGATAGTCTTGGTGAAATGCTGGGTAATGGATGAACGGGGTGGCCTGGGGCTGGTCATAAGGAAAGAGCAATTGTTTGGTTGAATTTAAATGAAATTTAAAAATAAAATAAAAAAGCCCACAGGCTCTAGATTTAGAAGAAATCTCGGCATTTGTGGGATTAGAGTTTCAAATGTTGACCTCCCACGCTGAAAGAAATACAGGTCTGTGGGTGGGTAATGCTACATATCTTAAAGAAAACGGGCATTTAACTGAAGGAATTATGTTCAAGACATTTACTTTAATATTTACCTTAAGAATTCACATTTTAAAGTTTGATATGATCTGAAAAAAAACCAAACTCATGCTGGGCTTCCCCAGTCATCCTGCTTTAATTGCTTTAATGGCTTGTCCGTGACCCGCAAGCAGTGACTAAAACCTTCCTTCGCCCCTCCAACACTCAGGCTCTCTGGGCTTTAAATACACAATCAGGAGGCAGCAGAGGCAACATGCTCACCCTGTCCAAACCCTGGTGTGCAGGAACAGCTGAATTGTTGTGACTGCCCCTCACTTTTCCCAGCCCAGCTCAGCCAGAGCAGCTCTCGCAGCTTCTGCAGCAGGAGGCTCAAGTGGAGAAAGTGTGGTGAAAGCAGGGAGCAGCCTCAGTGAAAGGAAAGACCTCCACAAGGCTGAGCCGGTGGAAAGGTTGCAGTATGCCAGCCTTTCTTTCCAGCTGTGCCAAAAGGCATTTGCTGCTTATGGCCAGTTTCTGAGTGCTTGGCAGGTTGGAGTGCCTGGGCACCCCAAATGTAGGGTTGAAACCTACTTAGGTACCAGTGCTTTCCATGTGCTGTGTGGGTGACACAGGAAAGAGTCCATGGATACAAGTGATAGCCCAGGGAATGTGGACTTAACTCAAATGCCCACAGGGTGCTCCCCTCTGAAACACCACCACTTCAGAAACCTTTATTCTTAAGTAGTTGTTGTCAATGTGAAAGAGATGATCCCACTTCCCCGACTGTGGGATGTAGGTTTAGGATGTAATGACAGGGAGATTTTGTACCCTGCATCTTTTCTTAAGGGTTTAGAAGAAGCTTCTGTTAGACTCACTGAGGATATGGGCATCCTCCAAGAGCTCCGTCTGCCTCAGAGCGGGAAGCGTTGGCACAGTTTTCTTTGAGAGGCACTACACAAACAGTGTGCTCTCACCGGGACTTGTTTGAGTTTTCAGTTCTTGCCTCCAGAGGATCTTCTCGCTGTTCTGTCCTCCAGTCTCAAATCCCCAAAGCAGTTTCCTAAGTACCCTTGTCTCCTTTCGTCCTGCTGATCTCTCCTGGAGAGGTTGTACATGACAAAGCTACGATTTCTTGCACAATGCATCCCATAAAGTTTCAGCAATATATATATATATACAGGTTATACATGGTTGGGAGGAACAATTTGATTCCCTATATGCTCTGCATTTGCATTAAAAAAACTACAGCACTATCACACACAGACACACCTCGCTTTTCTTTCGCCCCCCCGAATTCCCTTTCCAGGTCAGCTCAAATCCCTCCTATTGGTTTCAGTAGACTGTAGAAAAAACTCGATCAGAATATGGACATAGTCTTAGTCCTGTTGAATTTAATGGAAAAATTCCTGTTTTACCAAATGGATCCAAACAATTCCAAGCCCACTGTGACTAATGCCAACCTGTCAATCGCTGTTAGTTAGATCCGTATCAAACAGTGCAGGATAAAATAATGCCTATTTATGTAGGACAGAGGAAAAACCCCTGCATATATGGTGTAAAAGCAGTTATGTCTCTAGTACTAGAGGAATTTTCATCACATAATGAAAATCAATGCTTAACAAATTATTACCCCTGTAAAGGTGGCATTATGGACTATGTCAACTTTTGACATTTGGTCATTTTAAAAGCCAACAACCTTGATAACGTCCTTTGGAGATTATTGTTTGTTAGTAGTGTACATCAGGAATCAAGCAATCATAGAGAGTGCAATTAAGTGCATAATCACAGATATTTTTGACATCTGTCTACTTTTAGGCTCCATGGAATTTTTTTGCATCTCCCCCCCTGCAGCCTAGTGACTTCAATTAATTTATCATGACCATCTGTGTTGTAATTTTTGTTGCTCAGCTTGCCTTTCTATGTCTGTTTTTTGGCTGAATATTTCACTACACTTCATCATTTTCACTCATAGTGCTAAAAATACAGGACTAATATTTGCTCAGTTAAGTTGCTCGGTTTAAGATAATCAGCAATTAAACAGACCGCTACACTTCTGTTAAATGACTCTTCCTCCTGCAAGAAGGAAGCAACAACATTTTAAAAACTGCATATCGGGTCTCCTGGTGCTGCTTACCTCTGGTGCACAGAGGTCAAAGCATCAGTGGTTTTGCCAGCTACTACGGTGCACGCTCTGAATCCCCAGCTCACAGGGTGTTTCAGAGAGAAGGACATATGTCATGGCTTGAAGGTTATTTGGTTATTGTGCTCTGGGTAGTCTCCATGTGTGTGTTTTTGAGGGCCGTAGCCAACTACACTCCCTGCATCAGGGTTAAGGATGCACTGAAGCACACAAGGATCAGTGAACGTTTAGTGAACTGAGTGGGCAACGCATGCAGCAAAGAAGAAACGTCTAGGGTTTTACCTCCCAGTGCCATTGAGTACAGTGCTCCTAGTAGGTAACTCATTCCACCTCCCTACCATGAAGCAAACGTTTTCTATTGCTTTCCTAGACTCCTTTGAAATGTTTACCTTGGGAGCTCATCCACAATAAATAGTTGGCCATGAGATAGATCTTTTACCTGAAGTCACTGCCTAATTTTCTTTCCTTAGATTTCTTCATTTACTCTAGTTAATACTAATTTTAAGCAATCTTTTTCCACTCCTGGCATTGTAGCACCCCGTGATTCTGTTTTCTATGGCTTCAGGATCTCTAGGTTTTAGCAAACCATAGCAACTGTCATCTTATTCTAAAAGAGGGGGCAGACAAAGCCTACTCAGATGCAGTAACAGACCTGCCACTCAGGAGCTTGTATAAGACGACAGGACAAAGGCCGTTCAATTTAGCAAGAGCTGTCCTTGCAATAGCATTATGGTATGTTTATCCAAGACAAAAGTCCTTGATGAAGTACAACCCTCTCTGCAATAGTCCTATCTAACAAGTTTCCCTGAGAAAGACCTTTATACCGTCTTTTTCATCCAGCTGTGTTCTGGAACATAATATCCAAGTATCTACCTCTTCTACTGACCCAGGATACTATTTTCTGAGTTGATTTTTTTAACCTTGTGGCTCAGTGGTCCCTGATGGCATACCCCAGCAACTGAGGTATCAAATCCAAGCATTTAATCATCACTGGGCACAGCCTTCTGCCTGCGACTCAGCAATATCGTGTGGAGGGAGAAAGGGGAAGCTCCACATTTAGGGGAGGAGAGAAAGAGATATTCGCTAGAAGAGATACAGTAAGGTTGCCAGCTTTTCTCCAATGAGCCTCAGCTATGAAAAGGCTGGGGCCTGCTCCTAAAGACTGAATGAACTTTCTCTTTTTTGCTCATGGTGCACTTCTGTGTGGGTGGGCTGACTGGATTGGAAGTAAACAGCAGGAAGAAGATCTTCCCAATGAATGAAAAACTGCTTTGCTGAGGAAAAACAAGCACTACAAAAATATGACAAATAGCTCTGAAAGTGGCACTATTCTAAGCAAGGTTTTAAGCCTATGAAAAAGGCAATGTTCCCTCTGTGAGCCCCATTATATTCAACGACACACTTCACCAACTTAGCCAAAACCCAGCAGGCCCAATTACATTTTATTTTTGTCAGTGATTAAGTGAGATTATTTGCTTGTGGTTGGACCCATGCAGAAGACAGCGGCAGCATGATTGCTACCGAGTGAAGAAGTCTATCTTCAGTGCTAGTGTCAGAGGTCTATGACTTTGACGCTGAAATATGAAGGCTCTGCAGCTAACGTTGCAGGGACTGCAGCTGCGGTGTTAGTAATGTGCTCAGGCAAGTCAGGGCAGTGTCTGATAAATCGCAGAAAAATCACGAGAAAAATCGCAGTCCCAAATGGACAGCACTACAAATTACAGTATGGTGAGTCTTGATTGTCCTGGCATATTCTGGAAAATGTACCGCTGAATGGAGCTTTACTCCATCTGTGTTATCAGAGTGCTGCTACTGAGCAACAGATGATTTGAGTGCTGACTTATCAGGTAAGTCACATCAGTACAGCCATATAAGAATCCTTGGTTTCAACTGCTAAATAAGGTTTAGGAGAGATGAATGATTTTTCCACTGTGAGGCTTATATATCTGCAAAGAAATGTTCCTGAAATGATACCCCAGTCATCAGTGTCTCTGATTCATGGCAGGAATTTCCCAGGAATTCACTGCATTGAAAATATAACAACTCATTTACTCGGTACCTAAGTATTTTCAAGACAAAGTTAGTTCTGCATTAGTCAGAGTTGATGACTTTTGAAATAAGTTTGAATGGAAGAAAATATAAAGGCCTTTAGCCATGTAAGATGACTTTTAATTAAAACTCAACAACCCTGTATTGAGCAGAGCATACCCAGAACATTATAAACCTCTGCAAACTGGGCAGTATGCTGGGCTGGAGCCGAAGCTCAGGACAGACACATAATCCTCCACAAATAATTAGAGCAGAAAAAGCTCCTAATCTCTTTGTTAGTCTGGCTGTGTTATTTGATCTAATAATAAACTAGACATTAAAAAAAAAAAAAAACCCACACCTCCTTATACATTTTAATTTAGACTGCACCGGGCATCTTTTAACCTGTAATTGTTTAGCTGGTCTGTTTTGAAATTTAGATTCCTCCTTCCCTCTGTTTTGACTTAGGCATGTACTGTACAGATGTACGTGGTGTGAAACGCCCCTGTCCTCTGGCTGTGTGAGCACAGCATAAATACCAAGGTGTCAGAATTTGGGCTCTAATTTATGAAAGCTTTTCAGGAGGTGCTTGATTGACTTTCCATACACGCTGAGGTCTCACGCATCCTCGAGTGGTGCCAACGGTCCCTGGACTTTCTTTAACCAAGGCCGCAACTCTGCACCCCCCTGGCGCAGCTCGGCCCCTCTGCAGTTTGCTGGGAGTTTGGTCAATGACGCCAGGGATGTTTCCATGCATTTTTGTGCTGTGGAAAGAGGCAGGGTGAGGAGCCACAGGCTCGCAGAGGTCACCGCCAACACATGTGGCTGGGACCACAAGCATGGCCTTGTCCCCTGACCCGAGGTGAGGGGTCTGCTCTCTCACCGTCCGCTGCCCGTGTAATCGTCCATTTCCAGGCCAGTTTTCACTCCTTTTCACCTCACTGACCCCTCATTAAACACAGCTCTCCTCACCGACCTCTTACTAACTACAATCACTTCTCACAATTTGTGGAATCCACACACATCCCTCGCGGCTCAGTGGCCAGACCCCTTCTTGCAACATGGTTATTTCCCCGGTGAAATATAGCTCAGGTGAAGCCCTACCCTGACACTGCCTGTCCTTCACCTTCCCAACAGAACAACTCTCCTTCCTCCTCCTCCTCCTCTTTGCCTCCCTCATGCCCTTCCAGCTCCTCATCCTTCTTGGTCCCTCCAAACCCACTTGAAACCTGTGTGACTTCTGTGACTGAAGCCCAGCTTCAGGCACAGCTCTAGCTATTGCTGAGCGCCTTGGCGATACATAAATTAAAACAGATGTGCCGTTATTTTTCAGTACACATTTAATCTACAGCGGTAGGCCTATAGGAAAGGGGGGGTCGGCGTCGTCCCGGGAACTGGGGCCGAGGCCGGGCGGGCCGCGCTGCCTCCGGGGCCGAATGGGTTTAGCGTAGTCGCTATGGCAACAGCGGCAGCCGGCGGGGGTTGGGGGGTGTGTAGAGCGGCGGGCGCGCCTCCGCCCGCCTGAAGCCGGCGGCCGGTGGCGGCTCCCCTCAACTTCGGCGAAGGGGCTGGCGTCGAGGCGGTGTTGCCCCGGCACGGCCAGCGGCCGCTCGCCTCAGCGTCGGCGGCGGGACGGGAGCGGGTGGCCACGGTAAGGAGGAGGGGACACCGCTGGGCGGCGGGCGCGGGGTGCTGCTACGGCCGTGGGACGCCCGACGGGAGAGAGGTGGTGCCGAGCGGACACACGGACCGCTGTGTGTCCCGGTCCGTGCCTCGGAGAGTCCGGTTTCAGGGTGTTCCCAATGTTGGCGTGTGTGGTTGTCGCTGCCCGGCCCCAGGGGCTGCTGTGAGGGAGGGAGCGGCGGCCGCCGGTAGAGCCGTGAGGCGCGGGGCTGAGGCGGGGCGGCGGCTCGGGGCCGGGGAGGTGAGGTCGGTGAGGCACCGGCCCTGCTTTAAGGGCTTCCCAAAGTCCCAACTCTGTGAATTATGTTCGAAGTATCGGCTCAGCTGCAGATGAGAGGTCCCCACAAAGTTCTCGGGTTTCGGAGGGATTTTTAAACAGGCAGGAGTCTGCCAAAGTGGAGAGGCTTTGACGGGTAGCCGCGGAGGCACTGGACAGAGTCCTAATAGCTCCAAAGCACTGCTGTAAACCCAGCTGTTATCCCTCGTCACCAGGGCTAATCCGTACCCCGGTGTGGGTTTAAGCTGGCTGTGCCAGTTTAGAGGGCTCGACTCCCAGCCACGTCCTCTCTCGGGTAGCCTCTTCCCGCGTCCCTCTGCCCGCACACGCAGGCGGGAGCCGCTGCTGCCGCAGGTGAGGCGGGATGGGTGGGCAGGGAAGGAAGGGGGCCGGGGTGCTCCCACAGCCCTCCCAGGCTGGGCTGGCACACGGCACGGTGGGGCTGCCTGCCTGGATTAGCCCTGGGTAACTGGTTACGTAAAGAGCAGGCAGTGGCGGGGAGGAAAGGGGGGTTTATGCTGCGTTACGCCTATACCACTCTTGCTTAAGATCTCTCAGGTTAGACACCTGCCCTGCTAAGTGTCTTCAGTGTGGAAGCCCAATGTATAGTAACCCTTGGGTGGTACCACCAAGGTCAGTCAGGTAGCTTTGGAGTTAGGGCAGTGTAACTGAGAACAGTCTACACTGTACATCTTTTAATGCTAAAACATTAATTAAAATCGGTCTTGAGATAGCACTCTTCACTGCTTGTATGGCTGCTTTCTGTGGATGGGCTGCAAGTGGTTCATACACCTATTGCAGAAGAGAAGCATGAGCTTTACCAGAGCTCTGCCAGTTGCTCTCTATGCTGTATGTGATAACTACAAAGAGAGGCTTAAGTTTTCAAACTGTAAACTTATCATTCTTCTTTTGGGTGCTAATTTTAAAGCAATGTGTATTTTTGAGTAACTCCTGTCACAAGGACCAAACTTTAACACTGGTCTTGGTATTCTCCAGTACAGGGAAACCTCCCACGTAGGTTAATAGTTCTGCAGTGAATTGAGACAGAGTGAGACTTTGAGGATCTTCAGTAAATATTCTTCCTGATACATACTGTAACTAACGTTCAGTACTGAATAGAAATGTACAGTTGTCTGTTAAAAATTCTCACCTTACAATGCAATGAGTTATCCTGCTTTCACAGCAGAATCGGTCCTCAGTCTGGATGGAGAATGCACATCTCACCCACCCATTTTCACAGCACTCAGTCTGGTCTGTGCTACAATATATGAATAAACCCCCCAAACTTCGGTGGACCTGACGACTGGTGAAATGTGCTTTTGGGTCTAAGTTTCAAGCTCTTACTTTATATAATTCTATTGATAAAAGTATCTGCAGTGAATGACAGTATTAGAAACTCCAGCTTGTGACATTGCTGTCCCTTTAATAGTGCTGTGTAGTTACAATGACAGTAGAATAGAGAAAGATGAGCTGGGGATCTCTTTGAGTTTTAATTTTTAAAGTCTTTTGTGTTAGAGCCTTCTGTCAGTTGCTGCTGCTGCTTTATTGCTGCAATACTTTTTTTTGTGATTGGAGTAGTTTTAATAAGAGGAAAGCCATGTGTCTGCGTTACCTTCTGAACTCTCATTTACATGGCTGAGTGGTGAAGAATACTTTAGGTCCCTCTCTCCTGATTGGAAACCTGTCTTTGTAGTCTGCAAAGATCAAAGTAAGATACAAAACTGAGGGTGTGTTTGATCTACCACAGCAAGATAGCCAAGTATGAGCAAAATATAGGAATTTTACCAATGAGTTAGGCAAATAGAGCAAATCAGTGTGTTTTAACTTCCTGGCTTCAGTAGGTTGAGGTAACAGTCCAGTAGAAGTTGTATATGATAGAGTGTTTTTATGGTTGCTATTAGAAAATATTGTTTAAAGCACGAGTGGGAATTTGGCATGAAAATAGTCCTGTTTCTCAGCAGATGGAACTCATTTGCTCTGATAAGTAGACAAACTGTAAAATGCTACTCTGCTTCATAAGCAGATTTGAGCAACACCCACCCTTTGCTTCTGCAGATAACACAAAGATTATCTTCTGTAGAGTCCCAGACATTAGTAGAGCTCTAGGCTATTGGGCCCTTCCTTCACTTTTTCTTTAAGATCTGTGGACTGGATTTGCATCTGGAGTTAATCAACACAGCTCTTTTATTTATTTCAGTGTGGCGAATCTTTTTTATATCAGTGCAGCTGTACTGTAGATAATGAAGGTGTACCAGATCAGCTATCTCTTCTCCTCATGTTTTGCCTAATGATGGAAAAATACCTTTCTCTTTTCATACCTGAGCTTGGAGTCCAATTCATGCTGAATTCTTGTTTGCTTATCCCTCTTGCAGTCAAAGTGCAGATGTATAATGCATCTGATAAACTTGTTTTCTGAAAGATTGAAGCTCTAAGAATGTTTTACAAACTACACAAATGCTGGGGAGGTAAGAGCAGTATTTTTCAAGTGTTGTCAATTTTAAAGTTTCATTACAAAAAAGTCTTTTGAGGGGTACTAGCTGTAGAAAATTTGACATACCCATGTATGTCACATAATCATCGTGGTATTTTCAGAAGGCCACTCAAGCTTTCCTTTGGTAGAAATGGTACCACTTTTGTTTCTCTTTTGTCTTGCAGCACCTTGTGATATACTCTGACTGTCCTTCTGTTATGCTGCCTAGGGGTGATTTTTACACTTGTGCCCATTCATGAAGGGCTTTGGTGACTTGTAACTCTCTGTGGTGATTCCACTGGACAGAGAGCCAGCCCGTTTCTATAATGCTGAGAATGCAAAGTCCGCTGGAGAAAAGCTGATATGGAAATTAGACTGTATGCCAAACGTCAGCATGGCTCTCACACATTTTTGAGAGCACTTGTCGTATAGGAGCCAACTTGAGCAGCAGCAGGAGCTGTCAGCCTGCAGCAGGCTGGTTGGACCACGAGCCCTGCCCTGCTAGGGGCAGACAGGCATTACCTGGCATGCAGGGGCCTGCTGGGTGCCACAGTGCCCTGTCACTGTTAGCTCACTGCTGTGAAGCTTTTTGCTGTCCTCAAACACCTGCAGCCATGAAGCCTTGGCAATAAATCACATTTCATTTAAAGTGTTGGCTTGATCCCCTATACTTATGTTATTCGAAACTCTTTGCTGCTTGTTACAGGGTCCTGTCCCTGCATATATTTCAACCACTGTGAATTTTCTTTTGTCCAGAAATAGCTTGTGTCCATCACAACAAAAGAATCAGTATGGTCATAAAATGAAACACAGGTTCTCTGCTGTGGTCTATAACCAGACCCCAGAGTGTCCCCATGAGTTCTCTCTCTTCATTCTGCAGGCTAAAATGAAGAATGCTGCTGTATTAATCTAATATTTGAATTTCTTTTAAGTTTCTTGATTGAAAAGCTCTATCTACTGCTTTTTCAGCATTATTTGCCTCATAGCAATTTTGGGAGATAGATGTCTGAGGTTATAAAAATTTCCATGGCAAGTAGCTGTAAACACCATAGCCTTCCATGTCACTAAACAAGGAGGGAGATTTCAGACAGATAGGAAGTAGGGTTCTTTAGGCTCTGGTAAGGTAAAAGTCTCTGTATGGACTGCAGAAAAGTGGTGGAGAACAGAGATTCTTTTACAAAGCTCTGGTGGACTATATAAATAACATTGAGAAGGTGTTGTCAGCAGTTTCTTAATTAGAACTTGCTAAGATTCTTTGTTTGGAACAAAATTAAAATATCTTTATCACAGGAGAAATATAATTTGGGGTTCAGATACAATGCTTTCTCTTCTTACCCTGCTTCATGCAGGTGTAGCTAGCAGCATAGACATGATCACAAATTCTCCCAGAGAAGCTGGTTAAATGTTGCATCAGTGAGCACACACAGAGTTCAGAGATGGATGTAGCCAAACCAGGTTTAGTCTGCCTGTGAGTTGCAGTCCAGACTGATACTTAGATGCCCTTTGCTATCCAAAGGACACTGGACTTTTCTGGATAATGTAATCCAAACTTTACTAAAGAAGCAAATAAATCAATAAAATGTGCTCCATGGTTTCACATCATTTGTTTTCCCCATGACTGCATGTCTTCTTAAAAGTATGATTATGAGTACAATTTGGGGATGGAGCTTGTCCTACTTATTTTAGAAATAATTTTCTGTGTTTGTTACCCTCTAATCTGGATGGAAAAAAAAAGTTGAGTGGGTATCTTGCATGAACAAATTCTGCCTCTCTGCTCTCTGACTGTAGTAGTAACGAACTACCACCCACAAGAAGGGAGGGAAGACCTTTCCCAGGTCCTCAGCCCAGTTTGTCAGTATGCTTTACCTGGATGACAGTGGATTTCCTGGGACTCTGTCTATTGCTAGCTGAGTGACAACATCTCCATTGCTATCACTGGACTTTGGTTTAGGCTCCTATCATCCAGCCCCTTAAGACTTTTCTCCTTCTGCTCTGACACAACTACCATACCCCTATGACTACCGAGAGCCTGTCAGTAGTACTCTATGACTGACAGACTGTGAAGGCAAATGCAAACCACAGGAGACTTGTCAAATTGAAGACACGCCTTTATAGAGAGTCCATCTGTAGTCTCTTTTTTTTTATTTTTTTTTTCCCCACAAATGCACATTTCCCGCCATCTGCCTGTTCCCTTCCTGTCTTGGAGGGCATTGGAAACTGGGAACCAGGAAGAGGATCAAATGGAAAGGGAAGTTTTATTCTCAGAAGTTCATCTTATACAAGGCAAACAGGCCCTGCTGATTGACTCATGGTTTACCAGAAAGCAGCCCTGCTATAACAAGTCTTAGCAAGTGATGGTCTAGCTTGCAAGAGCCTGATGGAGACTGATGTCTGTCAGGTTACATGAAGAGCCTCCAGTTAGCCAAAGAACAGCCAGAGAGCAAGCTACAGAAACATACTCCCTTCATTAGTATGAGCTAGGAAAGGCTGAAATTCTGTTTTAGGAAGGTGAGAAAACAAATAAGGCATGTGGACTTTGATGATTCTTTGGTGCATTCTCTGGAGCAAGAAGAGAAAATCACGTGGGGAAATATGGGAAAAGGTAAAAAAGTGGAAGATGAAGTGAAATTGTATGGAACATGCTGTGAGAAAAGAATGAAGGAAGCTGTAAAGTATTTGAGGAGGAGAAAAATGCAGAAATTGCTGACAGTGTGGAGGATAAAAATGAGATTTGGAGAGAGGCAAAAGCCTTCTTTAGAACTAAAGCTAACAGGAAACTTTTACATGAAAAATTCTCAGAGGGACTTACTAACAATCACTAAAAATTGAAGAAATCCCTCAGAGAGACTGTGAGAGAGAGATAGCGAGTTATTCCAGACTTTAACATAGCTAATGTAAATTTATGCTTAAAACTCTGTGAGGTGGTTGGTCAGACTTGCAATCAATAGTGTGAGGGGAAGGTTTGCCTTCTAGACAAAGGCCTAGTGTCAATAAGGCAAAAGTCTTGAAACCCAGGTCTGTTTCTGGAGTGGAACTTCCATAAACCATTCTGACATTTTGCTTGAATAACACCAGAGTAGTTCATCAGCTGGATTATGTCAGCTCCCAAGATAGCCTCTTCCAAGGAATCAGAAAATGGACTAATCGTGCAATATAAAGATCTGCATTCAGATAGGGCGTTTTCTCTTTCTTCTAATAATTTTAATGTGGATGCTTGCAAAGTATAAATTTGTCCTTTTGCCCAATAAGAAGGTCAGGCTGAAACTTTTGCCTTCCTTTGGTTGCCCGTATCCTGCCAACAATCCTTTGAGTCTTTCCTAATAGGAAAGCCATTTTGAGTCATTTAATGATTAGCCTGCACATGGACTTTAAATTAAAAACAGCAGCTACAATTAATGGAGTCCACAGTATCTTCTGCAGGCTGCAAAGACCAGTAGTGGGAAGAATGGTGGCTTGTCAAGCCTGCTAAATAGAGATGGCAAGTTTCCAACTCTCCAAAGGAGGAGATGATCGATGAGAGATGGGGAAGGAAACAATCTCATACAAACAAGACTCCCTTAGGAACAGCCAGCACAAGCTGCCAGTGGCATGAAATGTTTGGATAGGGTTTTTCTTCATTTGAGAACAGGCCATTTAAACTGCAGATGAGTCATTTTCTTTACTTTATACTCTTCTGATGTGGAAGCAGATTTTTGAAGTAGTATATGGGAATGGGAAAAGTATGTATGTAAAGTGGAAGCCCTATTCAGAATTGGTGGTATCCATGCTCCCATATCAAAAGCAAATCTGCCTGTTACTAATGCTTTGTGAAAGCTCTGGGACAGGGCAACGCTCAGGTTCAGCAGGCCTTGCTCAGCCAAGGTACTCCAAATATTTTTCTAACTGATTGTCCTCTGCAATCCCAGTGTTGGGTAGAATGGTTCTCTTCATGAAGAACTACTTGCTTTGAGGGAAACCTGCGAGATAAAAACATAAAGGCAGTAGGAACAGCCCAGGAACTTGTGAAAGCCAGGGCAGGTCAAATGAGAGCCCAAGTCTCCTTGCTGTCTTTCCCAGGTTTGACCAATAAATTCCCCTTTTGCTCCTCTTCTGATGAAACAGCTGGGGAACTAGAAAGAGCTGGAAGGACATTCCTCAGCTTCATTGCTTTACACCAATTTACCCCTAACACCACTGAAGTCAACAGAGTTAAACCAACACCAGACCAAGTCATAGCTGTAATAAAAGCAAAGTAAGTAACCCTTTGCTGGTAAAATGCAGAAGGGCACGCTCACCTTCATCCAGTGAAGGTGCAAATGGAAATAATGATACCTTAATTGGTCAGATACCTGTCAAAGCTTATGAAAAATTACTTGTCACGTAAGCTGAAAAAAAAACAGAAGACTTTTAAATCTTTTAAAACAGCCTGTTGTAAGTGGCCTGTTCTGCTACTCATTTTTGCTAGCAGAGAGCTTCCCTATGTGATCTATAAGGGGTTATAAGACCAAGGAAGAGGTCTTAAGTTGTAAGGATTTTCATCCTTAATAATGTGTAATGGTGAGTGGAGGCCACCATGTAGCATGATCCGGGTACATGTTAGGATGGTGGGATTATGGAGTTGAAGCTGTCAGCACATCCATTCCAGCCTGAGTTCGTTCACATGTCTGGGGCAAGTAAGTGAGCAGCAGGCAGCCAGAGTGCTCTGTAGTGATTTGAGAGCTGTTAGCTGGAGTCACCCTGGCGATGAAAGCAAATGAAAGGACCTGCTGCTCCTCCTCCTACAGAGTACAAAAATGAGATGGGAAACAGGATTACTTCCAGCAGCTGCTGACTATGGCTGCTATCATAAGGATAATCATAGCTGATACTCCAGAGCAAAAACAATCACTACAGTGATGTCTTGTGTATAAGCACTGTAAACTAGTATAGGTGTTAATATTTATACAGTCTTGGAAGAGTACCCGCAGCTTTACACACCTAGGTAGCTAGATCTCTGTCCTGTGGAAGTTTTCAGCCCTTTTATGTCGTTATTCTGACGAAAGGGGTATTGCTTGCTGAAAGAAGTAGGATATAGGACTAGAGAAACTAGTCCTTTGATGCAGTTTGGTGAACCTTCTGACTCTAGAAAAGCCTAAGCATTAGACCCTGAAATTGCTTCAAACTTGGGACACTGTTTAAACTATCCAGATTTTAGAGCATTTTCCTTTAATGGTGTGACATTTTTATATAATATGAACATTTTTGAAAGAGAACAAGACTACATTATAGCAAGTGATAAAGGCATGAAAGCAACTGCAGTGCCCTTCTCACCTGGTGCACTGTGACAATTTTCTAGGTGCTGAAGGCAGAATCCTGTTGACCATTGCTCTTCTAGGGAGTCTGGGAGCTCCTGACTCTCAGCTCTAGTAGGAGTATTGGGTAGTTCTAAGCTTCTTGTGATTGGCATTGTCACTAAAGACTCTAGGCCCCAATGTGGCATCTTAAATCAGAAGCATATTTTTCTTTCTTTTATGTCTGTCTTCATGGTGAGGATTTGCTCAGGCCCTGCAGAATCAGGCTCTTTAATCCATTGCCCTCATGTTAACTTTTGATGCCGTGTCCTGATTGGGCTGTTGCCAGGACTAGCCATTTGGAAATTCCAGCTGCAACCATTATTTGTGCCACCCCTTTCCCCCCGGGGGCTAATGGAAGGGAGCAACAAGGCACGTAACTGTGCTCTGTGAAGAAACAGATGCTGTTTTGCTCCCGTTCAGGTCCCTAGTGCCTGCTTTGGACTCCATTGTGTTTAAATACAAATACAATAGTTAATAACTTTGTTCCATGCATTGTCCTCTTGATGTGAGTACATTAAAGGATTGGCTGGGTGGGGAGTTAATTCCATTTTCACTGGCTGATCGGTGCAGTTTATTCTGCCTTCTAAGTGCCGGGTAACTCCCCAGCAGCAGAAACCTCTCACTTCAAAGTAATAAGAATTTAAAACTTGGCATGCTGTCACTTCCCTCACCTCAGCCTTGGTAGTGCCTAGGGTGTGTTCTTCCTGCTTAGCTGATAGTTGGACTTCAGTTTGTGGAAGATGGTGTAGCCTTTCCTTCTGTGTCCAACACCACTTTTGCTAAATGATGATTAAATCTCTGCCTGGCCTTGTAGTTAATGCAACTGTTGTTCCTGTTGGTACTAACTACAGATGAGTTCCACCATTCATATCACAGCAGCAGCAAACCTGTGCAGGTCGCCTATCCTGCCCTCCCCCTGGAGGATCCCCTGCTGGCTAGCACATGGCTCCCAAAAATAGTTTGACTCCATGTGCTGAGTTCTTGCATGTAGGGTGCTGCAAGGTCATGCCCTCACATGAAGGTTCAGACAGGCGAGCCCAAGTCCCAGCTCTTTCGTGTGGGCAGGAATATTCTTCTCCAGCCTAACCCGGAGGAAGTGAGGTATCTTTATAAACTTCAGATGTAAGAACTGTGGCTGTCATTTTAATTACATGGTGACTGGAAGTTCAAGGGAAACTGTGCCTCTTCACCCTTTGTCTCGTCCTCCACAGAAGTTGGCTGCTATGGGTGAGATTTCTCAAGGTGCTCAGCACCAACTAGTTCTAAGTGGCTAATCCAGTGTTCACTTTCACTTTTCAGGTGAAAAACAGACTTGAGGGGTGTGCGGGGAAGAATGTTCTCAGCTGAGGTGTTGATGATGGCACTGTTCTTTTTCTCTCCCTCCCTACCCTCAACCCACTCCCAGTGAAGACATACAGAGCACTATGTCACTGGCATCCTGGTTCAGGTGGAATGAGCCCCCAAATCGCATTTCCCAGAGGAACCCCACAGAAATGGTGGTTGAGACGCTAATGATGGAGCTGAGCTGGCAAACCAAGCAGGCAGAGAAGCAGCAGCGAGAGCGAGAGAATGAGTATCGCAAGATCAAGACTGGAGTGGACTACGGCTGGCTGGTCAGCTATCCAAAGCAGAGCTATGATATCAGCCCAGGAGAACGGCTGCAGCTGGAGGATATGTGTACCAAAATACATCCTTCCTACTGTGGGCCTGTCATACTCAGGTACAGTAAAAATGGGATGATACACACCTTTCCTTTCCCCTTCCCTATGATATGTGAGGGAGGACCAAGAACAGACCAACAGAACAAAAACTTGACATCCTGTATCATAAGTCACGGGACAGTGTCTATATGGAAGAAGGGAAATACAATGTTTTAAGTCATTTTAATATGGTATCATTGCCTCTAAAAAGTTACTAAAATGTCTTTGCGCTCTGAGACTGACTTAAGTACTTCATGTTCTGAGCAGCCAGAGAAGCTTTATCTTGTCTGATGAAGAGTTACCATTTCAGTATTGTGATGGCTTTGGCTTCAGTCTTTAGCATCTTCGAATAATTGAGGTTTAAAGGGACCTCTGGAGGTACGTACTTCAACTTCCTGCTCAGAGTAGGGCCAGTTTCAAAGGTAGATCAAGTTGCTCAGGGCCTTGTCCTATCCATTGTTGAGTATCTCCAAGGGTGGAAAAAGCACAGCCTCTGAACAACCTTCTTTGGTTTTTATCCACTCTCATTGGAGCCTGCCTTCCTTAACTTAAGCTGTGCAGCAAATCCACATGAGACTCATGTCCCCAGTGTCCAGACTACCCAAAAGGTGCTACCGTGTTTTTCAGCCTGTGAGCCAGGTATTCTCAGAGAAAGAAGCAATTGCATGCTTCTTCTTGCCCTCCCTCCACAGATTTGACATGGAGTAGGATGCAGGTGGGATATGCAGATGGCTTGAACAGCTAGATGCTGCTTCTGCCTTGTGCAGTGTAACTGTAGACATAGCGTCTTGGACTTGCTGTTGAGCCTTTCAAGTGCCAGTTGAATAACCTTCTGTGAGAATGCCTTCAGAAATAGATCTGAGCCTGTGGTATCATCCAAGCTGGAAGGAAGGGGGGTTGATTCCTCCTCTGAGGGGGTGGTTCTTCCAAGTTAAACCCTCTCACTTAGCACAGTGAAAGGAGTAGTGACTCTTAAGTCCACCGAAGCCAAAGCAAAGTTGTGAATCAGGCCTTTGTAATCCACTTCCCTGTTGCAACATGTTCTTCAGTTGGGATTAGAAAGAAGACAGTGTTGGCAGGCCATATACAGTAGGGGACTCAGCAACCTGCAGTACCTCACTGCATATGCTGGCACCTGTTTTCCCTTGAACAAATGAATCTACAGTTCTTCAGCTAAGGGGATGGAAATAGCTGGTCTTACATTGGGGGTGGCCAGGAAAGGATGGCAAAGCTGTCTCTCTAGCTCCCATTTTAGCCAGCGCTGAACCTTGGAAGCAAACTAGCGTAGGATTTTGACTTTTTCAGATGTTGCCAGGTGGCAGCATCAGAGATTTGGGATCATTCAGTGGCCAACTTCTCTCCAGTGGAAGTTTGCTGGAAACAGCACCTGCCTTGTATTTGTCTAACTCTGAGCTATGCTGTAAACAAGTCACTACAAACCCCTCGGGGTTCAGAGTTATTTTTACCATCCCCAGAGCCACTGAGTAAGGCTTGTCTGGG
Organism: Gallinago undulata; assembly: GCA_026546715.1. Classification (NCBI taxonomy): domain Eukaryota; kingdom Metazoa; phylum Chordata; class Aves; order Charadriiformes; family Scolopacidae; genus Gallinago; species Gallinago undulata. Next base: position 24,199,973 of record JAOTQQ010000023.1, read on the forward strand.
AAATAGGTTATTTCCATGAGAGCAGGTTTCAGTTGGTGGAGCTGAGAGGCCTCTAGGTTTATCATCTCCTTCAGAAGAGAGTATTAAGCTGAGTCTTATGCAACTTGCTGCTGCTCTGCTTTTTTTTTAATTTTATTTTTTTAAACTGAGATCGTGCAAGATGTGTGATTCAGTGCAGCTTGTAGTGATTGTTCACTGCTCAGTATTCAGCATGCTGTTGACGGTAGATAAACATACTCAGCAACATTGGTGGACTCTATGTGGGCAGAACTGAAAAAGGATAAAACCATTCTCTTAAAAATCCTCTTATAAATTGCTATTATAGGCTATCTAAATTGTATTACAGAGGGATGCAAGAAGTGGCATGTTTTTGTTCCATACTATGCAGTTTGCATGGTCAGCAGAGCCACATTAAACAAATGAGAGTTGCATAATCTTTGTTGGTTCAATTCCGTGATTGAGAAGGGAATGTCATAGCCACAAAAATGGCAGAATTGGATTGGGTTAAAGATCTGTTTGATCTGATGTGCAACCTGTATAACAGTGTAAGGAAAAAAGAACAAGGCAAGCAAATACAACGGTATGGACAATTACAGAATCTTGTATACAGCCTTCAACTTACTGTGCCCTGGAGACTTCTGGAGCCAGAAGTGGTCCTTCAGTCCATAATTGCCCTATGTGGATTTTTCAGTAGTTTGTTTAGATTGTGGGGTTTTGCTTTTCTTTTTTCTTATTGGATAATCCCTTCTTGTGTTGCAAATGTGAACAGTTGACCTCTCTTTTCTGTCTTCTAACCGAGAGCTCTATGGTTCAAAAATCTTCATTGACAATGTGGAAAGAATAGAAAAGAATGGGGCTTGCCATGCTAGCAGCTGAAAATGTACAGAGAAATAAGGAGCATGCAATCTAACTAAAAGCCAGCCAAAACTGGATAACTGCTCCTCTCAGAAAGTGAGATAACATGGAAACTTCCCCTAAATTGTACAAGATGAGTATAACAGGAATTCAACTGAAATCTTCACATTTCCATTGAAGTACTTTAATCACAAGATCATTGAGCTGCCTCCTGAATACCCTGTGACTTTCTAATATATAGTAACTTTTAGAAAAAGCTTCCACAAAAAAAAAAGTCTACGAGCTTGCAGTTGGAAATTCAAATGCAGAACATGTACCTCACTGAAGCCCTTGGTTCTGTCTGAAATATTAAGCTTGATCCTTCCCCTTCCATTTTAGGCATCTGAAAATCCAAAGTCCTTTTTGCTGTACTCAACAAGCATGTCATACTCAGATAACACAGGTAGAAAGCATTCTGCAAGACTGAAGTTTGTTTTGTTTGTCATGCAAGGTCTCCTTCTTTGTGAGATTCTAAGCTCAGAGTCAAAGCCAGAACAAAACATTTTTCTATGAGTTGTCAGAAATGTAACTTTATTCTCCAAAGGTCTAAATTATTATCTGAATTTTTCTGTAGCTAGTCACATCTATTGAGAGGCAGAGTTTCTATAAATTTGTTTCTTTAGAAGTGGAGGAGGCTGGAAAGGAGCACTTCTTAAATGGGAGGGTTTTTTTCAGATCCAGTTTGCCTGTTTTGTATTTTAGGTCAATAGAAACTTTTCTTTGATTCTCTTGAAATTCTGAAGGATTCAAGTACACTGCAAATACCATCACATATCTGGAGACTGATTCACCTCCTACACATAAAGCTATTGTATTCAGGTGCAACTCAGCTTTAGGTTACTAGGTTGGAGATCACTGACTATATTTAGAATTAAATCCTAGAGGCATTTGAAGGAAATGACTGATTTTGGTGAGGTCCTTAGTACCTAACTGCCATGGTTAAACTGAACAAGTAGACTAGTAGCTTGCTAATACAAAATGCCAGTTTTACTCGGAGCTTTAGCTCTAACCAGAGCTAGTTATGGCCTGTGTCATTTCTTTCAGTTTCAGCACAAGTGAAACAGTGGGTTTATGTCCTTCTCTGTCCAGAGAGAAACAAACAAAAAATCTAATATGGAAACATAAACCTGCATTTTGGTCTTTTGTTGTTAATACCACAGGCTAAGGACTGTAATTTTCTAAGAATTGTGCATAACTGATACGGATTTCCTAGTATACTTGAATGTAAGACAAATGACTAAAATCAGAAATGGATTAATTTACAACAATGAGCTTAAGTTTAAGGTGATGTGAGCTGAGTGTTGCAGTTAGCGTGAACTTCTTTGGGAGCCAAGTAGCTTTCTCTAGCAAAGCTGTACAATATAGACAGAATTCCTGCTCAAAATATAGATTCAGGAGTCAGCAGCTAATTATTAGCACTAAGCACCCCACGTTTTCTTCAGATGACTAAAGCTACTTAGAGCTCCCAGTTCAAACAGGCACTCAGGAATACAGTGAACTATAAGCATATTGTTTAAGTCCATGAACTTCCATTGGATTTAACAGGTTTTTAAAGTTCAGGCTGTACTTACGAAACCTACTGAACTGGGGACCTACAGAATAAGAGGCACGTGACAGCACTTTAAAGAAAGCAGTGCCAGTATGAACCAAGCATAGCCAGATTCTTAAAATCTAATGGCCATATGAGGAAATGGAAGGGTCACAATTTAAAGAACAGATTTGTTTGAACTGTGATTGAAACACCGCCTGGATTGGGGAATGTGCTTTTCCCTGTGTGTGCATATATGTGCTTCCCAGGCTTCTGTGCTAGCTCAAGGTGCATTTTGTTGACAGTCACGTCGAAGACTTGCATATATATTACAGGTTAGCTACCAGTAGCATCACAACTTCTTTCACAAATAAGATAGGTAGGTATACTTTTCTGATGAGTAAGGAGGCCCTGCTGAGGGATTTCTAGATATAGCTGTGCAGTTGCCTTGTTTGAAATTATTCCATGCAAAAGTATAAGGGCGTTCACCTGTGCTACAAGATAGGTGAGCCTTGTGCAATTTTGTGCTTAATTCCACTGAGCAGCTTTGTGTGGAGTTTGTTTCACAGGATACAAGCCCATATTCCTTGATTACAGTGGTTTAACTGTTTCTATACGTTGCGTGTTTTGTGGAGAGAGCAGCCTGCTGGATCATCCAGCACATCAACTGCTTTCATTGATCGCTGGGGAAGATGGCTTCAGTTACGCGTAGGTGGCTGTAGCAAACATCATCTATATTGCAAGACAGACTGGCTTAACTAGACCTCTGCCCCTGATAACCTGTCCATCCTTTCTGCTGAGAAATATTTGTGGCATGCACACCTTTTGGTGTGCATATGTAGGCTGTCCCTTATATGAATGTGCTGGTACTGAGGTTTTGTGGGCATTAATAAAGGGGCAAAGTTAGTTCATCCTTTTGGGGGAGAGGAAAGGCCCCACTTCGCCTTCTCCATCTGAATGTGAGTGTCTTTTCTTGGGGTGACGGGCAGACAGCCTGTTGGATTACTTTCCCTTTGTTTCTTAGACCTGCTCAAAATCCATTTGAAGTAGTTTTTGTGTTGGTCCTGAAAAGTCAGAGATAAATCTTAGGAGCAAAAGCAGAGTTCATAAAATAATTCTTGCTGCCATAGCTAAGGAGAGGGCAGACTGGTAGACAGCTATGAAGGTGGAAAGTTACAATGATTTTAGAAAACTATTTCAGCTAGACTAATTGGGAGAGTTATTAGCAACACAGGACATTAGCATTAGAGCTCCGTGCTCAGGTGGAAAATTTGCCATCATACCACTCATTTTCCCTCTTATTTCTGGAGCCAGTCACTGGTCCAGCCTGATAAATGCTGCTCTGGAGACACAATCCAGCAGGGTGACACACACCCTCTAAAACTGGAGGCAGTGATGAAGCCTTTTGAGTGCACAATTTCCAATACAAAAGAAGAGGATAGATATATATCGATATATATAATATGCCAGTATCTTTCTTTAAAATACTCATGGAGATAAAAAACAGAAATGAGTCATTCAGTTCACCTCTGTGCAATAAAAGTCCTTTGAAGGTGCTTTCCCTGGTATAATAATAATAGTAATGTTACAAAGACCTGGGTTTTGATGGACTCATCTGTCTCTCTTTCTGACTAGGATAAAGGGAAAGACATATTTATTGTGAAAACTGTATTTTTGGCTCTTTGATGATGCAACTGAAGTGCCTTCTCAGAAGGGAGAATGGATGTTTGCAATGTACAGCAAATCTGTTACCACTGTTGCGTGCTAAACCTCAGCAAGACCTAGTCTCTTGCTCTTACAGGCTCTGCACAATTCACTTTAGCGTCTTTGTCTAAGTACTTATGACCAGTGTGAACTACAGTGCCTCGGAGGCTTTTTGCACCCAAATGTTTATAAAGTTTAGAGGGGTTTTTTTTGGGTGGCGGGTGGGAGAGATGGGGTGGAGGGTGGGAGAGGTGGGGTGGAGGATAGAGATTAGGAATTCATCTGAAGCAACTGAAATGGCTAAGGAACATCTCGGTGACTGTGGCTGGTTTTGTGTCAAACTCCTCTAGCTTAACCCTGAAAATTGCTGGTGCTGATACTGAGTTCCCTCAGCATGCAGTACTGCTGTCACCGCAGCTGCACACAAAGCTGCCGCTGCTTGCTGTGAGAGAAGCACACTAAAATATCTGGCACGAAGCATGATGTTAAGATGTATGTCCAATACCAGGCCTCTGCAGTAAAAGTCAAAAGGCATAAATGTACAGAGTCTTTTTGTTTTATCTTTGTTCTTTCTGGCCTTAGTATCTTGGGTACCTGTTGGTACATCATTAAGCAGTACAATTCCATACTGCACTAAACTTCTTGTTACATTCCTAGGGGTTATCAAAAAAACCAAGAGGCGGAATCTTATCCTACCAGCTTCTGCTGTATTAGGCTCAATTACAAGCAATCCTACTGTTTTCCATCCTTGGTCAGTTCTATTGCAAAAAAAAATCAAAATGCTTACAGATCTTAAACGCTTTAGCTTCCATTAAGTATAAATACCTGGATTTTGGTGAAGTACAAGTTCAGCTCTGTGTCTGCTTGTAGATATAATTTCTATGTTAAGAACTAAGTATTTATTAGAAGAGTAGCCATACTACCACCTGTCATAAACACATACTGTTATGGAACAGCTAGAATCCCTGTGTGACCAGTGTGTGAGCCTTGGGAATGGATCCCATGCTCTCCAGGCTGGAGACCAAATCACCCAACAAGGTTTCAGGAATGGTATGTTCTGTTCTTGGCCCAAACAGTGACCTGCTCACTGACTTCAAGAAAACTATCCTGCTCTGCATCTCATCTTCCTCACCTGCAAAATAAATAGTGGTAATTCTTCACTTCCCTGGTGTTAAGCTAGCTTAAAATATGTCAAAAAACCATTTTGAGCTCTCTGCTGAGAAGGCACTGGAGTAATTCACAGTTGTCTAATTAGCTTCTGCATTGTGCTGCCAATCAAGATGTTATCAGCTAAGCCAGTACATTATCTTCCAGAAACCCATAGAAGGATGAAATAGCAATTCACTGAAATTTAAGTACTGATGGACTATTGAACACATAACAAAAGACAATTTTACAGGATTTTTGTTTGTCTAGAGGTCATTGGGTAATGCTATGGGGAATGAGTACTGGAAGCAGGGGAAATCTAGTGGGACTTTCCCCGGTTTATCCTCAGCTTCTGGAAAGCAGCAGTTCAGGGACTACCTGCATTTGGACAATCACATTTAATCAACAGTGATGAGGGTATTTTCCACAAACTCATCTAATCATTTTGTTTCTTAAGTTATTGATAGCACTGAGTTGTGATTTAATAGGTGTTGTGTGAAAAAAGCACTTCCTTCAGTTTCAAACTTGCCACCTTCTAGCTTTGTTTGCTGCTCCCTATTATTTCATGTGCTTATGAGAAGTGGTGATTCATTGCTTCCTTACATTCTCTAGCTTGCTTGTGATTTTAGAGACCTTGAGTGTATCTTCATGGCCCTTCCCTGTGTTGTTCCCTTCAGTTCAGGGAGTCCCATTTTGCAGGAGAGTGCAAGTTCCAAGCCTCACAGAGTGACTTGGCAGCAATCCCTAATTTGATGTTTTTAATCAACATTGTGCCTTGACTGTGCTTTCAGATTCCGGCAACTCATTGCTGAATATGAACCAGAAGTACAGGAAGTATCCCGGCTTTTCCGCTCTGTCCTGCAGGAAGCTGCCGAAAAGATCAAAGAGGAGGAAGAAGCCAAGAAGCTTGCCAGGCAATGGAACACAAAGAACAAAACCAGCCTCTCCTTAACAACATTTAAATCCCGGTCCAGGATTTCCCCCTTCATCAGTGACATCAAGACCATCTCTGAGGATGTGGAACGGGGCACCCAGCCCACCAGAAGGGTTTGGAGCATGCCAGAATTTCGGAATGCCAAGGATTACTGACTCTTTACTGAACAAGGTTTTTAGACAGTGATCTTTCAAAATCCTGGTTAACTCTTTTTTAGCTCTACTGTCTCTTCTTTGCTGCAACTCTCTCTTCCTGCCTGTCTCCCTCTTGGAAGTTGTGTCCATAGTAACTGCTACTGATGCCCGTGGTGTGACATGATTTATTACCAAACATACTAGCCTTTCCTTTAATTTAGTAGCTATTCAGTAACCTTAAGGGCAAGGCTCACTTACTATCTCATTTTTATTACTGCTTTCTTGTGGAAAATGAATTAGTTTTGTGATGTCTGTCTTTTCCTTTCACCCTCCCACCAAGCCTGGATGTAGTTGTCTATAAAAGCTTTTGGCCCAAGCTAGTGAGAGCTGCTGGCTGGAGCAATCTTGCTGAAAGCAAGACAGCCACTTACATGACTAAGGCTTGCAGGATCAGGCCTGTAAGTTAAGTAGTATCTGATTTGGAACTGAACTTCCTTTTCCAAGTAATAACCTTCCTCAAGGCTCCAGGAAACTTCACAGGTAACCTCAGCACTGCTCTTACCAGCTTTTTGCTGGCAATTTGCAATCCAACCTGAGTAGAAACAGACCCAAGCTTTTTGAGATGAAAGAGTGATATTATTCCAGTTTATGCGTGCTCAGGTTTCTTGGGTATCTTCTCTTTTGAGCAGGCAGAACCCCCTGAACCTTGCACCTGCAGAGTAGATAGAAACTTTACAACCTGCTGTGTAGATATACAGGTGGATACATCAGTGCTGTGTCAAATGTTGTTCTTGGTCCTCAGCGGTCTGTGTTGCTGAGGTAAGTGCTCCACCCCGCATCCCAGTAATAATTCAGTGGGCTAAAATTAATGTTTATGACTAAGCCTGAAAGAGTACCAAAGTATAGTATCAATGTGTAGAGAAAGTACACATCTACATAGTACTCATCTACAGGGCTCTTTGTACAGCTGCAATAGTTGAGATCATTTTAACAAGCTGCTGCTTTGAGTAGTGACTGAAGGGCTCTGGCAGATGAAGTTTTGGTCCTTCAGGCTTCTTTCACAAGTGTTCAAAAGAGAGCTTTCCAGTCCCTCTCACAGGCTGATACTGTTGGCCAGTGAGCTGATAATATTACAAAAGAATCTTTAACGCAAAGTGAGTAGCTTGTAGGCCAGCATGGCTCTGCCAAGACCTTGAAGAAACAGGAAAATGCCACTGAGGAAAAGCTACTGGGGCCCTAACTCAGCATCTGTAGGGAGAGCTCTCACCAGCAAAGGAAAGGGAATGGCATGCTGTGAAAATCACAGGTTCTGTAGAGAAGCCAAGGGCTAGGATGCTTTGTGGTCACCAACAGGAGATGGGGAAGGAAGAGAGGATGACTGGCTTGTAGGGAATCATCCCAGTGGGGTATAGCCTCCTGGAGGACCCTGTAGCTTTGTTGTTCCTTTGCCCGTTTCCGACTCTTTTCCCTGGGGAACTTTGCAGCAGCATGTGGGTACTACAGCCAAGATTAAACCCTTTGAAGCTGTGCCAACTCTGGGAAGAATTCCAGCACATTAAATCCATCCTAGAGTAGAAACGTGCAGTTTCTTCCAGAGATGGGGGAGGGCAGCATAAAACAAAGATCAAGATCAAACCCATAAGAACTCTCTAAGACTGTGGGATTCTGGCTCTTCCTCTCTCCCCTCTGAGCTATCTAAGATTGAACACAAGGTTTTCTTACTAGCACTAGGCTGTAGTTTTTAGTCCTTTGGTAAACTCTGCTGCCAGCAACCCCCCAAGGGACAGAAAGCAGAAGCTCACCTTTAATAAAAAACTCAGGGCTTCCAATTACAGCATCCAGTTTGGGATGGGCTATTTCAACTCTAGGTCAATGAGGGAGAGTTTAAAGCCTTCTGACAATCAGCTTGGTGTTTCTCAGCTGTATGTTCTTGTGAAGTAATGTGATTGTGTATATGAAGTAAAAACATAGGCTTGACATACTTAACGTAGCCTTAGCTGCCTAGAAGATGTGGGATCTCTAGCAAGGGATCATCACAATTTGCAGAAAAATCCTTCTTTGGAAAAAAATCAACCAACTTTTTTTTTATATTTCCAAGCCACTGTATGGTACTGAATGCTGAATGAATTTCATGCTATAGCTCTGTAATCATTTTACTTGCACTCAAATTCTATTTTGACACCTTCAGTATTGACTGTATTGATGCAATATATTTGATGGACTGCTGGGAGAGACAGGATATTCTGACACACTGACATAAAGCTCTTTGTTACAGCACAGTGTCTGTAATGTGCTCGCTCTTTCTTAAGGAGAATCCAGAGGAACTAACCTCCCTACCCCGCTATACAAAGCCAAGGAAATCACTTTAAGGCTGTTCATGCTGTCACAGCACCCTGTGATCATACTGTGTCCTTCATTAACCACCTCCAGCCAGCAGATACCATTCTTGTTTAACAGCCAGGAAAGGGAGACAAATCTGACCTTTGGTCAAATCCATGTATGTTACGGAGGCCAGGCTGCAGCAGTGCCTGCAACAACTGTTATGCCTCAACTTACCTATAATTCTATTTCCAGAATAAAATGTATTCTAAACTTTTAAATGGTATCATTCTCCCTGTGCCTCTTCAGCAAGTTACACTTGGCTCACAGTAGCGTCTAATGATAAAGGGCTATTCAGATACCAAGCAAATAAGGCTTCTATTCTTACTACATGCTATCTGTTAAAGGTATAGAAGTAGTCTCATGTTTGCCTGTAGCCAGCTGCCTGGAGACTGACTGTGACCTTCTGCATTGTGTGTGCACTGGCAGGTACTGAAGCAGAGCTTGGGAGGTGGTTAGGATGCATTACTGATGTGCTCTGCTTGTAATGCTCATTCTTCTTCAGAATGCTGTAGACTGAACCATAAATAATCTATTGGTCACAAAACGTGGCAACAAGTATGCACCCATGTTTGCCTTGTCCTAATTCCACATTTTGTGTGGATAATTTAGCTTTTTAGTTAAAATCAGGAGCATGCAACTCCTGACTGCTACCACCTATTGTGCTATGGTCTGTGGCACTGGGCAAACTAGATTGCTTTTGGATGAAGCTAACCCAAATGATCCACTGCAGCTGGATCATAGACCATAAAGCTGGGCCAATGCTGATCTGAAATAAATCCTCATGAAACTTGTACTGTGTGAACTCCATATCCTCACTGACAACTGCCTGACTCCACAGCTCTGCTCCTCTGAGCTGCACTATTTGCTTGTGTAAAACAAAGCCCCACATTTCTACATAGCCCTGATGAGACTGATCTGTTCTTAGCCCTTTCTGAGAGCTAGTCCAGCATCTTCATTCTTTAAGAAGAAGAACAAGTAAAATAGCAGCACAATATAACAAGCAAGCAAACAAACAACTGAATAAGGATCATTGTAAATCCTCAATCCTTCTATTAAAACTGCAGGTTTTGGTATCAGCCCAGAGCATCACTGTTGCCCTGTTACTGAGAGTGTTACGGTGTCTAAAGGACAGCGTTACACCCAAGAAAAAGCAGTCCTAGACTTACTATACATTCTAAAAAGTAATGGCAACACCTCTACAGCAGCTCAGCTACACTGCTCAGCTTCAAGGGGCTAACACTCCTCTGAGTCATAACTCACCTGGGAGAGACTGTGCAGCCCTGCTTCTGTGACTTCTACAGACGAACCTGGCCCATAGGCTGAGGTAGTCAGCAAAGGTGTGCAGGAGGTGAGGTTCTTCACCCATATCAGCATACAGCTCAGACAGCTATCACGCCGTGGGGAATTGGAGTAAGCTTCGCAGGAAATACCTGTCTGCTGAGATTGTACTGTTTATACATTTCATCACAGAACCTCAGAAAATTAAAGCAAAGCTGTGAAATACAAAACAATTATTTGTACTTGCTGTCTTTAAAGATCTCATGAAATTTAATCTGTCCACATCTAACCAAACACAACAGCTGGTCCACTGCCCTACTGTACACTGTGCAGGCATCAAAGGAGGAAGGCAAGAATGGTAAAGGCACTTGATATAAACAAAAAACCCACTACCCTCTCTCTACAGGCTACAAATGCAGCTGCCTATCTTCTGTCTCGCTACCTTTACAAAGAGATCCCAAAATTTAAGGTGATAAATAACCAGGATTAAACAACTGCAAAGGTCTGAAATTGTGTGAAGCTAAGTGGTTTACAGATATAACCTTGAAGTCTGCATCAACATGCTTCCAATCACGTCTTACATTGAAATGAGAAGATATAAGCAACAAAATGGATGTTTTATCTCCAGATACTTTTCAGTCACTTCTATTGATTCTGTACCTGATCCCGGGTAGTAGAACACCTTAATATTAGTAGAAGGCCCCAGATGCCTCAGGGATCCCTGTTCTAAGCATCATATATGCAAAGCATGCACATGCTAAACAAAAGGAAGTAATTTAGTAATTTTTTTTTCACCACACAAAGTATTACAGAAGTATGGGTTGCCTCGCTCAGCATATTCTGGAGATCAGACAAACAAGTGGTTCCAAAAGGGGACTACACAAGTTCAGAGGGTTAGTAAACCACAGTAGTCAGGATGCAGCCTATTCCCAGAAGCTGCCAGCACTTGACAAGCAAATCTCTCTGTTGTTGCTTCCACTGCTTCCCCAAAACATTGCTATAGGCCTCTCTCAGGAGGAAAACTATGGACAGCTAGGCCTTGACTGCATGGCCATTCTGGTATTTGTGTTCTGCTGCACCTCCTTGAAAAAAGATTGTAGTTTTTGCCCCAAAAGCATTCCGAGAAGCACTAGACAGCATGAGTAAAACCTTTTTTGGTTATGCCCTGCAATAGAGGCAGGGCTATTAAACCTCCCTCAGTTCTACCCACCTGTGCCAGGCAGAGTCATCGTTATTTCAGCGCCTGCCTTCCCCTGATACTGCTGTCTGTGCCATGGGCTGTCGGCACAAGGGACCTCTTGTTCCCCTTGTATGATCAGACAAGCCACGTTTCAAGCCAGCTTACAGCAGAAAGATACTGTGCTGGCCCTGAGAGTTGGGTCTCAGGCCCAGGTCTCCCAACGACTGCCATGTATTTTCTGTGCAGCTGCTGCACAAAGATGTGCTCAAACTAAGGGACGATAATCTTTGCAGGATGAGATCTTAATAAACATGACAAATGTGAGGAAAAGGGCTGCAAGATGCACAGAGAATTATGTGGTGAGTTATGGTCATCTGTGTACAAACTTCATGAAATTATAAATTCCTAGGGTCTTGACTGGATAACCGGATTATAGCATCTGACCTCTGTATTTTTGTCACAATTAAATTTTGCTTCTACTAAAAAAATCTGACCTGACCCAGAAGCACAATACTGTAGAAGTGGGGGAAAGCCCATGTGTGTTTTCTACATCAGAGTATCTACTCTCAAAATGTAATTACTGTTACACCTGTTTAGTAATCATACTGCCGCATTCTCAGAGGCTTCTATCAGGTCATAGTCCATGTGCAGTACCTTTTCCAACATTATTCTCTGCAGTGCCATGTTGCCTAAAACAGCAGATCATACCCGATTTAGTCTGAAGATTATTTAAATAACCAGATGTGGTATGAAGCAGTGACAGTGAAATACTCCTCAGGTATTTTGTCTATTTTTTTCCTATATTCTGGCACTGGAGGTCTGAAATTATTTCAGAGATGGAGAAGAGCAGGGGGTGGTTTCTGAAGAACCCAGCAGCCCCAAGTAGGGCTGGTGCAAGAACATCTGGTCCTTCCAGGTCCCTTCCTGCTCTCAGCAACTTGCTCCTGTTGCTTTCAACTGCTTAGAAGTTAAAAGTTTCCTTCTGACTTCAGCACACAAGAAGCAGCAAGAGACTACTGTCTGTCCACAACACAGCCAAGAGCAAGAAATGAACAAAGACTAGATTAAATTCATAGGACAGCAGTAACAAATATTCCCCATATACACCACATAATTAGGTCTTCGCAGGCTAATTATAAGCTCGCAGAATAAGAAAGTGTAAAGCCACTGTCCAAAGGTAAAAGAAATAAATAATTTTTAAAATGCCATGACAGTCCAGCTGGACAGCAATGCCACCTGCTGGCAGACTTCCCAGCACTAATTAACCAAGAAACAGCAACTTTCTAACCAGGCCTCTCCTGATAAATAGAGATTCCTGACTCTCCTGCTTCCTTTGCCTCCCACCACAGTCACTGCAGAGCGGCCCGCCAACAGAGCAAAATAAACACAACTGATGGTAGCTGTAGTGTTTAGGACCTTATTAGAGACAGCACCCGGGTGCAGCACGCTGGTATCAGAACAGTTATCATCTTAAAACATTGTGTCTCTGCCATCAAAATATACTTATCAGACTGGATATTAATGATGTTCTTCACGCTGCTTGAACAGGCTCAAAACACTCTTCCTTAGAGCTCTCAGCACCATCTCCTGCTCTCCCCTCAGAAAACACCAGATGTTTAAACTCCTTGTGAATCACAATTTAAGACTGAAATTGAACAGGCCAGAAAAAATACCTGCTGTCAACCGCCAAATAAATCATGCACTGTACAGTAATTTTGATGATTCGTTTTGTCCAGAGATGGAAATAGAAGGCTGGGTGTTTGCCAGTAATTTTAAAAAGCAGCTCCTCAAAAACTTCTCACCCTACACCTTCAAATATAACCAAGTAGCAGACTGGAAAATTTTGAGGTGTGCCCAGGACCTCATATCCTTCAGGAGGACCCACTGCCAGTTAAAATCCAACCAAATCCAGCCATTTCATAGAGTGCCCAAATGAGAGTGGAGCTCCCAACGTTGAGAGCTGGGCAGGAACTTTGGAAACTTGTTTTTGTAAATGTGCAGAGCAAAGACCAGGAGTATGTTTAACAGGTACAACAAAGCGTACCAGAGCTCCATCCAGTGGTCACGGCCTCCACCTGCACCTCACCAGGGCAAGTTCAGCAGGAGACCTCAGGGCAAGTTACTTCAGCCTCTCTGACCCCTAATTTTCCCCAGCATATACGGTTTACTCAGCTTTCCCCTCTGCAGGGGATGACTGGGAAGCTCCTATATTCCTGCAGCATGAAACATCCAGGTACATCAAAACAGAACAACTTGCCTAAGCTTAACCAGAGACAATGATGAATAGGTATCAAAATTGCAGTCCTGCTCAAAACTGCAGGATGGTATGTCTAAGTTCAACAGAACAAAGTACTTCCAAGACAAAGTAGTATTTAGTAAGTATTTTCTCATCTTGATCTCTTACAGATTTTTGCATGGGCAAAGGAGTCTAGCTCAGGCAAATCATAAAAGAAACAAGTAACACAGAATTGCATTGCCCATGAGAACTGTCTGAATCACTTAATTGCATCAACCACTCTTTCGTGTTTAGGTTTTTCGTTGTTTTCCCTGCATAAGAAAAGAAACTTAAGTAACTGCATACCATCCCTTTCCAATAACTTTTTAGGCTATTACCAGTTGTATCAATTGTGGATCTATCTTTAGAAATACCTGGTTCCTTTCCTGCATCATGACAATTACTTACAAGATCCACAAGGTCCAAATGAACATCCTCCACCATAAGCCTAATGAAAAACACTCAGCCATTTTATATTTATGCCTGTCTAACTAGAGCACCCAAGCAGGAGGTAGGACCAGCGTGGTAGCAAGGGCTTAAAGAGAAACAGGCACAAATCCTAAGGGACCAAATCTTACCAATTCTGCTGCTTCTGGAACATCATCTTGTAAACAGGATAGAATACTTAGAAAGTACAATGTCAAAGAAGATGAGCATGGCAGCAGCAGCTCAGGGAATATATCCTTCCCCTCCTTCCTACCCCAGTGACTTCTGTTTCTGGAATTTCATTGAGTTTTGTGCGATTCCCAAAATGGAAGATGGTGCAGGGACAGAGAAAGTAGATGTGATAGGGAAGACTGTCACACACAAAAAGGTAGGTTTCACATCTGAAAGACTTCTATTACTCAGCGTTTTAGTAGGAATCTCAACTTGTCCGTCCAGCTAAGCTTCTGCAGCCCCTTCCTTACCACCTCACCTCTGCCCCACTCCATGACTTCTGACAGCAGCTGTCTCCCTCCATCCCTACCTCATACCTTTTCTATCATTCTATTGTTCCAGCTTTCATCTTCCCCCACAACATACACTTTTTTAAGACCTAGTAGCAAGACTCTCTGTCAGCCATTTGCATATCAGGTCGGCATCCCATGCCACCTCACAGTTCCCTTGTGCAAATTTCTTAATCTGTATTTCATCACATTCCTCTCCATCTCTTACCTTACTGTCATAACCTTCACATTTGGTTAAGCTGCCACACTAGTAAGCTGAAGCAGTACTAATTAGGAGCTATGCTTTAATGAAAAGGTCAACAAAATTAACTTTCCTAAGGCAGCAAGGCATGGACAATTATTCTGGCTGTGTGGGCCTGTGGGAGTCTGGAACCTGTTGGCCAGCTGCAAACAGCAGCCTCAAAAAACACAGTCCCGAGAAGATGACAGCGATCTCAGTGCTTGTGGGGAAAAATGGGGGAGGGAAGGATGCAACATGAATTCAAACCTCTTCAAAAACCTGGGAATCTACATGGAGATGGGCAAGAAAGTAAAGGAGACTTATAAAAGCAGCAACTGCTGCAAAGTTTCAGGCAGCACTTAATAACTAAGTGGACAAAAGAGAATAAAAACTTAATCACTGCCTCAGTACTTAAGCAGCTTGGCTCTCTAAAAGAAATGACAGCTTAGAAGTAAAGGCCAGCACAGAAATACTTTAAAGCATCACTAAGGCATATCTAGCATATCAGAACTGAAGAAGAAAAATTCCTCTATCCTGAAACAGCAAAAAAAAGTTGGTTGTTTTGTGGGGTTTTGTTAAAAGAAAAAGTGATCTGACTCATTTTTGTACTATCAAGAATTGGCAACTAGTTTGGTTGGCAACCAAACCATAAGAGGAACCGACCACATCATTTATTAATAAAAGTTCTTTATCTTTTCCATATTAGCATGGAACAGTGAAGGAGTTTTTATGATTGTAGCCGATCTTGAATAAGGTAGCAAAAAGCAAATTATTTCAATTAAGTCTGAGTCTTCCAACCAATGCAGTTCTTTACAAGTGAGATCTCTGGCCTTTTCATTCCTATTTGCTTTCTAACTTCTAAATTTCTACTTTTTTTTTTCCTCCTATATTTTCAGGAAATGATACTATCTTTACATAAAGTATAATCTAGGGAATGGCGAGGATGTTAGTGTCTTCTGAGAGTGTGTTTGGGATTAGCCTTCTTAAGAGAAGTCCAGAGATAAAAGCTGCTTATATTGGCAAGATGCTTTGGCATCTCTAGCTAGAGTTACCAAAGTAGCACAAATCAAAGCATTATCCCCATGAAATGAATGAGGAGGGGTTGGTTTGTTTTTTTTCCTTACTGACATTTCAGAACAGCACTTCCAAAAAAAGCTTCCATCACCACATTAGAAGTCAAGGAAACTCCAGTTCTTACCTATGGGTTTTCACATTTTACATTCATAAAGGTGTAAGGGCTTGTTCTTCTGGATCTGGGCTTTAGCCTCTATATAGAGTTAAGTCTCTGCAACAATTGCAAAATGTTTCACAAAAGAAAAAACAACCTTGAGAAAAGACAGGATTCTGGTATCTTCAGGAGGTTTCACACATCAAAATAGTTTTAAAATTATCCCTCAAGAAATGGTACAAATCTTCAGATTCACTTAGAACACCATGGCAGACACAGACACGGTTTTCCGTTTGTTTGCTCTTCAATGACCTCCCCACACCTGTACCCACTGTACACCTGATATTCTTGTCAAAGTCAACTACCCTTGGCTCTTTTTTTCAGGCATTCCTAAACTGTGGCTCCCAAGGAGCACCTGCTACACAGGGGATTCATGTGGAACTCCCACATCAGGGTTACATACACAGGGGTCTGCTGGGCAATCGGGAGCCAAAGTTCTGGAAGGAAGCAGGCACTGAGTAAACTACTACTGCTATCACACACACACGCTTGAGTTATGCTGGGATCAGCTGTATATCCAGACCTGTTCCATCTCCCAGTGAACTATCAACACACCTGAGGGGTCACTGTCACTGCCTGCCTCGGAGTTACTCCTATGGCTCTTTCCATTAGACTCAGATATGGGGTACGTGCCTTGTAGAGGAAAGTTTGATCAACAGCTCATGGGATCAGAAAGGCAGGCCAGAACTCTATAGTTTTAAGGTCTAGGAACAGCAACTCCAGATGTGGGGGGTAAACTATTTTGAGCTGCCTTTCAACAGTTGATCCAGATAAACAAACAAACCCAGAGATGTTTCCTGCTTCCATTTTGGGATAAAAATCATTCAGCTTCCATTATTGCTCTACAGTATTTTATTGTTACATCTTCTAGTGAGAGAGAGAAATAAACTTTCCAGAGAAAGATCACCTTACAGCAGCCTTCCAGTACCTAAAGTGGGCCCGTAGGAGAGATGGGGAGGGACTCTCTGTCAAGGAATGTAGTGATAGGACTAAGGGTAACAGTTCTAAACTGAAAGAGGGGAAATTTAGATTAGCTATTAGGAAAAAATTCTTTACTGTGAGGGTGGTGAGGCACTGGAACAGGTTGCCCAGGGAAGTTGTGGATGCCCCATCCCTAGAAGTGTTCAAGACCAGGCTGGATGGGGCTTTGAGCAACCTGGTCTAGTGGGAGGCATCCCTGCCCAGGGTAGGGAGACTGGAACTAGATCATCTTTAGGGTCCCTTCCAAACCAAACCAAACCATTCTATGATATCTCAAACTCTGAAAGAAAATAATATATTAATGTATGAACTGTCAAAAAATCGTTTATGTAAAATCATGTTCTATTTACAAAGGTCAACTTGCTCTTTACGACAAGTAAAACCACTACTGGAAAAAATATATAGAAACGCCTCATCTTTCAAATAGACATTTACAAATGAGATTTGTAATTTGAAATTTAAGACAATTGAAATTAAGAGTGTGTTCTGCATGCAGTTAGGATAGAAATTACATTATTGGACTTCAGTGTGTCAGTTCTTATCACTGGCAACAACACACTCTTTAGGCTCTTCTAAAACACAACAGCCTGGCTATTACCTCAGGATCTCAAAAGGAGGACATGGATCTTCATTAACAAGTTACCAGTTACTCTCCATTTTGCCATTAAAAAAGGACATCCCGATTGTCTTCACAGCAGGAGAGTCTGGTCTTGTCAAACTTAGCGTCCTTTTCCCTGAGTTTCCCTTTAGTATTTTGCTAGGCATGATGATCGTTGGCTTGGTATGTTTACAAGTCCTTGGTTTGCACTCTTCCCATTATAAGGCAGAGTTCAGAAATTCAAGGAGTTCTGCACGGTTCCGGTCTCTCTGTAGAGCAGAAAAGCAGAAGCAGTGGTTTTACAGACCTGTACTCAGTGGACAAAGGCAGCACAACCCTGCTTTCTGTGGGGCTTTCACATCTCAGCACACTGCTCAACAAAACACTACCACGTTCAAACAGCTGGATGTGACCAGCTACCGGTTAAGTGTGAGCACCTGCAGGAAGCACAAGGCAGCGGGTACTCAGGAGAGATGCTAGAGGAGACAAGCTGTCACTGTCACTATTTCATGATGTATTTTCTAAGTGGCTCCCTGTAGAGGCTCCGCTGGGTTGTCATCATGTAGCTCAAAGCCTGCTCAGGAGGGAACTCACAAGCAGAACAGAGGCAATTCTCTGGTGTCTGAGGCACTGTACACACAGCAAGTCTTGCACTCTGGGAAGTATTTTTTCTATGCATAAGCAGCAGCTTGCAGCATAATAAAAAGAGAACCGTAAATTTAACTTTTTTGTTTACATAAGAGACAGCTCAAGCAGTCAAAACACTTGTTAACAGTGTTTTTAAAATCAGAATTTATAAAACAATCATCGACTCTTAAAACATTGTGAAGAATGGATGTAGTTCAATTGGGTGTGTTCATGACCATGAACACCAATCAAAACAGGACCAACATCAAATATCATAATACACAGGTTACCGGGATAAGGCTAGAAGCACTCAATTTAACAGAAACTTCAGTGCCACAGGAAGAAGAGAACGTATTTTTGATCAAATTTAACTTGGAATGCTCAGGTCTCCTTTGGTAACTACAGAATAAACTGTTAGGGCTGAATCAGAATCCACCAAACTGCGTGCTTAGTAACATTTTTAACACATATTGCCTAGTACCAGAAGTCCTCTGCAGATCACCCTGAGGTATGGAAACTGCTAGAAAGAGTGAACATATTATTTAAGCGCTGAGTCCAAACACTCATAGCAATAGCACAAAATGCTATTCATGATATATGTTCCTCTGGGTATCTCAGCAAAAGCATTCGGCTGCTTTGAGAGAATGCATGAGCCCGTGGTCCTAATACTATGATTAGGCTAGTCTTCCATGTGTTAGAAAAACACAGTAAAGCAGCAATTACTACAACTGATCACAAGAAGATGAAGACAATTAAAAACAGTGCAAATTAAATCAACAGAGAAAGCCACAAATCAGCTAAACATTACAGACGGAAATTCTAAGAACCTGCACAGGCATCCTTTGGTTTATCTACTCATCCCTGAGTATTCCAAGCCCACTCATAACACAAAACCTGCCAAAAGAATGAGTTAAAATTTCTCAGATGGCATTATAGCCACATTAAAAACTACTATCAATTTACAACTCCTAACTGTAAGATTTGCTCTCCTCCAAAAGCCTACTATTAGGAAAATATTAAGAGAGACATTATTTTTCCTTAGGGATATATAGACTATTTTAACTCTTACCTCTTTATCCTTCTTAGTCTTCTTTATTTTCATCTTAATTTTCTTTCCAGTTATCATGCTGTAGTTTTCATTTTTCTTTTTGTTTTTAAAGAACTGAAATGAGATCACACATTACAAAGACATAAGCTTTAATTTGTAATGTCATGAATCCGAAATAAAATTACAGGCAATAGTCTTTTATGCTAATTATCCAAAACAGTAGATACAGGTTTCCATTTGCTGGTGACAAAAATGGTGGTGTTACAAACATTTTTATAACAGGACAGATTAAACATTTGGATGAGAAATATAATGAGAGTTCAGACTCACACAAGCATACCTTGGAAAGCTGGACCGGTCCTGATTTCTCTTTCTTTTTCTTCTTTTCTTTCTTTTTCTTCATTTTGTTCTCTTTTTTCCTTTTCTACAAGTATGACATATACTTTTATGCTTACAGATACACAAGGGCAAAAAAAAGGAAACCTACAAGTAGCTCTTAACACCCGGGCTAGTCCAGACAGCCACTACTGCTTGCCCTTGCCACCACTGAAAAGGTGGCGAAGCACAGAGAAAGCAATGCTGCAGGGTTAACAACCCTCAGGATCCTGAGAATCAGAAACAGTCTGATCCCTGATTCTCTCTCTTTTAATGTAACCCCAATATATAAAAAGCATTGACAATGGCAAAAATCTACTACTGTCTCTCACTGACTATAAATAGTTTCTTCTATCAGAAATAATATAAACTTATCAAGATTCCTCACTTTTCTTCAGAGACTACTCTGAATTCTAGCTGGACCAGCAATGACTGGTATCCAGCCAAGTATGTGTCAACCTGTCAGCTCACCTGTTGTAACCTTAAAAAGCATGATTCAGATTTACATAGTGACGGACAAAAGCATTACATCTTAAATGACGTTGAAGGTTATTGAAATACAAAGAACTATTTTCTGTTTGTTAACTACTTATTTCTCTTAGTACATGTTTACCTTTTTGTTGTGTTTTTTCTTTTTCTTTGATTTAGACTTCGGAGAATCTAAAACAAAACAAAAATCCAGTAAGTTCAGCATTCTCAAAAAGGCACTTGGTTTTACAGAGAGGGTATACAGAAATGCAAAAATGCAAAACACAAGAAGAAAATGGTTTAATTCAGCTATATATATTAATTCTGGTTGAAATTAACCCTGAGAAAAGCAACACATTAACTTACTGTCCCTTACTGGTCTAATGTGGAAACTGAAAATACCTGATTTACTCAATGATTACTTATACCAATATATTATATTTACTCAATGATTACTTATACCAATATATTATATTACTAGAGACAATATTTCTCTCTTCTTTCTGCAGCTGTGCTCACCAGACTGCAAATATCTCTTTCATAAACTCACATAGAAGGCAACAAAAAGTACAGCTGAAACTGACAAACCACTGAAAATATTATGCTATTCAAGGCAAATGAAAACCTTTTCCTGCTTACTCAACTCACCTTCCAATTTTTACTAAACTTTGTAAAGCAGAAACTCACAAGTTCTATAAGCCAATCATAGATTTTAAAGAAAACATTGTAACTGGTATGTGAGGAAGTTGATTTTGAAGTGCCAACTTTGACTATGGGACTGTATACCTAGGCAGATTGTGAAACGTCTTACTAGTCTTCCAATAGATTGCCTTCAAGCTATCAGCTCTGCGGTTTCTTTACAATAAATTCCAAATAATTTAAAATAAAAGAGAACATTATCAATAAAATAAAACATAACATTATAGTAACATACCAGAGCACAGACAGACTCAAAAGTTAGAAAAGCTTAAGGTAAGGCTGCCCAAACAATCTTCTTTTGGCCTTCTGATGACAAACACAGCAGAAGCATGTCAGAAGATATGGTAATTCTATCACCATATTCAGTCTCTGGGTAACAACGGACTGGACTAAGCACCCACAGGGGATGGTACACCTGGCCAAAGGGTTTTTACAAATACTTGCCAACATCAGGAAAGGTGTACATTCAAGAACAGTGGGTTTTCTTTCAGACTCTGAAAATCAGTACACTATGGTGAACAGACACTTGCCCAGTTTTATCCCTTTGTCCATATCTCTTCCAGGCTCACTTTTTATCTCCCGCCATCCTAACCACAATACCACAAGCCCTAGACGAACTTCTCTAAGACTCTGCACTGATCTGTTGACTTCCTAGGCCAAGCCAGGCCACCTTTTCCTCCTCTTGACTCTTTCCAAGTTGCCATCCCTCACCATCAGTCTGTTGCCATCCTCACTGGCTCAATCTGTTTCAATACTTGGCCACCCTACCTCCCCAGTCTGAGTACTCATTTGCCTGCTTGTCTCCTGCCTGAAGGGAACCTCGTTCCCAACTCCACCTAACAAGCTGCAGTCACAGTTTCTATATCCCAATGTCTCTTTCTCCACGGAACAGTGTGTCCTTTCTGCACGCAAGTTGGCGTCATTTTCCGTATAACCTATGTTACCAGCAAGGCTGGAGAAGGGGGGTGGGGGATACAACTCAGAGAGCAGAAGACAGTTTCCCTCCAACTTTTCAGTTTTGCCAGCCACTGCCCAGTGTCTAACAGCCAGAGTTACAGCTGGACCCACTTAAATAAGAAAAACACAGATTGAAAAATGCCAGCAGGAATCTCCATTTTGTTATCCCCAAGGAATGTTAACCCCATTCCTGCTATAACCAACACATCAGACCAGGGCAACCTTTATCATTCAAGGTCTTTAGCTGGTAGTTAGGAAAGCTATTCCACTGTTCTGCTGCTAGGATGTATTTTTGCTAGATCTAATTCAAATCCCTCCTGCTGCAATTTAAGGTCATTCTTCTTTACTCTGAAAGTCACAGAGATTTTTTTTTTTTACTCCTATTCCATGGTAGCCACTGCCTACACCTATGTATCTATCTTAGCTTAACTACCTCACATCTTTTCTTCTTTAGGTGGAGTAAATTGAGCTATTTAAACATGCCCATGTAGAACATTTTTGCTAGCTCTTCTGCTCTCCCCTGTGAATGGGAAAGCTTAGGGAATTTTTAGCTGTAAAGTTTTACAAAATCTCTGCTTGTGCAGACTGACAACTTGGGCCTAATTCACAAACATTTTTTCCTCAGATACGAGTTTCTTGACACCTCTCCAGAAGATGAATCAGAAAGCATGCCGGGGATGTTCATGCAGTCACTGTCTGACATGACAAATTAATTCTTTTTAGAACTGTTAAGAGTGTATCACATGGGATAAAATTAATTCAAGAAGAAAGGAAAAGCCTCCCAACCAAATTTACAAGTTCATAGATTTGAACATTTTCAGAATATATTTATGTCAGATACATTGAATCAAGCCACTGAAGTATGAAAACAAGTAATATTTCCATACAGATATAAACCCACTTCAAGAGAAGCGGAACTAAGTCTTTGTTAAACTGTGGGATACACAGTCCCGAACATGAGGTCCTGTACCAGACAGTGAAACTTCACCTGACTCTGAAGTTAGAGAGTTTTCATCAGAACTCTGTTCCTTCTGGAGAAATATCCAATATCTCTCCATGTTCTAGCTCACATGAGAGTTCTTCCCAATCATAGTAATAAAAAGATAAAATACACTTCAGTATTTAGCCTAATGCATTATTTTAAAAATAAAATGGCAATTTGGTCATTTTGCCTTCAATGATACCAAATATTTTGACACAGAATATCAAAGTAATGCAGTCTTGATATCATCAGCAATACACTCCCCTGGAGATCACAAGCTACACCCATAGAAAAAAAATCTGTGCTTACTCCCAGATAGTACCTTGTTAAAAAAACCTACTTCAAGTCTTCTAAATAAGCAGCAGCGTAGTATGGAGTGTCTCAATCCTGCATACTTTCATATATGTTCCCACTGGACTCAGTCGTTGGTATTAAAAAACTTCATGTGAGTCCTCCAAGTCAAATGCTTAGAACTTTAAAAGCAAAGCAAGACTAAATAAAAAACCTCAGCACTGATCTAAATGGATGGGTGAAATAGAAAAAGATCTATGTTCACTGTACTTTCAAAACACAGAATTTTAAATATGTGCAGCATTTTGTTACAAAGTAACATTTCTTTGAGTGGCAATTTCTATTTTTAAGTTAATTTCAATTAACACAGGAGCATTGCATACTGATAAATGTCATGTGTCTGCATGGAAGTAGCTTACCTCTGCTACTTGAAGAAGATGACCTTGATGATGAGCGTGATGAGGAGGAAGAAGTAGATGTAGCACTAGAAGACGATGTGGATGTAATGGATGATGATCTGCTTCTACTGCGTTTTCGTTTCCTTTTTTCTTTTCCTTTGGATAACACAAAGCAAGAGGGATAAACCTGCTGAACAACTATGGTCTACCCTTCACAGAACTTAAGCACAACAAACCCCTATTTTGAGGAATCTTCGGGTTCTTTTTTTCCCCTCTTCCAGCATCCCATGGTTTATTGCCATTAGCAAGTGAAAATGCTCAACATCATGGTCAAATATGGTAACTGACACAAAGGAGAATGCATCCAAAGTCACAGCCATTGAAACTGATTAGCAATGCCTTACCTCGGCCTCTCAGATCTTCTTGTGAAGTTGCGCAGAGCTTCCTACTTTTTTCATCCTTCACGTTATCCATATCTAGAGAGAGACAAGAGTACATTCAACATGATTTCCACAATACCTTTGGGAGAAAACAAAGGAAATAAAAATAGTGCAGTGCGGAGAGAGAGAAACACGGCGAGAGCACAGCCCCACCGCCGCTCCTATCAAACCGCATTGCGCCGCGGTGAGGTGCACGTTTAGGCGCCCATCCTCTTGCACCTGGGATCCGAGGCCAAACCCCCGTTTCCCTGTCACCCCCGAGGAAGGTGCCGTTGGTGCGGGCGCAGGGCTGGCTTTGCCGCAGCGGCCGCACCGCAGCCTGCCGCCGGGTGATAGCGTCCTGCCTGGCGGGGCCTGCAGCCGCTGGGAGGACCTGCCCTACACCCCCGCACCGGCATTCACCCACCCGTTCGCCACCCTACACCATCCCCGCCGGTCAGCCCGCAGCCCGGGAGGGGCTTCCCCGCCGGGCCGGGGCCGGGCCGGGCCCGAGCCGCCGGCCAGCACACAGGCACGGACAGGCCGCGCCGCCATTTCCTAAGAGAAGATCGGCTCTCACCCCGCTCCCCCCGGCCGGTCCCGATGCAGCGGCTCGCAAGACCCCCCTCCCTGCCCGACCCACTCCAGGAGCGGGACTGCAACTGCTGCTGCTGCTGCTCCAGCCGCCGCCCGCCCTTACCGAGGGGCGGCCCGGGCCCCGCCGCTGCCGGGCTGCCGACCCGGAAGTAGTAGCCGCTTCCTGGCCGGGGAGCCGGCGGCGGAGGGCGGGAGGCTGGGCGGCCTCCAGCCTGCACTCAGCCGGCACCTCGCCTCGGAGCTACTAGGGGCCTCCGCCTTCCCCACGCTGAGGTGGGCGCCAGGCAGAGGTTGAGGCCAGAGGGGCCCTGCCAGCCCCTCGCCCGCCACCCCCAAGCCCTGCGGCTCCTGCGCGGCGCGGACGGCTGGGCCAGGCACCTCCTGACAGGGAGGGGAGGCACCTGGAATCCTGCCTGACCCGTACCCCGCGCTCGAACGGGAGTTTTGAAGCTCTTGCTGAACCTGGCCTGCAACCGAAGCAGAAGTTGGTTATTCCTTGTACCCGCTCAGAAAATCAACAGCAACTGCCACCGGGCGTCCCCCCTTTCTCTGCCATTAGCCCTAATGGGCTGTAGCCCAGTGCATGGGCTTCCCACAGCTCCCAAGTGCCCTGGGTGAGCCATGTCCAGCTGTGGCTCTGGCAATGGAGAGCCCCCTCCAGCCCAAGCGTCCCCAAGCCATCCTCTTGCTGCGCACCAGTATGCAGACATGGCCTTTCTGCATGTCTTCAGCTCCACACACGCAGATGCAAGTCAAGCAAAGTTGGTTGTAGGTCAATTGAGGGAGCTGGAGTCCTGCCCTGGGACCTGGTTTCCCAGTCCCTCTCACAGTGTGGAGGCTGCTCTTGGGCTGCCTGCAGCAGCACGGTGCTGAGTTGCCCATCTCCTGTGGGAGTTACAGAGCTGAGACGCCCTGTGACACTCAGTGGGTGTTTGAGTTCCCACAAAATGTCCCGGTTTGAGGTAAAATATCACCAATTTTTTTTTCCAGTAATTTCACTTTTCAGCTAAGCCTCTTCTAACTGAACTCTCTGAATGGGAGTCAGATGCTAATGTTTTTCCCAAGATGATTTCCAACACTTTGGGCTTAACCCTGCCAACTTTTCCATTCCCATTTTTAGAATGCCATGTTCTCGAGCATGAAGTAATCATGGGATACTGAAACAATTTCTCTGTTACTGGTCTGAACTGAAATAAATCCAACCTCATCTGAACCCAAACCTGCTTGAAACAGAAATAACATCCTGTTTTGATTCTGATGGATCCTCAGACCTCATGGATCTTCATCTGATCTAGCTTAGCTTAGAATTTACTGAACTTTTACATGCAGCTGCTTTATGATACTCAAGAATAAACCAAAATATCTGTGAAGCACATTGATTCTTAATCTAAAGCAGTGTTAGGGTTTGGTTTTTCTGATTGTAAAACAAGCATCCTGTACCACACATCCTTCTAAAAAGGAATCTAGCCAAAATGAATATATGCCACACTCACTCCAGAAGGATGGTGAAATTATTTATTCTTAATTAATTTACAGATACAGTGAATGGCATTTGGCTAGAAAAATGCCTGTATCTTAGTAAGAGATATTCAAACAACTACAAACTGTCAATAAATACATTAAAAACATACTGTATGCTGATATAGAAATACCCTATGCTCTTTTGGTTACTTACCCAGTACAGTATTATTGAAAAGTTTTTTGGTGGTTTTCATGCAACATCAAAATTCTTCTTGACAATTCATGCTATACAACATCTTTTTCTTTATTAGTAATGGGATGAAATTTAAAATCCTGTTTACAAGTAGTAAAAAATCGCTGAAAACTAACATAAATCTATAAATTGTTGTATTAAAAAGAAACAATTTAAAGAAGGTTGCCTTTAAAAAAAATATTTTTCAACTAATTTTTTATAAAACAGGCAGTATTTCAGAAGGGATGGTTCCATCCCCTGTAATGAATCGTTTGTGCTTTGAAATTTTAAAAGGAATATTCATGGCAAAAAAATAAACCCAACTGGTATGTAGAGGAGAGGTTGCAGTACAGACTGGCTAAAACTGAACATGCTTTCAACATCTGTCCAGGAACACACTAAACACTTATCCACATCACTATGCCATCACCTACTATAACAATTAGAAATGGAGTGTTAATAATACTTAGCTCTTTTCATGCTCAAAATTCTTCACAAACATATACACAGTCCTAGCGCTTCTGCAAGTATTATTATCCCCATGGGGTGGTGGAGGTGGAGAGGGCTGGGAATTTGCCAGGATACAGACTGCATCCTTTCCCTCTTGCCTCCCTCGATTCTCTAAGTTCTTTATCGCTTTCTGTATTTTACACTCAATGTACTGGGAGTCCCAGGAAACATGGGCGGTACGTTTCTGTCAGTTATTAGTGGTCATTATGCAAGTTGTGCCACTTTGAAAGTTACATGACAAATTTTAAAGTAATAATTAACACAAAGTCCACATCCGAGGCTTGGGACATCCTAAAATGCCACATCATTGTCAAACCAAGCTTGCTCTTCCTGTAATGAAGTGTTAGGGACATGAGGCCTAATTCTCTCTGCTGTACAGCCAAATTGACTCTTAAAGTTAGTCATGGCTGTGTAAAAGAATAAAATCTGGCCCTCACTGTCTGTCCCTGAGAACGTGGAAAGCCCCTACAGTGGCCCAATACATGCTGACATAATACAACAAAAAGGACATCTAGATCAAAACGAAGATTTCGGATGTAGCTAACTCACCATAAGGTACAGATAACAAAGGTCCCTTCCCTCCCGCCCCTGAATTTGAAAATATTTGTGTCTGAATTATGTCCTAGAAACCATGTGGGAAAGTAAATGCCTAGCAACGAGATTGCAGATACGAAATGCGGTATTCTGCCTTCATCTTAGTATCAATCCCCAAATCATATTGTTTCAGTTCATATCAACATCCTGCACGGAAAGGGCATTTTTTGTTTTTGCCACATTTGCCCTCTTGAATTTTATACCTTACACCTTGCAGTCTGTGCCCTGTTTTGATTTTTATCCTGCCTAGTTTACTCTTACCCTAAACCCAGCTTGGTTTCTTGCTGCCTCCTGACCAGCTGCGGGTTCGCCCTGCCAGTGGGCTGCGAGAGCAATGGGCAGCGTTGCAGTGTTTCGCTACCTGATCCGTGAGAGATGAGAGACACAAAATTCTGTCACTTGTAATAACAAAATGACTGAGTGTGCAAAATTACATCCCTCCCACAGGCACCCAAAAGGCTTTAAAAAGGCACGTGTGTTCTTTGTCACTTGTTCCTCAGTGCCTGATCTTGATGGTTTTAGCGCGTCTTCAACAGACCCCGTACAATGCACACGTTCCCCTGCAGTATGGAAGGATCTTGGAATAAAAATTAAGATCTTCAGACGTAGTTTCTAGTCAGCAGTTGTTACTCAGCAGCTGCCTCACCCTTTTACAAGCACCAGAGCTGCGCTGCCTGGGAGAACCGAGTTCTTACAGCAACCTCACTCCCTAATCCATTTTCCCTCTTTTTTCCCAAACATCCAGATTTCTAGCAGAGGGGAACAGTGCATGTTACGCGGGCTTTTTCCCAAGCAGATATCCAAAGCTCTTCCTGCCTTTTGTAGAGCTGGTAGGTCAGAAAACATCTCTTTTGTGCAGATGTGGGAGCAAAAGTACAGGAATTTTGCCCCTCTTCTTCCAGCAGTGCAGCCAAGAGCTGGCAGGCTGGCCAGGTACCCTGCTTCTGGCCGTGTCCTGAGAGGTGAGAAGCACCTGCAGCTTCTTTTGATTTCAGACGGGGACTGTGGATGTTTATCACCAATGGAAATCAGTCCCAAGGCACTAGGCAGGAATGGAAAGGACATAACAAAGCTATTGTGACTTGGGGGTACCCTGTACAGCTGAAATACCAGGCTAGAAAAGTAAGAGGCACTGTCATTTTCCTATGCGCTTTCTGGAAAAAAAACATAATTAAAACAAACATTAAAAAATGATGCAAGATCCCTGCCTAACTGAAGCCATTCTTCCCACTTCAAAAATCCAGGAGATGGAGGGATCAAGATACATTGATTAAAATGTGCTGAGGTTGAGGCGTTTCCATTTCAGACAGCTGAAACGCACTCTCACGCTTGGGCACGGCTTCAGTTCTGTGTGAGGGAGGGGAGCCCACAGGCCTGCCTGGGCTCCGGCTGGGGGTGTGTCTGTTACTGGAGGAGTCTCATCTCCAAATGCCAGTCCAACGATGGGAGCCAAGCATTCCCCCCAGCCTGGACTGAGCCAAGTCTGGATCGAATGCACGTTCACATCAAATTGGACTTCTAGTTGCCTTAAAAAAGCAGTCTTGGAAAAAAAGGTTAAAAAAGGAAAGGCTGAGGATTTGGCAATTCATTGTCTGTTACGCCGTCCAAAAGCCCCAAGACATTATCAGTAGTAGCTTGACTAATGGCAATTTACTATGGCATGGCTGGTAGTCACCAAGAAAGCATTTCTTAAAGGTTAAAGCAGTCCTGTTGATCAGTTATGTTTTTCACAATTCCTCCAGATCTGTTAAATCCACAACCACTTTCAAAAACAGAGTGTCATCTTTGAGGTAAGTGTTCTTTGTGTTCTCTAGGACCGTGTGCGGCACAAAGCGTGGACACCCAGAAGCAATATTCATTTCTCCGTCCGGCCTTTTGAAACTGCTGCTATTGGGGTCAGCTCTAAAGACTTCCACGATGTGATTTTTTTTCCCGCTTTGGTCCAAAAGCATAAGTGTAACTTTTTGCTTGAAAGGCCACAGTAGCAGCGAGTCGAACTCCCCCCTCATCACTACGAAGTAGAGAGAGACGTGTGTTCCCTTTCCGGAGCCGTCCCCGTTCAGGTAGGCTCTCGCACATAACCTGTACCCGCAGCGGCTGGTGTAAAAGGGCTGGCTGAATATGGAGAGGACACGGCCTTCCACCGCCTCTTTTTTCTTCATCTTGTAGTCCGTGATTTTCCAGATTAACTTCCCATTGTAGCACGTGCCTTCCAAGAGCTTAAATCGTTCTTCGTTTTTATTGAGCTGCGCTTTGTGAATATTGATCTGGAGATCGTGTTTGCTGGACTGACCTTCCAAAACAACTGGAGGAAAAAATAAAACAGACACACACACTTGGTAAAAAAAAACTGTCGGAGCACTGGATACGAAGAGCAACCAGTCTTGAGCTGACAACACTGAGCTACTCAAGCCCAAGTACAGGCTGTTAACTGGTGTCACTACACTTGTTAACTTTTTTTTTTTTTAATTGTAATTGCAGCTTGTAGTTTAACAAGGAAAACTGGTAACTACAAACCAGATTAATGCCCGATGATGGATAGTACCACTGCCTCCATCACAGCGACCAGCCTGACCAAGGCCTGCTCTGTGGGCCTGCAGTGCCACAGGAATCCTGGAGACATTGAGGAGGAGGGGAAGGCTGGAGGATGCAGCGCACACTGTCACGGCTTGATCTTAGAAAGCAAGAAAGCCCTTTCTGCCTAATAGCTGCAACTGACTGACTATAGGACCAGAGGCTCTACCTAGCCCCTAGCGAATCAGCAAAAACCCCACACCCCTGCAGAAAAGAAATGAAAAGTCCCAACCCACCCAAGCGCTGATCATATGTCTCCATCAGGGCGATCTTCTGTTTTACATTTTCGATTGTGTCAAACAGGGGTCGCAAGTCTAATTTGTTTTGCTGCTGGTTTGCCATCTGTATCAGCTGTTTCACTTGTGATTCCAGGCGTGCAGACTTATCCAGGTGACTGGCCAGAGCCTTCCCAGTTCATGCCATTGGAAGAGGGTGCACACCAAGACAAAAGACATTCATAAAATTAGCTATTTCATTTGAAATAAGATAAAGAAGCCTTTAGCATGTCAGCAATATCAACTATATGGTGCATTTGAAAGCACTCTGCTGGCTTAGGAACATATCCAATTGTTCCTTTGCAATTAATTCAGCATTTAGTGACTGAGAAGCCATCCTTACTCAGATCTATCTGCACTCCATCACTTCATTCAACTGATTATTCAAATTTACACCTGCGTATTTGCCATGGGGATCTGGCCACGAGAATGTATACAGTGCTTTTTTGCCCAGATCAGATATCCAAACTTCTTTATTGGTTAAAATGAAAAGGCAATTCTGTATTGTAAAAAACCCTTGGTGGGTTTGTGAAGTGTCTGGGAGACAGTATTTTTTTATTGCCCTGCTATTAATAACAACTATTACAGGATAAACACATTTAAGGATACAGGAAAGCAGTTGGCCAAAAAAGATAAAAATAATGTCTCACCTGTGTGCTTACCATCAAGTTGCTATTTTTACCAAACAGTTGTGTAAACTGTCTGAATTCTCTCTCACACTTTTTAATGGCCTCTGCTAGCTGCTGGATTTTAATCTCCTTACATTCCAGGCTCTTACACAGGTCAGATATCTACAGATGGAAAAAAACAGAGTAAAGATGCTAAGGCACACCAAAATATACAATGATCAAATTAAAACAAATGTGACCATATAGGAGATAGTGTTGAAGTTTACAATGCAAAGCCTTTAACTTAGCTAGATATAGCACTGCTTAATTCACAATTTGTGGATAAGCACCAGCAAGAGTGCAACATAAGGTAATCCTATTCTTTAATAGATCTGTGTGGCAACGTGTAAAAAGACTTGTATTTCTCATCCCTGCCATGATGATCCATTCAGGGGATAATAGATACTTAAGTTCACACAAGTTCGTGTGTTTATATGTGGATGTATATACTGCTACATTGGTTTTTTTTCCCTATAGTATGGTCTAACCAGCAAAAGAGATGAGTCAGTGAGTAGTACGAACTCCAAAATCAAATTGTGGGATTTCAGGGCACTTATTTTTAGCATAAACAAGCAGAAGAGTAGGTCAAACATCAGTCTGGATGGATTCACCTCAACAGGACTGAGCGTACACCCAGTGTCACCTGCTGGGAGCTGCAGAAGCCATCACCGATGGAAAGGTGCTCGCGACTGGCTCTGCACTACTCCATGCTGCCTCTACAGAGGGGGTGACTGGGGCATGTAAAGTCTCCTTTCTGGAGCAATCTGAGCAGCCACTGAAACATTAAAATGCTCTATCTCCAAACCTTGTATCCACAGTAACCAGAGACCAAAAGCAAATGAGGTGAGCGATGGCAACGAGCCTCCCACCATGCTTGGTGGAGAATATACGTGCCTGAGCATAGAGAGGTTTCCATCTAATTGACTGACTTTGCTAGAAGGGCTTATTCTGACTTTTGAGGTGTGCAAAGATGATAAAAACAGTCTTTTAAAATGTAGCTGAGCTAAAGCAGGCAACAAATGCAGAATCTCGTTTCATCCTCCAACCGCTGAAGAGTGCTCGTTAAATATGACTTAGACTTACCTGTTCTTCCAACCGGGAGTTCTTGTCTAAAATCTGCAGCATGTGTTCCCTCAGGGCGCCGTTTTCATGTTCGGCAAGTTTCCCTCTTTTAATCTTAGTGAGGCAGAGGGGGAAGTGAAAGAATAAAATAATAAGATACGCAGATTTTTGATGCTGTTAGTAAAAAATTTATTGATTTTTTTTTTTAAAAGACATTTAAAATGTCTGTTCTGTGCTTTGAAAGTGAGGGAATGGCAGTCCTGATACTCTCATACAGCATCTTAGCCAATACTAGAAATGGTTGTGAATGAACAAAAAAAGTGTCGTTTGTTTTTTTTTAATTACTTTGGTTTGGGAGACAAATTCCAGTCCCAGTACAGAAAAAGGTTTGTAAAACAATACCTTTACAAGACAGCCGTACTGCTTATATGGGCAGTCCACTTCTGCCTCAGGACACACAGCGTGGTGCTTCTCAATCTGCAGGTATTAACAAAGAAACTTGCAATGAAATGAACAGTAAGTAACTTGCCACACAAATAAAATCTCAATGCCTGCATAAAGGGCGAATAAGGGCCAATGTCAAGACAGCACCAACCACATAAATAGGAAAATGAGTATTCAGAGTCAATAAGCAAGCCAGATGTTTCTCCATACTGCAAAACGCCAAGGGGTTGCAGTGACCCTCACTTCTAAGGTGGGCCATGTATCCCTTTTGGGACCAAACAAATAAAATACTTAGAGCAATGAAGTTTTATTGGCACAGACCAATGTGGCCTGCAACGTAACTTTCAGTTTTCATAAATGTCCGTGACCTGCTGAATGACAGTATATGAAAAAAATAATAGTACCTCCTTTTTCAGAATTATTTGTGAACAGTTTTGGAGACAAGGCACAGGATAATCAGGGCAGTCATTTTTCTCATGATTCTGGATGGAAAAAAATAACAAAACAAGGAAATTATTTGTATTTTTGCAAAGTAGTATACGAAGAGGAAGGTATGCAAAAAGTAATCCCAAACGTACACATGCAAGCCCCATATCACATCATTGTTCATAAGAGAGCAACAGTAATTGGATTACTTAAAGTACATTTATTATACTTTCTCCTTCAACTACTCAGCCAAATTTTGTTTCAGGAGTTGTTATGCCCCATTGCAATGCTGGAGACTTTTCACTCAGCAACATTAAGAGGAAACAAGTGCTATGGATTCAGAAGGAACATTTTATAATCTTACCTTTATGTTAATTAACAGCACGTATTTATTACAGTACTGACACATTTCTTCTCGAAATTTACAGTGTCGGCTCAAATGCTCTTTCAAGTCTTTTCGAAGAATTTGATCACAACATCCATCATTAGTGCATTGCACACTTTCAAACAAACACTGCTGAAGATGCTCCTGCAACACGCAAAAGCAAATTAAACCTTAAAGTATTTCGTCGCGTCTCCAGTTGACCAACAGACCCACAGAAACATTCAGCAGTTTGGTAAAAAAACAAAACTCCATACACTCTTTACTCTGTACACTTTCTCTTTTTCCAACCTCAAAACTATAGCGAATGTGAAAATTTGGAGAGTCCTTTGTATGAGTTCCACTTTTCATTCAATTGACATCCCCCAAAAAGGCCCAAATGGCCAGTGTGTCTTGGCAAGATTTCTTGAATCAACCATCACTTGGTGCCTAAGCAAAGAGAAGGTATGTATAGACACTATGGATATACTAAAGCTACATAGAGCAAACGGTTCTTATTAAACAAATAACCTAAAGCAAAGCTGGAACAACCTTACAGCCATAATATTTTTGAACTTGTTACCTACAGTGTATAGCTGTAGTCATAATCTATGTACTGAAACCACGTTGCTACAATAACTCTGAAGTTTGAAGACAATAATTGGAATTTGGCTTATAATAAATACACAGAGTTTGCATAAAAATCAAAGCCTTCAAAATTTGATCAAGCCAACTAACCTGATACCGTCCCAGAATTATTTTTGAATTGCAATCAGGAATGTTTTTGCAGAACACATGCAAGTTGAGAACTTCTCTTTTACAGCAGTTGTCTTTGAAAACCTGTAAAGGAAGCAAAGCAGCCCTCATATGCAGTCACGTAGGATGTAACGAAGAATATAAAAAAGCAAAACATCACAACAAATCTTTTAAGCACGCAAGTGTAGACTCCATAACTGTAAGTTTCTTGATAATTCATATTGAAAATGTGTACTAAAAATATAAATTAAAACGTATATGAATTTTGCAATAAACACAGGGTTTCCCCCCCATATAGTTATTCCACGGATGCTGATGCATCCCACAGCCAGCAGGATTAGTAGCTCAGGAGCTGCAAAACTGCTGCCAGAGCCTGCCTGGATCTGGAAGGAAGCAGCTGGAGCTGATGGGCCCCAAAGACCAAACCAGCTCTGTCCGTGCAGCTCCGATGCTGAAGCACACAATACGCCTTTGGGATGGAGATGTCGCTGAGGTATCCCTTCTATATAGACCCTGAGAAACAGCATCATTCCCAGTCGTGGATGCAGAAGCAAATTAACCCTCCAGAGCAAACTTCCAGTCTTATTTAGAGATCTTCCTATAATGAGCATTATAAAGCTGCTCACTGTTGCACTACTGCCATCAAAATTTACACAAAGTAGAAGACAGCGAATGAAAAACAAAAATCACGTGGACAGCCTGATTACAACTTCATTTTCCTATCAGGAGCAGGACAGAGAAGAAGGAGACATTTGATTTCACTAGAAGATTCATTCTGGCAGGACCAAGTATGTAGCATATTTATATGCCAAGACTTGAAAATAATGATAAAAGAATCCATTACAAAAAAAAAAAAAATCAGTTTGCAAAACAGGAAGCACGAACTTATCTTTTCCTCTAAAAAGATACACAAAGGTAAATTTAGTCTGCAGGGTTAATGAGATATAATCAAAATAGTTAAGGCAGCAAATTATAACCGAGTCAAAACAAAGACAATCAAATAACCAAGGTTCCCCAGTAAGATGGGCTATTAAAAAGACAAGACAATAAACTCTCCACTAAAAAAAGACATCCGATGACTAGGGAAGATTTAAAACTTCATGAAACTCTTTGACAGTTTACAGGAAATATAAAGACTAAAATGAAATAAGTTCAGAAAATGAAGTATAAAATAAAGCTTTGGTTATACACCCATACTTCCTTTCTGGGGGAGCACCACTGAATACGCCGCTTCCCTTAGCACCACTTCAGAGGAAAAAACTGCTCTTCCCCTGAGGACTAACAGACTCCGAGCCACCTTGTTCTCAGCTCTCTTGCTTTTTCCAAGCAGGTGTTGACTGCTGGAGAAACTGCACCTACAGCCACTTACCTCGTGCATTTTTATTGTTTCTTTGTCGACAGGACAGGTGGGTACTGCACTCAACTCTCTAGATCAAAAGAAGAGTCGTGTTAACTCACAGAAAACTTCATTTCTTTTACAAAATTGGGCTATGCTAGAAACTGACTCTGGCAGAAGTCAGGACTAGATACCATAAAAACAAAAAAAAAGTGCTGCGAAGACGCTTTCATCCAGCTGCACAGCCAAATCCTGCCTACAGCTCTAAGAGGATATTAAGCTGTGGCAGTGAATGTGTAACAGAAAGCAGAGTTTGTCCTACCAGTGTTAATAAGGTGTTTTTTAATTAAGAGGACTTTGTCATTCTCTGGCCATCTCTGGCTCACAAATGCCACATCTGATAAAATCCCATGGTGT
This sequence comes from Gallinago undulata, assembly GCA_026546715.1. NCBI lineage: Eukaryota > Metazoa > Chordata > Aves > Charadriiformes > Scolopacidae > Gallinago > Gallinago undulata. The sequence goes on from JAOTQQ010000023.1 coordinate 24,235,379, forward strand.
GCACTAAACCCAGCCTTTGCCCAGCACAAGCAGCACACTCCCTGCTACGCCAGTAAAAAAAGAGCTCTCGGCTCCTGTCTTAACAGGATTCCAGAAGTCCTGTGATAGAGGACAATAAAAAACTTACTGAGGCAGTGCAAAAGGGAGGCAAAGCAGCAAACATGAAACATATGAAAACTGTGAAAGGTAAATGGCAACATCCGTCCACGTAACCAGGCTCCTCTGCAGCCTCCCTGGGCCAAATCCTGCCCTGGGATACACCAAGCAGTATGTAACATATCGCCAGACAGCTCTGCGGGGTAAATCCCAAGCGGATGGATGCCAGCAGCCTTGTGATCTGACTCTAGTACCAGGTAAAGCTAACATCAGTCTTATAACTCCACTAAAATCTACGAAATTATAGAGAAGCAAGTGTAAACAGCTTAATCTAACCACCGGTGCCGATACCACGAAACATTAACGCAACAAATTCAGCACAATGCGAGACAAACAGACCGAAATAGCATCTCACACAGTGGTGCTTTAGTTTATATCAACAATTTCTTCATGCTGACTTCCCTGCAGTTACCAAAGCATCCCTCACCAGCAGCGGGTAAGGTCTTTAAAGCCACTGTTAAAACACTGAGATCAGTCACTGAGACAGAGTTCTTTCCATCGACTCCTTGGGCGTTTTATTGAATGGGTACTAATATTATGGGACTCACCGCTGATTTACAGGAGGCGTTGACTTCTTTTTAGGAAGGGGAGGAGGGGGAGCTTGCACTGACCTCAAAGAAAGAATGCACTGCTGGCAAAATCGGTGGCCACATCCCGTCTGGTGGGGGTTGTGAAGGACGAGGTGGCAGTAGGCACACTTGTACCGGTCTTCCAAGGTTTCGACAAACTTGTAGTCGGCGTCAGGCTCGAAGTCCAGAGAGATGGCGCTGGCAGAGTTCTGGCGCGTGAAGATGCCCGAGAGACCAGCGGGTTCGTCACAGGCCATGGGAGCTGCACTGGGAACCAGACGGAGGGAGAATCCTTTTGAATATTGAGCGGCAGTCACGCCGCCTCAGCTGCCCCCTGCAGAGGCTGCTGCTGGCAGGAGGGGCTTCATTTGCAGCAGGGTGCGATGGATTTCGGAGGGAAATTCACTGCCATCTATGGAAGAACAACAAAATGCCCAGAGAGACACAAAACAACAGTTACACAACAAGCACCGAAGCACACTTCTTTGGAAATGAGCTCCATAATCTGAAAATTATTCCCCAGAATAGAGATTTTTATGTTTTTTTTAATTTTCTCACAGAAGCTCTTAGTCTTAAAAAAATTTCAAGAGTCACAGTCACAGCTGAGCAAAGCAGAGGCCAAATCTTGGCCCTAACATCCACCAGGAAAGTCTGCACTGGACGTAGAGGCCACCCACATGACTTCATGAGTTCATTGCACTGGTTCAAGCAAGAGACAGCTTTGTGGTTTATAGCAAGGTGGTTTATATTTAAAAAAAAAAAAAAAAGCAGAAAGGGGATTTTACCTTCAGTTTAGGTGTTACAGGAGTCAAAGCCTCTTAACTTGACATCTTTCTTTTCCCAGTTGGTCACTCATTTATAGCAGTAAACTCTAGTCCTATTTTTTCAAAGTTTTATTTAATTATGTGCAAGTTCTTGGCTGTATTAATCCTACCTGAAAGAAACAGTGGGGAGAAAAAAAAAAAAAAAAGGAAAAATTGCAATCAGAAGTGTGACATAAGTTTTTCCTCTCAACCTACCAAAGCTCATACAGAGCACAGCATACAATCTTAGTTTTCCACTAGGAAAAATCAGCAGTATTTGTTTCCAGCCGTAACTCACAAACCTTGAAATTTGCCACCAGTCGCTCAACCTTGCGGTAGTTTTTTTTTTTTTGCAAGTAGCTCAAGCCCTAGAGCCACTCTGGTTTTCATTTCTTGCGGCTTTGCACTCAGAAGACGTTTTTTCCTTACAGGATGTGTACAAAAGCACAATGCAGCTGAGCTCTCTCAGATCATTTCATGGGGGAAGTGTTCGATTTTATAGCTGTGCTGTGGGATGCTATTTCTCCTCTGTGTGCATCACCTTCCCTGTCAGTCACTCGTGTCACTCTTACTGGCATCAGCACCTCTCCGAGAGCTCTGACTCAGCTCCTATAAGGTCACCGAGGGTATCTGCTGCTTTGGTAGGGAAGCAGGGCCAACACATCACCACTAATAACCTTACACCAGCGTGAATCAGGATGCTGAGTGCTGAGATACCACCCTACATCCCTTCTGCAATGGATTCCTGGCCCATGAAAACAGCGATTAGGTCTGTGCTATGCAGAGCCCAAGCACTGCCACGGACCTCCTGGCCTTCAGACAGCAACATCCATTTTCCCTGGTACTTTAAAATCTCATATTGGGCAAGGAAATCCTGCTGACAGGCAAAGTACCCAATTCAAAACCAAGCCAAAGCACTTAAGCAGCAAAAGGGTATTTCACAACAAACACTTATGTGCTCCTGTAACTCAGAACCCTTGTTGATGGTTCTACAAGGTATTTATCTGCGTAGCTTGCAAGAGCCTCCCTGCCCTCCACCAGGCTGAATGTCAGACTTGCTTCAGCACGGCCGATCATCTAAAGCCAGTAACACCCAGGAATATGAGCCCAAATCATACTCCCAAGCATAACGACTTAGTATTCCAACTGGAGTTTGCAAATTACCCTTTTCAGTCCCTCTAAACGAATAGCCTTCTGCTTTAAACCAGAAATGCTCGTCTATGTCGCTCCTTTCATTTTTAAACAGCTGACCTGTTCTCCTCTGAAAAGGGGGTTCCTGGTTCTCTGAAGCTTAATCAGGAGCAATTCTGTTTTCCTCACATCAACCAGAGATGCCCAAATGCAGTCCAAGGGATTATCGGCCCCGTTCCTGGGCTGCCTCGGTAGCAAAGGCCAGCAGCAGAGCGTGCCTGCTGCTTCAAAGGCAGATGGAGAGCTGCCACCGTTAACTTCCACGGCAGAGACTACCTACAGGACGAATTTCCAACAAACTCATTCTGTTGTCGATCAGCGAGAACCCCAATACACGTTTCCTTCCTCTCTTTTATTAGTGTGCTCTCCCATTTACATGGCATCCAATTTCCCGAGTCCTGTTACACTCCAAGACTTGCATCATCTGATGGTATGGTTTAACAAGTAAATGCTGCCCTCTGTAAAAACATGCAAAAAATAAATAAATCTGTGTTTTACCCATTTTTGAATCTAAGGGTCTACCTTAACTCCTGAAGTACTTCCAACAGGAGTGAACAATGCTACAAATGTTTTAGCAACAAAGTTATGGCATGTGTTAAGAAGAAACGCAGTCACCAGCCCAAAATCCCATCCAGAAATGCCTTCAGAGCTCTCGCCACTAATTAAATCGCCCACGTTCATTCCCATTTCCTTCTGCAAGGAGCACTCTGCTGTGGTACAATCCCTTCCAGCCCTCTTGCTGAAATGAGAGCCTTTATCTCCTTAAATGCCCTCGTGCCACACCAACATCCCCAACCCAGATCCCGTTCCTAAAAAAAGAGACTCTCAGCATCTCTATGAAAGTGCCTCCTCCCCCTCAGCCTCGCTCAGGAGCTCATAGCACGGCTGAGGGCACCTCAGGACACAGGAAAGGGCACTCGAGGAGAGCCTGCCTCCTCAGAATGGAAACCTCTGGGTTTCCAGAAGACGGGGGGCGGAACACACGTTTGCCACAGCTGCCCACCTCATAGGGGGTTTGCCAGGGGGTTTGCAGTGGTTCTGCTGGCCCCAGAAAAGGGGCCTGAGCATGGTGACGCCTCCCCTGAGCTGGAGAGGTGCCCGTGTGAATCAGGGCTGAGAGGAGCCGAGGAACCGCAGCCCTGTGCCAGACCTACCGCCGGGCAGCGCCGGGCGGGATGCCATCCAAACCATGGCCGGCGGCACGGAGTTCCCGGCCCAGCGCCCAGCAGGGGCTCAGGGCGGATTGCAGCAGCTCTTCTTCCTTGCGGGGCTTCCAGGACCCGCACTCTCTGAGCTGAAACCAAAGGGAAACCGTCAGGAGGGGTTGGAAAAAGTGCTTTTTTTGTGACAGCAGGAGCACACGCCGACAGTGAACTGAATCAATTTCCTGCTTACGCTGATGCCCGGCCGGCATAGGAGCCACGGTACACTTTCACTTCTGCCTCTTCACGGCTAAAAGCAACGGGAAGGCACCCCTTCTTTGTGTTCACCCTGATTTTTCAGCACGTGTATGAACTCTAACGCTCTTTTAAAACATTAGAGCGTGGCGGGCTCACGTGGCATAACGAGGCTCTTGGGGCAGATGCACCACACACACGGCAAAGGGGGTTTTCGTTGCAACTCCACTGCAACGGCACACACACGCGCACAAAACCCCAGTCTCTAGTCACTGAAAATCTACACATCAAAAAAAAAAAAAAAAAGCATTTCCTTATATTGCAATAAATGGAATTAATTCTGACCACGCATAGAAAAGCAGGACGAATCACTAGAAGCTAAGCCCAGGCCCTATAAACAAACAGGTACCAAGGGGTGGGAGGTCAATGGCAGCACAGGACAAAGAGGTCCCACCTGCCCCTTCCCACCATCTCAGCATCCCAGCCCTGCCCGCACCACCACCAGCACACACAGAATACGTGCAACGCCGTACCACATTGAACAGCTGTGGACAGATTAACTTTTTTTAGCCACTAAAACATACTTACCACACACAGAGAAAACCATCCCCTATAATGTGGCTGCTCTTTTTAAAGAGAATATGTTTGTCCTGTTTTCTCTCCCGTGAACCCAAGTCCCCCTGAAAGGTCAGCAGATTAATTACCCCACGAGGTACGAGCGCACCACCACAGCAGGCTGCAGCACTGAAACCTCCAGGACGGCAGATCTGAGACACGAGCACTGACCACCACCACGTCTTTTAGACTCACAGGGGCAAATGCGTGAGTTGTTATCACAGATTTGGTCATCACGTATGGACAAGACTGGATCCTTGGTCCTGCTTCCCAGCAAATGGGTGCGGAAAGCCTGGCTTCTGCCAGGTTCACTGTGTGAGGGAAGGGTAATGCTCAGCTGCCCCCCAGGATTGGTGTATTGCTCAGTGAAAAGCACTGTGATCACTCCCTTACTTCTCATGCTTCCATGAAGGACATACAACAGAGCATAGAAAAAAAGCCATACGTCTACCTTCCTATACACCTAGCTCTGGTGCAGCACTATTGCTTTGCCCTTAGGCACCTGGGTGGGACAAGTCTTAGAAGATGCCCTGTCCCTCCCTCTGAAAATTATCTACTTTTTACAATACATCATAACTGGAAGCCTGTCTTATGTCATGGTGGGGAAAGTTTTGTCAAATTTAGAAGCCTAAGATCAGTTCACTCCATTGGGAGATGACAAACAGGAATATGATGGAGGGAACATACCTTGCATTAAAATGAGCCTCTCCAAGCTGCCTTATAAACTAGGAAGACTAGCTGCCTTCAGTATTTTTGAATTAAAATATAACAAAGTTATATGATTTACTACTAATATAAGCTCATCCACAAATACACTGCATTTTGGGGACAAGAAATATATGCCCCAATTCTCAACATCAGGAGTGGAACAGGTAACAGAGTCTTCTAAAGAATGACTAAAAATATCTATATGGTTTGAAATACATATTTAAGATATAGCAGATTATACAGAGTCATGAGAAAACAGCAGATGATGACATGTAACATCACTGAGGGATCGTCCTTGTCTCTTCCAGCCCAGGAAGTGACAATACTTCGACTGCTGATAATGAAATGCACTTCAGAATCCCCATAGGGGAGAAGGACCCCGGCTGCATCATTTGTGCCCCCCAAGCCCAGAGGCTGCGGAGGGAAAGGATCCCCTATTGCCCCAACAGAGACCCACCACTGAGACTCAGGGCTCGCTCCTGCTTCACCTGGCAGCAAGTCAGCCTCAGGAGATGCTCCATCACTTAAAAACCGTGGTGTGGTGACCAGCTGGTACCCAGGAGACAATATTTCTAACAGCAATAATTTCCTATTGGAAATGTGCCCGAGGCCCCACAGGGGACGTTGCTGCTGAAGGCAGCAGAAGAAAATTTGTTTTCTTTTGTATATAGACAATATTATCCCATTCAAATTCCAGTATTACCTTATTCTCAAAGCACAGTAAAGCCTTACTAAACAAGCATCAATTTGCTGATTTCCATAGGCAAATTTTCACTAAGCAGAGTAAGATGGTAGGGTTTCCTTTGCATAGAGTTACAGTCAAGGAGTACAATAAATCCCCATAAGACTAGACTTCATTGTTTTTTTAAAGCATAGATTACAACATAGATAGCATTTAAAAAAAAAATAATTAAAAAATACACTCTTACAACTAACAAAGTGTGCCTGGTGCTGACGTACCTTAGATTTTATGCACAACTTGCTTATTGGCTACATCTGCTATTTTCCCTGGATCTCCCAATCATTAATTAATTTTATATTATCAAGAAATCCCTCTGCACCTAATCAACACAATATTGTTACAGTGTTACAGTGCTCTATTGTTACAGAAAACCTTTGTCTTAAAATAATCCCATTCACAACTGGAAAATAATTTTGTTCCCATCACTTCTGTAGCAATAATTGGTTGTTTTACTGTCTTCCTGAGCACCAACAGAAATTTCGGTACGAATGCACCATCACTCACCCCCGCAGCCCGCCCGGCACCGCTCTGCCGGTTCAAGGGGGTGAACTCAGTTGCTGGGATGTTTCAGGGTCTGCAGCCTTCCCCCCTTCAGAGCTGATAAATAATTCTAGCAGAGTTAGGCTCCTGCTGGCATTAACAAGACACGTTTTGGTAAAGCCGTACCTGAAAACCGTAGCTGGTCCTCAATGAGGAGAAAATGCGAGAGCGAAGGAGAGAGTGCGCCAGAGCGAGCTTTGTGGTTAAAACACCAGTATGAGCGTTTTAAAGCAGCAAGGGAGTGGAAATCCCCCGGCGTAGCTTTGAAAAGATCATGTCTAAAGAGATTTTAAAAGTGCTAGGACAAAAGGCAAACCATTGAAAAGTATTTTCCCTTCCTGTGCTGAGGTAGGGACTGCAGATTTTACCATTTGGAGCAACACAAGGTTACCGAGAATTTTTCTCACAGTTTTCATCCAAGAGACAGAGGAATTTTCACCTTTCACAAAACTGGTGAGAGATGTGACCAGAGGAAAAATACATGGGCAGCGGGAGACACGTGATGAAAACCCAGGTCCGACCCTGTGAAACCCTCCGCAGCAGCCGGGGTGGACCTGCCGGTTGCAGGAAGCGAAGGGATGGCTGAGGGAGGAACCAGCAGGGGCTTGGTCACAGAGCGACGACATCAACACACGCTGCAGGCTGCACGGGCACTTTGCGTTCCAACCAGAACCCTCCAACTGAGATAAAATCCATTTTAAGAAAATAAATGTTTATATTTGGGTTTGTAACCATTTAAGTGGCCATAAGCCCCAATGATTTTGTAGCTTAATCGCGCACCCAGGATTCCTGGCAGCCTTCCTCCCCACTGACCCTGACTCAGCCTCCTTCCCCAGACCAAGGCGTGCTGCCCTCGCACAGTGCCACGGGCTCCATGGCTAACCCCACTCTTTCCTAACTCTTCTCTACTCTTTCCCCTGGCTCGCTAGTCTCTTTCCCCGCTCCTTTAAAGTACGGCATCTTACTTTCTATAAAAGCGGTAATTTTTAAGTCCCCTGTTAGTTAAAATACTAGTTTTCCAAAGAAAGCTTCTATTCCATCTTGTTGTAAAAGCAACCTGTTTAGCCTTTTCTCTTTAACTGAGCCTGCTCCTATTTCTAACTTGTTTCAACCTCCACCTCACCTCCCAGGAGGCATCTCAACCTACTGCATGTTTTTGTGAACCTTCCCTGAAGCTCTGGAACAGACAACTTATTGCTAAAGTCAGTGGCAAAGGGAAAGGCATCGATTTGGTGCTGCTTCTTCATGGGATCAATTAAATTGATCCAAGTTGTATTTCTAGACACAGCCTAAGTTCACTTCTACAGTCAAGCTTTTTAAACCAGAAGATATTCTTTCATCCTTGCCATGAACTCAAGTCCTCAGGGTGCATCCTGGTCAAGCTGTAGACCATACACAACCCCTGCACAGGCTGACATCAGAAAAGCAAACTAGCTCGTACATGGCCTTTCCTTCAGCCTGGCAGCTCTGGAGGAATCATAGAATCATAGAATTGTCTAGGTTGGAAGGGACCTTAAAGATCTAGTCCAACCATCAACCTAAGTCTGATAAAAAACCATCTCGAAATCATGTCACTAAGCACTTTTAAATACCTCCAGGGATGGTGCCTCAACGACTTCCCTGGGCAGCCCATTCCAATGCTTAATAACCCTTTCAGCGTAAAAAATTTTCCTAATATCCAATCTAAACCTCCCTTAGTGCAACTTGAGGCCATTTCCTTTTGTCTTGTCACCTGTGATGGGAGCAGAGACCCCTGCTTCTAAACAGCCTCCTTTCAGGGAGTTGTAGAGATAAGGTCTCCCCTCAGCCTCCTTTTCTCCAGGCTGAACACCCCCAGCTCCCTCAGCCATTCCTCATAGGACTTGTGCTCCAGACCCCTCACCAGCTTTCCCTGGACCCCATCTGGAAGGATGGATCCAGCTGGTTTCATCAGGAGGAGGCGGCCCTGCAGAAAGCGTAATGCTCTGCAAGCACAGCTCCAGGAAGCGCCATCTGCTTCTGGGAAGCTTTGGGGAAAACCCCAAATGGAGAAGTTGAGTAGGAGCTGGATCTTAATTTTAAACAATTTCGCTCTGCAGATGAGTGGAAAGCAATAGGCTGGTGCTACTGCTCGTGGGCAGCCCTTGATCTCCTCCAGCACCAACTGCAGTGCTGAAACCCTGACCAAGTTTCAAGCAGGCTCAAGGGAATGAAGGCGAGAGAAAAGACAGCCAGCAACAGCATTTAGGAAACAGAACGAAGGAAAACAAAGAAATACACAAGAACAACATAAAGAAACAGAAGTTACTGAAAAGAGGTAACAATAAGGAATGGAGAGCAAGACAGGGTTTTTTTTGGGTTTTGTTTTTTTTTAGTATATTGGAGCCAAAGTGAAGTCCTCACTTCTAACAAATAACAAGCTATTAAACGTTTTGCAAAACTAGGTCTTTTGGGGCTTTTAAGTGTGTGCAGCAGCAGCCAGGCAGAAACCCAGCGGCACAGCAATCCCCACCACTGCCATGGGCCTGCAAGAATGCCAGGAGCAAGGCACAGGGACCTGCCAGGAGAGAGAAAAGGCAGAACTGTCCCTTCACGCATCAGGCAAGATGCCGTGTAAGAAGGACGCTAAACATGCCATGGGCAGCATCCAACCCTGCTCTCCCTGCTGGCATCAGTTTTAGCTTTATTGCTCCCAGCAGTTAACAATGTCGCTGCTTTTAGTGACCTCAAGGTGCATCTCAAGCACCACCAAGGTCCAGGTTCATAATTCCTCAGTAAAAAACTGCCATGAGACAAGGTTTAAAATCAATGTCAGTGAGACAGACAAATGGACAAGATTTTCTTTTTAGATAATCCCCAGTAGCCTTCCATAGTGTCTCTCATGGCATTTGTTATCTTAGTATCTCTCATGGCATTTGAACCTGCTGCGTCTAAGGCAATGTTAAGAAATGAAATGCTTGATGTTTGTTTCTTTCATAGGTAGTAGGGGCCACATTCCAGTTTCAAGCGCATGGATATAGCGGACCAGACTGCAAACCGTATGCCTTAGCACAGGGCTGATCGCTGCGCATCTCACGGAGGCTACTTTGTGAAAAATCACTTTGCAGATTGTTCCTTTCCTTGCGGTTTGGTTAGTCACTGGGTGGTTTTCTGCAGTAATACTAATAAAAACTAAGTTGTACATTTCAGTATTATCTTCTGCAAAATAAGCACACAGCAACATACTTACCCTGAGAGAATCCCTGTATGCAAGTGTCAGAATATTACATACAAAAACTTGCTTGATCAGTCTCCTGCTCCAGAGACAAATGTTCTTAACTACAGAGCACTCTGGGCAGTCCCATACCAAAACCTCTGTGGTTTAGGGTGCAGACAGTTTCTCACACATTTGTTTATTTGTTGCAAGACTGAGCTGGGGAGATTATGGAAATTTTTGCAACATTTTTATTAACAGCAGGCATGACTCAAGTTTCCTCACCTTCCCGAGCCCAACCACGCAGCAGGGTGAAGAGGTTAGCCTCTTTTCTGGGCTCAGGGAACAGGGTGGAACAAGTGCACGTTGCAGCCCAAACTGGTCCAGATAAGGGACTGACATCTAACAGTGTGAATATTCACCTAACGGTGTGAATATTAACTCTTCAAAGTCATTTGCCACGAAACGTGGACAGGAAAGGACCAGAAAGCAAAAGAAGAGGTTCTGAAATCCTGGCCCCAGACCTCAGGGCAGGCTGGCAGTAAGGCTGCGGAGTGGGCTGGGGTCCTGCAGCAGCACCCTGGGGCTGGGATGCTGCTCCGGGCACCTCTGCCTGGTGAAATAAACTACCTGTAGATCTGCAGCCACCACCAACTATCACAAGAAGATCAGGAGCCCAAGAAAAGTTACAACTCACACAGACTCCCTGGAGGGCCTGAGAGAGGAACACCTCTCCATTGTCGGGTATTTATTGATGATAAGTAACATCTATTTACATAAAATCAAAGGGTCAGACACATAATTGAAGAAGATAGAGGGCTATAGGTTAACTTAAAAGATGGGATGCAAGTAAAGCCCAGGAGATCAAGCACCCTACAAGCCTGTAGCTGGCTGATGAAAGGATTAGGCAAAGTGACCCAAAGAATACACAGCACCGAATGAAGAGCTCCTGGCAAGGACCACAGCTCTGCACTTTGGTGGCTACACAAAAACTATGGTCCTGTCTTAGGGAGACTGATTAGGGAGCCTGTGGGGTGAAATAAAGAGCTGTCTCATTTCTGATCTTTGCACTCATTTGGAATTCCTTTTGTCAAAGTCTCCAACGGCAGCTTTCTAGCTTTAAAATCTTTCTCCCCCCTGGATGTCATTCATCATCCTCCTTTGGTGTATCCTCCTGTGCCCTCTGCTGTTTCTATGAGTGCCACAAGCTCTTCTTTTCATGCTTCCTTCCTGATGTTACTCTGAATTTTATCTTTCAGCAGCTTGCACCTCTTCAGCCAAAGTTTCCTGCCAAGTAACCGCTCACAGATGTGCCCTGTCGCTGCAGACCATCTTCCTGCATAGGCTGAACTCTTGGCCTCTCCTTCAGTATCCAGGCTGTGGGGACTACCAGCTTGGAGGTAGCTCGCCACCCTCAGCCTTCCCACACACAGCTCCTTGGTGTCCAAACCTGGCACAGCCAGCCCGTATTCCACTTAAGTCCATAACCTTCATCCCTCCCTCAGGCTTGATCTTCACAGTGTCTCACCAACTTCTCCTGCTTCATTTGTATAAATGACACAGTATTTCTTGTTCACTTATGCAAATACAACTCTTGTCCGTCATCATCCTCTGGTTTTCCAAAAACTAATTTATCTTGAAATGCAATCTTTTACATATTTATCCACCCAGGTGGATACGTAAATGCTGCAGGGATAATTTTTCTGAGCCACAGCTAAAACCACATCACCTCTCCGTCCATCCCCCCACTTCCCCACTGCACCAAAACCTCTTGACTTTCAAAGCCTGCTCTAGTCTCCCTCCACTCGCCCCTGCACTCCCTCCAGTGATTTAAAAAGGTTTCATCTCTGGCCAAATGATGATACCAGACCCCAACGCCTCCTTGGTTTTGAGCCGGTGCATACTGGGAGGGCAGCTTCTTTGGAGGGGTATTAGCAGGCTGTTCCATTCCAAATCTCTTCTGTAAAACCTCCTTTGCCAAGCAGCTGGCAACAGCTGGCTTCTGCCTATCAATCACACTGGTCCGGAGGGTCGCACTGTCCCCTATTGCTCTTGCAGGCAGGGACATCCACCCCCCCTGCGCTGAGCTATAAACCCCCTTTCAGCCAAGGGCTGCGGTGTTGCCCTCCGTTCGTGCAGCTCCCGGCACACTGGGGTCCTCGCCCACGGCAGACACTTCTCCACGTGACAAAAGTAATAAAGATAATCGAGGCTGATAGCAAAGGAAGGTACTCCAGGTGGTTTTAGGCTGAGTGGAACACACGACCACCATGGCTCACACTAAAATCAAAAGCAAGAATGCAGTGCGGTCCCTTGGAAGAAACAAGATGATGTGCAACACCAGCCAGGCCGGTACTCCTGCAAGGACAGCATCCCGGAACGCCCCAATTTTCTGTCCATTGTTAAACCTTCGTGCTCTGCCTACAATCAGCCGGGGCGGTTTAAAAATACGAGTGTGTGAGTGCTGCCAGTCTGGAGAGACGCCTGACCTGAATACACCCAGCTATTTTTAGCACATCGCTGCGCTCCCTTCAGCCATCCCCTATTTATAAAACGGAAGTTATGAGGAAAGTTGTTCTTGGCTGGCACCGGGAAGGCACAGCCGAGCCACCGACAGGCAAAGCAATTCAAGAAGCCCAGCAATAGGAGCTCTCCATTTTTTCCCCCCCTTCTAAATCTGAAGAGTGTTGAAAGTATTCGCTCAAAGCCTGCTGCCTCCGGGCGCTCCCCGGGCGCTGGTAACCAGGGATAATCGGCGGACTGGCTGGGTCTCCCTCCACGCACACACACGCACACGGAGGGGAAACCCCCTCGCCGCCGCCGCATTCAAGTGACGCCAGCGGGGATGCGTGGTACAGCTCCCTGCCACTTACAAAGCCCAGAGCGGCTGCAAAGGCATTCATTCACCCCACCAGCCCCTTGATTCTTTGTTCGCACACCCCCCCCCTCCCCTCAGCCTCCAAAATTTCAGCCCTGCCAATCTCCGAGGCGCACTCCGGACCTTCCCTTCCCTTCCCTCGGGAGAGGAGCGGGGAGCCCCCGCTGCCCACCCGCCAGGCGGGGGCCGGGCTCGGCTCTGTGGACCAGAGGGACCACCCCCCAGCGCCATCAGATGGGGGGGGGGTCCTCTTCCCCACCCACGCCCGGGGAGCACCAAGTTCAGCTTTTCTCCAGGGCCCCCCTTTTTGTTGTTTGTTTGTTTTTGTTTTTTTTTTTTAAGGGAAAAAGCGCTGCAAAAAGCGAAGACCTCCAGCCTCCCAGCCGGTGGGGGGGGCGGGGGGAGGAGGAGGGGGTACTAGGAAGAGCCCTTCAGAGAGGCTGTCACCCGCCGCCCGGGGCCTCCCGCCCACCGCCACCGCCGTGCCAGGCCCGCACCCACCGCGGCCCCCGCTCCCCGACACCCCCCGGCCCCAGCTTGACCCCCGCACCCGCGGCACCTCCCATCGTCCCCCCCCCCCGCCGCACCTGCGCCGGTGCTCGCTGCCCGCCGGGCGGGGACCGTGGCGGGGTCGCGGTGGGCACCGCCGGCGGCGAGGCGCGGGGGATGCGGGGCCACCCCTGGCTGCGCGGGGCGCGGCTCCGTGCGGGAAGAGGCGGGGGGGTGGGGTAGGGGGGAGCGGAAAGCGCTAGTGCCGCCTCCCCCGGTTGCTGCTGCCGCTGGGAGCCGCTTTCGGTTTCATGGCAACCCCCGGGCGGGGAGACCCCGGCGGCGGCGCGGCCCCGCCCGCGGAGCCTGGGAACGGGAGCCCCCCGCTCCGGGCGCCGCCGGTGTTCCCCCCGCGCCCTCGGGAACGGCGCGTAGCTTGAATGGAAGAGGCGGGCTGCGGTCCCGCCGCCGTTCGGGGAGGACCACCCCCCTATCCCCCGCCGCCCCGCCGCCTGCTCCGAGTTCGGTACGGGGCTCTGCAGCCTACGCCCACCCCCCACCCCCTCCGGGGCTCCGCAGGATTTGGCGGAGGCAGGAGGAATGTCCTCCGCAGGCTGCGGAGTTGGTTTTCCAGGAGGGGCTCCCGGGAGTCGGCGGCGAGGAGCAGCGGGCTTGATCCGCTCCTCCTTCGGGCCACGCACCCCCCTCGCACCGCAGACGAGGTGCTGCTCTTCCTTACTCACACCTGCGGTCCTGAAACGGCAAAACGACCCCCATGCTAAATCTGTTAAGAACGCAAGGCATTAGCTGTTGCCACTTGCCGGTAACGGTGGCTAATTACTCGGGATGCACCGGAGAATTTTTGCGGGAGGCGGGGAGCGCAGCCATCCTCCAGCCGGCAGCAGCCACGCCGCCGCTCTGCCGCTCCACCCCCAGCGCCGGCTCCCGCACTTCGTTCCGTCCTTCGCATGAAACCACTTCTGGGAAAAACAAGTCTCTAAGGAAAATACCGTGCTGGCCCATCCACCAAAGCACTAAGAAACAATTGGAAAAAAAAAAAAAAACAAACCAAACCAACAAAACAATTGGGCTGTGTCATCTGAGTTATCATAAGATGGACTGTAAAAATGATAGGAATAAAATGGTTTCTAGAGTCTCCTTTTGCTAAAATTTGCCACCCTTGAGACTTGCCACTCCCAAGGGTGTCAGTCCATATTGCATTAAGATTCTGGGAGTCCAGCAAAGGTGTAGAGGTAGTGATTACGACAGAGACCTTTTGAAAACACTTCCTCTTGCAAATATTTAGGACTTTTTTTGTTCTTCTCAGCTTTTAGGAATGTCCTGATTAGTCAGGGTACCACTTGCCTGGGAAGTTCTCAAGAACATCTATCACAACAACAGGCATTATGTTTCTGTAAGTAAATATAAACACAAACGAAGAGTTTCTTTGGAGGTGGGATCAGGTTCCCAAGACGGTCATTTTCTGCACTCATGACCATCCTCCTGCAGAACGTTACAATCCCCAGAACAGAGCTTGGTAGTTACAAAGATCTGTCAAACATTTCATCAAATATCAGGGTGCAGGAGTTACTTTTAAAAATCACAACTCTCAAGATGCAGAGAGCATAACAGGAGACCTGGCTTGCATTAAGACACAGTCAAAGCCCTGAAGCAGCAGTAGAGATCACCATCTACAAAAGGAATCTCAGAGCTTCCTTTTGTGCCAGTCCAAGGGAAAATTTCCATGGCAGTAACAGCAATTAGAATTTATTTTGCTAAAGTTATACACGAGTACAGATTTTAAGGATGTCTTCTATAAAAAAAAAAGTGTCACTTATTAAATAGTCCACTTATTAAACACTTACCTGTGTATTTCACCTCTCTTCCCTACCCGAGTATAGATTTTTGATGCCCAATTCATCAGTAACAGACTACAAGTGGTGTTGAAAGAGATCATATTTGCCTTTTGTATCTCACCCAACTTCCTGTGATCTTAAAGCAGATGTCTGTTGCGACAGTGCCTGCTTTTAACTCACTGAGAGAAAGGCAAACTCTGAGGTTTAGCTGTTTCAACCTCAGGAAAAGCTGGAGGTTCACCACATTTATTAAAACTGCCAAGTTGTATTCAGCGCTTATTTTCAGTGCACCATTTTGCACTGGGGCTGTAACAGCTGCTGACTCCCCTACAGCTTCCTTTGCCTTAAGCAAAGGGCTCCAAGATGTTTGTCTTTGCCGCGGCTTTGTTTTTGCCCGACAACCACATTTCTGCCTGGCAGCAGCTGTAACTTCAGTCTATTCCTTTCTTTTGCTAGCAAGAGGCACAACAGAGGTCTGGGATCCTTCATCCTAAACTCTTCCCTAAACTCTGCAATTCTGCTCTATTCAGACACAAACTCCCACACGTATAAGCTACTGTTTTCTATGAACTGTGAAGTTTCCAGTGTAAACACTGTATGGTTTAAGAAAAATACCAACAATATAAAGATGAACAAAAACCTAAGGACAGAGGCAACTATAATTCCTTTTGCTCACAACCAACTGTAAGACAAATTAAACTGCTTTACTATGATGTGCAATGTTTAGTGATTGTTTTATTAATGCAGAAATACCTGCTTAACTTCATACCCATTCTGATTTAAAGTGCAACATTTAAATCTGATAGTTCTTGTACATCCATATTTTGCAAGTGTTGTTCCTAGAAGACATGTTGTTCAGACTATGCCTTGCATTTGTAAAATCTGTCATTTTTTAGTACCGTTTTGCTTTATTAACTAAAATAAACTGTACAAAAAGCTGTAGAGTTACATTAGCTTTGAACAATGTAGGATACATGTTCTCTGGCGAACTTTAGTGTGCAAACATTTTACATTTTTTTTTAAAGTGACAAAATTAAGTCAACCTTGAAGTCAGAGTTCATTACTACATTACAAAACAGGAGACTAGACATGGCAAAAGAAATTCCCCACTGAAATCAACACCATTGAATAATTTTATTTCTAATTCTTAAAAAAATATAAATGAATTTAGAAGAGAATCACAGTATAAGGGCCCTAACATATTAGACCATTACAAGGTACATAAAAATAGAAGACACAGATTTCTTTGAAACTTTAATCCTTTGATTAAGCAGCAAGCATATCACTCTCCAGGCAAACACTGCTTAAAACAAACCCTACCCCCCAAAACAGGACGTGCAAACTGTATGCACATATTCTGCAAAGCACACAATAAAGACGTTTTGCTATGTACATACTTATTGAGTACTACAAATGCTAGGAGTTCCCTACTGTGTGCTACAGTGTATGTAAATTAAGAAATACTACCTATCTCTGACCCTCCCTCCCCCCTTCAAATACAGCACCTTTGCCCATTTATAGAATACTTAAACAAGATTAAACGGAATTACAATGTACTGAACAGTTTTATAGCAGTTGGCGGCAGCCAACTGTACTGCAACACCCAACATTCTGCATACTGAAGTCTATCGACAAGAGACAAGACAAAAATTAGCAAAGGTACAATACACACACGGGAGACTCAATGCTAAAAGATAAAAAAAATGAAAAGAAATCCTGAAGATGTATCTTATCACTGTTTACAATTAAACTGTGATATTTAGGATGTCAAAATGTACTTGATAGGTTTTGTATCAGTTTTAAAGTCTGGAGAGCAAATAAATTTGTGTGTAGCTGGTGGGGGGATACTTATGACTCCCAGAACACAAGTTTCAGTGACCACAAATTCCTTGGTGCTTGTTTTACAATGCTGCTTTTTCTTAGATGAGAGGTCATCTGATGCTCTCGTAGTGGCTAAACATCTGCTCTGATGCAAAAGAAAATCCATAAGAAGGACCTTTTGTATGAGACCTCGGCACACCAGGGAAAGCTGTCTGGAAAGAAAAATCTCTCAAGCTTGATCTGAAAATATTTTTAAATGCAGGTCAACACCTGTGGCAATTCAGGCCACGGCTATCAAATTTTAATACTAAATTTACAAACGAAGTAGGACCTGATGCTATAAGAACTTCCTTTTGCACGTAACAAAAAAAAAACCCAACAAAACCAGACCTTAGCCAGCTGCTAACCTGATTGTTAGACCTTCCAATTTATCTCTGAAAAAGCCTAGGAAGAGCACATTCCATTTTCAAATAAAGTCTCATTGTAGTCAAGGGCAAATCTAGTTAATAACAGAATGGATTTAAAAGGATTTTCTAACACCATTTCAGCTATACACAAAAATAATTTTCTAAATAGTGTGGCAGTCAACATGAATGTTATTACATAGTCAAGAATACAGTATTGTTCAATAGCTTGACTCAATCACACCGCACAATCAAACAGTGCTACTCAAATTTGCAGCCTGGTTTACTTGGGGGGTAGAGGCACCTATATTTAAAAAAAAACAACCAAAACCCACAAACAAAAAAAACACACCCACCCCTAAAACACTGCTGGGCATAAATCAAGGTTTTAGACAAGAATGCAGTGGAAAGAG
Source organism: Gallinago undulata (assembly GCA_026546715.1). Lineage (NCBI taxonomy): Eukaryota > Metazoa > Chordata > Aves > Charadriiformes > Scolopacidae > Gallinago > Gallinago undulata. Next base: position 24,253,133 of record JAOTQQ010000023.1, read on the forward strand.
AACCTTTCTGTCTCCTAAAACTTGGAAGCAATAATTAATACCCAAATGCACTTTTACATAGTCAATAAAAGAAAACAAAACCCCACAACAGCCTCAGCTCAGCTAATCAACTCCGCCAGAAATAGCAGAAATCAGAGATAATCATTTAACTCTAAGACTGGGCTGGCAGCAGATAACTCTACTGCCACAATATTCTACTACCACCCTCAGCCTCTATACTTCCCTTGTGAATTCTTAGGCAAGATATCAATGATCTAACACATACACGAACTCTAGACAGCTGTTCTCAGAGGAATTAAATTCTACTGTACTTAAATTAGAAGAATTAGTGGAATAACAAATTAAATTAATGGTTCTTGCTATATGGTTTCCTCTCCTGTCATCCCCCTGGGTGGTAGAAATTGCTGCCTCTCTCTCCACCCCACCCCACAAGAAATATTGCAGCAGGAAGCTGGACTCCTGTTTTCAGGTAACTTCTGTGAGTAGAACATGCGTGAGATCTAGCAAGTTTGGTACAATAGCTCACTGAGTCTTCAGAATACTCTTTCAGAGGAGTATTTAATAAGACAGTACCTTTTTAAACAAGAAAAAGTGTTCTGGGAAAAAAACATGAAGAGAAGAAACACCTACATTTTACAAGTGCATGAAATGCTTCTACTGTTATCTAAACAGGGCCAAAAATTCTGAACCTAAGGCCATTATTTTTTTGCACTAAAAAATAAAAAACAAAAAATAAATTCACACACACAAAAAAACTCAACACTACATTTAAATCTCCTACAATATTATCTATTCCTAGGATTTGCCAGACTACTTTCCTGTAGTTAGATGCTTGACTACAAAGAACAGTAATAAAATAAATAGAGTAAAAATCAGTTAAACAAAATCTTGGTGTGTTGAACATTTATTCATTTAAGAAGTTAGCTTCCTTCAACAGTCATTCATATAGAGGAGGGCTGTATCGTAGGCATTGTTCTGTTGTACAAGTCTTCGACATAAAAATATTTTTTATACAGGTGGTCTTTCATGTGGTTCTGTTTCTTAGTTATTAGCTTGCTCCTCTGTAAAACTGGTCTGACACCTGTGAAGGCTTGCTCTTTTTCTCCCCTTCATTATTTGGGAAAAAAAAAAAAAAGAAGAAAAAAAGTACATGGATACTATTTTTCGAACGCAGAAGTTAGCATAATTCTGCTTTTATTTCTTCAGTGCAGAGTGGACTGAGATTCTGTCTGAATTCCGATGAGCGAGGGTGGCTGCTGGCCGCCGACCGTGGTTAACACTGGCCTCGGGTTTAGGCGAGGAGGCATGGAATTAGCTGGGCGGATGAGGGGTGGGGGAGGCTGATTTAGGGTCGGCCTTGGCTGAATAAACCGCGCCTGCTGCTGGAGCGGCGGAGGCTGCCGGTGGAGAGCAGGAGCAGCAGGAAGCGCTGGACGCAGTAACGGGGGCGGCTGGTTTAAAGCTGCCGTGGGAGCGGTAGGTGGTGGAGCAGATGCCTGTGCTGGAGGTGAAGGGCCTAAACACTGAGCGGCCGGCGTGCTTTGTGCCTGCACAAAGGACAAAGACAAGACCGCGTGAACAGCCGTCCCGGCCAGAACGCCGTGCAGTCGGGCTGCCACTGTCCACTACACAGGAAACAGCATTTAAAAAAAAACCAAAAAACCAAAAAAAACCAAAAAACCGAGAAGTTACTGAAAAGAAATCACCAACCAAAACATTATAGACAGCAGAACTAAAAATATTTACGAAGCAAGAGTCTTCTTCTAGAACAAGAACTGTATTTTAACAATAAATCAGTAACGTGATCGTCACTATGAAAGGTGCAGTCCTGCTCCCGGCTGGTTAACGACATTGGCTGAAGTTCTATGCAAGCTCATCATCATTCTTTAGAATGCGGTTTGCCACTCCACACCAGTTAACCTTACATTATATCACTAAATAAAATGCTGTTCCTCAACCCATGCTTACTTATTTCTGGTACACAAAACACACCTCATCTTCTTCATCAGTGCTCTTTCCTGATGGCACATTAGAAGTATTTTTTGTGTCCTCCCCTAAAGCAGAAGCATCACCATTAGAAGCCAGGGTTCCTTGTTCCGCTTCCCATTCCTGCAATACCTCCTCTAAGTTAAACCGACGCCTGTAGTTTACAAAGAAGTTCTTCACTTGGCCAACAGTCTTGTTGCCAATTACATCTGCAATAGCTTGAAAATCTTTACCATATTTTCGGACACCTGGAAGGCAAAGTAAATAACATAGCTGTGAAGAATCAGTCAGACACAGCTACGTGTGATGTATTTATAGAGAGAACCTATGGGACCTACAAACCAAGGACTCACTAATTAGGAGGACTTCTCAATTAGGAGAAGGCCTCTGTTTCCATTAAAACAAAATAATTTTTAATTGCACAGCTAACAACATACAAATCAAGAACTTTATTAAAAGGTCATTACCCGCTCTTCTTAAAGATCCTGGCTTACTCACCAAGCCTCCCAACCTAAAACCACAGAGATCTGGCCTCTGACAAACAAAGTAAATCCTTCGGTGTGCTTGCAGTAAGGACAGAAGCCCAAGACAAGTTCAAGATGGGAGAGGGATGGTGACTGAGCATGTGTGTATAGCTGTAAACAGGGTATAACACTAGAAAAGTCAAGTGACAAACACTGACAGCTTCTATAGGTACCCTCCATGTCAGCTGCACACAGATGTTTCTTTGCCCGTGACCTGTGCAGCAGGAGCAGTGGAGGGCAGCAGCTACGGGACCAAACACAGGGCAGAACAGGGGGAGGCACAGTTCCATAAGTCACGAGATACTGCTCATTCCTCCTCTCGTGACATGCTCTACTGAGGCTACGAAGAGCAACCAGCAAGCATTCCCCTGACAGTCTTTTAAAGCTTTCGTTCACCATTTGAGCTGTCCAGGGTAGAAAAACCTGAGGTTTTGGGTAAACGTTAATATAAGCTATTGGTGCCTGTTTATAAAACAACCCAGCAAAAACCTCCATGATCAAATCATCCAGCCAGAAGAAGCATGACAGAAGATCTTTGCATCATTCATTTTCATATTGACATCAGTAGGTCACATTTGTTTACAAGCACTTCACAAGAAAATCCCAACATGTAGTTTTTAAAGTTCTAAAACTACCTTTGCATATAACACAATCCCCCCCATTCCTCCACAATTACAACATTCCATAGCTTTTAACCTAAAATTGGAATTATAATCTAAAGTTTATTGATCTTCTCTCAGCTGTATTTAGGGTGTCTAGTTCCTCCGCTCCCCTACTTAAGAAAAAAATCCTCAAACTCTCCATCCAGCATCCTACAACACAGCTTTTAGCTCCACAAAGTAGACTTTTACTCACAAGTGCCCAAAAGTTTAGAGACTGAAAGAAATAAAACAGCTTTATTCCAGACTGAGTAAACAGAAGACTCATTTTTTGCCTGCAGCTATGCCTGAGTGAATTACAATTTGACTTCTTCTGTGAAGCTCCTGATAACTAAACTCATTTGGAACATATTATGGTGCTTAGAGGACAGGCTGCCTCATTACTGCAGAAATTTATGCCTGATTTAATGCCTCACTTCAGAAAGTGAAGCAAAAGATTCAGAAAGTGAAGCAAAAGATTCAGAAACTGAGAGTTGTTTCAAATCTGAAAGCTATGTTCCTCTTCAACTTAATTGTGAAGAGTATGACCTTCAGCTTGTTCTGCTCTTTTCTACTTTCTTCATTGATAGGCACTTCTGATGTGGTAATGCACGCTCACCGCAATTTAAGAGAAAAGTTCAACTCTAGGATAGTAACTATTCCTGTAGCCGAAGCTGATGTTTCAACTGTCAAGAGCCCAGCTACATTATTTAAGATCTTTTCTGGGGCATACAAAAGAATCCAACCACCCTGACTGCTAGAACCTTGGAAAGAAAACAAAGGGACCTATCAGCGCCACGTGGGAGGGCAGTATCCAGGCAAAGCAGAGACAGGGATTTGGCTCTGCGCTTTATCAGTTGTAGAAGGTATCAGCTACACTCCTTAAAAGCCAGGCGTGCCCACAGAGCACTCCCTCCAGCATCTTAATAATTCTTTGATTGCCCTACCATTACCACACTTAATAATTTACAACGATCATTACATGTCCGCTGCAACGCATCTAACATGCTGTATATTCATCAAGCAAACAAAGTGCACAGCGGAATAAAGCACAGGTTTGTTTGAAACCTAATTCAGACTTTTAGTGATTTTGGCATTTTCTGTTACTACACTGTCTATACTTCTTCCTCCCCCCTAATCTGCAAAACAACTGAGCTTGTCGGCTAACTTCAACTAAAGTTATCAAAAATAAGCTGTTAAAGCATATTTCCGAGCAAACAGCTCACTCAGAGCCCAGTTATAAGAAATATCTAAAGAAAATAGTTTCTTTAGTTTAGCTACCAACAGCACTACTCATTTTGGATTCTTTTCAGAATGTTATTTAGTACTGCTCTAGCATCACCACAGGGACTTCTACACAATGATGTAGTAAAATCCATTTAACGTGCATCAAAAACAGAGAATGTTCAATACATGTTTATGAAAGTTTTATGCATAAGGTGCTGGCATATCTATAAGAGTTGAGGCCAGCCCATCATCCCTTTCAAATTGGTGCACACTACTTATAGATCCTTATATAAATTCTGGGCTAAACACCACCCAAATTATTTCTAAAGTGTTATTTAACACTGAACCTGTTATTCAATAAAAATAATTCTATTAGGCTGCTGAAAGTGAAGCTCAAACAAGATGACTGCATAGCTTCACTTCATATATATGAATGTCTTTCTCTCGGCTCATTTGAAAGCAGCCCTGATCACGGGAATCCTTCAGGTTCTTCAAAACATTGCCCAGCTGCAAAGCTGCATTTGGACATGTGTGTGCTCACCGTTGCGGTGTTTCATCTTGACTGCCTAACTCAGAGAAACCCATAAATCCAAGTTTGATGCCATCTATGCTGCTAAACATTGTGCAACACAGCAAACACTGAGAGGCACACAAAACGTTTGCTTGGGTCCAAAGCAATATAATAACAGGACCACAAAGAGACAGAGATAGTTGCTACCTCTGGGTTATGAGAGCTGCAGTATTACTGTGATGGGATTACACTGCTCCTGGCAACTACTTTGCATGGGGTTAGATTGCAGTTGTCCCAGCTGTTTTCCACTGTGATGGTATGAAAGTCACACACTGCTTTTCAATTCAGATTTTGTTGTTTTGAACAAGCATTAAAACATTTTTGCTATTGCAATTTTCATATGGCTGAGATATTAGTATGGAAAGGTGATGGTGCTCATACATTTCTACATAAACTACATAAAGTTTGTAACTTAAGAACACCACAAGTGGTGAACTGGCCCATGACATTCAATAACTATTCAAAGTTGAATAGTAACCTGATAAATTATACTGCAAAAGATCAGCTCAGAGATCGTAAATCTGAGTACACAACCCCATTGCAGGCAGCCACGCTGCTTTTAAGATTAAACGCTCAGCTCTATTTTAAAGTGGGTTTTTCCATTACCTCCTCTTTAGTTACTGCCAATCTCCTGAGACAAGTTTTTTCATGTTTCAAAATTACATTATATTACATATATAACTGCAGATTATTTTCATTATTTCCGTGATTGGATTTAACATCTGAATTCAAGTGAACAAATCACAGAAGTGTCACCTACCTGCTTAATGCTTGCAATTTCTGTAAAATTATTAAAAGCACATGCCAAAATGTATCAATACATTTGATTACATAAATCTACTTTAAACATACAGACGAAGTGTCCCCATGCTCAAGTCAACATCCAAGTTCAAGCCTAACACATATTATAGTAGCTTTTAGTACAGCAACCAACACCTCCTGTCTTCTAAAAACAGAGTGAGGGCAAAAGACTGTGCCTCCTTCATGCATAAGCCCACTAGCTCAAGCAATTATTTTGAAGCGAGAGATAAGGGTCCTTAGGCTGAGGGACAGGAGGTTAATACCTACAGCACTCTCATTTCAGGAGGGAGACACTATTACTGCACAGTAGGCAAGGGAGACGTAATAATACTTTGTTCCTGGCATTAAGGTTCTCTCACCTCCGTTTTATCCAGTGGCAAAGGGGGGTAAAAAAAACCAAACCAAACCAAAAACAATTCACATAAGAAGCACATGTAAATTCAATGAAAATAGGTTTCTTCCAGAAGACCTGATTTCTCAACCCACCCTTAAGTATTGAGGCTGACTACCTTTATAAAACACGATACATCCCCCTAGAGAAGAGACCAGAAGACTAGAACTCCTCTCCAGGGAGTCATCACCAATCCTCATTCTCTTTTGCCCATGCTCCAAGTTTACTATTTACCTTGTTGGTCACATAGCACCATAGTTTAACAAAAGCTAAATGCATTCTTATTATTTCCCAAACTGATGCTTAGTGAGCGCTGTGATAACTAAACCATGAAAACGCAAGAGGGTTTGAATCCTTTTATGCTAAGGCAGGCACAATGAACCTGGACTTTCCCCTCTTCTCCAGCAAGTAATCTACTTACTAGAGTATCATATTAAAGACAGGCATCTCTTTCAGTTGCATTTGGGGACCAAAAAAAAAAAGTGAGCTTGTTAGCAATACTGAGAGGATGAACTTAGGACAGAAAATGGTTTGGAGAAGCAAATACCAGTCTGAGGCATATAAATTGAGAGGCACGACTTCAGACACACCATGCTCTTCAGTATTTCCACTCACACTTTAAAATAAACCTAACTTTATGTTCAATCATTTAGCTAATAGCTACCAGGTATGACACACCTGACAACTTCACACTTTTATCCTGATCCAACTGAAAGTTTTATACTAAAATTCAGTCTTTAATTTTAAAGGTCAAGAATACAGAAAAATAAAGCAGATGTGTATAACTGAGGTGATTATATTATCTTAAAAAAGATGATCCACAGAAGTGAGTCAATACATAGTGTCATAGTGACAGTGTTAAGCTCTCCAGATATTTCCCTTGCATGTTCCTTGACTAGGCAGTGCATGTTAAAGCAAGACAAGAGTCAGTTTTGCTTCATATAAATGAAACAAATTCAAATTAGCTCTATCAGTAGCTTCCTAGGTAATGTGTTTTTTTCTCCAATAAGACTATTAGTCAAGTATCCATATCCACATTCAAACTCTTAAAAGGCTTGCACTGGGCAGATATCTGCTCTTTTATTCCCTCATAAACAGAGAAAAGTAAAGTAACTGTAAAGCAATTTTACTCTGCTTTTTCCTATTTTAATAATATGGGAAGATGTCTTAACAAGTTTTTCCTTCAAATTTTATTACTTCAACTATTACTTCAGTCTTCCACTTTAGAGAAATTCATGTAAGGTGATTTAGATGATGATCGAAGGGACTTTTTGGTACTACTACAGTTATTAAACCCAGATTTCAAGATTTAATATGGGTATTTGAAAGACCAGTGTCCTGTTGCTTGAATGAATGCCCTAAATATTCTCACTATTTTGCTGCTTTCCCAGTGACTTTCTCATAAGACCGGATAAAATTTAGCTTTTCATTAGAGGGAAATACAAATATAAGCCTGAGTACCTCTTCAAATCCTTTGCATCAGAATTCAAGTCACTACTACTATTAACATACCTTGTACTGCAAGAAGCTGCTCTTCTGTGGTCCAACGGGCATTGATTTTCTGATTAGACTATTAAAATTAGAAGAATGGCACAAAGATCATTAAAATGTTTCAACAGCTGCAATATATCTGAGCATCAGAATGTGTTTTACTTGCACTACATTTTGTAACATAGGTAAAAAATTCTTGCTTATAAGCCATAAATTTATAGTTTAAGATGGCTTTCATGATGAGGAAGTAGCATTTAAGGATTTCAGCATAGAACTACACCAATAGTTTTTCCTCTGTTTTATTGCAGTTCTTAATATCAGCTATATCATAACTTATGCACAAGCTAATGATCTTTATGCAGACAGAATTTGAATTTCTATTTATATTTATCTAAAGTATTAGGACTTGGTGTCTGGACTGTTTTGCATTCATGTTATGTTTCATATCCAAGCCTTTAAAACAAGCAAAAAGAGGACTTCAGGAGCAAGAAATCATTCACTTCAGATGCCCAAATATATATGTAGTCATGATTTCACACAGAACATAGAATTTACTGATAAATTTACTGTAGATAATCTACATTATCTACTTTTAATTGGGAGAGAGACCATATATCAGGGCTTGATTTCAGCTCCCTATTGTCATGAACAGACATGACATTTCACTTTTTTTTCTCCTTCTTTATTCAGCCAGTTGCCATGAAAAAGCCTACCACTAATTTCCTGTAAAGCAGCCAGACTCACCCCTGCATCTAATTCAATGGATCCTGTTTAAGCTGCTGTTAAAATGCAAACACTATGCTGCAGCAAAACACAGTTCTGTAGCTTCCCACTAATGTAAGTGCAAGGCCACAAGTTCTAATATTTATTCTGATTTACCTCAGGAGGTTTGAATTCTTCAATCCCGCCTTCCATTTTCTGTTTAAGTGCACTGTTTACTTGCTTAGCATTTTGAACCTTGGTCAAAAACAACAAAGTTAATCAGCTCCACAAAGAAAGTTGGTCACTTTACACATATATCTTCACTAGGATTGCCACAAGTGTACCTCCTAAGTTAGAAAGAGAAATATTATGGTTTAAGGCTTCACTATTTTTAACTGTTGGGTTTTTTTTTTTAATATATATATTTTAAACACAGCAAGTTTACTATGGAGAGAAAAATATTTAAGGCAGTCTTTCAAATGAACAGTTTGTCTGCAGGAATATTAAAAGTAGGACATAACAAGCAAGTTTTGATAATGATGCATATGTTCTTGAAGAAGAATGCAGAATATCCTAGACACAAAACTTGGTTCTTAGAAATCTAAGGAAGATGTACTGTATATATTAACTTCTTCTCTTCCAAAAAACACTTAAAAAAAATATTTATGAGATGTTTCCAGTTGGTTTCTTCTGACAGACTGTTTTTTATTGACCTTAGATCACCATGATTTCCTTTAAGGGTAATTCTTGAAAAGATTTCAAATATTTAAATAAAATAACATAGTCTATAAAAAGCAGAGAGCTTCAAAATCATACATATACATATCTATTAACCATTTAAACCTGACAGCGATGCACATAAGGTAAGATAGATAAGAAAATAGTTTTGCATACTATGGTGCACAGCTATTACAAGTTTTCTTAAGTTTGGACACAAAAGCAGACAACTCAGTAGGAGATTCCAAAGGCTGCGTCTCTGAGATCACTGCAAGAAAAAAGAGAAACACAACCTCAAGGCTGTAACTCACCTACACTTAGGCTAAAGAGTGAAACCCACCTATGCTATTTAGCCCCAGAGTACTGCTGTGACAGAAAGAAGCATATTTCTCCTGTAAAAGAATACAAGGGAGCAAAAACTCCATGAAACCCTTTGTTCACTCCATGATTTTGCAATATGGCAGCTCTTAGCAGTCTATAAGGAGGCAGAAAATCCTAGAGATAAGCCTTGACTTTGTAGCCCCAGGGCTCCTAGAAAGCAAGCATGCACATATCGCTGTACCCTTAGAAGCTAAAGTTGAAACACAGGATCTATTCAAGTGCCAAAAGTTAATTTCTTCATGCAAAGGACGCAGGCAGTTGTCCTCTTAAAGGTGAAGACTACAAATCTTATCTAAATTTAACGAGAAGTAGAAAGCTCATCAATTCAAACAGAGAAATAACGGGGCCCGTGATTTCCCCCCCACCTACACTTTCATAGTATGTGGGGAAGGTCATCCAGAAAAACAGTTACAATTTTAAGCACAACAAATTTAACTTCCTCTGCTTCATTGGTCTTTTTCTCACTTGTCAGAGAAATACTTTTTAAAAAGTTTAAAAAAAAATAATCAAATGAAATGTGACTTCAGCTTTTTCCTGCCCCAAATCTATAACATTGTTTTCATGCCATACTCCCCCTGTCTTGCCTCCACCCCTATTTTTTTTTCAAAAAAAAAAAGGAAATTAACTTGTTTCATGTTATCTACAAGAGCAGATGAACTTAAAAACAAAACCGAAGAAGAGCTAGTCAGCTAGTGTCCAGCATTTCTGGTGATAACTGTGGAGCAAAATTAGGAAGACTCTTATTAAAGAAGTTTCAGAATCTTCACAGATAATCTTCAAAATCATTACAATCAGAACAATCTGAGATGAAAACAAAACAAGACCAATAACCCATGGTACCTGTCTCTTTAATGAGATTAGTTCCATATCCAGCTGTCTAAGAATTGTGTTGGCTGCATTGGGACTACAGGAAACAGCTATCACATCTTCCTGGGTCAGGTACATGCCTTTTGGTGGACGGCATTTGGAACGCTGAGAGTGGTGGCGATGCTGCAAGCTCTGATATTCTCTTCTACCCAGACCTATTTTGCTGGTCTGAACAGGTTGCTCATTATTGCCCTTTAATTTACAAGAAACAAATCATTAAAGAATAACAGTATCTTGTACACAACTTTATTCAAGAATAAAGTATCACATAGCGTTGTAGTGTCATATTTATGACAAAGGATACCTAAACTAACATCCTCCTCTGCATGTAGTATCTGAACTAAGTCTTGCAGATGAGCTGATGGAGCATACCAGTCATTTACTGGATAAGCCTGCATTAGTCTTAGAGATGTCAGTTTTCAAAGTTTGTTTTTAACATGGTTGAAAATACAATAAATAGCACAGAAATCCCAGTCTGAATACTGTGCGAAAGGGCAAAAATCAAGAACCTCTTATGTATGCAGAAGGTAAAGAATATGTAAAGAATATATATGTTACATGTTTAAACCAAGTAATCAGTGAATTTATACATTTATTTCTGGTCCAGTATGAAGAGCTCAGGTGAAAATCAAGGGAGAAGAATGAGATAAAGTCAGTAAAGGTGGGCAAGAAAGCAGGACAACCCTTCTCCCTGCTTCAAGCGCTCTATGGAAAGCGATAGATCTATTTGCTTTGGGAGGGGATCTGAAATTTAGAAGAGAGAGGATGGATGCACTTTTGCAGTCATTATAAAAATCAATGTAAGTTAGTGAACTTAAGCCTTTGTTGTTTGCTTTTTCTGAAGTGAAAAGGGGTAGCAAAGAGGCGATTAAGTCTCTGTAGCTGTTGTTTTTATATGTTTGGGCACCTAAACATTTCAGCTTTGTCTTCAAGGGCCATTGCTGCAAAACAGCTAGTCTGCATGTATGTGACTCCCATAAAGCAACCAGAGGGTTCCCTACAGACCAGGAGTAGAGAAGCAAAAATGACTTTCCCTGCAAGCATTTTCCAATTCAAAGCAATGCTTAGGACCAGAACAGATATGGATTCAAGGGTTTTGCTACTTCAAGAAACTCCCTACTGCTCCTCCCTGCTGGCATCCACGCAGGTTAAGAGGAGGTGGCCATCTGATCATAGTGAAGAGAAAAACTGCAGCAGCCATTATTATTATGTTCTGCAGCATTAGTACAGATCAGCAAAGAGCATTTTGCTCTGCTATGCTTGACCTTCTGCCACATCCTTTTCCCAGCTAATGCAACATCTTAATCCAGTCCACAGATTTCACTGAGGCCATCTTAAAAGCACTTAAGATATTAGCTCTTTCTTGGAAAGCTGATATAGAGTCACATCTTTGACATCTAAAAATCCTAAGGTTAAGTTTACTTCTGGCCCATTAGTACCATTTGTTTTTTGGTTCTGCATTGCTCTTTCAGTATGAAATTGCAGTTCCTAACTGTTCAATCTGGATGTAAAGTGAAAATACTCTCTCAAGCTTTTGTCTGGCCAAGTTAGACTGTTTGGTTTATTTTAGTTTTCACTGGTAACAGAAAGTTTCCAATACTCTGTGGATTCAAATAGCCTCCTGGGTTTATATTTTGTTTAAGAAGTGAAAGTACACAAATCCTACTAGAAATATTAGATGACAAAATTATCTTACGTAAATACAAATAGCTCATCAGAAAATGCAAACCTATTTGTCCTGTTCCTAGAAGTCTATGAACACACTACTTTCATTCTGGACCGCATGTAGTGATTCAAACAATAACCAAGGAAAAAAAAAAATTAACAAAATAGCTCTTATTTAGAAATGGCTTAGGCAATAACTCAAATCAGCAGAGTGCAAGGACATTGTTACAACAGCAGAATAAATTTTAAAAGTTCATTATTAGACCTTGTGCCATTTCAAGTTAAAAAAAAACATATCCTGGCATGTTAAAAAACTTTAAAATCTCAAACTTTTTTACAGAAAAGGGTAATTGTCGTCCCCCCACCCCAAGACAGTTAGGTAAAGCAATAGATTGGAGGCCACTGCAAAGCTGAGAACGGAATCTAAACCTATTAGTCTCTTACTCAACGTAAGTTTTAGAAGAACTGCAAAGTGTTATTAATAGTCCTAGGTACCACTTCACAGGAATGTTGAGGTTTTTTACTACCTCTCCTCTCGTGTCATCAAGAAGCACGAACTGTCCCATTTTATGAAAATGAAAAATGCATTTAAGCTGACCAAGGAAATAATCAAACATTTACAAACTTAACTGTGTTTTTCTAGTCTTGTTCATAAATAACTTAATGTTTACCAAAAGAACCCCCCAAAAAACCCCAAACTTGAACATACTCCAAACACTGCACTTATCTGTAAAGCTAACAGTAAGTGCTCATTAGAGGATACAAAAATGTTTTTTGCTACTCTTATTAGTAGAAAACCTCTCAATAAAGCCACATATTAATTGAAATGCATAACTTCACTGTGGCTTTGAAAGAACAAAAAACGTTATTCTTGGAAAAATGTAATTTAATTTTAAAATGCAAAGAAAACATTTTGATTCCAGTGATTCACAACAAGAAATACTCTAATCATATTACAAAGATAGAGGCAGGGAGAATGTTGTTTTACCAGGCAGTGACAGCACACATCTCTTATAAAACTTGAAGATCACTCAGAATATAGTGAAGGTAATGAGAGATGCATTTATGTCCTCAAAACAGCAAAAAATGTACAATTAAATTTCATTTCAATCAGAAGTTCTCAAGATCAACTAAAACCCCTGTGATTTCAGCAGGCTGCAAGCTAAACCTCTTTACTAAAAGTCATATTTTTCACAGTAACACATTCACAGAAAAACAAACTGACATTCACCGTTAAGCTATCTGTTACCTCCTTTTTGGCTTCTTTTTTTGGATCATAATCACTATCATTTCCATCCATTGGATGAGTTTCTTCTACGTCATCATCACTGAGGATAGATTATAAGAAGTTGGTCATTTTATCTGTTTTTTAACCCTAAATATAAATAAGTATCAGGGTGAGACAGAATTATCTACTCTAGGCACATCACGTCTCAAAGTTATTTGTAGTTTTCAAAAGAAAGCTGTTACAAACATTTCCTTTATTAAATTCTAATAATTATTATAAACAAGCAATCCTAAACAGTAGTTTAAAAATTACTTTAAGCAGCAGTGGTACTGCTGCCAAAAAATTCATTGTCACCGTTCTTCAATTCAAACACTTGTGCCAGTATGAACACTTACATGGTCAACTATACCAAGCCTAGAAATAACCTTTCATTTGTCACATTAGTTTTAATAGATCCATTTTCAAACCACTGCATGAGGTGGATGAATAAACCCTAGCTGAAGCCTGCAGGGAGCAAATCGGGACAATATAAGATGGGAAGACACAGGGCTGCTGTTTTCACCAAAGTGTTCGAGATATAGCAGTTTGGGGGAGGAAGGGGAAGGGGAGTGAAATTACATCTGCTGAATTAAATTGAAGAGAAAAGTTAACAGTTACTTTAGTCAAGTCCAACCCAGTCATTCACACAATATAACTTCTGAATAAATGAATGTAAAAACACCACAAAAATTTCCAAGTATTACAAAAAAAACCCTCCCAAAATGCAAACTGATTTTTCAGCTGTAGGGACACTAAGTAAGCATATGAATTTTAGATTTCAGGAGTTCTTTTCAATTATATGTAAATAGACCCTTTTGCTCTAGTTAGGCTTTTTTCCATAGATGTAAAATTATACTTTCCAATATAAATATGATTATGTTACTTATACATTCAACATACTAAATCACTTTTTTAAAAGTGCAAGTTAATACTTAAGTATACTAAGTGCATTACAATTTCATAGAAACCAGGGGGAATGTCATTCCCTTCTATCCAAGACAATTTAAAACTATTTTGAGCTTTAATTCTCCTTGACTGATAGTGGTTTCAAGTCTCTTAAAATAAGATTTTATATGAAGTTTTGTTATAAAACTGTACTTATGCATTCTAATTGCTACTGCTTTTTATCGTGGATGATCTTTCAATTTTAGTTCCATTCTAGTTCAAAAAAAACCAAACAAAAAAAAGCCAAACAAGCCACCACCCAGAAAAACCCCACACCCGCAAAAACACTCTCTTCCCCACACAATAATGCAGGGTTAGACTTCTCAAATAAAGCATTATTTCTAAACCACATTCCCAGAGTTCTTTTTTTTTTTTTTTTAAACACTTGTTTTTGCAGTTGTTCATTAAAGCACTTAGGTATGTTATTAGAACTCACACTGACTGGAGTGATATAGTTCTTAAAGCACAGGTAACAAACCCCTTGCTAAAAGCACAGACATCACCACAAATGCTAGGTTTGCCTAAAAATATGTTTGATGTTGAAACAATGGCTGGAAATTATTCTGACATCTCTACTAGAAAGACTTCAGTCCTTGGTTAGCTACTTAAGAAATAAAACTTACCTGTCACCTTGATTATTTCTATTAGCTAGTTTTCGAGCCTGCCGATCCATCAAACTTGTTCTAGAGCGAGTTTTTTTCCAAGAATAATAATATTTTACAAGGCTTGCAATAGTTTTGTCTGGAAGCTAGAAGAATTCATTGACATATTAATGCTTTTTAAAATTAAAATACCACCCAAGATTATAATTCTGCTCTATTTACAACCACCTTTACTCATATTTCAAATGGATGAGATGGAAAGGGGTGATGTATTTTATATACATTTTTTTCAGAAGGGGGGAGGGGAAGGAGAGGCTTTTTTTTACACTGGAAAAGCTACAGGTCCAAGAAACATGGTGAAATTAACTTAAATCTTATATTCAACATTGTTCCTGAAGCTTTTACACAAAAATTAACATGTCACTTTAGCGCAACGGCCCCTTTGTTCTTAGTGCATCTGAAATGTTTAATGATGCTGATTAAAATATTACTTTACCATTTGCTGGATCCTGTGAAAGCTCTTTCCATGGAAGCTAAAAGCTTGTTCAAATAGGACTTTATCTTCAACTGTCCATTCATCAGGGAAAGGAGTGAAATTAGGGAGATCCGCAAGGGACTTCTCAATATTGTGTTTATGCCAGAACAACATGCCGAGAGCCTTTGAAAAGAAATAGTCCCTTTTTGGATTTAGTCAACTTTCTAAAACTTTGAGAAAAGTAAGTAAAAGAAAGGCAATTAATTTATTTAAAATAAAATTTTACTATCAACACCCCTTCTCAAAATGTATTTAGAATTTTAATGGCTATATACTGTAAGTTACAAAATTCTATTTGGAGATGGTGGGTACATCTGTAGTTTTTTAAAGGTAAGAAAGCTAGACAATTTATGGTTGGCATGGCAGCAGTAATTCTGAAGTAGCAGCAACTAGGCTGATGTACTCAAATTGACCTGCTTTCTTCCCTTATGAGCATGTATCACATACACAGTTCCTTTTAGGTCTTCAGGCTTTTATTACCAGACCACACAAAAAAGAAATCAAAAATACTTTTCAGTAGCCAGAGGATCATCCAAAATGCAAGTTTGAAAGTTCAAAGTGAGAGTGGTCTTTCTACAACTCTTCAATCCACAAATAACGCACAGCTATTTCCACATCATGTGCACCTAATAAGGAATGAAAATTTAATACACTTTCTTGCATAATTTCATTTCTTGATACTCTTCAAGAATTCTATGCTGATTAGACTTTCTGCCAGAGAATCAATGACAGGTTTGATGCCAAGTCTGGCATGGGAATTAGGAAACGTAATCCACTTGGTTTCAACCACACAGTGCAGACACGATCACCAGTTGTTCATCAGCTCTCCAAAACCCTGATTTCACATCTTCTAATAATCTGTTTGTAGCAAACCTCCTTTCTTGTTAAAGTGGCAAGTGACAAGCACCTCTTGCAAACAGTTTGTATTCCACTGTGGACAGGCTAAAAATGTTTTGTACCAGAAGTTGTTTTGAAAATTAGTCTTTAAAAAAGACTTATTTTGAGATCCTTCTTTTCCCTCTCTCCTCTAACTAAAGCCAAGCCATAAAGAAAAATCCCCAAACTGTAGGTTTTCTGAACACTGTAACACTGGCAGTCTCTTTTTTACAAAGCAGCTGACTAGCAAGTCTTTGCTGTTACGAGCTTCCATCCTCCAAAACTTGATCATACAACTTGTTTCCACCTGTACACCAAATATTTTTTTTTGTAATAAATAATTTCACTTTCACATAAATTTGTTAATTGCAATACAACTAAGTGCAGAGCAGCAAAGTTTTATCCTGTGTTTTTTACAGGATAGTGACTAAAGGTTATTTAAAAAAGCAAACTTCTTTGTTACTGTCAAACCTAGAATTTGATTCTGTTTTCCTGCCCCTGAGAAAACACTCACTTTAAAGTTGGTTTGCCACTTTCTTTTTTTTTTTAATATGCAAGAAACCTTGCCAGTGCTGTCCCTATTGCAATTAATGGTTCAAAATTGTACCATATCTGAATTCTAATATTAAACATTCAATTTGTGAGCTGGCTTCCTAAGAAATTCTTTAGATAAATATACACACACAATTGCATGACATGCCCAGTGTATCAAGAAACATACCAAACCTTTCAAAAGTGCACATTACAAGCTGAGCATGTCATGAAAACAAAGAGCTCAATCTTTTGCAGAGAATCCAGACCACAACTGTATGCAGATCCATTTAAATGCAGTGTTTGCTGCTGTGCCTGAAGAGAAATAGCCTTAATTAATGGTAATCAAGGGGGTGGGGGAAAAAAAAAGTTTTGTTATACTTTTACATATGTATACATATAAAAAAAAATCCTTTAAATGAGGACTCTAATTTCATAGCTCTTACCTGTTCCACATTGTATCCATGTTTTTCCTTTGCTATTGCTATATATTCATCCACTGTAACAAAGCAATGTCAGAATTATTCTTTAGTACTTTTAGTTCTGCTATAAAGGTGACACAGAATCAGCCATCTAACATGGGAAAAGCCTTCCCATGCTTTACTACACTGCACAGGCCCAAGCCTCCCAAAACATCAAATATATTCATAGTTTTATTAATAACAAAGAAGCCCATCTTCCTTCATCCAACATTTCATTTTATAAACTTTTTACACAAGGTAATTCTCTGTGAAAAAGATGCTTTACTTTACAGTTTTACCACAGAGGCTCATAATTTATTTATTTAAATCAGAGACTAGCTGGTCAGTCAAAGGCTATGTCTTCTTGGAACCTGCTCCCAAGAACTCAGACACACTGGGGGGGGGGGGCGGCGGTGTCCAGACACCTGGGTTACTTTTAAATTGAACTACTTCTACCATTCATATTCCCAAACATGTTAAAAATTAGTGTAAGAGATCAATGAATACGCATGCCCTTTATATTAATACAGTTTTCACTGACCAACATCAACTTTAACCATGGCATGAAGTCAGTTTTCAATAGAGAATATGGAAATTCAATAATTACGTCATCAAATTTGCCAATAACCTTTTTAAAATCATATTTGGCCATACTAGAGCCAGCTTTGATTTGAACACTTTCTATCATCTTGCAATTAAGTCCTGCTAGTTTTGATATTCAGTGGATACTTTTATTTTTAAAAAGCAAACTATTTTCATTCACCTTCTACAGTTCACAATTAAGTAGTAATTATGCGTAGTTGAAAGGAAGCATGATTGAGAAAAGGAAATAATTATATCCTTATTATTCAAATGGACCAAAGATGTCCTTGCCATGAACTGCTGCAGCAAAGAGTTAATTGTACTCCAAAGGAATGAAGAAAGTGTTTAATAATCATAGTTGTAGATGAATTTATTTCTAACTGTTTTGCAGTAGCAGAAGGTACGTTCCCTCAAACGGAGAGAGACACAAAACCTTAACTACTGTAACAGATAGAAATGGTCCTGAGGACCAGGTTCTCATGACTGCAACCTCAAAGTTTACTCCCCTATATCACATATGTGAAAATCTAGCATAGAAAGCAGCTTTAAGCTAGATTAAACAGATAATTGATCACAGTTAGTCACATGACTCATATTTTAGGTCACTTTTGAAGGGAGAAAATGCTCGGTTTTTTTCCCTGATAAGACAGCAATAATGATTTCCCCTTGAGCTAGGCCTCAACACATCTTTTCTGAGTTTATCCACGGCAGCTCCTGGCTCCTAGAAATTTACAGCAGCAAGATCCTCATGTTTAGATGTTTTATTATTTTATTAATAGCTGAAAGTTGCACAGACATGTATGACGATACAACACAGGCAGTGTGATTTGAAACAAAGACTTAACTATAAAATAAGAGAAGGTGATCTTTCCTTTCCTCAGAGTTCTCTATATAAAATAAAAAAATAAAAGAGATAAAAGAGAAGTTTTGTGTTTAATTTACTAATTTGCAGTTTTACTGAATGTAAAATAAAGAGCAAACAGGGACAACAGAAACAATTATTTATTTATACTTAAGCATCCAAATTCCTAAGCAGGGAAGGACTTACACTTGGCATCTGGAATATTATGATATGGAGACCATACAAGCATCCCTCCATTATCTTTATCAGTATATTTCGTGGCACCTGTAAGAAAACAAGTCAGTCTCAGTATTTATAAATATGATCTAGAAAACAACTATTCATGTGACAGCAAGTCAAACATACTAAGAAGTCCAGCCCAGCTACTAAGGGGAGGGGAAAAAATAAATCAGTAAATCCATATTATTTCCTTAATGCATCAAATGGCTAAATTTGAACACTACTCTCATGAGGTTCAATCATAACTGGGTATTAGACAGGATCCTGGTTACCACAACTGGAACATTAAAGTGCATTGCTTAAGGTGGCATAGACACAAAATTTAGAGATACTTTATTGGAACATTTCTCCAGAACTTAGGATTGTCTATTAGTACTCTTACATTTATCATTATCATAGGAGTATTAGGATCAACTGTGTGAAGTTAGGCTTCCTTAAAACAACAACAACAAAATGAGTTAGGTGTAGAATATAGTCACTATCCCTGATCCCTTCATAAAGGAACTATGCCAGAAACAATTCTGTTCAACCCTCTCTAGTTTTGATGTTCATAGCCACGTAATTATGATATTCATAGCCATCCAAATTGTGTAGTTTTAGAAAAAGTATTTTTTGTTGTTGTTGTTTTCACTGGGGTTGGGGTTTTGTGTATTTTGTGTGTGTGTAGCAATGTAGCAAGGGAAGCAGTCCAAGTTACCTAAATTACCAGGAGGATAGAGCAATTTTTGCAATACTGATGCAACTTTGTACAAAGCACTAAATCACAGTCTTTGATTTTTAAAAACACACCGTAAAAGAAATTTCCCCAATACTGGAAAAGCATTAACTAATAGTTACTTTTCAAGAATGTACGCTGGAACATAAAGCCTCCTGTAATCTATTTGTTTACAAGTGTATCTTGCTAAGATATTGCTCAACAATTGAAGCATTTACACTCATGTCAGTGTAAATGACATTCTTGAAGAATAACCCTCAGAGGAACTTTCCTTGCCTCCTTCTTGGAGAAAGACATATTTTATTTTTTTTATTATTCAGTGAAACAAATAGCTTTCCGCACCATTTTAAGCTGCCACACTCTATATTCAGGTTCTACATCTTGTTGAAGGGAACAAAACAAATCAATGTTTTGGAATAAGAGAACAACTTAGCACTTTCTAATTATGCACTATGTTTTGTTGCTCTTCCCTCTTTAGCTTGGCAGTGTATTGTATTTGCTATCATCTTTGCAATCTTTAGATCCATTATGACTGTGAGCTTGAAAACCAGTTAATTAGGAAAGCTAAAAGAACTTGTGAGAACTTGTGCATCTTCCAAAATGATATGTTTAAGACAGATAATCTAAATGCACCATAAATTCTGTAACAAGTTAAAAACGTACACACATTCATAAAGCACCAGTTTCAGGGCATAAGCAGTGCTAAACTCTGACAGGGTTTTGGTATACAAGAACAAATTCCTTCATATAATATTCTATTTTAGAACAGCAACAAAAAAAAGCATGCCATTTTTAGTGATTAGGAATACACTATTTCATGAAGAGTAATGCAAACACATTACAGGCACATTGCTTTTCTTGTCCACTCAGTTTTTGTCACAAGCAAATGACCA
The DNA here is from genome assembly GCA_026546715.1 of Gallinago undulata. NCBI lineage: Eukaryota > Metazoa > Chordata > Aves > Charadriiformes > Scolopacidae > Gallinago > Gallinago undulata. The sequence continues at coordinate 24,273,582 of JAOTQQ010000023.1, forward strand.
CCACCCTGTGCGCCACTCTAAGAGTGAGCAGAAAACAGGACCACCAGACAACACATCAGATTTTCAGGCTGTGGGCAAGAAAAGTCTAAAGTTAACATGAGTATATCCTCAGTTTTTCCTCCCAAAAAACTACCAGACAGACACCTGCAGACAAGTAGATATGACAGACATTATCAGGTACTGAATATTCAAATACTAAAGTGAAAAAACTTAGTTTCATGGTCCTGTCATTTGTGCCTGCAGGAGATCATGCATATGGGGACCCTCCCATGATTAACAAGCAACTCCCACCAGAACACCCCTTTTCAAAGCTGTGCTGTTTCTCCAGCAGGAATCAGACAAGTGTTTCCTTTCAGGTGGCACATTCACACTTCCAAAAGAAAAGCAAAGATGACAAAGAAAGTATGGGATACATACAGGTAGGACTGTGCTTGAAGGAAGGCATCCTATCCTCAACACAAGATGTCCATAGCTAGAGTACAAGGATCTCTCTATCTCCATATGCAGGACCATGATCTACCTTTATGAGAACTGCTTCTTGTCCTTTGTGCCCCAAGTATTCAGGTGAGCGGCACTCTCCCCCTCCCACACACACAAGGACTGTGTTGTATCTCAAGGGCAACATGATCTTTAGCTGCAAGATCTATTCTTATAATGGACAGTGGCTGGAAATAACAGGCAACAAGTTAACCAAAGCATGTTAGAAGAGTACAGTTGTAAGGAACAGAGACTGTGAGCTACATCTCAAATACAAGTCTCTCCCTGCCCAAACCCGCTACACAAGCCACTTAGGAAGGGGTTTCTATACTTTGGCTGCTGCCCTCCTCTGCTAATACAATTCAGAAGATGGGGCTGGCTGAAGATGACCCCACAGGCACTCTCCACTTCTTCCAGAATAGAGAAGCTGGAGCAGCAAAGAGATGCTTTCTAAATTCCAGCTTAGCATTAGAAATTAGGTACACACAGATGAAGCTGTACTGAGAATAAAATGAAAATCTGGAGGCATACAAGACCTAGTAAGGGCATCATGGGGCAGCATAGCAATTTAAAAGTATATAATTTTCCAGCATACAAAGTACCATCATCCACTTAAGACTAAGCTTTGAGAATAGGAACAGAAACACAGAAACTAACAGGAGGAAGAAATAAATGTTTAGAATACAGCATTGGAAATCTTAAAAGTTCAGAGAATGTGAGGACAGATGGCATGGAATAAATGGAAAGTTTTACATAGTTCACCTCACCATTTAATAACTTTAATTTAAGAAAGCCTGTAAGTAGAGGGAGAAAAGTTATAAGGAAGTACACAGAAATGGTATCCATAAACTGACCTTAAAAGGTATAAAACATTCTTCTTGACAGCCCCCCAACTCCCTGAGAAGAGTGTAACTGCAAGTACGCAAAATTCATACTAAAGCCTTTGAGAAATCCAAATCTGAGTAGAATAAAACTTCTCTAGCAGTCATCTCATGGGTGGATGACACAACAGCACGGTGCATCTCCAGTGACGGCATTCTCCACTACCCTCTCCACGAGAGCCAAGCAGCCCACAACATAACAATACTATCTTTTTTAACATCCTGCTACATCTACAGACAGGTCAGAAAATACAAGCAGAAACAATTTCACCTTAACAATATAAAGTACTGTAGGAAAACCAGCAAGAGGAGACAAAAATCTGGAGTGCAGGAGATGGTTTATTAACTCAGTAAATTAGGTAAAGAGATCCAGGATTTTTATTTTATTAAAACAATATTTTTTTTTTCAGTAAGAAAACGTGGCTCATGGTAGCGAGATCTAGTAACAATTAAAAACATTGTTTCCCTTACAGCTTTATCCGAAGACTTGCTTGTAAAAAAGGGGATGGTGGGGGAAGGGGTAAGAAAGAGTATGTCTACATTGACTCCTAATGGTTGCTTCCAACTACAATCCACTTCTTCCAAGAGACACTGACAAACAGTTGAATCACTTTTTAAGCAACTTCTTATTTTATAAAAAGGTTAAAAAAAGTGTACTACTGTCACAATTTTAATCATGAATGTTTTGTTCCTCAGTGTATCAAGGTAGAGCATTGCTTACAAATATTTTTAAACACAGGCTAAGGGAGGCCAAAGGATTAGTATTTAGTTTACTCATTTTAGTATTCTTTCTGTGTGTGTACCAGAGGGCTGACTTTGTATCTTAGACTTCTGTCTAGTTTAATCCATCATCAATTCCCTTCTCCCACCTATTTATTTTAAGGGGGTTAAAAATAACAGCACTAAAAGTATTGTAAACAAACACACATTGTAATGTATCTGGAAAACCCTCAAAAAAAAAAAAAGGCATTAAAACAATTCCAAGAAGAAACAGCAGTAAAGTTAGTAAATTAGAGACAGTGCCTATGTCCATATATGCAAAACTAGAACTATGATAGAGTGTGTTACATCATTTAATACAAAAAATAAACCACTTAAGTGTAGCTATGATGAGAGCCCAATAATGCCTCAAGAGTCACCAGGAAAAAAAATGAACAAACCAGATGAAAGCATGAGATCTTGCTGAAATCACCTCAGATAACCTATCTGCTAACAGTGTATTTTTACACTGTACAGACCCCCCCCCCTTTTTTTTTTTATTTTAAATTTTATAAGACTTAGGTGTTCCAAAAAAGTTACTATCTTCTTGACCTAAAAATCAAAATAGACACACTGAGAAAAACAATACTATACATTATGCCTTTTACACAAGACATATTAAAGGAAGATTTTCACCATTAAGGAAATTGATAAAGTAAAGGAGCAGCTATTGGGGAAAGGAGCATAGGTTGAATTCCACCTCCCAGGAACATTCAGGAGCTTGAGAAAGCCTGGTTATGAGAACAGATAAAATTAGTTCTGTGGTTACAAATGCAATGATACTATTGCATATACAGTTTACAAAATCGAAACCACAGAACCTCAGATGTCCTAAAAGAGGTGAAGAGTTCTTTTAATTAAAAAAACCCAAACATTATGGGGTTTGTTTTTTTTTTTTTTTCTAATTTAAGTGGCCTGTAGGACAAACAAGCCCAGGGTGCAGGTTAGAAATAATCATTTTTATTTATGTTTATTTTTATGTAGGCAGTGTGAAAATAAAGGGTGTAAATGGTTAGTCTTATTAACAAAGAGCCCTAGACTACGCGCTCCTTTCTAAGGGAAAGGCATTCCCTTATGCCAAGATCATGCATCCATTTAATCCCACCCTCCCCCTTTCTTTCCCCCGGCCTTTTCTTTGGCCTGTGGGGACTTGCGCCCATCAAGAGGGGCTTGCTCCAGCTTTAGGAGGCACTATATGAGCAGCTCTGGCCCAATCCTCTTCCGGTAGGAAATCATCTGACACCAATGGAGCCTGTTTGGAGAACAGGAAAGTAGATAGGCTTCATCTGAGCGCTACAGCAAAACCGATAAACGCTCCCACGGTCTCAGCGCTCAGTGTAGTAAGGCAAGATACCATTCTAGCAATTAACTTGCTAAAACCCAGTACCAGGCTATGCGAGCGTACCCAGTATTCCTCGGGGCGGGGCTGGGGGAGGGGGGGGGGGGTGAGGAAGGCGGAGGAAAGCAGCTCAGCCTGCAACAGCGGGGTTAGCCAGGCTACAACCGCACACAAAACCAGGGGCAGTAGTTCTCACCGAGCGCATCTTCCAGCCGGCGCCTCCAGCCAGCTCTGCCCAGCTCCCGGCTGGGCGCATCACTGCCCACCCCGCGCCCGGGGACCTCCATCACCCCTCGCCAAGTAGCTTTAAATCACCTTGTTAATATAATCATACGCGTTAGGGCTTAAGGAGCTTTTTTAAAAAAATAAAAAATTTAAAAAATCCAACCTTTTTTTCTGCTCCCCTGCCTCCCGTCGGATACACATAATAACGCGGCTGATAATTAAGTGAAAATTTCCCCCCGCGATACCCTTCCCCCCCCCTTCCCCCTCGGGCGCACGGGGAGCAGACGCTGCTCCTGCCAGCCTCCCGCCGCCGCCACCGGATCGCCAACACAAAGGCTCGAAAGCAAAATAAATAGGAGCCCCGCCGCCGCCGCCACCGCTGGGGGAGCGCCGACCCGAGCCCACCCCGGGCCCCGAACCCATCCATCCATTCCTCCATCCCTCCCTCCGTCCCTCCGGTCGCGGGAACGGCGGCGGCAAGATGTCAGGTTTTACAGGCGAAAAGCGATTTACCGGGCTCGAAGTCAGGAATGCGCGCCTGGTATTCCGCTCCGACCCTCATTCCTACATCTGCAACGCAAAGAGGGGAGGGAAAGGGGCGGGGGTGGGGGGGGTGAAAGGAAGAGAAATTAACGGCTTGGGTGTCCCCGACCGGCCGGGCGCCGTCCCAGGCTACCGCCGTGTGGCGGGCTGGCGGACGCGCCGCCCGGGAGCCCCCGCCGCCGTGCGGAATAAGCCACCTCCCCCCTCCCGCCACCCCGCCCGCCGCCGCGGATTAAGCCCCCGCCGGCCGCCGGGGAGGAAGAAGGAGGTGTGTGTGGGGGGGAGTTTATTTCAGCGGAACAATGGGGACGGCGGCGGCGGCTCCCGGGAGACACTCCCCATCGTTAAGCACCGCGGGGCCGCCCGGCAGCCGCGGGGCCGCGCAGCGCGCTCCCGCGAACTCCCCCCTTTCTCCCTCCTCCTCCTCCTCCCTCCCCCTTCCTTCCTTCCCTCCCTCCCTCCTCCTCCTCCTCACACGCGGCCCGGCCCGCCGCAGTACAGACGCGGCAGAGGAGTAACGGCGGCGGCCGCCCTGGCAGCGGTGCAGGGAAGGGGGAGGCGGCTGGGCTCGGCTCGCCGCCGCCCCTCCCGCCGCCACCGCTGCCACCCTCCCTCTCCCCGCTGGCGGGGCGGCCCGGGGCCGGCCCCAGGCTCGCACCGTGCTCGTCGCCACTGTCACCGCCGCCGCTCTCTGGCTCCGAATAGTGCCCGTTGGAGGGGCTGCTGCTCTTGGTGCCGTTGGGGGCTGCCCGGCTCTTACCCCCCAGGAGCTCCGCTCCCTTCTCCATCATGCCCGGCATGTCAGGGCTTGGGGGGGGGGGAGTGGGGGAGAGCGGCGGCAGCGCGGGCTGCCGAGGGGGGGAAATTAATACGGAGCCGCCATGTTTCCCCCTCCCCGCCCCCCCCTCGGGCCTCCGCGGCGCCAGCACCTCCTCCCCCTCACACCGCCCCCCACCCCCCCCCCCTCCGCCGCGCAGCCACCGGGAATCCCTCCGCGCCGGCCCGGCCGGATCTAGCTGAGGGGGCGGGGATAACCGGCAGAGCCCCGGCGGTGCGGCAGGAAGATTCCTCCTCCGTACTGATATCGAGGCCTCGCTGGAGCGCCGCGGGGTTCTCCCGGCGGACGGGGACGGAGGGGAGAGGGGACGGGACGGGACTATTTTCCCCCGGCGGCGCAGGGATCCTGGTCGGGAGGGGTGGTGCGCACCGCAGTGGTAGAGGGCGGGAGGCGCCGGGCGACCGCAGTGAAGGCGCTGTGCGGGAGAGGCGGGGGGTGCGGGTGGGGGCCCGGCGGTGGGGCAGCGCCTGGGTGAGGCTGTGGCAGTGGAGCAGGGCCTGAGGGGAGCGGGACTGGAGGGCGGTCACTTTGTGGCTGGGGCGGGGCTCTGGCTGTGGCCGGTGATGGCGGCTGTGGCCGGCGCGGTGAGCGAGCAGGCAGGGCTGCCGGCGGGGCTGCCTTCCGAGCCACGGCTTTTGGGGAGGCGCTTCGAAGCAGGGGTCGAGTCAGGGCGAGGGGACTGAGGGCACAGGGAAGCCGGCACCAGAGAACGGGCAGCGCCGCAGGCGGTTCCAGGCGGTTCCGTGTTTATTTATGTAGCCGAATCCCGGTGTGTGTTACCGGGTGTTCAGGTGACACCGTCCAGTTCATATCAAAATATCCAGGTTTTAAGAGGAGGAAAGAAAAAAAAAGAAGGCCGAGATTGGCTTCGGTTAGAAGCTGAATTACAGACAGGGTAAGAGTCTTGTTACTTAATCTGGAGATGTGTTAGTCAGGTTTTGCTTCTGCACAAATACACTTAATGTCATTGTAGCTATACTTTATGTATGTCTTAAGGGTATTTTTAATGATGGAGTGATAATTTGGCGATCTAGTTGCCTGATATGTGGAAAAAAGTATAAACATTGCTGTTAAATTAGCATTGCTATATGTTGTTAGTCAAGTCTCATCTTCCAACTAAGACTGTCTGACACAGTCTTTGTCACGTCTCAGCCGTTCTTCCCAAACTTTGCCCTGGCAGCTCCCTGCCCCAAGTTGATTTAAGAGCGCTATCTAGAATGGCACAGCCACTTACTGTGAGATTAAGGAAAGATGACTACTTGTGTCCCTGCTTGTGACTACTAAGTGTCCCTAGTGCTTTACAGTAGGATTGTAACGTGATGTAGTTTACTATGTTTGCAGGGTGCTCCCACTTCAAGACATGCTTGTATTGAAGTCAGCCCAATACGGTCAAATTGTGTAGTTTTGAAAAAAATCTCTGATTTACCTTTGCTTTCTAGAATATGGCAGAAAAATATTGTCAAGATTCTTTTTGCACTGGGAATATTGTGATCTTTGGTGACAGCTTTTGGCAGCTGACCATTAAAAATGGGAGAAAACAAGCTCTGACTCCTGTGTTCTTGCTGTTCTCTCTCCCCAAGAGTTGGAAAGAAAGACAGACTAGTAAGGCAAAGGTAGAAGCAAAGATGGTTGGCTACCTGCAAGCACCTCAACAATTGAGGGGAAAAAAGCTGCAATGTGATCTCACATTTTAATGTACACAAAAGAATTCACATAAGAGAAAGCACTTACAAAAACCAGAACCACAGGAGGATCTTCAACCAATGTTTGCAATTTTCAGACACAAAATCAATAAGAAAACTTGCAGGAAATTGGGCTTTGTTATTTTAGTTCTCCTAAAACTGAACATTTGAGGCTTTTTAGCTTTATTTTCTAAGAATGTGAGATTTGGGTGACCGTGCAACATTATGACTGCATGTGTCTGTCATTTTTCTAAATTGATAAAGCCACTGAAAATTTTTGTAAACTGTAACAGCTTTTGAGAATGCTAAACTGTTACAAGTGCTGTGAAGGTAATCCCCTGGAAGGAAGAAAGATTTCTTGTCAGTAGGGTTGGGAGGAGAATTGTCTGAAGAGTTTGCCCCTTTTTGTTTCTGTTATTCGTGTGGCTACTGTTAAAACTGCATTTCAGAGGTTACATTAAAAGAACATAGGTTCACGAAGTCATGCACTGAAACGTAGTAACTGGGTGTAGTGAGATTCCACTGTCACATTGAGTATCTGGGTCCTGGATTAGACGTTGTACACTAAAGTGTAAACCTGTTTCTCAGGTTGGTCCTGCATTTGTTACAGAAAATACACATAAGGAATTATCTTAGACTAATAATACCATATATATCCTTATTCTCAATTTTTCTTTCTAAACGTAAACCCCAGAGGACAGCAAAGTAACCAGTACATTCAGAAGGTATGACTCGGGCCAGTCTAAAGATTTTATTTTTTTTTTTAATGAGCCTGACAGTTTTTCGTTCTTGGAGGTTATGCATTTCTTCTTAAAATTTATTTCCCAAAGTCATAGCTTCAGGGGGAAATTTGTGTTCTTTCTTTTAACAGCATTGCTAAAAGGCTTTAGTAGAAATAGAAGCTCAAAGGAAAAGAGCTTCCACTGTCCACAAGTTAAATGCGCTTCAAACTCACATGGCTTCTGAGGTTGCTCCATGCAGATTTGAGGACTCTTCCACTTATCTTTCTTAGAGCAGGTTCTTGGAATTAATTGCTTAAAATCAGGCTCTTAGGCTGTGTACTCTTGCAATTGATTATTATGATCTTGCAGTGAGGGATAATGATAGTATTAATTCTTGGGTGCTGAGTTATGGGAAAGCAAAGATTGTTTATTCAGAACAAAATAATCTCTTAAAATGCTAGATGGTTTCATATGCCTATATTACTATAGAATTGTTTAGGTCAGAAAAGACCCTTAATATCATCAAGTCCAACTGTTAACCTAACACTGCCAATTTCACCACTAAACCAGGTCCTAAGCACAATGTCTACACCTGCCTTTTAAATACCTCCAGAGATGGTGACTCAACCACTTCCCTGGGTGGCCTGTTCCAGTGCTTTACAAGCCTTTCCAAGAATAAATTTTTCCTAATTTCCAATTTAAACCTCCCATGCTGCAACTTGAGGCCATTTCCTCTTGTCTTATGGCCTGTTACTTGGGAGAAGAGACCGAGACCCCCAACTTGCTACAGCCTCCTTTCAGGTAGTTGCAGGGAGTGACAAGGTCACTCAGCCTCCTTTTCTCCAGGCTAAACAATCCCAGCTCCCTCGGCCGCTCCTCATAAGACTTGTGCTCCAGACCTCTTACCAGCTTTGTTGCGCTTCTTTGGATGAGCCTCAGCACCTCAGTGTCTTTCTTGTATATAATGTTCATCTCACCTATGACATTTCTAGCTCATAAAAGTGCTGCAGATCACATGCTTGGGCTTTTTAACTTATGGTGAAAATTTTGTTTGGTGGTTGTTTGTTTTTTTGTTTTTTGTTTTTTGTTTTTTTTTTTTTTTAAAGAGCATTTTGACAGTTCCCAGGCTTGGGAATGTCACTTTATGCCATTTAAAGCCTGCGTCTTTTTAGAAACAGGTCAAATTTATTTGTGTTGCTTCTTCAGAAAAATTACAAATGTATAACGTGTTTTGTGTGAAACACAGAGAAAATGGGATGACCATGAACCCCTTTAGCAATATCCAGCCTGGAAACTTGTGCTTCAATGTGAAGATTTATAATTTCCTTTGGTATGAATGTTTCATAAAGAAAACTATACTCTTTGTCTTCATAAACACATTAAGAAAAGCATGTCTGGAATCAAGGTGATTTAAGATAAATTACACTGCTTGGAATCTGTTCACTCCTTCGAAGGAAAATGTATAGGTGTCAGCTGTCAAGTAGTGTGTTTTGTTTATATTAAACACAACTTGGCCAGTTGGGTGGTAAGTGGGAGGCTTAGAGAGGACAGGGTGAGATTTATTAGTTCTTTCAGACTAGTTGCTGTGGTTGCTGTGGTCCATTCAACGTTCTCGAATTTTCCAAAGACTCCATGTTTTAGTGGAACCAATGGAAGGTGGAACCAATGGATTTTCTACAGCTCTGGAAGGTCACACCATTGGTCTCAAGCTGGGCACTTATTAATGTTTCTGAATTCTAGTATTAATGTTGTATTAAGGTAGAAAATTTGTTCTATAACTGGTCTATGAAAAGCAACAATAAAATATTTGCTAAGTGACTTGCTGTTGTTAATATTCCCCACTTGAGATTTCAGATTTTGTTTCATTTGCTTTATTTTTGTAGTACTTTCTTTCAGTTGTAGGCTTTAAGAATTATCTGCTGTCCAAATCTTTATGGAATTCTTTTGCAGTTTAATTAGCATCATAGAGTATAGACTGTATAAGGACTGTCAGTAAATTCTTGGGAAATGGAGAAAATCATGTTGTATTTTCTTTGAGAAGTCTAAGAACTTTAGCAGTTGTAAACACTTTTCTGTTGTTTCACCTCCAACCAGCTGATTAAATCATGCTCTTCCAAAACCTTTGTCAAAACTTGACTTTTTTGTACAGTGTTGGTGGTTGATATGTTGAATGAAGCTGGGAATTTTAGGACTCGGTACTCTGTTAAAAATAGTATTTTGAAATGGTTTGTTGCACTGTAGGAAGGCTTATCCAAAAACTAGAGCAATGGGTTAGTACTAACATCCATCTTGTTCAGCACTTTGATCCTGACAGTTACGAACAGCAAAGTCTACAGAAAAACTCATTTTCAGGCAGATGCCATAATCTCCATTCTGTCTTGGCAAGAATTTATTCTTTGTCTTGTAAAGATTTATTGAAGTTCTGAAGTGTAAAGCTTATTATAATTTTGATTCCTCTAGATGTGTTATGAAAATATCTGTTCTACCTTTATGTATTTATCTGTTCTTGGTTCAGTAACTTTCTATAGCAGTGAGTTCCATTGACACTGTATGGTATTTTTTTTTCCTTTTTAAAAGAAAATGAAAGGTTTTAAAATATCCTCTTTTTCTTGACAGAAGGGACAGGTGTTCCCGATCAGCCCTTTCAATCTCATTATTTAATTCCTCTACACTTAACCTAAGTATCTGCCAAGCTGTAAACTATTTGCAGAAAGTAAAGAGGGCTGTGTGTCCAGTTGATTATTATTACACACTGTGGGAAAAGCCTGAGTTTAGCTGGCTTAGCCTTATATTATGTAGGCAACTTGGGACAACAGGTCATTTCAGAAAGTCAGTTTACAGACATCATTTGACTATTTATGTTTATCCATATCTACTTCAAAGTAAATTTTGGTAACAGCTGGCAGTATGTCTTTGAATCAGAGCACTGGCATTCAGTAAGGTCAGTGAAGTGTCTCAACCTGTGTACGAATAGCTCATGTATGTGGCTGAAGTGGTGACATCTCTTTACAAATAATTTGGGTTTAGGGCCAGTTATTTCCCACTGGGGGAAAAAAAAAGGCATTATAATTGTTTTGTTAAGCTAGTGTGATTTTATTTTGTCCTGTCTCTCTTCCGCATATAGTTACCCAACCTACTTTTCATAGAACTGTTCAGTGGAAAGCAGAGCTCACTTAATTGAGACTTAAAGCTGTTGGACTTCTGCAAGAAATGTGATTTTACTTCTCCTGCATGTCATTTGGATTTTTTGTGTTAGTTTGGGTATTTAAAATGTGAATCAAAACAACTGCTTTGATTTTATGCACTTAGTGAAATGTGTGCTAAACTTGCACTTTATTCTTTCTTGTAAGGTTGTCCATTGCTCTTGTACCTGAAGACGTGACCATGTGCTGTGAGTTAATGATTTTTATCTGCCCTCCTGTTTTTTTTTCTCCTTTCTTTCCTTCTGTGAAGTAACATTATAAAAGGAACATGCTGTGCAATATTTTCTTGCAGTTAATAATGCTAAACACTGTCTTCCTTGAGAGAAATGTCCTTTAACACGTGCCAGAATAATAATAAGAAAAGCTCTTGTACATTACTACGTTTTGTGCCTAATCCTGAAAAGAGATAACCTTGCCCCAAAGAGCTTGCTGTTTAATGAGGGTCTAGTCAGTGTGTGTAACCAGCACTAGGAAAACAAGGGAGAATCAGGGAAACAGCAGTAATATGTTAATGTGAACAAACAGATAAAATTAACCCTGCACTGCCCATCCATTTAAGACACAGTCGTTGTGGAGTAATTGTGGAGTCATTGTAGGAGTAATTTTGAAAGATTTGAAAGAATTAAAAGTAGTAGTGTTAAGCGTCTCATTTGAGGAAGGTGGTACATCTTTGCATGTGAAAAAAAGGATAAAGACTTGTGTAGTAACCAGTAAGGACAGCTTGTTTTGCTGTACGTCTTGGGCCTTGCACTGTAATAACGTTTTATGCTTCAGCACGCTGGCACCTCCTGCTAAATTTTGTTCTCTATAGTTTATCACACTTGGCTTCTTGTGGTTTAAGGGCAGGGGAGGTGTAAAGTGGAAAATAACACTGAGTGTGTATGGCCAAAAGAAGGTTCCTGAGGTATTGGAAGAGTTTGTATTTTTGTTTTCCATCTCATGATTTCTATAGAAAAGTATATACCATATCTTAGAAACTCCTGTTATGAAACTATGCCGGATTTTGGAGGTCCTGTGGCTGGACTGTGTAGATTCCAGAACATTAATGCTATTCAAGTATCATATCTTTTCCTACTGTAAGTATTGTTTGGCCAATGTAATGATCCACAGTTCAAGTATGCAGTTTAGGCAGGATCAGTAGAAGTTCTGTTTTCAGAATATCTGTAAGATGGAGTTGCAAGCAATAAAAACATAATTGTTAATTTGCCTGAAAAGTGTAAGATTTATTTTCCCACATGGAAATTATTATTATAATACCATTTCACTGGATTTTTCTAGAAGTACAAATGGTTCTCTTAAGTCTGTTCTGTTAAAAAACCCCAACTCAACAATGAACAAATCAATATGGCTGTGTCTGGCCCTTCAGGTGGTGTTATATAATGCTTTCAGGAGTGATGAGTTTCTCTTCTCCTGTCTGAGGTAGATAAAAACTACATAAATATAAAAATGAAATCCACAGTCTTATATTTGAGGGTATGAACATAAAGGGTCAGCCTACCCTAGGAAAATTCTCCTTGGGAAGATTCAGCAGTTCACAGTATTTCTGCCAGAGTATTTGTTAAACCAGGAGTGAAAACCAAAACTTGTGCTTTTATAACTTTTAGGGGGAAAATGCTGGATCACAGAATCATGGAATTGTAGGGGTTGGAAGGAACCTTCAGAGATCATCTAGTCAAACCCCCTCTGCCAAAACAGGTTCCCATAGACCAGGCTGGACAGGAATGCTTCCAGGCGGGTTTTTAATATCTCCGGAGAAGGAGACTCCACAAGGATATCACTAGGACCTTGCTATCATTGGTTTCCACAATAGATTTTAGAAAAATACCCACTTCAAATTCACTCTCAACCAATGTATTAAATACTGTTATACTGAAGGTGAGTTTTTTACTTGCTTATATGTAGTTTACTATCTTTCATCTGAATTACATCCCTTTTAATGAAAGCGGATGTTATCCTTGGTTTAAGTGTCTACCTAATTAAAACTTGAAATACATTATAGTCTGTGAGCCTGTTATGAGGTCCATTTGTGTTAGTCAGCTAGAGTTCTGGAAAACCATGGGGATGATCCAGGTTTCAGAGTTGTGCTCCAAGCCTGCTGCTGGAGCTCCACTCCCTACTGACACTGCAGAACTGCCAAAGGCATCAAAGGTGATGCTTCTGCTGGTGTTTCCTGCATAAACATTCGCTTCTGACAAGCCTGTGTCCCACCACAACCAATCCTTCCCTAACTTTGCCTTCCTTTGTGCCATATACTGTAATTTGGTTGGGTGGCTGGAGATAGGTTTGGGTATTATGGTGCATCTTTTTTAAAGAATGCCCTGATATTTCTTTGTCCTGTGTGACTTTACGTAGAAACTTTCGTGTTAATTAACTGGCAGCAGTTTTTGCTTCACACTAATCAATGGAAGCACAAAAAGGAATCCTCTTCTGTTTGTTTAAACACTTTGAATTTCACAGTGTCTATATTCATGACAACATCATGTGAACTCCTTATAAACATGTAAAATGTGAGTTCCTTATAAACATTTAACTGTCAGTGCCTGAGCTGAATATATTGTAAAAAAAATATTAAACCAAATCAGAAAAGGCATAAAAAAACCTTCAAGAATATCCAAGTGTTACAAAAATCAGTGGCCTGTCAGACTTTAGACTCATGTGATATTTGTCACTAGGACTAGATATGAGACCACTGCCCGTGAAGGTCCTGGCAAAAATGCTATTAAGGTAAGATCAAACTTAGAAAATGAGGATTTTTGCTCAGTGCAACTCCAGAAGATCACAGTAAAAGATGTTAGAATGAGAAAATCAGTGATCACTATATTTACATTTTAAATTTTAAAAAATGTCAGTACTAAGCTAGTTACAAAGTGGTTGGTGTTTTTTTCTTTCTTTCCAGATTTGTGCTCATGAGCTGTTTGGCTACTTCTGTGTATCCCTCCCAGCGTCAAAGAATGCAACAAAGTTCTGTCTGCAGAGAAAGCAAATACTGCAAGTAATTCAGCGTGTTGACAGGAAGATCAGTAAGTGGGAAATACGTGATGAAATGTTAGACTCAGTAAAACTTTGAAATGAAGTGAGGAGAGTTTGGTTTACTTTTTTTCCCCCCCTTCCCTGTTTTAGTTTGGGTTTTGGTGGGTTTTTTCTTTTTTTTTTTTTTCTTTTTCTTTTTTTTTTTTTTTTTTTCACAACAGGGGTGTGTTTTCTGTCTATTGACAAACCTTCTAAAATTGAAATCGTACAAGCAGCAGATATAGTCAGTGAAGTTGTGAGGGAAGAGATCAACTTTATAAAATATATAACTCCAAATCAGGAATTCTGAGCACATGTAAGGCAAAAAGCTATGAAATACAAACCTTGTGCAAGAAATTTCCTCCCTGTGTTGAGTGTAGCTTTATACTGGGTACTTCTTGAGGTGTGTTTCTCGGAGAGGTTACTGTGGAAGAGGCACTAGCACTGTCATCACTGCTGTCAACTTTACAGATAGGATGCTTCTGTCCAGAGAACAAGCTATGAGGTTTTTAGGATTGTTCTGCTTTTTAAACTAAACTAGAGAGTTAGGCCATACTTTATAATTTGGGAAGTCTGACTCCGTATTATTTAGGTGTTCTTCTTTGTATTATTTCATTCTTGGAAACTGCTGTACAGTAGAATCTAAGGTTTGTTCAGAAAGCTAATTGCATGGTTTACATCAATGGCAGTAGCTAAAAAGGGATATTTTAGGGCCAAAGTAGGAAAAAAAAAAAAAGAGATGGAAGACCTACTAGCTAGTGCAAGCATATTCCTAACTAGGAGTTATTTTGCTGAATCTGGTTTTTGTTCTTTGTACAGCATATTATGAAAATGTAGGATTAAAAGTAGCTTTTTCTTATCGTTAAATCAGTGACTACTGGACCACAGTTGAGAGAGAAAAATGCAGTCAGTAACTTAACACAGTGATACAGCCAGCAGTGCTCCTTGCTGCTTAACAGAAAACTGTCACCCAGAACTATGGGTTCCTAGGCTTGTTGTGGACAGGGCACAGAAATAAAAATACTTATTAAAGTTACTTAGTGGGGTCCTGTGCATTCTGTTAGAATTAGAGCAAGCTGCACCCAAGTTGCTTCATTTTGCCTTGTTTTATGTTGACCCAGACACAGGAGAAACGAAGCCAAGTGAAGTACACAATAAAAATGTTAACAAAAAACCTACCAAACTTGGAACCAAAGAAACTGCGGTTAATTTCTTTTCCTCCTCTGGGTAATAACTCTTCAGTGGGTCACGGCCTCTGTTTTGGGACTGAGTAGGGCAGGGTTGAATTGAGAGAGCTGAATAGAGAAGCCTGCAGTGAGGAAGGTGGTGATAGTAGCTGATGTCCTAATTGGGGTCTGTGGGGGCATTTTTGTGTTGAGTTGTGGTTTTGTTGTTTTTTGGTTCTTTGTGTGTTGTTTTGGGGGGGGGGGGGGGGGGGGGG
>JAOTQQ010000023.1:24288800-24302999 GCA_026546715.1 Gallinago undulata
TTTGTTTTTTTTTTTGTTTTTTTTTGTTTTTTTGTGTTTTTTTTTATCCCCCCCCCCCCCCCCCCCCCAGCTCCCAAATCTGGTACGCCAGAATGCCACCACTTGTTGAAATAAATGGAGATGGACAAGCTGTCCAAATGGGGAAATTTTTTTTTCTATGCCCTTTTGAGCTGTTCTAAGAAGGAACAGTTCTTCCCTGTTAGCCCACACTCCAAATGTTAGATGTATAAATAAAAGTCTGGCTGTGTACTCTCATCAGTTTTATTTTGAGATGCTTTTTCTTCCATTTAGAATATAGGATTTTTTAGTAATTTTTCCAGATTTGTTACCCTTATTAAAGCCTGGAGGAAATTCAGTAATTCCGAAACTGGAAAAGTGTCTATGTATATATTTTGACAAATTTGTTATGGCTATTTGGAAATACTAAAATTTCTCAATTCTTAGGTCTACAATCTGCTGTGCAAGTGGGTATTTATTTGAGTTAAGAGTTTCATTTGAATTTAAGCTGCAAAAATAATTGGACGTTTAGGAACTCAGGCTGAACTTTACCAATGTCTGAAGCATTTTGGTTAAAATTAGTTGCAGTAATAAATTGAACATTTTCAGGAACATGCACAAATGTTTTCCTGGATTCTTTCCTTTTGATAGACACGCATGTACTTGTTTATCGATGGACTTGCCTTAGTTTTAAGGCAAAGTTTTGTTTCTTTCTCATTGCTTTTTCCATAAGACAACAAATAATGTTAATCTCAAGCAACTAAATATTCATGTATGTGTGTACTCAGATGGCGGCCTTAGCCTGCAGGCTTCTGGGAGTAAGAATTTCTAGAATAATAACTGCTTTTTTGATTTCAATGTAAAAAAAATAATAAAATTATCATTGTTTTTTCCATCTTAATTTGAATTCAGAATTTCCTTTTGTGTTTAGCGTCTGTATGGCAAAGTAACTTCTGCGTTACCTTCTTTAATTTGTTACACTATAAATGAATGTATTTTATTTTGACAGTTTAGCAAAAAACGTACCTTAGTATACAAACGGAACTCACTTTAAAGATCGTGTGTTCTTTTTATTTTCAGGCTTGGTGGTAGTTTGTTATAACTCTGTTTTTTGACTGCTTACTTTTTCAACAAAGAACAAAAGGCAGTGTGAAAAACAGGGTAGGAATCAGAAATGCCTTGAAAAACAACGGTGCTTTTCAATGGAAATTAATTAAATGTTAAGCCTATGAGGCTTCCCTACCTACTGCGTCTCTTTACTGATGTGATGGTGTGAAAGTGAAAAGCCCCAAAGCACTCAGAGGGTCTAACAGCAAGGGCCTGGGTGTGTTTGGAGCGAGAGGTGGTGAGAGGGAGCGGGCAGAGGGGCGCCCAGCAGCCCTGCACCAATCTTCCAAGCGCGCGAAGGGTTGGCGGGTTTTGTGCCTGCAGAAGAAAGAGTTTTTACTAGCTTTGAAGACCAGATGCAGATGACTCGGCAGTATTTTAGGGAAAGCTCTCTTGTGAGACTTGTTAGATGTTGGAGAAGGTTACCTAGAGCCACTGTGTGGCTGACTACGGGGAAGTTTTTGAGGGGAGTTACAGTAGTATCTCTCAGCGGGGAACCTTGTGACAAGATGAAAGAAAAAAGCTCTGTCCTGTTCCAACATTTTTATTTCATAGATGCCATGGGGTTTAATGACATTCCCATAAATTCATGTCTGGAACTAATGTTTTTATTGATAATAGAGTTTTCAACATGTTTGTGTGTATCAACACTGGAAGTTGCGGTCATGTTAGTAAATGGGTTGGTGTAAATACAGGCTGCTGCCAAAAAGGGAGGTGTCTCAGCTGCCTTTCCTCATTCACCACCAGTGCTGGGTTTCTTTTCAGGCTGGTTTTCAATTCAAGTGGGGTGACAAATATGCACAGCTTAGATGAAGGCAAATCTGTCCTTTCTGCAGCAGCAGCTGCTGCTCAGAGTGACTGTGGAACACTAGCTTAAGGCTCTGCAGACAAGGGACAATCACTGGGGTGCTACTACAAGTCCTGACCTAGGGCCTTTTCCAGGAAAAAACAACAGGCTTGAAAGAGCAGCATAACAAAATGCAGTTGAATGTCCTCTGTAGCAAACTATGACCTTTTATGGCCTTATGTTGGAAGTGTTGGGTATTAAGTTCTGTCCATGAGGCTTTAGCAATCAAGCAAATGAAGAAATTCCAGTTTTCAACTTTCCAAAAAATTGATAGCTGGAGAGAGGCAACCATCTAATAATGAAGTCAGACAGTGTACGTGCGCTGCTTCAAGTGGGCCTTGGCTTCCAGCTTTGTATCATTTGGAAAATTTACCAGTAATGGCAAGAAAATGAGTATAGAATTCAAAACAATCACAGTGAAACGTTAACACAGTGTCCCCCTGCAGTAGTGGTAAAAAACTTGTATCACCAGAAGGAATCATATTTTGCAGTGGGGAAAAAGTCTAAAGGAGGTAGAAAAAAAAAAGCAGAAATCTTTAATTTGCTATAACATTTTATTTATTTGCAATGTTTCAAGATAGGTGTAAACCTCAGCCTAGCTGAAATAATATCTTTGACATGGAGCTTGCAAGATCGAGAATGACTCCCTGAAAAAAAATCAGATAATCAGAGCTAGAGAATTGGAGGCTGGACCACACAATGCAACACTAACTGCAGCCAGCCCACACTTCGTGGAGTTCCAGAAAAAATACAGCTTTTCTTTCTTACTCTGTGCCTCCTTGCTCCCTCTTCTGTGTACTTGCTGATTCAGTTTAAAATCTTTTTTTTTCTTTCTTTCTTTAAAAGCCTCAGAGTTTCTGCAATATCTGCCAGCTGCCAGATGTCTCCAACTCACAGATATTCCTGCAGAGCCCGGCAGAAGCTCGGACAGCTGGCACTTACCTAGCCCTCTGGCACAGTGGCTTAGAGGAATAACAAAACAGTCTTCCAGACCCCCGTTTTTCAAAACCTCACTCCTGGGTGTTAGCAGTTGTATAAATTCAACGTCAAAGGTGACAGTTACTATTTTTCTGGGGAAATTGCCAGAGTTTAAGATCTCTTCAGGTCTGGTCTGTGCTGCTGAAGCTAGCAGGAGCGAAGCAACCTGAGCTCATCCTACACGCAGTTGTTGGGGATAGATTTAGATGTGTAAAGATGCACATAAATGCTTCCGTGGGGGGGTTTTCACAGTCCAACAATGTTTCAGGGAAAATCCTGAAATGAAGTGGCGTTTTTGCAACTTTAGATGCTTGATTGTTCTCTCCTGACCTGTTTCTCTTTGGCAGCGAACCCAGGGATGGCTGGAATATGGTTCGCGAAGGGTTTAAAAGCGTCTCCCATGGCATTACCCAGGTGAGGGTTAGCTGGGCAGTGCCAGAATTCCCTGAAAAATCCTTGAAAAGCCAGAGTGACGTTGCCCGTTGTCTTCGGTCTGCTGTATTCCCTTGTGCTGTGGGACACGGGCTTTCCCCCGGCGTGTGATGATGAGGAAGCACACTCGCGTCTCGAACATGCCCTGAGACGCGGGGCCTGAAGGCGCTGCACTTAACGAGGTGTTACAGCAAGTAAGTGCCAACGCCAGCAAGAAAATCTGCCTTTTAAATGAAGAAGATCAGAGTATTTTCCGTTTACTGGTGGATCGGTAAGGGGGAAAGAGCAAAGTCGTTTCATCCCCCCATAAAAACCTGCTGCAAATTAAATATTTCTAAGAGTGCGGGACCAGTCAAAGGTTATATTTAAACAGTTTATCTCGCCGCTGCCACCGAGCTGTTAATGAGTTTGGCCACATAGTACTGAGTAGCAAATGATGGCAGCGAGGCGCCGGCCGGGACGGTGGCACCGGGGGAGCCCCAGCAGCCGCCCGGGGCGGGGGGCTCAGCGCCAAGCCTCCGGTCTCCGGCGGCGTCGTCCCGCCCGGGGCGGGAGGCAGCGGCCCCTCCCGGCAGGCGGAGGTACCTCACGCCGAGTTTGTGCGGTTCGGAAGCGCTCCGAGTTTCTCAGCACCCCCGGGGACCACCGGTGCGGGCCCGCCGGGGGGTGAAGGGGAGCGGGCAGAGCTCTCTCGGGCTCGCCGGCCGTTGGGCCCGCCGGCCTCTCCCTCGCCGTCCTCCCGCAGCAGGGTTTCCCGCTGAGGCGCAGCCGTGAGCGGTGCCAGTGCCGGGCTCGCCGCCCTCAGCTCCCGGGCCGGGTTCTCGTGCCCCGCCGCGGGCGCCCGGGCCGGCCTCCCCTCAGCGAGGGCCGCGCCGCGTCGCGTCGCGTCCAGACGATGGCGCTGCAGCACCGGCCTTGCGGCGCGGCGGCGCAGGGCGGCGGCGGCGGCCGGCAGGGGGCGCTGCGGGGCGGTCCGGCGGCGGCGGCGGTGGCGGTGCGCGGGAGGCGGCGGGAGGGCTTATGCCGCACAGCCCTGCCGGTCCCGGCGGAGGCATGGGGCGGGCGGGGAGCGGCGCGGCAGAGCCTTGAGCGAAGCCTCCGCGTCCGCGCTGCCGCGAAGAGGCCGCTATGGCCGGGGGACGGCGAGGGCTGGTGGCGCCTCAGAACACGTTTCTGGAGAACATCGTGCGAAGGTCTAACGGTAAGCGGGGGGGACCGGGGAGGCGCCGCCGCCAGCGCCTTGGGGCTGAAGGCGAGCCCTTACCGGGGTGAAGCAGCCTGCCGCTTCCTCAGCGGGGGGCAGCCCCGAGCGTTGCGCCCCGGCCGTTCCCAGGCGGTTCCGCCGAAGCGGCGCATCCAGGTGGCGGGGCCGAAGCCGGTGCCTCCGGGCGGCTCTGCGCCGCCCCAAGTCCTGCGGAGAGCCCCCGGCCCGGGCGGCGGGGCGGCCGGCTCCCGGCGGGGCTCCGGCTGCAGGTGCGCCGGGCATGGCGGGGCGCCCGGGGGGAGCCGGGCTGTGCCCGGTGCGGTGCGGGATCCGTGCCCCAGGGGCCAATCGGGGGCGGCGCCGAGGACTGACCCGGGGGGTACCGGGGAGGTTAAGTGGGGGGGAGGTCGGGCCACCAGTGGGGTCCCGCCGTCGGTGGGGGGCTGCGTGCCCCGGGGTACGGCGGCTCGGGGCGGGGAGGCTGTGCGGGGATCCAAGATGGTCTCTGGGAAGGGAAAAAGCCTGGTGCTGGGGGATCGGCGGGGGCTGCGAGTCTGAGTGGAAAGGGAAGGTTTGCCGTAAGTGAGGAGAGAGTTTGCCGTTTTGAGGGCTGAGGGAAGATAATTATTTTTTTTTCCTAGTGCGCTGTAACCAGGTCTTTCTCTTGGAAAACTGTGGAGTGGAAAATGCCTCGAATTTCACAATTGCATGCAAATATGCATTAATGTTATCCAGATTCTTTCACTTAGGGACTTACCAAAAGCTACTCCCTTAGTAAGTGTGAGACCATGCAAACGTTTATGTATTTGTTTAAACCTAGGCATGTGCTTTTTTTTTTTGTAAAGCTGAGAACCTAAGTTCTGCCATTTTTCGTGCTTCCATTGACTTCAGTGGGGTTACTTATGGCATTAAGAACTTCTAGTATGATTGAGAATGTGCAGGATCAAGCTCCTTTTGAAGATGAGACAAGATGTGTTAATTAAAAATATAGTCAGCTTGTTCTGATAAGGCAAAGACAATTAACCCTCTTGATAAGCAGCTAAAAACTCAAATTATCCAAAGAATGACTTTTTTTTTTTGTTTAATTAGGCACTATTATTGGAGAAATAGCCTTTGATAAGACCATATTTTCACATAAAATTGCGAGGCTCTTTTTATAGGTTGTTTCCCTCTGTAACTTTCCTATACAAGGGAAGGGATTGGAAGCTGCATTCCTGAAAAAATATTCACCATTCTTACAGCAAATCTCACCCTCTTTTTTAAAAAACGAAATGTTTAATCACATTCAGGCTGCTTCTCTAATCTTCGAACACCAGTTATCTAAGGCTTTTCTCAAAACTGCCTTGAGTTTGTAGATTGTTTTCTTCATTAAAAGACAATTTTCTCTTTTGACTTTCAGCGCCAAAACCTTAATGCAGTAAATCAGTTGAGGTTTGGAGATGGGGGGAGTTATGCTGCAGAAGCTATGCTCTGTTTCTTCCTCTCTTCCCCCATTATAACATAACAGAGCATGGTGCTAGACAGAGCAGGTGAAATGACAGCACTCCATTTCCAAATGCTCAGCAAGTCCTGAGGGCTGTAATCAATACAAGTTTTTAGATTAAGCTTGCTAGGAAGTGATGCACAGTTCAGACATGTTAGGAGAAGCTTAGGGAAGTGACTCAGGCTTAGAAGACCATTTATTCTGTAACGTGCCTTCTAGTTTTTGCTGCACCTGGTCCAGCTTTGCTGTAGATGTGATACTGTCACATACAAATGCCGTATGAATCAGTGCTAATGTGGGACCATCAACCTCTTCTAACTTCCATCTCGTACAGGAGACAAGGATAGTCTTCTTTTTCTCTTCTCATCTGGCAGGGCTATGCCAGCCAGCATGAGGGCAGCATGGAACACGCTGGTTCCTTGTTGCCTGTCTCAGCTTGGCCTGCCTACTTGGCCTTTGAGATGATTTGGGATGCCCACAGGATGAGTGCTTAAATGGGCCCATAAAGCTTGAGGTTTGGCTCCCCCTTCTTGGTTTCATTTGTCTGGGTGGTAATGTGACCCGCAATGAAACTATCTAGGCCATTTGGGATTTGCCAAATAAACACTGGGCTTGTTGTCAAATTGTATTGGCTGGCGCATGCAAGCAAGTTAAGTAGTGCCAACAGGTATTGAGTTGATACAGATATAGGAATTTTCCTAATTTAGTGAGGATTACCTTTGAAAGGAGAGGAATTTGGTCATAGAACAGGAACAGATACTAAGTGCTTCACTTAAGGGTACTTGTATAACACATGCATCCACGGTCACAGGTGCACTGAGGAAAGCACATTCTTGCTACATGTTATATTTTGGGGCAGGGGCCATTAACTCAGTAAAAGAGGCCGTACGGTAATAATGAAGTAATTGGCATGCAACCACTTTTGGAGTCCTTGCTAATTATACCCCTTTTTACCAGCAGTTTAACAAGTATTTCTTTGAACAGCCTTTCATATTAGATGTGGGATTGGTAAACCAACGCACCTTCAGTGGCTAAAGGTAATAGCAGTGTGCGTAGGCATGCAAGTTCAGTGTTTTTCCTTTAGGGCTAGTATTTTGCTTACGTTTGTATCACACCATCTGCAGCAACACTCACTTCAAACTCCATTGGTCTGAATCATCTCCTTTAAAGTTATCAGGGATAAGAGATTCTTCTTAGGTTGCACATCAACTGAGATGGGTCCTCATGCGCTAAGTGCCAGCCAAAAGCTGCACAGTATTTCTTCTCCACACGTTGGAGTAAAAAAAGAATTGAGAATTTCTCACCCCACTCCAGGATAGGATGGCCTTATGATCGCACACACAGGAAAGAATTCACTCATCTACTCTTGTCCACTGAGATGCATAGACCTCATCTGGTCCTCTGTGATTTCTTCTCACAAGAAGACCTTTTGGATGAAGTGTGAACTTAAGGTTCTTCTTTGAATTGAGGGACACCATGATCCTGCTTGTCTTTTATTTAATGTTTAAAAGCTGCTTTTCTATACTAGCCACAGAGCTAGAAAAATAAATGTTGTATGCAGTGCTTGGTTGGCAAAAAATTGTTTGAAGCATTGAAATATTTAAAGGGCAGAACACCCAATGGGACAGAAAATGAGCCTGTGCCGTAAAACAGTGCAGTATGTAAAGAATCACTAGCCCCTGATGGTTACTGCTAATGTGATATTAATGTTTTTCTTGGGTAATGTAATATACCCACAGTATACAAGCACTGTAACAATAACAGTTATAATCTTGGTACATGGCCAAGGCACCCAATTCAAATGGTGGAGTATGTTATAGAGAATACTGATTCTTTATGATGTTCCAATGCTTTATCAATAAATGGAGGCAAAAATAATTTTCAGTTTACGTAAATGCCAGATGGCTTCTGCAGTCCTTTCTTGGTCAAAATTCTAACTGAGGTACGTGATAGTTGTGCCCTACATTTACGTGGCTTTGAAATGTCAGTGGAAGTCACAGATGCCTTTCTGATTTATTGATGAAACAAGATTAGAAGAAGAGGAGGTTAGAGGGCATAAGGCTTGCATGAATTTTATCTTTCTTTCACTAAGTCCCAGGGAACACCCTAAGGAGACACTAAGCATGGCAGCAAAGCTGCACCCTTTGATGGAGAATGGAGCAAGTTCCCTGTAAGTGGAAAGAAAAAGTACCTTCAGACACAAGTCCTGAGAAAAACAGACATTTCCATGATGTATGGAAGTACTTCCATTGGAGACTATAAGGTCCCAGTACAATAAACGTTCTGCAACCTGGGCATGCTAACCTTATACCATTGCCTGAGACCTAGGAGAGAAATTAACTCCATTATAAATAGCTCTGAAATGGAAAAACTTGGTTTTGTGTTCAGTCAGAGAGAAATGTGGAGGAAACTAACAGAGAATGAAGAACTAAACCCAGTTTTATTTTCATACTTCTGCTCTTGAATAAAATGTTCATTTGAACGAAATGCTTGCAAACAGTGGTTGCAGGCAGTGCTGTGTCTGCTGCAACCTGCCCCTGCCTGCTTTCCCTTCAAAACCTAAAGCAGTGAGCATGGTATGGAGATGCAGACCCAGCTGCTGATAATGCCGTTTGGGTCCAGAAGCAGTATAGGCATGCTTCCCCAAAGGTAGAGTTTACTATCTTAAGTGTTGTGGGTCTAATTGCTTCCAGACTGCTGAGCTGTTATGTTGGTAGGGAATGTATACGTGAATGCAAGCTCTGTGTCGCTCCTCTGTATGTGATGTGCCCTGGGCAGTCAGGTCCTGGGCATCGCTGGGTACCTTATACTAGTGCAACAACTTTCAGTAAATAGCATCAATCATCAACAAAGTATTTTCATACTGAGAACAGAACTGCTTTTGTTGAAATTAGCAAGCATGTTTTTGGGGCAGAGTACACTTTTCTGTTTTCTTTTGGTGGAATATGTTTGATTTCCTGACAGTTCATAAATTTCCATAATTTTCAATGAATCTTCAAGCAACACTGGGTGAAATTCATTATTTGCAGACAACTAGCTCAGAAGCCTTGTGCTGCTGGTAAATTACATCCTGGTGTGATCTACTGAGGTTCTATTGAATAGGGAAATGCATTTTAGTGACTGTTTTAGATGTGAAAGTATTGAAAAGCACAAAGTTAAGTGTGCACAGGGAAAAGCAACGTTGAGGTATTTCTCATGACGTGCAACGTCCAAGTTAAACTATCCTAGTTCTTAAAGCTCCCAACTGTACTGACTTGGGAGGCTGTAGCAGATATGCAGGGGGTTTTCTGCTCCATGCTGTCAATTTAAAGTCTCAGCCACCTTCCAGACTTTAGTGGGTTAATCTCAGTATAAAAAAATCCGACATAATGGAATAGAGGGGTCTGGCCTGGAGAATGCTTCTCTTTCCTTGTATGGAAGGCTCTTTGCCAGGGTCGCACCTTGCAAAAAAACACATGGAAAACTGCTGGATCAATAATAAGATGGTGCTATATGTATAGAGTGCCTCTAGCTGAAGATTTTGTTTCTCTTGCCATTACTATGGCTTGCCCTGTGCAAGGCAGAGTGAATGTTATCCTCCACAAGCCTGGCATCCGGTGGTTCAACTTGAGTCTGCACCCTTTTTATCTAATCCTGAAAGACCCAATTTATTCAAGATTTCCTGTAAAATCACTTTTGGCTGAGTAAAGTCCAGGAGTGTAGGTCTGTCTGTTGGCACTGATTAAAACAAGGTATTTAGCCATGAAAGCAGCAGACCTTCAAAAACCACAAAGGGACAACTTTTAGGTTCCGTGTTATGGACATCTTAAACTGAGAATGAAACAAAGGAAAGCATTTTGTTTCTTCCTTCTTTTCTAAGTTAAAAGAGAAGCTTTAATTTTCATCCAGGTTTTTCATGCATTTTGGTCAGTAGATCAAAGTATCTATCCAGTACTTTTTTTTTTCTCAGTATCACCTGAATTGAGTATAAAGTTGGGGGGTTTTTTGCTAGATTTTACTAGGCCAGAAACTTCTAGTTATGTCTGTGCATCTTTATGCATTTAGAAATGTACGACCTGATTTCCTTAAAATGACTTTTATAGATAGTAAGAAAAAAACTGTACAACACAGAGATGATAGATAATGTATTTTAAAATTAATGTTCTGAAAGCTCAAGAAGTTCTACTGTGATAATTCAACTTATCAATCCATTTCTACATTAAATCCTAGAACAAGATCATAAAACAAATCTTAATGAAATCCATTCATTGGAGAATTTGTTAATGTATTTTTGTAACTCATATAGCTAAAAGTGAGCAGGGAATTAGGTCTTGTCAAATGCTTTTAAGGCTTTTGATGGCTGTGGCTATAATCAGTAAATCAAATGGCTTCTTTAAACTGATGGAAGACCCATATAATCAATGCAACTAAAACATGCTTTTTCCTGGATTTCTTTTAAGATCACGGGGCGGGGGGGAGGGGAACCCTGACCAATGAAATTGTGAAGTCTCACTGCTAAATAGTGTTTTTGTCCTTTATTAAGAATGGTGCAATGTGTGACTTATAACTGATGAACTTCCTAATTTCTGACATTGTCTAAATGGCTTGTCATTTTTTATTTTTAATTTCTCAATATGGATGGTACTTCAGAGATAGGTGGAGAATGATGCTATGCTAAAATACATATGACAGCTTCTGTGCACTTGCCATTTCAACTGTTCTTGTCCGTTATTCTGTACTATTATTTTTTTTATTTTTAAAAAATACAGAAAATTATGAAGATTTTACAGCTACTGGTGTTGGAGGGATGTATTCTTTTCAATTTAAACTTTTCTCATGGTAGAGAAATATTTGCCTACTGAGAAATATTTGCTATAACAATGCAAACCAACAAATGTTGAGATGAAACCAGTAGTTTTGTTGTGGTTTCAGCTGAAATCACTGCAACCGGACTCACAGATGGCCCTTCCCTCCAAAAAAAACAGAGAGGAGAGGAAGAGATAAGGAGAGAGAGAGCAATTTAGAATAAACTAAACTACTTTAATGAATAATTAATATTAAAATTAAAAAAAAAGAAGAAAATAATGAAATAGATACAATATATACAAAACCATATAGAGCTCCCAGGATACCAGTCCCGTCACCGGCAGGCACTGGGGAAGTCCCAGACTGGACTCAGCGATGGATGGGAACTGGATTCCAGCTCTGGAGTCAGGCACACACCGATCGGGATCAAAGGCAGTCGAACAGACAGGGTCCTCTTCGGATGTCGGCCATCGTGGTGGAAGCCAAAGGAGGAGGAGGGAGGAGGGCTGACCCTTTGATTCCTCAGCTTTTATACTGAGCATGGGACAGATGGGATGGAATACCCCAGTTGGTCAGGTTTGGGTCACCTGTTCTGTCCGTTCCTCCCCACAGGTGGGACTCCTCTACGCTTTTCCATTTCTGACCCTCTAAGGGGCAAATAACGAAAATTGGCTGACCTTGGTTGTTATAGCAATAAGTATAAGCACGGGCCTCTCTGCACACCCTTCCTTGGCATGGAGCACAAACATTGGCCTTATCATCCTGAGAATGAGCAGTTTTCTGTCCAATATGCTGTTAATTTCAGAGAGTTAGAGGAGGCCTAACAAAAATGTAAAATTACAGAACACAAAGCTGGTTCAGTTTTACCTCAAACCAGGACAAGTTTTTATCTGTATTGCTGACTGAAATTAGAATTAATTTTCTGTAATGATTCAAAGTGAGTCACTTGAAGTTGATGTTTTAGTTAGTGTCTCTTTTGTTACTTGTGGTAAGAATGATGAAATAAACTTTTAAATAATTCTTTTCAGCCTTTACTTGCACTATGCTCTGGAATACACATGACAGTATAAGTCATGTTTGACTACTGCTGCAGCAGCCAAGGAGCTTTTAAATCCATTTTTGTTTCTGTAAAATAAATGGTTATATAAAATTTTATAAAACACCTAAGTTCAAATAGAGCTTTCTATAAGGTTTCATAATGCATTGAGGCTACAGCTTAAAATAATTTTGTCTCTATATTAAGGATGTACAATTTTGAGACCACTATATCATTCTATAGAGAGATCAAGTTGTTCAGTGGGCTATTTAAACATTGACACACTCCCACTCCAGGAATGAATACAAGGAGATACTGAGTGGATATGTGTATCCATGTAACACCATTGACTTCTACAGGAGAATGTGGGTGGAAGAGCTGAATTTTGTCCTATTTCTTTTATTCTACTATGTGAATAGTCTTTCAGTGCTTTGAGCAGCTCTGTACTTGCTTTGAATACAGTTACAGCACTTCTCTTAAAATGAAAATTTGGTTGGTTCCTGTCTTTCCTCCCTGAAGTGTGAGGCTTGAATCCCATGTATGCAAAGAAAGGATTGAATAGATGCTTGAAATTCAGTTTGACTTATTTGTACTGATTTAGGGCTGTATTTTGATCTCAGAAGTTATATTTGAACAATGTAACTAATCAGTGTGACTAAATGCTGCTGTTTTACTTTTTCAAAGGTAAGACTAAACATGAGCGAAAATTCATACATACCTATCCTTTGCAAATTGTTATACAAAAGCACAGTATGAGCTGTGTGATTGTAGCAATTTTGAGGGCCTACTTATAAACAATGTTCTATTTTCATTTGTCGTGTTCCCTACCAAAAATGAAACATCTCTTTTTTTCCTCATATCCAAATGCTGCTTCTCGTGATGCAAAGTCAGAAGTTTGTAAATACCAGAATTGTTTAGAAACTCATCTGTCCCTTGTACTTAAGCTCTTTGATACAGTCTTTAATCATATGACAGTTGCACATGATTTTTGCCTATTGCACATTTCTATGCTGCTTTATGCCCAGGTAATGGAAGAACAGCTAAGGAGGCTGTAACCCTCACCCCTATACCCAGTGACTGTGGGCACCACAAGAAACCTATTTACTAAGCAGTTCTTTTAGTTCTGTAGGTAGTGGTTTGTGCTTTGTAGTGCTAGCTTTGCTCCATTCAAGGTCCATGGGAGGAGGTTTGAGATATGATAAAGAAGACATGCTGGTCTCCATAAACTGGGGTTATGTCCTCAGCCAAAATGATGAAGGTCCTCATCTAGAATGAGGAGGGCAATTTCTGTTCTGCTGGAGGCTGATGGGAGAAGTAGCAAGTTTGGTGTAGGAGTAGGTCTTCCCACCCCAGTGAGCCTGATTGTCCTTCCACAGACAGGGGAGTAAATTAGGAGCAAATCTTTTGAGTTTTGTATTTTTGTGATGACTGTGGGAAAAGATATTAACATATTTAAATGACATTTGTGCATGGTGCCAACCTGAGCACGCTTGCTTTGACAGACCTGCATACATATTTGAAAGTGCAGTGGGCACCAGCCTCTGTGGTTACCGAGGTCTGCACCACAACACACTGAGCAGAGGTTTCCTCTTGGTTGCCTCTGTGTGCCTCCTCTGTGCAGACAGCGATGTGGGAATGTGTCTGGCAGCATTCTGGGAATGTGTCTGACGTTCTGCCAGTGTGTCCCCAAAAAGGGCCTGTGCATCACTTGAAGGGACAGGGAAGGCAGAACTGGTGTGCTGGCCTCTGGAAAAAGTTGGGGGGCTCAGCTTGGCAAGGTCCACCTTACGGGAGCGGCTGGGATGCTATGGGTGCAAATGTGCAGCAGTGCAGGGGAATGGGAGGGAGGGAGGATTTCAGTAACTTGCTCCATGCTCTTTGCAAAGGAGGTGACCTCTCCTCAGACAGCTAGTCCTGACCAGCTACATGTCTGTGAGGTGGTGCTTCTTGGCAGGCATTTTGGTGGTCTGAGCAACAAGATATTATTACAAGACAGAGTAGCTTCAGTGAGGGTGGATGTTCCTAGAGACATGCTGCTGTTAGAGGATTGCTGTTATTTGGAAAAACATTTTCTGATTCTTCTGTGATGAGGTATTTTGAGAGTGGAGGAAAGTATTGACTTCGGTGGCTGAGCAAAATCCAGTCTTATGTTTTGGAGGGAGTTAAAATGTTTTTCTTGTTGCTTTAAAGCCACTATGACTAGTTTAAAGTGATAATCCAAAACGGGTCTGACATTTCACTGAATTACTGAATTGAATTTCATTGAATTATTTTTAGAGTTGGAAGGGACCACAGAGATCATCTAGTCCAACTCCCCTGCTGAAGCAGGA
>JAOTQQ010000023.1:24303099-24345435 GCA_026546715.1 Gallinago undulata
CTTGAAGACTGGAGTGATGTTGGCCTTCCTCCAGTCTTCAGGCACCTCTCCTGTTCTCCATGACCTTTCAAAGATGACAGAGAGTGGCCCAACAATAACATTTGAGTGTTTAAAGGCTGACGTGTAGATATATTGCAGTGAACAGAACTGACTTGTGGAAAATGCAAGCTAGAAAATATGAAGTGGGGCTCTTCACAAAGTAACCAGTGCTGCAGACCCTCACCACAGAAGCCCGCCCTACTCATGCAAGTAATTTTGCTGCCTTTGAGATGCTACAGTTCTCACTTGTGTTTCTGTAACATGAAGTGCTCTGTGCTGCACTTTATATATTTCTGTGCCTCCCAATGATCTTGCTCAGGTTGTGCCAAATGCAGCACAAGCCAGAACCCCAAGTCTTCTTTTATATGAGTCCATCTCCAGTTCCTAGCTCAATTCTTCTTGGAGCTGATAAGGTGGGCCAACGATACTTACAGCTTCTCCTTGGGCCAGGCAATACTGCTAACCCAATTGACATTGTGATAGAAATTGATTTCCTGGTAAGGGAGTCCTTTGAGTACTTTCAAAGAGGTGCCTCAAGTCACTAAACAGTTTGAGTACTGCAGCTATTACATGTACATTTTACCCCAAGTCTTTGAAGAAAATTTAGCAGTGGATTTTTTTCATGGTCTTCCTCTGATCAACTCCTTTTCCAGCTTTGTTGACCCACTTGTGGGTCCCCAAGAGGCTTTGCCCTGTGATACTCAAAGAGTTCTCTAGAGCATCCCTCGTGCCTGTTGTGCAACAAAGCCACAGCTGTTTCCTGGCCTCTGGGACCCTCTGTCCCTACAGATGGAGAGGCAATATTTGCCTTAGTGGATGTTATTTAATATTTTCTTGGGTTAGGAACAATTGTTTAACAGATTATGAGTTGTGTCCAAGCAGCACATTGTCAGGGATGTCAATGCAATTGAATGTAAATGATAGGAATGAGAACAGCCCTTCTACCTCCGGGTTCTCTGTCAATAAACTATGCAGGGGAGATATAAGTGGGATTTCTTATTTTATGCTGTGTCTTGCCAGCATTTGCACAGGCAAAACACTGTTGTCAGAGACACTCCTGAAGAAATGTAGTCACAGAACCACTGTTGTGTCGTTGTTTTGTCTTTAAAGAGATCTGGGAAGAGGAGTTGGTGGGGAAGGAAATATTTGCATGTTCTCTAAGTTTTGGAAACTATCAGTTCAAAAAAATCAGGCTTACCTCAGAAGGTTAGCAAGTGGCAATGTCATTCTTTAGAATGTAAAGAATCTTGGGTATTATCTGTGAGAACTATAGTTATGTTAAATATTAGCTATCATTAAGTAATATAGGAAAGGGAAGAAAAACCCTTAAAATACCCCCCTTTTTCATTGTTTTCCACAGTTTAGCTTGAATCGTAGAATGGTTAGAGTTGGAAGAGACCTTAAAGATCATCTCGTTCCAAATAAATAGGGGGTAAGAACACTGTCCTACCTCACAGAAGCGTTGCAAGGCTAGTTAAAAGCAGAATTAGCGCAGTAACAGTCATCCAAAAAGTGTCCTATATAGCTTTTAATTAAAAAAAGAGATTATTTATATGAAGACAATGTTGAGGTTTAAGTGTGAAAGGAAGGCTGCTGCTGAAGTGAATAGAAACTCTTCAAGGAAGAGGAACTCTTGAGGAAATGGAGCGAAGGGAGGATGGTGAGAAGGAATGCATGCATGAAATAACACCAATCAGATTAGGGCAGGGCCTGGCTTAACATTTGTATTTGCATTTTTTTTTGTCATTTTTTTGTACTTCCTGTTGAAAATTTAAAAATATCCGAACACAGTGCAATGCAGTGTTTATTACAGACACTCAAAAGCACTTGCTTTAGCGATGAGAAATGACTTGGCTTACTTATTCATAGGAAGGGGTAAAAGACGTGTATTGTTTTTGGAACAAAGTGCTTCAAGCAAGCAAAACCCATGGTATTTAAAAGAGACTGTGAGAAACAGAGCAGTTAAAGTGTCTTGAAGTTATACTACTGGTATATTTCATTCTAAAGAGTGTATAAAGATACACTTAATCATGCTCATGGGATTGGGCAATGGATTTAGATAGCTGCAGGAATGTTTTATTTAAGCCCACTTGAAGCTTGCAACAAGACAAAAGATTTTGAAAGGAAAAGTTAAAGTAAATAAAACTCTTTGCAATTAATAGGTAAAATGTCTTGTTTATGTCTCTTGGTTGCAGGAAGCATTAATGACAGCTATGTATGTTTGAGCAGTTGGGGTTAGATACTGAAAAGTAGACAGCATAGATTCCCTTAAAGGCTCCCCTGAAATACGGATGCTTCTTAATCTCATGCATCTGCTCAGCCTGTCTTTCAAAAGTCAGGGGGGTCTTTGCATCTGTGAAAGGAGCCGCAGCTGCCTCCTCCTGCCTGCCAGTGCCCAACCACCAATCTTGGCACAGGTGTAGTTTGTTAACTGCACAAGAGCCAAAGCAGCAGAGAAAAGCAAGGTCTGGGCCCAGCATTGAGTATGTTCATAATTTGAATGAGATATCAGTCATAAAAGAAGTAACATGTCCAGATCCAGTGAGAATGGCGGTGTGAAACCCACTCAGTGTTTTTCTTACTGGCTTGCACAGCAAACAAAAAGTTCTTTCTACTGGTGTAAGTACTAACCCTGGTTAGTCTGGTGTCTAGTTTGGAGCACTGTCCTGTACACGTCACACAAGAAGTATTTGAGCTTGTGTGGCTGGCAGTGAAGGCTCTATTGAGAGGAGCCTCTCGGTCTACATTCAGAAAGGAGAAATATTGCTCATGTGCTCTTTTGGCTGTGTGGTGTGTAAGAGGTTTCATGTTCAAACTGAGTGTTGTTGTCGATCAGTGCATGTGGCACAGAGGGAAACAGTTTGGTGAATCTGTCCTTGGTCAAGGGACCTGCTTAACCATCGTGTGTTTTCCTTGCATAAAACCATCCTCTTAAGCTTTGCGTAATTATTATTTTTTTTTTAAATAAGGATGCATTTAAAATTAAAACTGGAAATAATCCTCTTGACTGCAATGGGAATAGTAACTGGGAAAAACTTTGCTGGGACTGAATCAGTCACGATTGGGTCCTGAAATGAGTATTTTCTCTTAATGCAACCATAGCCTTGTCTAATGTCTAACTGATGTGCTTTTTCTAACAGATACTAATTTTGTCTTGGGTAATGCCCAGATAGTGGATTGGCCCATTGTCTACAGCAATGATGGATTTTGCAAGCTATCAGGATATCACAGAGCAGAAGTTATGCAAAAAAGCAGCACCTGCAGGTATTTGGGAAGAGATTTATTTTCGGTTAAATAGCTTGTAATATTGTGCTTGTTGCTTGAGGAGAAAAGTAATCTGTTTATTCCAGTTTTGTCTTTTATCTCCTCAGGCTGCATCTGTCAAATACGCTTTCCAGGTGAAACGATATCAAAGAAGGGCTATTTCTAAATAGGTCCTTTTCACACTGTAAACAAATGGCTTTGTGTCTTTGTCTAGAATATGACTTGAATTTCTTGTTTTATTTGTAGTTTTATGTATGGAGAGCTAACAGACAAAGATACAATTGACAAGGTCCGGCAAACATTTGAGAACTATGAGATGAACTCATTTGAAATCTTGATGTACAAGAAGAACAGTAAGTAGTTGATTGGTTTCTTTGTTAACATAGGTGTATAAAGTTGCTTTAAATTATAATGTAAGATGCAAGTCTGTCAGCCCGAAGGACTATGCTTTTTCTAGAGCTAAATAAGCCCCATGCAAGGAAGAAATGTGAACACTGGGGATGAAAGTCAACTCAGGGAGGCAGATGAAGCTCTCTAATTTGTTCTGACGTTTAGAGCAATTTGTGTGTGATGCTCTAAGACAACACTCAAGATTCCATCAGCAATGATAATACACAAGCTAGGTTTGTGCAAATGGTTTCTGTTACAGAGAACATCCTTTTTCAATTTTTAAAAATTTGACATAGCAAAGCCAGTATCTAGATGCTGTTTCAGAATAAAAAGAATCCATCTTTTGTTTTAGAAGCTGAACTACTTCTTATGTTTTTAGATGAAACTGTCTTTTGTTTTGGACAAAAAAATCCTTAATTGGGATATGATTTGTCCTAGGAAGTTCAGTCTGTCTGTAACTGCATATGTCAGGAAATGAACTACTTGCCCAAAACATGTTGCCACATCTAGTGTTGACTGTGTCATGGCACAGTTACTGTTATCTGCTTAATGCCACTTGAAGTGTAAATGCATTGAGGTCTTTAGCCTTGCCAAATGTTAAGCTGAAAGTCTGCATTTGGTAACTAATTTCACTATTAACAATTTTGCCTTCTAATCATGAAACTGAAGTGTATGTGTACAGGGGAGGGTACCTCGCAGAAGCATCCCGCTGGCAGCTCCTTCCCATTACTGCTGTGATGATCAATTTGAACAGTGGACATAAAGGACTTAAACCACAAAATATAACATAAAATGCTATGGTGTAATTTTTGACAGTTAATGTCATTGCTGCTTTGTTTCTTGTTAGAAAGACCAGTATTCTGGGGAAAGGTTATCCAATCTATCTGTGTGTGTGAACCGTTGGTATTTCTCTTGAAATGGCCAGCTAGTGCTGATGGAGGTTGGTGAGAGAACCAGAGGCACATCACAAAACCTAAAAGATAATGCTTATGTATGCTGGTGCTGATCTGTGGATGTGTGGAGCTGCTTGTTTTCTATCAGAATTAATCTGTTCTTCTAAGAAGTGGTAGTGCCAAAGTACATGGAATTGGTTTCTGTCATTTTTTCAGAGAGGGGAAAAAAACAACAACCCTTAAGAGATTTTTGCTCATTTCTCTTCTAGTCTTTTTCTTCTCTTTTTAGCCTGAACAAAGGATCGTGACTTCTCACACTGTCCTGTTTAACAGGGCCTTTCTGGAGCACAACTTTGCTGGTCCAACTCGTTTGAAAAGCTACATGTGCTGAGTGGCCCTGCTTTGTGCTTCTTTCCTTCTGGTGTTATCTGCCTCCAGTGTTTACCTATTTCTTAAAGCTGATTTCTCTTCCTAGCTCAGTTAGTGGCCGTAGGGACATATGCAGCTCACATCTATGCATCCAAAGCCAAGTAAATAAGCTGCAGTCATGGGATCTAGGAGGGTCTGGAATTCTCTCTTAGTGAGCATTGATTTGGCACCAAGAGGCTCTGCAGCTACTCTTCTGTCATTGCTGCAGCATATGGCCTGGGGCCTCTCTGTCTTTTATGCAGATTGAAAAAGAAAGGTAACTGCAGGGTGAGGAATGTTTCCTGCCCTGCTGTGCACTTCCCTGAGGAGAGGCAGCCTGGAACACAGTCCAGCTGTGCAGAGGCTGTGTTGTGCGACACGCCAAAAAGCAGAGCTGCCATGGTTCTGCTGTGTGCGCAGAGGGTCACAGGCATGGGAAAAAGGAAAGCAGAGTGCTTGCTTTTAAGTTTAACAAAACACAGGGCTCTTATGTTTGTTAGGCTCATAGCTTTAGAGGTACATTAACTACTGTTGTGGAGACTGACTAGTAGCACTGGAGAGTCGTAACTGAAAAATATTGAAAAGGAACATCCTGCAGCTTTTTCTCAGAATCAGCCATATCACAGAAGAACCCTGGCTTGTTTGCAAGTCACTTAGCACCCAGTCTGCTAAGTGGTCTTGCCTTTGTGGTTATCTTACCTTTGCCTGCAACTGTGGTGGAGCCTGCTTGGGCAATGAACGTGATTGCTTTCCACCTACTTTCAGTTTGAAGGGTTTGGAAAGGACCCTGAATTTTGTTAGATATCTTTTTTTTTTCTCTTTTTTTTTCTCTTTTTTCTTTTTGCGTCTCTATTCTTCTCTTATTCTATCTTTCTTCTTCAAATTAGCCAGCAAATTAGACAGGAAATAGATTTTTGTTGTTCTTTACCTGTCTACTCCCTCCCTGTAAACTAACAGTCATGATATATAGCAAGCTTTTCTTCCATTTTTGTGTTGTTGAATAATTGGTACGTTTTTCACAGCCTGCACATTTCGTGTGCTTCTAGCTGTTTTAACAATACAAAAATGTTAAATACAAAATGTTTCGTATTTTAACAATACGATCTCTCTTTTTGCGGGGGGCAGTGGGGGCAGAAAGAAAACAAAGCAGGGGTTTCAGGTTAACTATGATGTTGCTAGCACAGGTCTATCTTCATCTTGTATCTTTATGAGCAGCAGTCATCTCTCACTTTCTCTGTCTGAGTAACAATTATGTCCTGATCTTACACGAGACATGTCAACAATAGATGGAGACATTTAATAATGTTACTAGAAGTGATAGGCTTTTTTTTTTTTTTGACACTGCACTCTCCATGGTGGTGACCCAGTGCTAGTCTGTACATGGTTGTCTGATAAAAATACCCCATCCAGATGTTGATAGGTACAGTGTATTCAGCAGCTTTATTACAATTCACAATATCAACTCTAGAAACAGCACAGGCTGTAGTGTTCAGAAGAATGATACAATTTTCTGCCTTCATCATGTTTGTATTAATGGATACTGCCTCTACCCTGACCTCCCCTTTCTCTGTCCAGCCCTCCTCCCTCCCATCCAAAAGTGACTATATTCTCTCTTTTCAGACTTGAAGTTAAGATGCAATAGAGATTTGATGGTTGCTTGGGCTAGGCCCTTGATTCCTTAGCAAATGTGTGATGATCATTGTTATTCTCTGGAAGAATTGCTTCCTAGAAATGCAGAGCTCCTTCATCCTTCAGGTTAAATGGAAGCAATTGGAGCGAGCAGGTGCACAGCCACCAGATTTTTGTCACTGAGGCTCTGATGCCACCCTGTTGCATTCAGTAGGGATTCATGGTCATACCTGGAAGGAGACAAAGTGAAAGCTTTCTTTAATCTGGACTGCAAAATGACAACAGACAGGTTGAGAGTAATTTCATGTGAGAGCTTCAGTTCCATTGTTTGATTAGATGTGAGTGTTCAGTGATGCTGGATGTATTGTTTATTTTTATATGGCAACATCAAAACATTGCTAAGTTTCACTGAAACCGGTTAAGTTATGTTAATTTACATCAAGGAAAGATACGGCCTAATGTATTATAAAATATTTTTTATCTAGTCCTATTCATATCTTAGCTTATCTGAACTGATGCAGCTTAAACATCTAGCTTCTTATGAAACTTTGACAGCCATTTGTTAGGCTTTTATACATTATAGCTAGCCTCATAAATTAAGATGGTTGAGTAAATTAACCTTGGACTTTCATTGCCTGTTTTTCCATCTACAACATAGGTCTGGGTTACAAGTAATGCCAAAGCAGGCTTCTTCTAGATGCACTTGCTTCCATTATTGCTGAAGTAAATTTTTGTAAGAATATAAGTTTACTTTTTTCTGTCTGCCTCTGAAGAGCTGGTGCCCATTTGAAATCTAACCCCCCTTTCTATGCAATGCTTGATCTGCTTGAGTGGAAGAATATCAGAAGTGGCCTGGACTCTTCAAAACTAAAATGGATGAAGAGTTACAAAGAGTTTTCAAGTGTTCCCTGTCTGAGCAAAGACATTCCCATTGCTCCCCGTGATACGGAGAGTGGTAACACCTTTTTTTCTTAATTTATTTTTTATTTTTTTGGAGGTTTTCTATGGGTAAGGCCAGTGGAATGGCAGCAGCCAAAGGGTAATTATTAGTATTACCCTCTGGGTAATTATTTTGCACACTGCAAAGTGCTTTGGATAAGCAGTAGCTCTTCTCTGAGTAGCTATATTATGGTAAGAGTCACAAAGGCTGGACTTCACTTTCAATTTATGCTGGGGTTCGCTTCCCCAGTTTTCTGGATGCTTGAATATTTAACAAATTTAATACTATGAATATTTGTGTGGGTTTTTTCTTTTTTGTTTGTTTTTTAACACAGGCACCATCCTCCCACAATATATTAGAATGCTTTAGATGTCAAATAATGACAAATAAGCCCAAACCAGTGATTTGGTAGATTCTATTCGTGCTTACCCCTGGGACCAGGGCTTTCTACAGAGGTTAAAAAAAAAAAAGACAAACAACCCCATCCTAATTTATAGAGAGCAGAATTCACTTCAGGCTGGTAGACCTCTGATTGCCCACCACTACGGAGAGCTTCTTATGACTGTTATTGGTTAAAACCGTTTAAAAACATTTCTATTTGTGTGTCCTGTGCCTCTAGCGTCTCCAGATGGAAACCTTTGCTAAACCAAATCATTGCATAGGACCAGAAACAGGAAAGAGTGAGGGTGTTGGAGTGAA
Source organism: Gallinago undulata (assembly GCA_026546715.1). NCBI lineage: Eukaryota > Metazoa > Chordata > Aves > Charadriiformes > Scolopacidae > Gallinago > Gallinago undulata. The sequence continues at coordinate 24,311,362 of JAOTQQ010000023.1, forward strand.
TTGGCATGTATCCTCCTGAGCCTCCCATTGAAATCTAGCCCTGTATTTATCAAGCAGTGTGCACACCTGCATCTCCTCTTCTGTGAAATCCATCTGCATGAGTTCGGTTACCTTCAGCAAGGTCAGATCTAAGTATTTTGGATTCATAAAACTGATAATTCCCGCTGATCTTGTCAGCTTCAAATGTGTTGGCAAGCAAGACCTGCTGTTGTTTCCTCAAACATATGCAGAACAGTAAGGCTTTCCAGTAGTAATCCTTAAGTATTTTATCTGTGGTAAATGGAAAGAAGATATCAAGACTTCCCAATATCTTACCCTTCCTTATACTCACTTTCTGTTCTTCAAAGAACTCAAAATCGGCAAAACCATATCAGCAGCACTGCAGTACAAGTGTGTGTGTGCTGAACTTTTTTCTCACTATGTTGTTTCAGTATCAGAGGATAAGCCCTCTGCATAGCAATTCCACCTTTGGGGACTGAAATTGATTTTTCTTATCTTAGCATGTAAAGATCTGACCTTTAGAAGCATTAGCTGCCAGAGCATAGCAGCACCAGATGTGGAAAACATGAAGGTAACAGCTTTTAAAGTGCTGGAAATGTATTTTAAGGTCTATTAGTATTGACACAGAGTGGTGAGCTACATACTGAGTTGGTTTGTTCTCATTCAGTGCACACTTGCTGCTAGAAGGTAGAGTCTATAGGAAGACTTTTGCTCTTTGTCTTGCATGGTCAAATGTCAGAGGTCCCTCTGTGCTCCCAGTTATAATTTGTGTGGAGATAGTGGCTTGCCTAACTTTCTGATTGCACCTCATCAGCTGGTTTGCTAATGTGATATTGGACAAACCATGTGGTCTGCATGGGATAGAGATAAACAATCTCCTGCTGAGTACCTGGGCGTAAGTGAAACTCCAAAAGGGGTGACTGTAATGGTCAGCTGTGCTGTTTACGTAACTGAAGTCCTCCTGTCTGCATCACTGCATGTAGGAGTTGGTAGAGATAGCACAAGCTTCTATCCTTTTCATTTCCATACTGTTTGACTGTTTACCTTCGGGGCAATACCCGCCTGATGACTGTTTGACTGAAACATTATCAAGTAATGCTGAGGTTGTGTTGCTTTGAGGAAACTTGTCCCGTTCAGTAAGGGCACGGAAGACATCAGCTGAATCGTCAAAACCTGTTTTTTTCATCATGTTTATAAACTAATTTTGCTTTACTTTGTGGAAAGAAAAATTAGTTATTGCAGTTTTATTTAAGCAATGTGCTTTCTGTAATTTTGAAAAACAGCTGGTAAATTGACCCCTGATTAAATGGTTCAAGGTATGGGGAAAGAACATATTTAGACAGTGATTCTTATGTTCATTGTAGACTATTTTTGTGTGACAGGAGGGAAAAACTGAAGGAGAGAGGTCATCAGCATGCTTAGGGGGAGAAGCCAGAATAAACCTTCATTGTCTCGTTCACTTTGATACTATGAGAGTTTCTGAAGGATTTCAACCAAAGTTAAACAGCATGTTAAATGCTGGTGTTCCAGTTCAGCAAGGGGCTGAACATCATATTGCTGTTGAAATACACAGGACTGGAAAAGGGGAGAGGGATGAGACAGTAGAATTTGTGCTACAGATGGGAAATTATAAGGTGTAGAGACATTTACTGTGTTAGTCTGAAGAAGACTTGGGACCGGAATCACAGCTGTTAAAACTTTCTTGCTTTTAATGCACCACTGTAAGTACTGTGCTCAGGCCAGTGAAAACTATTAAGAGCTGCATCCTTTAATTCTGAAATTAGCTATGTAATATTGGTTCCATGAGACGGACTGGTCCTATGGCTACTGTCTTAAATTCTTCCCAGTTGTTCATACTGCTTTTCCACTAGCTTTGATGTGACATTGCCTTTTCTAGCAGGGTTGGTCCTATACCATTAGGCAAACTCTGGATTCTTTCACTGTTGATTGCAAATCTAACAGAAGCCAGCGTGGCTCACGAGTGTTTATTTCTTTGTTTGTACATTGGCACTATCATTGAATTTTGCCAGTAAGAGAGTTTTCCAGGGCTGAACACAAAACTTAAATGAAAGGAGATATATTGTTGGAAACACTGGTAAACATTTTCTGCACAGCTGTACGTCAATGCAGACTTGGGGGCATATGATGGAAGTTGCTCTTGTTTTGCTATGAGAGCTCTGAAACATGCTGCAGGTTCACTCCCTGAATAACCCATAGGCTGAATCTAAAAATCACATTTTTCATGAAAATGGCCTTGTTTGTGCCTCTTGCCAGTCATGATTGTCTGGCTAAGCAGGGACATGGGCTTTGACACCAAGTGTATGAGGGCTGCCTCCAGGAGGTTGAAATTCTAGTTTCCAATCTGATTTATAAGTGGTTTATACTTTAAGCTTTCCTGTTTAATAGTTAAATAAACTGTTTAATGTTTAAAAAGTAAAATTCTTCTGATAATTAAACCAGTATGCAGGAAAAGAACTGAGCACAGCCACATCTTGGCTGAGCCTTTCAGTGTGTTCCCACAGTTCGGATCCCACTTCTGTTATGAATGAGCTCCTGGTGGCAGAGCACTGTTGAAAGCCCATACAACCCAGCACTCACCTCATGATTGTATTTTTATATCCACTTGTCTCCTGTTCACACAAGAGACTGACAAGATGGTGGAGAGCATGCTGCAGGAAAAAGTACTGAATAGTGTTGGGGAGACAGATACATGGCCTGGCAGAATTTTCCATCTGCTTATTTCTGCTATTGCTGTGTTACTGCGTGAATCCAAAAGTGAAAGATGATTTACACAGACCACACGTGCCACCTTGACTTTATGTGCTGCCCTGGAATACACCCTGTTCATGGCGCTCTGACACTCTGGAAATTATAAGGGTACCCAAATAGTGACAGTCATCAAAACAACTTACTTTTAGCTATCAAGGATATTTGGCTCTTTCATATTGCCTGTGGGTCACGTCACTAAGATCTACATAAATCAGTGTTTTGTTTTCCTTTTTACTATAAATAATGCAGCACAGAAGTGGGAGTCATGGGAGTCAGAAAGTAAGAACCCCGCTGATAGAAGCTCCCTGCCCTGCAGCAGCCTTCTACAGGTTATTGGGAAAAGTCTTTCCTCTTGCTGCATTCAGAACATCTTAGAAAAATCTTGCAACAACGAATCATAGGGTAATCATAAAGAGAAGATGACAGCATGTACCTGGCAACTAGCCAGAATAAGAGGGTGAATTGCATACTTTCTGTTTGTTTCTGTGATGTGTACAGCATCTTCAAAAGCAGGGTAATAAGTTTTTATAGCTGTGAGAGGCAGAGATGAAGTTGAGTGTGTAATTCAGCCTCGATGCTATCAAGGTGGATGTTATGAGCAGCCCATAGCAGAATGGCTGCAGCTTGAAGTAGCAAAACAATACAGAGTGTTTGGGGGGGGGGGGAAGGGGGAATCCCTAATCAAAAAAGCAAGTGTGTGTAGATGGAGATCAAAAAGCAAGGCTGTAAATGGAGATCCTGGCTGATTAGAAAGTTGCAGTGTTAGTGAAGGGTGTTGAAGTGGGCAAAAAAACCCCAAAACATTAGTCACCAAGGAGGCTGTGTAAAAGCGAGGTACAGATTTGATCAGCCTCAGAATAGTTCACATGTGAAGATGGGAAAAACAAGTAGGCAAGAAGAAATGGAGATAGGCAATTTTAGGAGCTCCTGAGAAAGGGTGAAGGGTGTTACTGTCTTGAAAATTGCTGTCGGCTGCTTTGTGGCAGTGTCTTCTAAGCTCATTAACAAATTAATGATGATTTTACTGGCACAGTTACTTTGCTGAATCCTTTCTTGCATTTAGCATTTTTGTTTACCCCTACTTTATTAGAAGGGGTTGTTCAGGAATGCTAATTCTTTAAAAAAAATATATAAAATATATACATATAGACCCCTGAATACTTTCTGCCATGCAGCCATGATCCAAAAATGACCATCAGTGATTCCATCTGGATTTCTCTACTTTTTGAGCAGAGGCCTCCGTGCATCATATACCCTGCTGTTTATAGACGTGGCTGTACATATGGCATGGAATCTCAGCCAGGGTTTGAAACTGCCTGTACTATGCAGGCTCAGTGGGAGCCTTAGGAATTGAACTTCATTTATGGAAGTTTTCCATGGGTCTTGAAGATGCCCTGGCTTTCTGTGGTCAGAAAAGGCTGCTAAGCACAGAGGCTGGGAAACAGCCAGGTGAGGTACTGGTAGCAAACAACCTCTGTTTTATTATTACATAGTTGATTAAAAAAAGCTGCCTTTGCTTGCTTTGCTGAACAGTACCTTGTGAAATACCTGAGGTTTCCCTGTGACCCTTTGACAGTCAGGAAGCACATGTAGCCCTAGTTATAATTAACTATTGCATGAAATACACCATGTAGCACTCATGTTAAAATAGTGAGCAATTCAGGTAAAAGAGGATCTGATCTCTAGCCTAGAGGAGGATCCTGTGATAGAGAAAGGGTGATCTTAGAAGATTGTTTCTTTTCTTTCTAGAATAGACTTTCCTGCACAAGTGACAATAATAACATGTGGTGGTGTTTATTCTGGCTTTCCTAGATGGTTAAAATCTTGCTGATTTTTACATCTTATATTGGCCCCGGTAGGTAGAACCTTCTCTCCAAGCATTGCTCACAAGAAGCAAACCTGAATCCTCTCTTTGGCTCTTATATCTTATGTCTGGAAAAGCAACTGTGAGGGTTTTTTTTTGTGTCATTGTTGAGGGTGTAGGGACAGTCCAAAAACTCATGTGCAAGCTCCCTGGGCCTGGTGACCCTGGAGTATCCTGGTTGCCATGTACCTCACATCTTTTTATGACCAAAGTTAAGACTGCAGACTGAAATATGGTGCCTTCAAAGAGGACGTGTTATGACATGCAGAAGCCAACCGCTTTGTTCTGAGCCCTCCAATTGGCTTATACTCAAATGTCACTAACACTGGTGTGTTGACTTCTGTGAAACGAGAGTGGTAGATGCTGTCCTGTTACATGGAACTTAATTGCTATTGCTATGGTCTTTTCAGCAGCCTCAGCAGAACTGCCAAAAATATAGAAAGGCAGGGCTGACTGACAGTTTTGCTCCTCAAGGTGATCTGTGTGGATAGATGTCAGGGAAAACTGACAGCAACATCAGAAGGGTCATTATCTGGCATCATCATCTTCTGTGATGTGCAGGCTCTAATCTCTCAAGCAGTTTTCATTAGTACTTTATCTACTGCAGGAATTAGAAAAGTACAGTTCTATGCAGTACAACTTACTGCTATTCACAGCTGATGGCCTGGTCCTGGTGGCTTGTTCTTTCCTGAATTCTTGTGTCTTGCTTCACACTAGAGTGATTGTGAGCAGGCTCAGGACAAGGCAAGGTGAAAGGCAGCTTGTAAAGGATTTTCCTGGCATGGGAAGATTTGCAGGCTCGACCAGAGCTCCCAGAGCTTGGCTCTTGAAACTGGACAGAGGCTGATGTAGTTGTTGGGGGAAATGGTGCTGCCTGTTTGCAAAGAAGGTTAAGGTCGACCAAACTAGTCACGCTCTTGATTTGACTCTGTTATTATGGTCATGGTCTAGACACAGTTGGCTGTTCTCAAGTCCTGCAGAGAACCAGCAAGACTGTTGTGTGCACCCTTTGTATGTACATGGAGCTCTTCTTTCAGACGATCACAAAAATCTTTATATGTTCAAGTACTCACTTAGTAGATGAAGCCCAGAAATAGTGATCCCTGAAGACTAAAAAGCTAATCAGAGGCAGAGCAGAGAACTTAACTAACACTCTTGTCAGCTGCTTTGTCATTTTTCCTAATGGGTGTTTGTGGAAAAAAACCCAACATTAAAGTAACATTTACAGATGGCTGATTTTGAAGTGTAAACATCTAAACTTGCACATTAACTGTTCTGCCTATCATTGACCAACTTTTTGATATGTTTGTTTCCAGGAACACCTGTCTGGTTCTTTGTGAAAATTGCTCCAATTCGAAATGAGCAGGATAAAGTGGTTTTATTTCTTTGCACTTTCAATGACATAACGGCTTTCAAGCAGCCCATTGAGGATGATTCATGTAAAGGTTTGTCTTTTTCACAATTATCTATTTATGCTGCTTCTGTTTGTTTGCTCTGGTCTTGAAAGAGCTGAAGTCCTTTAAATACCAAACCCAAAGAATTAGGTGTTAAAATAGCCTGTAGCTGCGCCACTGGGGACTGCATTTGTGCAAGGCATGGTTGCTGGTTTCTTAAGCGATTTGGCTCTGATTTGGCTCTGGCCTGCATCGAAAGGGTAATTGCTAATGAAACCCCCAAGTGATTCAGGAAGCAGAGTTTACTTAGCAAATAGGTGCTGCTCTTCCTTTTAAATTCATTATTAATCCACACTCCAGCATAGCCTTCAAGTAGTCAGTGTTGCTAAACAACCTCTTTGATGTCAGAGGGAGATGAAGGGCCTTGGAACCTGCACAAATTGTGCGTGACACTGTATGCAAAAACTGAGGCATTAACCCCGTCTGAGTCTAGGAAAGTTCCCAATAATTTCATTCTGCCTGACTTTCTGTTAATTACTATCATTATGGGATTCTTTAATATAAAGTTCTGGACTAGGTTCCTGTAATGTATGTGAAGAGATTCCCAAGTTGGATGGTTTTATGCTGTCCTGGTGAGTGCAGTAGCATTGCTGTGTCTTGCTGTTAACCCTTTGCTGAGTTACACCCTGGAAACCTGGAAGCAAACTCAGTTGTGACAGCACAAACTTGCACTCAGGTTCAAATCCTGACAGAAACAGACCTTTTGCACCCATATGGAGAATTACAGAGACTTGCGTCCTCTGGGGTAAAAAAAGACGTAAGTTCTCCTGCTGTTTGCATTTTTGTAGTATTTAATAATATTTGTAGTATTAAATTAAACAGGAAACTTACTGTGAAGGTGAACTGATTTACATTTTTTCTCAAAATGTTATTCTTTAAAAACGTAGTTTCTCAAAGTGGAAACACCTGTTACCATAAAAAAGGAAGTACAACCTTGAGAAACTTACCCTCTTCCAGGCTGTGTGTATTGCTTTTTTGTCTTGTTAATGCTATTTGTTTGGTTCTTCATTGCTTTATTAAAACTAAGAAATATATCTTGTTGGAAAGGTTGGGTCTACAGTATCTTTTTCCCTGCCTAGTGGACTTCACTGTATCCTGATGAGGACTGACAGCAGAGATAAATCAGCATGATGCAGTAAAGCTGGCTTTCATTTATTTGCTGGGAGTGAAGGCACTTGCTGCATTTAGTCCAGTTGATAAGTCAGACTTGCAGTCAGAGGGGGTTGCTGTGCCTTTTCTCCTTTTCTCTTTGCCTTCACACAAGGGCTTTAATGTGATAGTGATGTGCACTCTTATGAAAAGACTTTGTCCTTCACTTCCAACACAAGGAAACACTGTAACTTTTTTGGTTTTCAAGAGAAAAATGGTGAAGGAAAAGAATCCTTTTTTTTTTTTTTTTTTTTTTTAAATCTCCTTTGGAACTTGAAATTATTCAGTTTTACAGTCATGGTGGTAATTCTTAGCAGTTCCATGTCTAAAGCAATATGGGCACTCAAGCTACATATAAGTGCACCAAGTTGCAGAAGGGTTAAGATGATAAGCAAAATTTCTTCATCTGGCCCACAGAAACTGGCTAAGTGACTACCAAAAGTTGCAGAAAGAGCAGAAGAACTAGGCACATTATTTAAAGGCCACTAACTCCTTATCTGAATAGTCAGATATTATAGTAATAGAAGAGTTCATGTGATGAGTCTTCCAAATATTGTTTCTGAATATCCTAAAATTAATGAAGTTGCACCAGTTTCATGCTGGTAAAGCAACTCTGTTGCTGTGTACACAAACCAAACATGATATAAAGGAAACTGTATGTTCTGTTTATCTGTTTATCCCCTACGACTGCCTTTGTTCCATAAGTTACTTGCTGTAGGCTAGCTTTGGAATTTTGATGCTTGCATTTCAGCAAGTGATATTGTATCAGTGACTTGATGGTTAGATGAGAAATTTCTTGGAAAAGAAGACTGGATTTGTCAAACAATTAAAGAATTTTACATGCATGACCATGTCTTTAATATTAGATCTCATTGTGCAATTGTATACTGTGAGAGGGGTTGAAAAGGCAGGTATGGTGTGTCAGACAATTGTCTGCAGTGAAGTCTAGGATTCACAGAGGAGAAAAACATTTCTAGAAGATCTAAAAGAGGTAAAATTGTATCAGCTGCTTCTTAGAATTATTGCTTTTACAGACCTGAGCTTTGCAGAGACATATTCTTTGCACCATGTATAACTTTACATAGGAATCTTGTAGCATGCTTTTGAAGGATAGCAATTTTTATAGGAATATTCTAAAGCCAAATGAACTCCTAACCTGAAAACCTAAAACTGTGAATTTAGAGATTTATTGTTTAATTGAAACAACGGAAAAACTGCTTGTTAGATCAATTATTTTTCCTTCTTTCACCTTCAGTCAGCTTTTTCCAACTAGTTTTCTTTACAGTGTTTAGATGTGAAATAATTTTCCTGTGCATAGGACCACTTAATATGCAATATAATATGCAATAGGCTGCCTGCAAATGCAGATATTTTATTAACATGTGCATAGTTGCAGACTGTCGTAGCATAAAGTATTTGAGTTTTTCAAAAACAATGCTTGTCTATGTAAAGACAAATTTTACATAGTGCAAGAGCATGGTTAATTTAAAGAGCAACTGCTCTGTCAGATTAAACCTACTTAGCTGTGGTATATCTTAGTTTTCTATCACCTACTGGCAATTTCAAGCATGATTGTTCAGCTGCAAAAGATGTAGTGACTCCTTGAGTGAAAAGTGTTGAGCTCTAATGACAGTTGTTTGACTTGTACACAAAGCTGAATAGGCATTTTTTTTCCTGAAGGTGACTCAGAGAAATAGAAGGTGGAAGTACTGTTTTTCATTCTTAGTGATTGTTTTTTTTAATTACAATTTCAGACAAATAGATGAAACAAAGAAATAGACTTTTAACTGTAGTCCCTTTGTTTGATTCAGATAACTTACTAGGTGTTTATTTTATGACTGACCTAGAAGTGAAGTAAATTTGCTTTTAAATGCAGCAGCTTTAAAAATAGTGCATTCTAACTAAACCAACTTAAAAATAGTGTGTCAGTGATGATACAATATAATATTTTTAAACAGCCTCTTTCCACTCTTCTCCGTATGCTTGCCCCTTTAAAAAATTAGGAAAAAATAGGTTTACTAGAATAGAAGTAGGCCAAATCAAGCTATAGGATAGATAAATTTGGCTTATGAAGTGATAGGTCACCATCTTAGCTGAATTTTAAAGTTTATGCTATATTTAGAATTCATGCATTTTGACTTTTTATGTCTTTTTTGGTTGAGATTTAGCACCAAGTATGAGATGTTAGAAAATAGTATGGAATGTATAACTTTATGAAAACAATAATTTGTGCAGACAAATAGAATCTGTGCATGTTCTCTGAGTAGCTACTAAGAAGTTTGCCTGAGCAGGTTTTGCATGTATGAATACAATGTGAACATATTCAGATGGAGCTATGCTGCTTTATAAAAGTTTGGAAATTATGCATTGGATCCTATTTTTTGCTTTTGATACTTTGTTTTTATACAAAAAGGTGATCAAATTTCTCAGGTGATCAACACTGAATCATATGGCAGAATGATTGTTAGCCTCCTACCTATTGTAACCTCCTGTGATTTGTAGCAATCATCGGTTATCATCTCCACTGCAGAAGAAGCTTTATTTCATTTTGCAGCCAAGCTGTCCTTTACATCACAAGCAGGACTACACAAAAAATAATATTTTGATTGACTCCATCTTAATTCAGGGAAAATTCCAAGTGTTTCCTTTTTTTCTTTTTGTCTTTGTGGTTTTTTTTGTTGCTGTCTAATTTTTTGTTCTGTTTTTAAAGATGTATTTATATGAGCAGAGCCAGTGTTTGAAATATTTTGATTAAGTTATACTCTACTTTCATCTAGATGAAATGTTTTCTTAAAAAAGGAAACAAATGAAAGGGAAATGGTGAGTATATTAAAAAACTTTGGTATGCTTTTCCAGTTCAGATGGAAAAATAAGACAGTTTTAGTCACGAAGTTTCAAAGGGAAAGAGCACTAAGACTGCAGAGAGGCATATGGATGTAAGCAGGAGTCTTTGATGTGCAAGAAAACAAAGGTGGTTTGAGTCTAGGTGAGAACTGCTAGAATCCTGATTTATACACATTTATGCATTCTGTCTGAATCATAAACCCATGGCCAAATGAGCTTATTCTCTAGCACCTTGTTCTAACTCCAGGGATTGTGTAAATCATGGATCAGCAACTTGATAACAAGGATTCTGTAACTGCCACACTTCCTAATGTCTGAATTTACATTTTGTTATTATCAAATTGAGAAGAGTGGTAGGAAACAAATAGCTACCTACAAATAAATAATGAATAATGTTGTGTATTGAGTATAAGCAGATCATGCTCACCTCAAAGTACAGAAAATTGATTTATTCACCTTAAGAGTATAGTTAAATGAATCTTCATTGTCTCAATGAGTTAAATGTCACATCACAAAGATGTATTTCAATGCCATGTTTCCACATGAAACAAAGCTCAGGGGATGGTTTTTGTCCCTGTTGTAGGCATCTTGTCTTCTTGGGTGTTTCCAGAAGCAGTTTCTATTCAGCTTTTTGCGTTGAAGTGTTGGGAAACTGAAAGAGCCTCATGGAATGCAGGACAGATGAAATCTGTGCTGGAAATCTTGAAGGCTCTTCATCCTTCTGAAGCTGGAGATGTTTTAGTGCCATCTTGTTGCTTTTGCATGATGTTTTCTGCAGAACTGGAAAAGGAGACTAAACAATGACAGAGGCACAGGCAAACACAACCATGGGGCTAGCATCCAGCTTTATGTTTTGTTCGTGAGTTCTAAGCTGCCTTCTCTGCAATGTGCAATTCTGTTTGAGGAATATATATGCCGATACGAAAATCAACTACAGTCATTAGATTTCAATTTAATTTATATTTTCTCTATTTCAAGAGGAAAAAAAAATGGATGTAGGGATATACCAATTGCTTGTGTTGAAAGAGAACTTCTAATCCATATCATCTGCCCCCCTGTCCTAGTAGGACTAGCATCAATATATTTCTACACAGTTTTGAAACCTAGTTTATTGTCTTGTAAAGCTCCATCTTCTTCCTGTAATCAGCTCCATGACCCTTAGAATTTAATATTTATGTGCTCTCTTGTGGCTTAAGTCCATTATTTTACCTATCTTCACTGGATAAATATCTGACTTGCTCTAGGCTATACCTGTCCTTAGGCTTATGGAAGAAAAATTACAATAAATTTAACAGGTACTGCTGTCTTTTCAACCTGTATTGGGTAAATTATCATTCAATAGGATTAGTACTGCCATTCTCTCTCATTTTCATTTTCTTTTTCCTATGCCACAATCTGCAGGTCCACTGTAATTATACTTCTAAGTTCCCACATTTTTATCTTCCTTTCACACATACACACAAAAGGCAATACAAGATGGAGAGTGTTCTGTCCTAAAGATGAGATTCATACACCTGGGACATTTGTACAGTGATTCAGCGCCTGGTTTAAGGCATGTGTAACTCCAAGCTGAGTTCCCATGTGTTTTATCTGATGTATGGAGAAAGTTAGAGTATACCTTCCCAGACTGCCATTTTCAGATCAGAAGTGATTCAAAAAGCCAAACTAAAACCCTCTGCCTCTTGAGACAGTCTCTTGCCTATACAGTTGGATTGTTTTTAAATCAGTTTGGAGTATGTTGTAAGAGATCTCATGGTCATGGAAAAAGCTTTTTCATGTACCATTTATGCATCCAGAAATGAGATTAGCAAGGTGTAGAGCAGGGGATATGCTTACAGGGGATACTGAGGACAGAGGAATGGTTTAAGGTGTACCTTTCAAAAGGACATGGCTGTTGGGGAGAGGTACCTGAAGGTACTCAGCATTCATAGCCACAAACCATGCTACAGAGATGTCTGGCAGTATTTTTGTGCAAGAAAACTCAGGCGAGGTGCTTCACTTTCCTCTTGTGTCTGCTTGTCTGAATAGCACAGTTCTTAGAAAACCCCGTGGCAGGAAAAGAGTAGACACTGAAAGTTTGTCCTCAGGTTTTGAAGCTTATTTTGGATCTTCCAGGAAAATGCCCTACCTGTTTTGAATTAGTTAAAGGGGCTGTCTGTGTTAGCTGGCATTAAAAACACTACGTGTCCGGTAAGGGAGGCAGATTCCGAGTTCTGTCATGCGAAGCTCCGTCGCTGTCTTTTTTTGTCACCGGGGCTGTTGTCGCCGTTTGCAAACGAGCCGGCTCTGGCTGCCGCCGTCGCGGCGCGGCCCTCGCTTCAGCACCATGGTCAGCACCGCGGGCGCTGCGCCGGGGCCGGGAAACGGGGCGAGCGCTCACACCCTCTTGGAACAAAGTCTGATTTATAGCAGCTAAAGATTAGTATTACGAGTGGTTTCCCCACCTGATCCATTCTTTTAACCTCTACTGGATTTACTCTGAAGATAGTAAGGTCTTCAAGCCTTTGCCTATTATTGTATTAGGATTTCTTCATGTACAGTAGAGAAAGAACGCTCTTTATAAATGTATTTACAAAAAACCAAACAAAACAACAGACCCAATCCAGCAAACCCCACCACCTTCCATGGAAATCTATTGTGAGTCACCAAGTGCTTTGGGCAGGTTTATAACAGATACAAACTGACTTCACTTGAGGTTCTGTCATGTTGATTTATTTCTCTGATAAATAGTCCTTTAGTATAGTAGCTAATCTTACGTGGGTTTATCAGGAAAGATATGGCTTCCTGGATGGAAATAATCTAATCTGGTTGCTGCTGAATACTGCCTGAAAATGTTGACTAATTCTGCTCAACTTACTGGTGATAGACTTGCTTTAAAGCATGCTTTAAGGCATAAGAAAATCTTCCATTTTATTCTTGATATTGGAGACGTGATAAATTTGGTTCTCCCTTTTATTAAATGTTTTTGGTTTTTTTTTCATATTCTTATAAGAGAAAATGCTAAACTCTCTTCAGGTCTGCCCTGGAAAATCTTGTTCAGTACTGGATCCATGGAATTTATTTATTTATTGTTCTCACCTCTGAAATTACCAAATATGTTCCTGCAAAATCCATAATAGTTAAATGTCAAGCAAATATATATTCAAAATACTGGGCAGTATTTTAACCACTCATGTTCCTGTACTTGTCAACGATCACTTTTAGGTTAAACTCCAAACTGGTCTTAAAAAATAGTCATGCTAATAGTAACATTTCTTTTGGTGATGAAGAATAATGTGAAAGGAGCTTCTCCCAGAACCAGGTTCTCATTAAGAACTGAATCTGTAAAACACTGAGCATCCTCAGTTGGAATAGGTGCTCAACGGTTCCCAGGTGGTGCTAGCATTTTTCAAGATTGAGACTACACGGACTGATACTTTCCTTTCAGACTACCAAAAATATCCAGATGTATGCTCTGCCTGACTTTCTGTTATGGCAAAGTACTGGTCATAAAGGTTATAGTTACAACTAGCTCTTATGACTTTTGTTTCAGGCCTTCTATTTTGAGGGTTATCTGAAATGACTGTAAAAAATACTCTGGATCAAAATTCAGCATATGGCTCCACTGCCAGAAGCTGCTAAATGTTTTATTAGAGTTCAAGAAAATTTATTTGTATATTTTCCCCTTTTGTTTAGAGAGGATAAAATTAATGATTTTGTTTTGCTTTGTCTGCCCTGCTTTTTATTATCTTATGTATGTTTCTCTGTATATGCCAGAGCTATGCTTAATACATTTGAGGCCAGATTCACTTCTGCTACAGGTGACTGTAATTTTTGTTGTGTGTGATTCTAGTTTTACATCTTGATTAGTCTGAATGTCTTCTGCTGTGTTGTGAGAACCAAATGCGAGCATTGGATTTAATAGAAGACTATTGTAAAGTCGACATTTATCCATGCAAAAGATGCAGTTCATGTAACAGCACTCTTGTAGAGCCATGGCATATAAAGTCACTGCAATCATGGGTTTTATTAATTTACCACCCTAACATCTAATTTATGACTTGCTTTTTTCTGGTACTTGGTTACATTATACTCCCTCGTGGTCAGTACTAAAGCACATTGCAGTGGTTTAACTTTTGGGTTTTTTTCTTATTTAGTTATGAGACACTTCGTGGTACGCTTGCAGCTTTTTTTGGTAATGTGTATAATCTTGCATGTTTTCTCAAGGTTGGGGAAAGTTTGCTCGCTTGACCCGTGCCCTCACAAGCAGCCGAGGCGTGCTGCAGCAGCTTGCTCCGAGTGTGCAGAAAGGAGAGAACGTGCACAAGCATTCACGACTTGCTGAGGTAATGTTTTCTTTCCCTGAGAAATGTAAAGAAATGCTTTTAACCTACGTGGGTACATTGTCCCTGCATGAGCCAAGAACTGTCTGTCCTCCTTGGCCTGGGAATCTGAAGCTTGGTGGCAGGCATGGGAACTCAGAATATGGCACGTGCTGTGAAATATATCCCATGACAATGGAATAGAAATCGGTGTCAAAAAACTTCATGTAATCTAATTACAATGTTGCGTTCCATATCTCAGCAAAGTCTCATAGTGGCATTATTGTTTAAATAATAATTTCTTGCTTTGTTTCTATTCTGCTGAGGATCTCAGTGTTAGTAGGATCTTGGACTATTCACATGTAAAATTGAGGTGAGAAAAATTCAGGGTAGTACAGAAGGAAATTCTGGAGAGTCCTTGATACGGTTGTTCTCTGCATTCATTTATGTCTAGTTCTTTTTCAGTGTGATCCCAGTCCTGCTTTACAAACTGGTTAAAACATATGGTTGAGTTAGTAGTTTCACAGACAGAACAGCTGTGAGATGCCACAAGCAATGCTGCAGGCAGATTAGAAAAATGAAACATTGTGATTTAAGTAGACCCTCAAAGTTTTGAGGAAATCCCCAGGTGGAGAAGGCTCCTTGAAGCACTTAAGGTTTTAGGGCTTTTGCCACGAGGGGGAGAGACTGTCCCAGGTTTCCTGTAGCTGCTTTCTGGACCAGCAGCAGGGTCTCCCTGGCCTAAAAACAGCTTAGGGGAAGTTTTGATATGGTGTTAATGACAGCATGGTCAATATAAGATGGCACTCTTGTATCATCTATTGAGGTGAATGCCATGGTGGCAACTGTGACTCTTGTCATTAATTCTTCATCTTCCTGTGTAGCTGGAAGTGTCTGCCATTGATGGGCTCCCTGAGGTCTCCATATAGTCAGTACTCTGTTAATTTTGCCCTGTATATGTCATATATATGCAAAATAAAAAACTCCCACCCTGTGCTATTGCCACATTTCATGATGAAATTCTCACAGACAGGGGCTTACCTATTCAGTATTTAATACAGATGCCCTCAAGAATGGAAAACTGATTGCTGTTGGAAGTGCAGAAATAACATAGATCATACTAGCATAGGGGAGGGGCAGACATTCACATGGACACTATACTGTAGGAATACCATGTGATTATCACATGTCCACCCCGAAGTCACTTTATTGTCCTGGAATTTGGACTAGCCTCCCTCCTAATCCCACTCAAGGCCTAGCATCAAATAATTCTTCCTTCTCTTTAGATGTCTATCCTTGAGTTTTAGTTTGTACTAAAATGTAGGCAGTAGAATGCAAGGCAGATGATCTGAATTTATTCTGTTGGCTCAGTGAAGCTCTGGACCTAAGTGACTATACGTTACTGAAACTTCTTGCAAGCTGATATGCTCAACAAGTCTTTGCAAGTATTCTAACTGGCTAGGCTGCTTAATTCATTACAAATAATAACGGGCAAGTGTATAGTTTACATGTCTGAAATGAGTTTCTTTAATTGCAGACTGAATATTGCAGTCATTATTTTAAAAAGAACATTAGCCCCAACTGTGATGTTAGATACCTTGTTGTGTATCTGCTGTTATTCCACTGAAGTCAATAGAATGACACTAGAGAAAAGCAGAGAGCAGATAATCATACAGACGATCCTGCTTTTCTTCCCTTGAAGACACATGGAGTGCCAGGCTTCTTATTCTGGAAAGATCTATCAATAGTATTGAACATGGGATCTCTAACTGTTTCCTGTTGTATTTTCAGTATTTTTTTTCTTTATCTCTGTAGTAGCCCATTTGAAATCTTAAGTCCAAGTAAAATTAATCCTTTTTCTTTACCTACTCACTATGGCATTTCACATCAATCTTGTTTGCTTGAGAAGGCTCTTTGTTTATTGGGGTATTATTCGTGTTGTTCTTACTTCTTTATTACTTATATTTTTGAATATCTGAGGAGTCAGCTGTGTCCTAGGACCTGAGTGAGGCAAGGTGTTGTACAAACACAAAACGGGAGCCTGCCAAAAAAGCTTACAATTTCTTTAATTGTTTATGAAATATTAGTTTAAGATAGATGTTAATGGCAAAACTCTTTATCCACAGGCTGTGGATAACACAAGCAATGTCTCTTAAGCCTCAGTCTCGAACTTTTGTCAGTATATGTAGATTTGTTTAGCCTGACTTCTCTATTACCAGTCATATGAAAACTGCTTAAACTAATTATGCAATTAATGCAAGGGTGTTAGGTAACTCTCAGAGTACATTTTGCAATAAGAATATGAAGTATATATTTCTTTATATACATAAATAATAATAATATAGTATATTTCTGTAGCTTTATCACCAAAGAGCTGATTGTAGGAATCATTCCTCCTGATCACTGCATAGTACATGTGTCCTCTGCACCTAAGGTGTTAGCTGATGTATTCTGTATTTACCAGGCAGTTCTGGGTAAACAAGATTGTGTCATAATTTAAAAAATGTGATAGTTATGAGAAATAAAAGCAGAAAAATTGTAATGGTGCTTAGCAGCACTGGTTAATAATGGAAGTTCTGGCTTTTTTTTTTTTTTTAAACCTTGTTTACCAGGGACTTATAACTGCCATTAAAATCTACTTCAAGTTGAGGTTTAGCACCTAGCCCTTGGCTTGGGAACAATTTGTGTAGGTTCCTGTGAAAACAAAAGCAAGGGAGAGTGAGAGAAAGCAAATATTTGTGGTTGAAAGACAAAGGGGAGAGATTAAGCTGAAAATGAGTGATTGTATGGTGGGTTTTTTTTTCCCCTGTCATGCAGTCTTAAAAATAAATAAATCATTGTAACCACTTTTTGATGCATTTTTATGAGTCCTGACTAGTGATATATTCACCATTTTTTAACAAATCTGGGATGATTTTTTTTAAATTTTGTTACGTTAAAAAAATGAATGCAGCCTTGCGAAACCCATGATGAAACTTGTCATTTCTGCTCTTGAAATAATATTCTCTGTCTTTAGAGAGCTATTAAAACATTATGCATCATTACCACAAATACTAAACACAGATAATACAACTGTAGTGGGTGATGAATCATAAGTAATTAGAATAATACTTTCATTAATAACTTTCTGAAACAAATATTTCTGCATAATAAAGAAAAATCTTCCCAAACTAGGGCTGTTTCCTTTATTTAGGAAATTATAGTAATGAAATATTTGTTCAGTGCACGTGGGTTGAAGCTCAGCATATTGGTTTATATAGTTGTGTACATTTTCTTCATGGTTATTTTTATATTCATCTCTTGGGTTTTTCTCCTCTCCAGGAGAAGTACCTTTACAAGTTTGAATCTAGTGAGTTCATGTTGGGGGGTAACCACACCTGACTGCTTCTGGTTTATAGCTCCTAATATCCAGGTGACTTGCATCTGTCTGGAAGGATGATGAAGAAATAGGCTGTGTGTGGCCCTTGGTGTGAAAAGTGGCAAAAAGAGCTCTTCTAACGTCCAGTGCAGCAACCTGATGAAATCTAGAGTTTTAGCACTAAGTGATGTGGACCTCTTTCCGTTATTTCTGTACAGCACTGACCTCTATTGTTGTACTTAATGCTAAAAGCACATGATTGTTCTCTGAGATAATTAAGCTTCGTTGTAGGGCTTTTTCTCTTCCTTCAATGAAAAGAAGAATTTGATGTCTTTGAACACTCTTAATTGGTAGTCCCAGAGGCTGCAAAGCAAGTTGTCTTTCCCATAGAGGTAGCATGAGCTGGGACAATGCTCTTCTTCCATCTCAAGCTGTGAAATGACAGTTCATCTCTCCAGCAATGCCAGCAAGATCTTGTAGTGGTTTTACAAGGTGTGCATTAATGATGCAGTGAGAGGGAGCCAGGGCTAGAACTTGTTACCTCCACCCCACCCAAACAAAAGACTGGAGACACCCCAGGCTTGCTGCAGGTGGCTTTCTCCCCTTTGGGAGTTGTTGGTATCCCTACATCGTTCCCTGATGTCCATCTACTGTCCTGTTCTTGCCCTTCTTTTCGATTCACACCGACACTGCTGGTGCATATCCTTCTACTGGAAACCAGCTAAAGCTTGTGGCCCCTGGTGATTTTAAATAGCCATTGGTAGAGCTTAACCAGAGACTCTAAGGTGGTAGTGGAAGTTCAAATGACGTATAAATAAGGTCGCTAGCCATTTGGATAGTTTACAGTACATTTACTTTCTAAATAAAAACAGGAGGAGGCATCAATTCCTGTTATTCCTGTGATGTAGCCCTTTGAATCTCAAACAAGTTAGGGGTGAGTGCTTTGTACTTGGTGATGACATTTTAAAATGCTGAAGCAGCAAAGTAGCTTATTTTGTTAACGAGTTGAAACTAGAAGTTTATTTTCTCTGCTTTCTGCTCAGTTTTGCATTCCTGCAGTTCCACTGGCTTTACTGTATTTTTTTTTGACTTACAGCAAAACAATGGACACTGTAATTTAGCCCCTTTATTGCCAAACAGAGATTGTTCTTACCTTTGTTCCTGTTATTCAGGTATATGGAAATATATTATTACATTTTCCATTAACTTTAGTTTGATGATGGAAAATTTCCATAAGTTCTTGGATACAAGGAAACCAGTGGTGGCCAAAATGGAGTGTGTTTTACAATTCTCAGTCTAGATTTATGTATATATAAGAATCAGTCCAACAAGAACTAGCAAATTTTTTTTTCAGCGTTTCATGTTTGAAGCTCCTATGCTGATTATGACAGTTACCAAAATGTTTAACATTTTCATATTAGAGGCTACAAAAATAAGATTTAGGAGACATGTGATTGCAAAAGCATCAATTATGTTTTCACCTTGCATTTAAGGGGTGATACAGTCTTTCCACAGTAGTCAGATCTCAGCCTTACAACTGAAATCCAGTTAAATGACTAAAAAATATTACTCTATGATAGAAAGTGCTTAGTTTTGCTGATTGGTTATTCCAGTGAGTGAATATTGCGGAGGAGTCTCCTTGCCCAGTGAAGCTTATTTCAGTCTTGGGATCTTATGAACTGCTACTCATACAAATCTTCATAAAAGCCAGTAATAGCTCAGTGCTTTCTAACTGCTTCAGGTACTGCCACGATGTTCAAAAGGGAGAGCAGGAGATATTTCCAATATTGAATTTGGCCTAGAGCTTTTGTCAAGAAAAGACATCCTAACGTTTGTCACTGGAGCTGTAAAAAAGCCCTGAAGGGAACGCTGCTCTGTGTGTACACACTAAGTGCACAATCTGTGCCTCTTCCAGTCACTACCAGTGACCTCTAGGGACTTCACTGGCTGGCCAGTGCCTCCTGCGGGGAAGAACCTGCTTCTGTCTTGTGCTACTTTCAGCTCCTCTCACCACAAAGTGACTTTTAAAATTTTTACTATTTTTTTTTTGTAACATGGAGAACCTGGGCGAATAAGTGTGAGGAGTGGCGGAGAATGTAATACTGCAATGGACATGTCTGAATCTTAGTTAGGTCTGCACGGGTTCTACTTAGAGGAAAATGTTCCTTTTCCCCCTTTGCTGTCATTCTAGAAATGCAATGAAAGAAAAATACTCAATTCTCTCCATTTATTTTTTTTCCAAACTGTTGATGCCTCTGTGGTAACGTGCAGGTATCTCTGAGCAGGTCATGCTGGAGAACATACTGGGCTCAAAGTCAGCAGGCTTGCAACTCCCATTGTCATTCACACATGGGCAAGGGCCTGTGATCTGACAGCGTCTCACTTCTGTTGTGCACAAGAGTAAGTGATTATGTGAGGTTCAAAGCAGCAGGGAACTTGATCTGAGGCTGTTTTGTCCAAGTAGGACTCTTGTAGCTGATTGTTTTCTTTTGTCCTCTTTGGCTTAATCTGTTGGAAAAAAGCCCACCAGTTCACAAAAAAAAAAAAAGAAAAAAAAAAAGAAAGAATAATAAAAAACGCTCAGAAAGGCCTGCAGATAAAAATGCATGTCTAAATAATTGATGTTTAAAAAGCTGAGATAAAGAGCATGAAAGGAAGATAACTTCCTATTATAGCTATGTTGTCTGATCTTTTCGCTGAGAAGGTGGCTGTTTAATTTCCTTCCCTGCTCCCTATTGCTCTTAACTCTGTGTAAATAAATGTGAAAAGGGAACCATGCTCCTAAATAGTTCTCCCAGGTTCTATGAGTTTGGCAATAGCAAACACATCTTACTCAAGCAAACCTTTATCTTCCTTTCAGGTTTCACCCGTAACTCATCCAGGGAAAATTTCATTTAAAAATTTAACTTATCTTTATTTAGAGACAGTTCCTTCATGTTGGTTTCACCCTCATGGGGTGAGGATAGATGGAAACACATTCTTGTTCATAGGTATGTAAAAAGAATCTTTAGTTCCCAAGAAATGAATACATGATTGTACTCTTTTTGCACTAGTGTGCAGAACTGGGATGATAGTAGGCTTAAAATAGGGAGCATTGATCGAGATTGCAGTTATGCAAAACACTTGGTGCATGTACTCAGCTTGAAGTCTGGGGTTTAAAACGCTCACAGATCATCTTTTGCTTTTGCACTTTTCTGAATTCAGACCTTTTTTGAATCCACAATTCAGAATACAATTGCATTGTAACTCAACTGTACACCATCAGGTGGTGAAGACAGTAATCTTCTCTCAGTGAAAAGTTAAAGCTCAAAATAAGTTTATTGAGGCTAATGATAGTTATCCATGGGCTTTGGTCCTGCTTAGCCCAGAGAAGAGGAACAAAGGGTCATGCATTCACGACAGATAGTAATGTAAGACTATTTCAGATACAATATAGTGAAGAGTTAAACAGACAATGTTGAAAAACAGTGTGGTCCAGTGGGCCTGGTGCTGGGCTGGAACTTGGAAGTTGCAATATTGTTCCTGTTTTTGCCATTGATTTCTATTTGGAACTGCCTTCCTGCCTGTCATTTATCTGTCTCGTGCATTTAAACTGCTGAAGGAACTGTATCTTCTCTAAATGTCTTGGACACCCAACACATTAGGCCTGGTGTCAAAAAATAATTAATGGCATTAAAAGAAGCAACAACTGTTCTTAGGTTGATGCTGTTTTGTTTAACAGAATACTTATCCTGACTTGCTTACTGTTTAGTGGTGATAAAAGGAGTTAGTGGACATGTATTTTATCAACTGTTGTACTGAGCTTTAGAATCTATAATGTGAATAATAACATTAAAAAATTAAGCACGTTTTCTTTTTCTCCTGAAATCTCTGTGACTACAGGTATTGCAACTGGGCTCTGAAATTCTCCCGCAGTACAAACAAGAGGCACCAAAGACTCCGCCACATATAATTTTGCATTATTGTGTCTTCAAGACTACCTGGGACTGGATCATCTTGATTTTAACCTTCTACACTGCTATTTTGGTCCCTTACAATGTCTCCTTTAAAACCAAACAGAACAATGTGGCATGGCTAGTAGTCGACAGCATTGTAGATGTCATTTTTTTGGTAGACATTGTGCTTAATTTCCATACCACCTTTGTGGGGCCAGCAGGAGAGGTGATCTCTGACCCAAAGCTGATTCGCATGAATTACTTGAAGACCTGGTTTGTGATCGATCTGCTCTCATGCTTGCCGTATGATGTCATCAATGCATTTGAGAACGTCGATGAGGTCAGTATACTAGTTCCACTCATTAATTATTATGTAATGGTTGGGGAGAGGTGGCAGAGAGAAGAAATAAGTGCATGCTTTTAAATATATAGAATTAGTGTATGTATGCCTCTATTACCTGCCCTCAGTGCACATAGAAGTTTTCTTATGAGTCCTAACCATATGGGTTCGTCTTTAGCTGCACTGGGAGAGGCTGAGGTTTTTGGTGTCAGAAATCTGTGTTTATTTGCCTTCACTCTCTATCCTCAGAGTTCAGGAGGACAGGTAGAAGCAGACAGCAGAACCTCTGTACAGCACTGAGGAAAACTGCTCAATCAGACTTACCATGAATAGCTTGAGCTGCTGGGTCAGGGTCATTTCTTGGGGCAGGGTTCTCTCGCTTTCACTGTTGACCAAACAGGGTGTGTCCGCTAATGGCAATTCTTCACACGAACAATTGGGAAGTATAATACACTTTTCTCAGCTGCTTCTAATACAATATAGCAGGGGGCAGAGAGACAGGCAGTGACTCACTAAATCTTAGACCGCCAGAAAGTACTGTGTGGGTATCTGGTGATCCATGCAGCATTGTTTGGCAGCAGTTGATTCAGAGGAAGGTGAAGCAATTGAAGATGCTGTTTTGATGCTTGTTTAGTAATTCCATAGAAGAAAAGATAGGGAGAAATCTGGAAATCTAGGCTTTTCCTTAATTCTTGCTTATTTCTTTGTGAACAGGTCACAAGCCAGCAAAAGACCTAACATTCAGGCACTTAAAACCACAATAATACCCTGTTTTAACTGTGTGTTCTTCTATTAGATCAAGCCACCAAGAAAATATTCGTAAACTAAATATATTAAGGTTCCACGCCTAAATAGTTCAGAGAGTTAATAAATTGTTAATAAAATCTTAGAGGATTCCAGCAGTCCACTTTCTAATTACATGTTATAAAATCTCTACCATCAACTAATCAAGTGTCTGTATTTACCTGTGATACTTACTAAACCCGTAACATACATACACATCAGTGCTTAGTATTTAATTTTTAGCCTGTAAAATGTGATTTTTATGAGCTCCTTTGAAATACACCCGTGTTATAAAGGACAACCTAGCTATTAAAAGAAAATTATGCTAAGTGAAACATCTGGGTAAAAACATAAAACCGCATTACTTTTGTAAAAATAGACTACACAGAGTTTTATCAGATTTAAAGTATTTTTCTCAATGACTTGAGGACAAGTAGACAAACTATTGAATATAGTCAAAAAAACATGTTATTTCATATGTAATTCCCTAGAGAGGTTTTCATTTTATACAAAGCTATAGACTGAAATAACACAAATGAGATCAAGCAAGAAAGCCTTGTGAGACCTGTCCTTAAATATTTGTTTGTCATAAAAAGGACCCAGGCTGCAAAGTACTCGGCAGGGCTTTCATGTATTACTTTGCAGTGGCACTGATAAAGCAACAGAGGGAGTTACCTTATGTTGGTTTCTGACATCTATTCTGAAAGTGTGGGAAAAAAAAAAAAAGTTAAAACCCAAAATTTTAAAAAAAGGAGAACGAAGAGACCAAAAAAAAACCAGAAGGAAGCTTTTCTCACCTGCTGCAGATAGTAGGAACCTGCTGCTGGTTTTGCTGGAGGAACATTTCATAACTGTAGACCTACAGAACATCCTTGAGGAAAATGTCTATACTGGTGGCTGTGACAGCCCTTGAGCTGAGCACAGGCGCTTTCAGACTCATGGTAGCAAGTCTGCAGAGAAATTCTTGTTATGCGAGTTTGAATTTCTCCCGGTTCTCTGTCTTAGTGTTGCCTTGTAACAATGAGAAGCTGTTTGGTACTTCAGTTTTCCTATGGCTCTTCAACAGTCTCCTTAATCAGTATAATAGTGTTAGTCTTGGTTATTCTAGCTATCATGCCTAAGGAAAAAACATTTTTCTTGGTGCCATCCCTTCAAGAGGGTTTGTCTCCGTTTCCCCTAATGGATTCTGACATTTAGCTGGTATAAATCATTGTAGGGTCATTAGAGCAGAGTTTCCCCTGGTGTAAATTGCTGTACTTCTATTAGACTGTTTTACAGGACCTGAGGGGCTTTGCCAGTAATGCCACCAGAATAACATAGTGCACATCAGGTGGGGATTTAGGACAGTATATGCTGATCACTGTTTCACGAGCTGCCTGTAGAGAGAAAGATAGCCTTTTATTAAAGAAGAGGAAAAAAAAAAAAGTCACATTCAAGGAGTCTTGGAAGTAGAAAGGCTTTGCCTTACATCTTCTTCTCTGTTGTGTAGAGCATTCGCTTGTGGGTCAACTCCCTTTCTTTCAAACTTGCTGGTTTAAATTTTACCTGTCTCTTACCCTGGATTACAGACCATATTACTTCACATTCTATTAAGTAAGTTGCAGTGCTGTACTGCTGAAGTATCCAAACTGGATTGTTAGTTGTGTGTCACTTTAATTTTACTAAAGGGCATTTCCTTGGATCCATGAGACTAGAGTTAGCAGGACTTTTTTTTATTCCTAGTGTGAATACTCTTAAAAAAATTGCCAGAGATTAAATAAGACCCAGTATCAACAGTGGTTATAAAATGAGAAGAAGAATATGAATTGCTATTTTCCTGTTTTGGTGTTTTCCATATATGATTTTAAAAAGGAGAACATAGAATCCTGGACTTGTATCAGTCTCTATAGTGAAGGGGGACTGGGGCAGGTGGAAGTTCATTGTTTTTTCCTGCCTGCTGTCATTCTCTGTTAAAAGAAACATCACTGGAGACACTGAGGATGTCATCGAGGAACTAACTTGACAAGTCAATTTGTTTTTAAGAATGCTGTAATTACTGCAATGGAGATGATGAATTGATTTGCAGGGGACATGGGACATGGGACCTGGAGCTGAGGAAGTGAAAAGCTGTGTATATAGGATGTTGAGGCTCTTTTGGCTGTGTGAAGTTTTGAGACTGTCCCATCACTTAGCTCTTGATAGATTAATAAAGAAACCATGTCTGTCATCTTTAAAGTGATCCACAAATATATGATTAATTATAACATATGAAACTAGAGTTGATCAATATTTTTGACAAGCAGATACCAATTTTTTAAAATTCTGATATTGAATTTTGTTTCTATTTTGAAGTAACTTTTTGTTTTGAAATTTACTTCATTATGCCATTACAAGATATAATGGAAAATATTTACTTGAAACAAAATTGAGTGTGACTTCTATGTTTTTCAGACAGTTTCAAAATTCTTTGGGTTTGTTGCAGTTTGGAACATTAGTATCTTTTCAATTCACATTTTTTAACATAATTGAAATTCCAGTTTCCTCTCTGCACTGTTGAGAATATTTTTGTATGCAAAAAATACTTTGAATTCATTAACTATTAATCAATACAACTATTAATAACTACAATTAATACAAGAGGCACTTAAATATGAATAGCTACATTCTACAGATGGAAGAGGAAAGAAAAAAAATTAATCTCTTTGTTCAAGGCCATAGAATTAAATATGAGAATATATGAAGCTTCTGATCTCAAGTGCTGTGCTCAAAGAGACAGTACAGTATCTCATATTCAGTCATGAATGGAATTCTACAAATGAAGGAACAAATAGCTGTAGAGAAATTTCCATTTTTACTCAAATGAAAGAAAAGTTAAAAATGTTTCTCCTGGCTTTTCTTTATGGGAAGCTATCTATGTATATATATGAGATACTTTCTTGACCTAGAGCTTCAAGAAAAGAAAATACTCCACCGATTGATGAATCAACTTAATGCTAACCTTAGACTTTCTGCTGCTAAGACAATAAATCATGCTGTAGTATAGTTTGAGTAAGAAAAGAAAATATTGCTCTAAAATTTACACAACCCTTAAAAGATGTGGTATTAGTCTGTTTTGAATTTGAAGGATCACAATAACATTTGTCAGCAATCTTTTACAATAATTAGTATTATCCTTCATGTAAGAAAATACCACCTACTTTGGGGGATAACGTTATCTTTTTGTGTTCAGACATCAATCAGTAGATTTAATAAGAAACGGGTTTAAAGAAAATTCCACAATTTTTGCCAAGAACAACGCAATTTAAGACTTTGAATTCCAAAGGCAAGTTGAAGCATATTTTTGCAGTGTCAGCTTGAGCAATTTTATACTGTGGTTTTCAGCCATAATATCATAAGATATAATTTATATTGGAAAAAATTTGACTTATTACATGTGACACCGTTGTTGTGAAATCTCATGGTAGGACTGGAATCCAGTCATGTCACCACCATATAAATCTCTGAAATAGGGAGTTTGTAGTAGTAATTGTTATCTGTATTTGAACGGAACACTATGATCAATTGTTGGCTGATGCCAAATTGAGAACCATATATCACGCTTATTAGTTGAGGTAGAAGAGAAATAAATGCATAGTAAAAGATCATCAGGAAAGATGTATCCAATATAAATGATCTAGTGTTCACTTAAGTGGATGAATAAGAGAGAAGCTAGCATGTAGGCAAAGAAGATATACAGCTTTGAAAGGACAAAATTTATGATGATAAAAAAAAAGTCCCAGAAAAAAACTCAATACAGAACTAATAGAAGTAAATTAAGCTATTTAGTACTAAGTGAGCATGGTGTAGCTGGAAAGTAAACAGTGCATTGTGAAAGAGGAAAAAATGAATGTGTTGCTGGTCAGATTGTTGGCAACTCTCTGAGGCAGGACTTTTGCAATAGATTAATTTAAACCTTATTAGTGGAATAATCTCTTGTGCTAATACAAATTAGCTATCTAGGAATTACTGAAGTAGCTACAGTGAAAAACATGCAACTTCCCTAGACTTGTTTTACAATTTGCTTACAATATGGGGAAAGGGAATAAATTATCATATTTGTAGTTTTATGGAATGAATAGGGGTCAATAAAGAAAGATTTGGGGTTAGATGAATTTTGCAAACTGGAAAACATAATTCTTAAACTGTAAACATCTCTATAATATGAAAGCTGTTTGAAATAGTGTGTAGTTCACCTCTGTTATTTGGATCTTTCCAATTAGGCAATACTGTGTTTGGCATGTGAGTCTACTGATAAATCTGGTAATGAATTAATATTTTGCTGTGGCTAATTACAGTTAAAGTAGTCATAACGTGCTTTCTATGTAACGCTTATAACAAAACAGGTAAATATTACAGAGTATGATCCAGGCATAGAGGAAATGTCAGCAAATCGTGGCTCTTAGTTGTAATGAGAGTAGATGAGATGGGATTAGTGAGACCCTGCCCAGACTGGGTGACCCCTTACCAGTGCCCCTGGGGGAGAACCAAACAATAGGCTTACTCTACTCAGGTGGGGCAGTGGGATTGCTGGAGCATGGGCCTTGTGTTGGGAGCCATGCTGATGGTGGAGGTTAACTTGGTTGGTTGTCTTTTGTGAGAGACCCCTAAGAAACAGGGAAAAGCCCAAGGAAGGCGTGTGCTCTGGGCTGTAAGCTGCCAGAGGCCCTTAGAGCAAAGCTAGGGGAGTTCTTGGTAGAGCTGGTGGCACCTAGGTGGTCCTGGGAGCTTCAGAAGGAGCTTGAGGTCCTTGACCTGTAGAAGAAGGGGAGTGCAAAAGAAAGAAAAGGTGGTCATGGAGGAGGAAGGCTGCTCATCTGACTTTTGTAGGTGCCTCTGTACTGCAGCAGCGGACCTGCCAGGCCTGGGCCAGGCAGGGAACTAGTCCTAAACTGGCAGGTTAAGTGGAGGGAGTATTTGGGGAAATGCAAATGGGGTAGAGCAGATTCTTCAGTAAGTAATAGAGTAGGCTGCCAGGATATAAACCAGGGAGGCAAAGAAGCTCTTGTTCGCAGATTTACTGTTACTGGATTTGTTTCAGGGTGTCTCCCTTTGTTGCCTAAACCTTTTTTTCCTCTCATTTTTTCAAATATGAGTTTCTCTGACTTCCTTCCTTAAAAACCTAACTTCTGTGCTACTAATTAAGTGCCTCTTTTATGCTACCCTCTCAAGGGGCAGGCTGCCTTTTCCTTCTAAATCCTCTGTTTTCTGAATTGTGTTGGTGTTGTATATAGGTGCTACAGAGCTCTTCTGTCATTTAACCCATTTAGGGTTAAATTCTATCCTCTGCTCCAAGCCTGCTTAAGGTGTTTAGTTAATTTAAGTTCTGCTTGCTTCCCTGGTCTCCCCCAGGTTCGTACCCTTTGGTGGCTCAGAGACATCTATGTGGTCTGCTGATGGATAGCCCCTCTCAAAAGTGAATACCAGAGAAAGATGCGCCCTGCCCAACACCTATTCCGTAGGTTCTGCTGTGGCTGTTAAGATGCCAATTAGCTTCTCTTCTGTACTACTAATGTTCAGATTAGTCTTTTTGCTAAGTCACAGATAAGTAAGGGTGTTATTGGGTTTCAGGGCTACTTCTTCATAGCTTTGAAAATCATGACATGATTTATCATACTGTTAGAGAACAGTAGTCTACATAAGCTATTCAATCTGTATAAGTCTAAAAGAATTAAAATGCTGAATTACATTTTCAGTGATAATGTATGGTGATAGCCTTTGTCCAAGAAGGAGAGCTAATTGAATATATTAGATTCTGAATTATTTCAAAAAGCTGCTGTTAGAGTGATACTTACACTGCATATAAAGGGAAGCACGTTTCAGAGGCAGGGATCAGTAACTCTGTTCTTTTTCCCACCATTCAGCATTCTTGTATCTATCTGAGGCAGAAAGTCAGATGAGACGGCAAAGGGTATTTATTTGAGTAGCTAAACGGTTGCTTTATAGTCTATTTCATATTAGGGATTGGATTAGAATTGGAAAGATGGAGCGATATTAGATGCCAGTAACACTAAATCTTGTTTGGGTGTTTTGCCTCTTCAAGATAAGTAAAAAGCTTCTGGAACTGATGGCTTCTTTGAGTCAGAGCATGGGGAAGCAGATTGCTGTCTGTCATGGGTAAATTTTTTATTTGATAGTGTGGAAAGCTGGATTTCTTTAGGTTACTTATGTGTTATCTCTATCCTTGTTCTTCCTTTTCAAAGTGAAAAAAAAAGAGTTTGTTTCCTGGATTTGTTGATTTTCTGAGTGTACGTGCATTTGTGTAAGGCAAGTATGGACATAGTTTTATAAATGAAAAATCAGCTTTTTCCATCTCTCCTCACACCCCGTGCTTTTATACATGAATTATTGCTGTTTCTCCCTCGATTCTAACCAAGCTTGCAGATGTCTGACTAAAATAAGCTTTGCAAGTCTAGAGATCTGCTTTCTTCAGTGTTGAAAACCACAGCAGTAACCAGAGGGTTTAGGTATTGATTTTGACCTGTGTGCATAATGTTATCTGTTGGCTGCTAAATCTGGCAATCCGTAGGAAAGGTCATGTTCTCAGACCTAATTAAGAAAATCAGAAGAGGCAAATTACAGAAATGAGAAGTCCTAATAATGGACTGACAGGGCTGCCGTGTTACTGTGGAAGGGCAGAGCCAGGCTGCAGCAAAGCTGACTTCGGAATCAGACGTCAAGAATGAAGGTGGTGCTCTCTGTGGCTCTTGCCTGGCTTCTGATAGTGATAAATTCAGCTTATTGCCTCCCCCCGCCCCCCCCCCTTTTTTTTTTTTTATAAATAATTCATTTTTTGTTGTTGTTCTGTTCATTCTAATTCTTTTAATGACTAGCTTTTAGTCTCCTGCATCTCCCTTTAATTGAGATGAAGCCAGAACTTTAGCCGTTACATGTGAGAAGAAAGTGCTGGAAAACAGAACAAATTTGTGCCAATTCTGAATATTTGTCTTTTTTTTAAAATAGATAGCAGGTAGGAAGTAAATTACACTTCCTTTGAGCCTGGAAAAAAAACCTTAATGCTTGGGTTAAGTGCATTTTATTTCTGTACATGTGGAAAGTAAATAATGGCCTGAAAAGTGAGCACTGTCATGCAGATTGCATCTATTACTAAAGTGCTAGTGCTGCTATAGCTGTAGGAGGTGGAATGAAAGTTGCATTTTAGTTCTTTCCTAAAGCTGTTCATCCTTCATCTTATTTGGAAGGGAAAATAAATTTTTTCTTACTTTTTTTTTCCCCCCCCGTAGTTAATTTTGATTTATTTTCTTTAAACGATTTTAATTTTTTTTCTAGGTAATATTTTATTACTTAAGACTTGAGTTGAATATAATTTTGCTTGGCTAATAAACAGCTGCAGTTGTTTTTTATTGGTCCAGCGCCTAGCACTTTAATGACCACTGTTACTGTTCACGGGGACCACAATGACACAAGTAAATAATAATTACTTTGCTACAGCCCCTTAGTTTTCAAAACACTTCACCAGGTACTTCATCACAGCATCTCTTCTTCATCTCTTTTTGTGGATATGAAAGTAATGGTACAAATCTTATGTTGTCTGATGAAAAGTTAGAGCCAAACCCCAGGTATCCTGGATCCTGTGTTTGGAGACAAGGTTGCTTACACGGCTGAGATACGGGTATGAGACAAGGGGTGCCCTGACAGTAGATCGTGTCTTGCAGAAGACCAGGAGATACAGCAGCAAATCTATGTAAATCTGCACAGTATCTAGTGAGTAGGTCTAATTAATGACAAATTATACGTGGAAATGTAGTTTTGACAGTATTTTGTGCATAAATTTCTGAGGCATTCTCCTTGAGTGTAAAATGTGGGTCCTGCTTTCCTCCAGGCATCAGGCTGATGTGTTTTTCTGATGTGTTTGAGGTGCAGTTCCTCTCTGCAAAGGTTGCATAGGAGGAGAAGAAGGGGGAGTGGTTGTATTTATTACTTCAACGCCTTTTGACATTCAGGTTTGCTTAATCAGTGAATACAGAGTTATTTCTTCTGGCTCACAGTGCTTTGAGCTTGCTGTTTGGTTTGGAGGGGACTCTCTATGGATTCTTCCGTTTTCATGCATCAGTCATCACTGACAACGCAAGTAAAACTGCCAGCATATTGAATATTTGTCAACAACAGTATGCAGGTATCAGCAGTAGAATCTTCATTTAGTGTCATTCAGTTACTTCAATCAATTTGAAATATGTGTGAAATTCAGCATTTTCTGCCATATTTGACTAAGTGTTGCATATTTAAGTAGGTGCTGCACACAAGTTGTCTCTGGAACAAACTATAGTAAAAATGTGCTGTTTTTCTACCCTAGACATATAACAGTTTTCTTAGCTTCTGCATACTCCCAGGGGAAGAGATCTGTTCGACAGAATACTAATATGTGGAAATGTGCCTGTGTAAATCAGGCCCCGGGGGGCTTTGTGGGTAATTACATGGTCTTGTACTTTCCCTACCTGCCATACAGAAGTTCCTTATGGTCATGCTTTCGAGGAGAACATCTTGGGGTGCCTGTCTGGGACCTGCAGCGCAATTGCTAGCTCTTTATGAACTGAGCTTCATCTATGTCCTTTGAGCCGAAGGAGCTCTGGGTGTCTCTTAATTTGCCTTTCAAAGGTTGAAGGAGTAGCAGAGCTGAGAGAGTGGGACAGGGAGCAAGAGGAGTAAATTGAGTTCAGTTTCTTTTGCGTGACATCTTGGAGGCAGCTGTATGATAAAAGCATAAAAATAATCTGCAGTGATAAGAGTATTAAAATGGACAGTAATCTAAAAGTACAGTTCTATTTTGGAAAGTGGTAATCTAAAAATGTCAATTTTGAATCCAGCAGCTCTATTCCTGTGAGTATTAAAATATTGCTTGCTAAATTTGGTGATAAAAAGTACTGTTTTAGAGTACTTTTGGAGAATTTATTGGAGAATGATATTTTTTTACTGTATCATCTATGAAGCAGTCTATTAAGTTTCCATTGTTTATACCCATTTGAAATTCTGTCATTTAGAAATTTTTAAGATAGTTGTATGAATAATTATTTCCCTAGGCATTTCTTCCTCTTGATATTGATCCATTTAGGATAGACAAATCCTTTCCTCTGAGAAAATCAAATAGAAAATACTGTTAATGCTGAGATAAAAATAAATGGCTTTTTTTAAAGCTTTTTCTGAACTTTTAGAATCTTATTGGCAGTGCAGTCTGGTAAAATAGTGTGACTAACTTGAATATTAAATGCATCCTTTAAGTGCAACCAATTCAAGTATTTCTTTTCTGTAATTAAGCAAGTTATTTTTGTACAGAAAACCCTAATACTCTCTACCTCTGGTCAGAATTTTGTAGAATTACTTTTTCCCGAATTATGCAGTTCTATCACGTTTTAAATGATTTTACAAAATTTATTTTTGTAAATTTCAAAAGGGAAATTAGGATAAGAGTACTCTGAAAGCAAAGCAGTTTGCCTTAAAAGTTTTAAATCTGATTTCAATATTTTATTTTGTATTCCCATTTCTCATATCCAATTTCTTAAAACCGCCTTCTGTGATTATTTTTTTTTTGTCCTCAACTGTTTCTGATCCTTGACTATTATTTTTTTTCAATTAAGAATTAACCAAATTCCAAACTTTTAAGTCCTTCTTGAATCATTATTTTTATCTTTGTCTTTGGTAGGACTGCCGCTGACAAAAAGCATATTCTTTTTTTTTAAATCCCAGTTGCAAGTATTAATTTTAAGAATAATTTTTGCACCACTATTTTTGAGAGAAAAAACAAACCTAGTATTTAGAATGTTGGGATGGAAAAATTTCCTGCCCTTGCCTGAAACTTGTAAGCACTTTACGATTAAAAAGCTTGGCGTTGAGACTAAAGCTGAAACCAGGTCATTACTGGAGACTTCTCCAAAGGTAAAACATTATTGTTTTGCTGTTAAAGTTTATAAAGATAAAAGGGAGAAATGAGCATTGGTCCTGAGGAAAAAGGCCAGAAGACTGTGTTGCAATGTCACAATGAGGGTATTTAGAATGACACATGCTTGTCACTCAGTGTACCTAGTGTACCCACTTCTAAAATATGGTTATCGCGTTAGTTTGTTTGGGGTTTTTTCCCTTTGGTTTTCTTCTCCATGCTGAGCGTTCAGAAGTGCCTGCTTTCCCTCCCCTGGAGATGAAGGCCTTATGCCTTCTTTGTTGTATTCTCTGAACTGGCATCGAGGCTTTGCTCCATTGCTTACAAAACAAATCCAGGTATGGAATGAATAGGAAATGGAAATAAATTTTTACTTTGTGAAAAGTTTGACATGGAAAATCATGAAAAGATCGCTTGGTCTCTTTTAGATCTCTGCAAACATCTCTGATTTAAAGGAAGGCTGTTTTTTTTTTCTTTTTGTTCTTCTTTTTTCCTCCTCTTCCCCTGGTTGTGTTAGATCTTGTCCAAATGCTTAATAGAAATTGATAGTGTGTTCCCAGGTAACAAATTACATCTGTTTCTGAAAATGAGTCAAAGTAATCATGACAAATTCATGAAATAAAGGAGAAATACATTGCTGCAGTCCTGGGGAACATGAGTCAATATGGTTTATGTAATTATTTAATAAAACATCTCTTCTAGTGCATTGAACCAGCCTAAGATACCGAAGCAGTTGTATTTATGCAGGAATAAACAAACTTCCAGTAAAAGCTGGTGACCAGAAGTACGCAATTAGGCATTTCCAGAAATACTCATTAAACCAGTCTGCTTAAATTTTAATCAGACTTCTATGTATGAAACAGTCTTGATAAGAGGGAGTAGAAAAATAAGAAAAGATTTTTATGAAAAGCTCCTCAGATTTTCCAGTGCCCCAAATGGCTTTGAATTTTTTTGTTTAACTTCCTGTGTGTGGAATTGCAAATCTAAAAGTTAACAATACAAAATCCTACATGTTGGCTTAATTCTGTTTTAGGGAAGCCATATTGATATCAGCACAGAAATACTACATTGATAGCAAAGCTGTCATAAAAAGAATATGATGTGAAGATTAGATGGATATTTGAAATATTGAAGATTTGTGTAGTCCACGTGAGAAATGTCAGAGGACTGGGTGCATTCTTATATGAAAGTAAAGTCATAGGAAGTTCACTGTCACAATGAAAAATTACGAATCACCACGTACTTCCGGTATTTTTTGGCCTTCCTTATTTATCTTCATGGTATGTCTGAGCTAAATAATCATAGAATCATAGAATCATCTGGGCCGGAAGGGACCTCCAAAGGCCATCTAGTCCGACCCCCCTGCAGTC
>JAOTQQ010000023.1:24345645-24369128 GCA_026546715.1 Gallinago undulata
AACAGTACTGGTCCCAGCACGGACCCCTGAGGGACACCACTTGTCACTGCTTTCCATCTGGACTTAAAGCCATTGAGCTAAATAATGCAAACTGTGTTGTATCTGAAACGTGAGAAGACATGTGTTGCCCAGGATGATAAGGAAGTCAGGAATAGCCGTAAGAGGTTCATGACTCCAGATGCTGGAGTGAATTCAATAGGTGTCTGGTTATGTTCTTTGCAACATTAAATTTGTATAGCTTAATGGTCAGTGACTTCTGCTCTTATTGCCAGTCAGCCCAAAGTAGCATCAGGATGCTCATTGATGGTCTACATGCACAATTGGACATGCAATGGATAGCCTGTCACTCGAAGCCTTTACAAACATGTTTGTAGACCTATTAGAATAATCACAAAATGTGAGTGAATAAAGACAAGAGAGTGCATATATCCATCCCTGAAAAAATCACTAACCTTTTCATGTTTCACAATCTCTTTTCAGCTGTTATCTGATGACCATCTATTTGTGATGGATCCCCTCATGTCCTTGGAAACTACAGTTATGAATATTGTTGCTCTCATATTAAATTCTAATGGTCACTGTGCTTTATCCTTCCAGGGCATCAGTAGCCTCTTCAGTTCACTTAAAGTGGTCAGACTACTTCGTCTCGGTCGTGTAGCTCGGAAGTTGGACCACTACATTGAGTACGGAGCAGCAGTCTTGGTTCTGCTGGTGTGTGTGTTTGGGCTTGCAGCACACTGGCTGGCCTGCATTTGGTACAGCATAGGAGACTATGAAGTTATTGATGAGGATACAAACACCATCCGAACTGAGAGCTGGCTCTATCAGCTGGGGATGTCGATAGGAACACCTTACCGCTTCAACGCGTCGGGCTTTGGAAAATGGGAAGGCGGACCAAGCAAAGATTCGGTCTACATCTCTTCATTGTATTTTACGATGACCAGCCTCACTAGCGTTGGATTTGGGAACATCGCCCCAACTACAGATGGGGAGAAGATCTTTGCTGTTGCTATGATGATGATTGGCTGTAAGTACTAGAGATTCTGCTTCTCACACACACAGTGCCAAATCGCTGTGTGTCATGAATACTGATATCATAATAACATCTGGAATCATGTAAAATATTATGCAGCTTAAAATATTGTGGTGGCAATATAGTTATTGCCACACTTTCTTATTGGTTAGTTTTAAAATCACAAGTGGGAGTATTGCTGCGACTAGCAAAAGTTCAGTCATTTTGGAAGCAATATTCTGTCAATATTCTTTTGTAATTAAACTTTAAAACATGTAAAGCCTGAAGTATTAGAAATTAATTCACCAGAGTGGGCAGACAACCTTTGTGTCTCTATTTGGTATGTGGCAAAATCTTTGTATGTCTCAGAGTTGTATATATTGGACAAATGGGTCGGTGAGTGGGAGGAGGTCCCAGAGCATCTCATAAAGGAGAGAGGACAGTAGCTCTCTAGAGGCCACAAACGCCATTGTGGGCTCAGGTCCTAAAGTAACTGGGATGATACTGGTCTTGGGCATCTCTGGCTCGCGTTTCTTTGGGGATTCATATTGCCAAGCTGTTGAGTTTTGGGCCGTGTTGTGTCACTTCAATTCAGAGTCTGCACTCAAAGTGCCATGAGAGCTACTTGGAGTTAAGAACCATGCAGTGGCCACCCTTAAAATAGGTCAGGTTTTTCTAGAAAAAGGTGAATTTGAACCAAAATAAGGAAAAAAATAATCTACTTTGTACATGGAAGCATATCATTATATGGAGAAAGAGAGAGCTTCTGTACATTAATATTACATCTAGAGGAGAATGAAGTCAATCTTTGCTAACCAGAAAATAAAAAAAAATAATATAATGAAACCCAATTAGCAGCACAGTGCCTGCTATGGTAGAAATGTGAAGCTTTGATTCAGACGTGTCATTTTAAAGCATGTGCAGTGTTAAGCAGGCTGAAGGTTAGTGAAAAGACAGCAAGCATTCTTGATCTCATAGGATTGGGATATTTTAGCTATAAAAATTGTTAATTTTGTCCTTCTAACTTTTTCTACTGCTAAGTCCCATCATCTTAATAAAACAGCCGTGTAGCATAAGGGAAACGTATATAAAACTTGGAGACAATTATGTGGTTTCCTTATGAGAAGGTGCATTAGACAGTGTAGCAGTGCAGTACAAAACATGCCTCCAAACATATTTTGTTGTGAAGTTACCTGTTTCATAGGAAATATCCTGACCTTTGGCTTATTGTTCATTGGGTTATGATCACGATACTAGCTAGACAACAATAGTATTATTCAGTATTGTTATTTAGTATTATGAATACTGAATTAACATAAACTTCATAAAATCAAGAAGGTACATTGGAGTTCTACCTGCTCCAAATTCTACATATGAAAATGTGATGGAAAGAAGCTGAAGTTATGCAAGATTAATATTGATAGCTATCTGCTCTGAATTCTAAAATTAACTTTAATTTCAGCAAGTGTTTTGGCAATTTAAAATCTCATGAATGGTATCACATTTGAGGGAAACAATTTTGTTTCTGTTTGGACTTCTAGAACCTTACATTTCTAACCCTGTAACTGTTGGTGTATCTGAGCACCTTTATCCTGTGGAAAACATTAGGACTATTAGCAATATATGTTTGTGGGAGTAGCAACTAAGTAATCCAGTCTTTGAATTTACCTCTTTGGCTTTTGTAGGGTCTTGATTGTTTTTAATGTGCTGAAGTTGTGAGCCATTCCTCAGGATGGGAGGAACAAAACTGATTTGTTTACTTTGCAGCTATTTAGAGCTTAATTGTTGACAGACGTTCTTCCACATCTGTCATAAAATTTTATGCTAAAATAACACTGTTTAACTTATAGAATCAAGCTCTCAAACATTGATCTGAGTT
Source organism: Gallinago undulata (assembly GCA_026546715.1). NCBI lineage: Eukaryota > Metazoa > Chordata > Aves > Charadriiformes > Scolopacidae > Gallinago > Gallinago undulata. The sequence goes on from JAOTQQ010000023.1 coordinate 24,348,537, forward strand.
TGAATTAGTGCTCTTTTGTAAGAATTTTGTCTGGTCTGTTTGGAGTCTGAAAGGTACATAGCAAATGTATGGGAGATAGCTGTGGGGAGGCAAAAGAAGTTTCCTGGCTAAAGGTTTTTTTATGTCACTCAAAAATTAGTATTTGTCTTGGCTAAGTAACATGTTTTTTATGATCTGAGCTACTCACTAATATCACAGTTGGTGGATACAGGTTCCTGTTATGGTCCTCATTTTGCAGACGTCAGATGACATAGATTTGCACATGAAATGGATAGGGGCTGTGGTTGTCCAAAGCATCAGAAATAAGCAATTTCAAATCAGTTCTGCTAATGTGTTACTGCCCACTAATAAAAGGAAAGAGTATATGATTTCTCATACTTTGCCTGCATTTAACACTGCATTTATTTTAACACCCATCTAGTGATGCATTCTCAAAAGTTACTGCTATCTGTCAGTAGCACAGGGAACGCCATTATTTTTTTAGTTTGTTTAGTTAAGACAATGTGTTAACAGGATTGGTTTTGAGATTCCAAAATGATACTATAGTGTCATTAAAAAAAAAAAAGCATATTTGGGGACAGATACATAAAAGTCAGCATTAATATTTCAAAGTGATTCCAGAAATTTTTTACTTTAAATAGGCTGGAAATTTTTAATAGGAGGGTGATTTTTATCCCCTCGGGCCAATTAACCTCCTGTGAATAAATAGTAAAACTTCCATTAGCCTGATGGGGACAGATTTAGATGAGCGGAAAGACAATTATAACATTTCCTTCTCTTTGTGCATTTTATCCTCTATTCTATCTGAATAGCAATAAGCGCTGTGTGAAAAAACCCTAGTGGCTTGTTAAACAATATTGTGGCCAGCTAAGCCCACAGTCTCAATTTTATTAGATCACCTTTGAAATTTTGTCCTTCACTTTATTTGTAAAAGAAACTGAATTGTCTTTATATGGAGATGGTGGTCAACATGTGAAAATGCCTGCGACTGCTACCTTCCTTGTGTGGGCTGTATGTGTAGCTGCCCTACAGAACGTTAGGGTGCAGGTCCCACTTCAGTGCAGGGTAAGCACTTGTCTCCCACTGGTGGCATATTTTCTTCATGTTTGGTAATCTAGAATTATTTTTTTCAAAATCAAATCCATTCTATTAAATTCTTGTATCTCTGGGGAAGGCTGGACATGTTGTGTGCTGCCCTGAAGTGCGTTACCAAGTGGGGCATGTTTTGCAGGCTTTCTGGTCCTTGTTTCTAGCAAACTTAGTTTTCGGTTTTGTTTTGGTTTACTTGGCTGAGTATCTTGAATAGTTTCTAGGGGCAAAAGTTGTGAATAACAGCAATGCTTTTTTCCTTTGGTCTTGGAGTGTTGTCTGTTGAGCTTCTCTGTTTCAGCAGAGGAGTTAAGTGTGTAAGCAAGTGATTTTAAGATGTGTATTGCTGTCTTCTCCATTGGCAAACTGACTGAAGGGCTTGTGGTCAACAGTCAACACAGGACTATGGTGACATCCAAAGAGGATGTTTGTGTCAGAAGGACTTGGAGTATTTGAAAGCATAAGCAGATTATAACTAGTGTCATTCCGTGTGTCTTTAGTATTCTTATGAACAGAATGATGGAATTAATACTTTGCAATTACGTTCCATCTTACATAAGACAAAATTTGGTTTCCTCTGCTGCTCAGCCACTGATATGTCCCCTTCAGCTCACTTCTTACTCCCTTTGTAAAGTTGATCCTGTGGAAGAAAAACATGTGTATTACATTAACTCTTTGTAGACCTACTGACCACTAGTAATAGTACTTTGCTATAATGTCAGATAGCTGTTTAAAAAAATAAGTAAGACCACTTCCATTTTCCTTTGTTATTCAATCTTTCATTATGATAAATAATAAATCCAGGCAACTTTTAATCAAAAATTTAGAGCTACATTAGTGGAACTATCCTGGGCCAGTGGGAATTTTGGCTGAGTTGAGTGCAAATGTTGGACTGGTATGAAAGTAAAAGGTATATGAACTTGCAGAAGGTATATGAAAGTAAAAGGTATATGAAAGTAAAAGGTATATGAACTTGCAGAAGGAAGGGTAGGCAAGTCATATTAACGGTTCATAGACACTGGGAAGGAATGACTGAGGCGAATGAGCTGCGTGTGGGGTGTATTGAACCTGTGGGGCTGGCTGGGCTGGTTGCTTTTACTCTTGGGGTAAAGTACAAGAAAGTGTGGCTTGGTCTCAACAGCCCTGGTTCCTCCCTCGGGGCCACCTTCTGCAGGGAGGTGCTTTCAAATGTGATGTATGTGCGCACTGTCTTACTGACCTCATTGTGGCTGCAGTTTTCAGGGAGAAAGTGTTTTACTGTTCATTATTTTGACATGAGGATGTGCAAACCCTAATTAGATTTTTGAGGGACTGCAGCATACTCATTGTGTATTCATGTATGGTCCATTGGTCAGCTTCACCGCAGGGGCATGTGGGTAGGTGAAAAATGCTCTTGGTTCTTCACCTCAAGTAATGCACATCTGTTTGGGAAGAACAAATTATTTTAAAATAGAGATAAAGTATCCAGTGACTGCTCTTAAGGATTTCTGTTCTGTGGAAGCTTGATACTTCTGATAAGATATGCAATTCAAATTAGTATGTAGCTGTTTTTCTTGAACATGTTAAATTATAGTTTTGTAAAGCAAACTGCCTTCACATCTGTCAATGAACTGACCTGCACTGTTTTACCTCACTTTATTGGGTGTTTGTGTATATATAGAGAGAAGTATGAGTGTTAAAGTAAAAGCAGTTAACTCCTTAGCTTCATTTAAAAATGAATCAAAACATATTTGCTTATCCTGTTTCACAGATGGCCACTAAATTGCTAATTAATAGGGAATATGTCTGCAGACAGATCTTCCAGAGAGGCTGATATTACATACAACCAGGTTTAAAACCACTGTCTGGGTCTTTAGAAGGTCATATATTTTCCATTTTTAATACTTGTTGGAAAAAAACCCAAACTATTTCAATTATTAGTTTCTTTCCTGTGGAGACATATGCCTCAAAATAACAATTCTCATGTATTTTGTTCAGTGAAGCTGTCAGGTTGGGTTGCATGTTGTTTATTTTTCCCGAGCAATAGCAGAAACCCGAGGACTTCCATTTGCAGTTTTCCTATCTGGGCACTGTGTCAGCAAACCCCTTGCTCTGCAGGTGGAGTAGGGATGAACAGTTTTAAAATTGCATTTTCTATTCTCAGCTTACCATAGTACTGATGGATGCTTGCACATCTGGATTTTGAGCAACTGAGCAAAACCTATCATTTCAAGAGCCTTTTGTTAGTGTTTTCAGTTTCACTGAAAGATCCCAAGCTTTTGGTGCTTGTTCATGCTAAATTCTCCATGTTAGGTAGGAACTTCCTGGAACGACAGGACTTGACTCATCCAAAGTATGAAGTTCACTGAGGAAGAGGCACATGTTCTAATGCTAAACTAAATCATAAATTCTCCTGTGAACATTATAATTAGACCAGATAGTGAGAGGGATCATGGAAAAAGAACAAAAATAGGAGTTAAAAGGTCAGACTCGAGGATGTTCAAACTCACCTACTGTAATAAATTTTCAGCCACTGAGTTCATGAATCAAAAGAGACCAGAGACCAAACCCACTCATCTTCATTGGTCTTGTGGAACACCACCTGCAGCACTTCACCGTTTGTCCCTGGTTAATGTAGACACAGATCCCAGGAGTGGGGAGTAGCTGTCTCAGTTTTGTTCAGCTTTGTCTGGGAATAGCTTGTGTCTCATTAGACAGAAGAACAAGAATGAGGATAACATTAAGTAAATTTGAAAACATAATTAGGTAGCTTTATTTACAGCACTCTTGCTGAAAGGAAATCTGCCCTAGTAATGTGAACATATCTGTGAACTATAAGAAAATCTTGGTGGCTGGTATCATGACACATAGGTCAGCCAGTATTGCTCCTTCACTGCCCCACAGAGGAGTACAGTGCTTTGATGACCCCCAGCAGGGTAGAAAGCGTTCAGAGGCTCTTGTGAACAAGGATAGCCAGGAGCTGATGAAAAATAGACTGTTGTTATCAAAATACATGAACAAGGATTGTGAACAAGGCAAGGATAGCCAGGAGCTGACCCTCCTGTTGTTATCAAAATACGTGAACAAAATACAGACGCATTGCAGCATCATGTGTGATGATGTTCCTGAGGCATGACTTTCCCCTTATAACACAGTTTATCAGTTGTTAGAGCAAATGGATGTGGCCAGGCTATGTGGGTACTTCCCAACCATGCATCTAATTGTAAGAGAATCATGTGTATCCCCGGTACCCCTTTTAGGCGATATGGCACAGGGGTACATTGAAAGTGGTTTTGCTGGAGATTGGTGGCCTGAAATTGAAGGCCAACCACGTGTGGGCTAGGTTTCCTGAGGAGATCATTCAGGGGCTGAGCACAAAAGGCTTATGAGACCTCAAACCCAAAGCAGCTTCTTCTGTATTCATGGTTATTGCAAATGTGATGTTTTGATTTGTGGACATGCTGGTGTAGGAGAAAGAAACCTTGTCTTGCGGAAGCGGTCTCTTGGATACCTGCTCTTTTTCAGTAACTCTGGCAATATCATAAGAATCTCTTAAATGCCATGAACTTCAACTTCTTGCTAGCCGCTGAGGTTGGCATGTTTTCCATACATTGCTTTTCACTCTCATCTATCTTAGCCATCAGCAACACTACTGAAGCTAGTAATTCCTAATTTAAAGGCCTGGGTTTTAATTTTTTTTTTTAATAAACAGGATCAGTCTTTTGAGATCTATTCCCTCACCTCTCTCTTCTGTGCTTTATTACTTGTTGTTTGAAGCTAGTCATGATATTTGAAGAGCTGGTGTGTTACTGCTATGATTGTTAAGCAACTATTTGAGATTTCTGAATGTTATTTTGCTTGAATGCTTTCTCTGTTTGAATGAACCACCAGAAGTGTCATGGATGTGTTTCTCAGCTACACCAGGTTTCAACAAAGAGGAAGGGGTAGCAGAAAATCTGGACAATTTTGATGAAGGTTAGAAGGAGGGTTTGGATATCAGGGCAGGATTTGTCCTGGTTATCTCTAAATATGAGAATACTCAATTTTTTTTTTGTTAAGAGTAAAGAATGAGTAAACCAGTGAAATAACAAAACCAAAGCAAAAGCAAAAAAAAAACCACCCCAAAAACTCAGACAAAAAATTCCATCCCCCCCAAAAACCAACAACAAAAAGCCTGTAACAAAACTCCAAAGTCATTGTGATTTATTTTTTTTTTTTTAAAAAAGGGTAGACAAGATCATTTCAGGCTTTTGTGCTGTATAAACAATCCTTCAGACAGCTGAGTCCTGAGGGATGTGTTTTTCAGTAAAGCACATTGGGACCTCTCATCAGTAAGCATGGGACTGCACCAGGTGATGGTGGTGTTTTCAGACCCATTGATGAGCCGAAGCGTCTGGCCTGTGCGGTGTCACATCATTGATATTCAGTACAGACAGGGCATGTTGGAGAGATGCCGTCACTGCTGGCAGACTTCACAACATTGCAAGCTCCAAACTCTGACCTGCAGCTCTAAAAAGTTGCATCCTCTTCAGATAACGATGTCTGAGGCCTGCAGGTTTTTTAAGGATGGCTTCTGTTGAAGGATAAAACTCTGGTGTCAAGGTCAGCAGAAGGGCAGGCTTTAGGTGACATGTATGTAAATAGCAAACTCCCACAAAAATTGTTGTCTCCAGGCTAAGATGCGCTGGAAGGTTTTTTCAGGTTCACAACACCAGTGTTAATGCTGTAATAAATCTGTCTGAGCTAACAGCTGTGGCTATATGAGTGTCCCATTCATATGGGGTTAGCCACCTCCTTACCACAACACACTTCAAAGCAACTTTTATAGAAGAAATAAAATGTTTTTTAAAGTATATTAATGTGGTAGTAATTTGTTTCCTGGCCGGCTTTGGGAAAACATAAAGTAACTCTGTGTGAGATGTTATTTCTTGCTATGCAAAAGTGGGTAAGCAATATTCTTTTTCTTGTTATTTTAAGTGTATATCACCAGATTAAAGCTAGATGAAATTATTGCTATTAAATTTCCCACTAAATGCGATTTGGAAATGGCAAAGATAAGTTGCCCATGTACTTTTTGTGGGTTGTGTGGGGAAAAAAGAAGATAAAAATTCCAGAGCTATATCACAGATACATACCTGATGAATCACTCCGTGATGTGTCATCTCGCCTTAATGACTTAAAAAATTTCAGGCTGTACTTCAGCCTAATGGATCTAGGGAATGACCCTACCTCAGAACATACTAGAACTTAATTGCTACAACAGTGCCAGGAAATTTTACTCCAAGTCACTGTCAGTATCATGCAAATCCAATCAGGATAATTTTTAAAGTGAGATTTTTGTGAACATTTTTAATTTTCGAGGTTCTTAAAATCTGTTGTCTCCTGCAGAGCTTAACCTTGGTCTCCAAGACACTGGCCAACTTTTGAAAGGACTGCAAATGCAAATGGAGAAAAAAATAGTTCTGTTTGACAGGAGAGAAGATGAATGCTGTAAAGTGCTAATGGTTTGGTTTTTTTGGGCATGTGGGGGAGGGCTCACACACTACAGTAATGTTACAGATAATTGCCTCTTTTCTCTTTGTTGCACAATGTTTCTAAATTTTTACCTAGAATTATTTAATAGTAATGAAGAGTACAAGGAAAAAAATAGGAATCCCAGTGGTGGGTGTGTCTCTCTTTGACCTGATGTCACATGCTGTTTCATATCACATGAGCAGTATTTGGCTTTCTTAGGCTATTTCTAACATTTCTTCCTATAAATAGATTTAAAACACGGAAATGTGCTAGCTCTTTCAAACTCTCATCAGCATGTGCTATCAACTTGTTCTGAATTCTGAAGGAACATCATTAAGTCAAGTTAATGTTTGAGAGGGAAGTGCCTGATGCATGCAGAACATGGCCTGAAAGGGCAGAGGAATGTGAAAGGAAATAAAATAATATTCCAGGCAGGTGAATCAGGGGATAATATACAAGAATTTTGTTCCCTATGAAAAAAAACCTTCAGAATCTGCAAGAGACATTGTATTTTGATATGCAGTTCAGTTTGTAATTTTACTCTTCAATTACCAAGGCACACACATACATCCTCAAAGAGCATGATTTGTCTTGTTGGAATTTTATTCTGGATTCTCACCTGTGAAATTGCCTAGATAGGTATAGTGCACAAAAGGTGCGACAGATTTCTCTTTTTCTTTGCAGTCTTGGGAGTCCTTTCCCTAAGCAGCAACTCTATGTGAAGGATAGTAATCTTGGGCAAGGATTTGGTTTTGCATGAGAAAAATCTGTATTTAAAAGTAAATTTCTGTCTAAGAAAAATCCAGCTAGATAGCCATGGGAAAAAATAGCAAAACAGCACATCCACTCCTATGACACATTGTACCACTTATCACCTAATACGTAGAATAGGACAGAAATCTGAAGCATCTTCTAAACATTTTCCACTTCTGCATCAGCTTCAAAAAGGATATAGTTACTTTACTGTCTAATTGCTAGTGGACTCGGACAGACTGCTGTAGATTACAAAATGTTTTGGGAGAAGGAGCTTACCTAGATGTAATATGTAAGCATTTTATGGATCATGAGATGTCCCTAACCACGCAGGTGAGCTATCTCGTGACATCTTGAGAATGAATAAGTATTAATTGTGCTTTCCAGACCGGTGACTTTTAATGCATTTAGCTGTTTTTATATTTTAAAGAATGATTTGTCAGTTTATTAAAGCAGTGGTAAGCAGTGGTCTAGATGATGTCGATTTGGGTCATATGTGGTTTATTTCTTGGAGCTGAGAGCTCTGAAATAGTCTAGATCTGAACTTGAGTTACTGTCTGAAGACATATATTATAAACAGCAGCAGCCTGATGGAAGAAATTCTGATCCCCAGAGAAAATATAGAATATTTGTGAAAATGTCAGTATCTTTTATCCACAGTACAGCAACTCTTGCTGCAACTGGTGTGAAAAATGTGGAAGATGACACGTAACTTATTAATAGGCCCTCTTGCCTGGAAGGGAAGTAGAAAATTTATTCTTCTAACCAAAGGGTTTTGACAGCCAGTAGGGTCTAAAATCCATGAGTGCCTTATGGTAAAGAATGAACTAGTTGAGATATTAAAGCCTGCCTGTTTTTACATCAACACAAATTAGGAATGCTTTTTATTACCCCTTTGAAATCAAACCAGTACGTGTACCAGGTGGCATGGAAGTAAATTGTTCTGGTCAGGTAATAGGCAAATCTTGCTCTCCCTTGCCACCATCTCAGAAGCAAAAATGGATTGCTGAATAAACGCATGTGAGTGGGGTGATTCATGGTCATGGTTTGGTAGTTCTTCAACGTTAATGGAAAGATCCTGAGGGATTTTCACTACAAAATAAGAGGGAGCTGGAAATTGGTAACATCTTCTAAGTGTACAGAGGCCAAATTGAAGGAGAGAAAATAGGACTTAAGATAAAGAACTAAATTCTGTCTTTGAACTTGAACTTGAATGAGGGTTTTTTGAGAGTTATTTTCTGGTAAAATTAAGATTTACTATGAAAATATGGTAAATAATGCCAGGATTTTCTACAAGGATCTTAAACAGTCTCAGAGCTTCTAGGCAGTTCATTAAGTGAATTCGGAAAACCCTGAGCTTATTTATTATAGTTGTATCACTTATTGACAGTTTGTACTTTTGGTACAATTTTTGTAAAATGCAAAGTAGCACACTTTCTCCAGTTTTGAACCAACCCTATCTTAATTTTCGTTTTTCAAAATCTGTCACACCTTTCATACGCAGAGGGAAAATGAGTGGAATTTTACCTCCTAATGTTCAGGTCTACTGTGACACTTTGTGTGTGTGGTCCTGGACAGAGTGCATCCTTTTGCATCAAACACACAGGTTTGGCAATGATTTTTGTGGTGTTGTGTTGGAAATAACACAGTACCAATCACAGAAGTGCACCTTAGATCTGATGTGGCCATTCACCTATTTCCAGTTCTCTTTCCTAAAATGGACCACCAGTTCCTTCCTCCTACTTTTCTCTCACTTCCCTGCATAGACCTTCATTTCTGGGCCTGTCACTGCTCTGAGGTTTGCCATCCCACACTAGCAGCTTCATCCTGGGTTTTTGTTTTTGTTTTTTTTTTTCTGATAGAAACAAAATCAAAACAAAACAGAAAAAGGGGAGAGGCAGGTGGGTCAGATTTTTTTTTTTTTCTCACTGGTATAAGAGAAGACAGCACACTCCTTGTGAAAACTACGATAAAGAAATGAATCAAAGCTTCTCTGCTTGTGTTTAGAAGTGTGGGAACAGCAGTACCTACAAGGCAGAGATCTGTATGACACTGCCAAGCATCTCCTGGGGTATGACTTGAAGCTGCCAAGTGAATGGATGTTCCTATTTTCTAGCGATGGCATCAGAAGGTTGTCCTTTCAGGGCAGTGCAGCTGACCATCTGCTTTTTGGGCTCTTGCTGGTCTGTTAGTAAAAGCACTGACAGGTGTGAGATGGGAGAATGTAGCTACTGAGTTTGCTTCTTTTGCTTACACGCTGGGATGTGTGTGAGTGGACAAAAGGGGGAGCAGGCACTGAGAGAGAGAAATAGAAACTGAAGCTGAAAGTAAGGTTTTCTTCTTTTTCCTTTTCAAACTCATAAACTTCATTTTTGACTGCTTACCCAAATAAACAGAATCTTACACGGAGCATGTTTAAGACAGTTGTGTCCTCATTCTAGTTACAGAACTGCAGTCAACAGATGAGCGGTATGAATGGTTCAGTACATGGAGTACTGGTATGATTGTAAGGGTCCGCAGCGCAGTGAAACGGGCAATTTGGTAGTCAGTGGCCAGTGAAATACTTGACCAGAGAAGACATTCAGAAAAGCAGGGAAGATAAAGAGAGCTTGAGAGCAACCACACTTCTCAAGCTGGTCTCCTTCCGTTGGGAAGGAGAGCCATCTGCTGTGAAGCTTGTCTTATCTTGATGCATTGGGGGAGTAGCTGTGGTAGAAGTGATCAGGAACAGAAGTAACTTTCTAGCCTTGCACACTCTGCACAGGCATGCACAAATCAGTGTTGATGAGATAAGTGCTGTCCTTGTAGTAGTAGCAATGTATTTTTCTTCCTACAGCTGTTTTGTGAGCCATATCACGACTGTGATCTCTCTTCAGCAGAGATTTAATTTGAGATAGTATCAGAAGTGAAGAGCAGTGGGGAAGGAGTCTGGGAAAGCATTTGGCGGCTGCACATGAATGAGAAATGCTGTTTCCTGTAAGCTTTCGACGTCGGTTGTTGCCAGATGTCCTGTACAATATGCAGACATAGTGTACCAACTGGGTAGGGCTTAGGAAGGGCTGGGGCAGGCCCAGGCTTCAAGGTAATACTGCAGATAAGTGAGCAGTTCAATTAGTCTGGGGTAAACGGGCAGTGAAAGGAGCTGCTTCCCAGAAGGCAGCAGTATGGGTGGAGAAAAATAAAGAACTTGTATCTGAGGCCGCTATGTTTGTGCGTGTGTGTGAGCTGCTAGCATTGCTTTCCTCCTGCAATTGCCGTCTCTAACCTTATGCTGCCAGAGAGTACTGCTTTATGCTTTCCAGAGGAAACTAACTGGTTTTGTACCATTTTCTATGCAGCGATGCAAAAAATGGTCGATAGGCAGTCATGTCTGCCTGAGGCCGCACAGCCAAATTCCCCACTGCTTGCTGACAGGAAGGTTTTGTCCTTCAATAGCTACACAGTAGTACTTCTGATTTAACAGCTTTGGAGGAGCTTGCCATCCTGTTGCTGGTGGACCAATTGCATTCCTGTAAAGCAAGGCTATTTTCCCAAATGACCTGCTGTTTGAACAGGACAAACTCAAACACAAAAAGGAAGCCTGCAGAGGGTGGAAGCCGGGACAGGTAGCCTGGGACGAATACAAAAAAATTGTCTGAGTAGCCAGGAATCAGGTTAGGGAAGCTAAAGCCTAGATAAAATTAAAACTGTCCGGAGACATCAAGGGCAACAATAAAAGCTTCTACAGATACAGCACTGATAAAAGGAAGACTAGGAAAAATGTGGGCCCTCTCCATAAGGAAGCAGAAGATCTGGTCACCCAGGACATGGAGAAAGCTGAAGTACTCAATTACTTTTTTGCATCGTTTTTCACTGGCAAGTGCTCTAGTCACACTGTCCCAAGTCACAGGAGGCAAAGGCATGGACTGGGAGAATAAGGCACATCCTACTGTAGGAGAAGATCAGGTTTGAGACCATCTAAGGAACCTGAAGGTGGACAAGTCCGTGGAACCTGATGAGATGCACCTGTGGGTCCTGAGGGAACTGGCAGATGAAGCTCCTAAGCCATTATCCATTATATTTGAGAAGTCATGGCAGTCCGGTAAAGTTCCCACTGACTGGAAAAAGGGAAAAAATAAGCCCCGTTTTTAAAAAAGGCATAAAGGAAGTCCCAGGAAACTACAGGGCAGTCAGTCTTGATTGTTCTGTGCCCAGCAATATCATGGAGCAGATCCTCCTGGAAAGTATGTGAAGCACAATGAAAATAAGGAGGTGATTGGTCTAATGGCGGATGTCCCTGCCCATGGCAGGGGAGTTGGAACTAGATGATATTTAGGGTCCCTTTCAACTCGAACCATTCTGTGTTTCTATTAAATGCCCATTAATAGCATTTTAGATGCTACAGGATTGATTACTTCTCACAGTTCACCAGGCTGTAGATTCATCTAAAGTGCAAAAAGAGCACTTGCTGTAATTATAGCAGCAAAAAACCCAGGAAGTTTCCTCCAGAGTCTCTGCTGAGCCACATCTAGGGTGGGTAGGGGAAGCAAGGTGCTCTTCTGTGCCCCATTTCTCAACAATCAGGAGAGAGAGAGAGGGCAGCATATAAACGTGCCAACTGAAGGAAATAATCAACACACAGTCCACAAAACCTGCTTCCCCTAAGGATCAGATTTTACTTTTGCACATATTTCTCCTCCATCAACTTCAGCGGTGCTGTTCCTGAAGTGTCCTGGAAGGAGTTTCAAAGGCTCTGGCCCCACAGGAGCTGCCAGTGTTTTGAGAGCTTTTGCAGTAAAGGAAGGCACAACATCTTTCTTTGAAGGGTTGGATTTCTTCTGAGGTTGACTCAGAATTTCTGCTTGTAAATATGATTTCTCTTCCTCATATAATGTTATTGGGGCAGATTTTCAACGTATGTCACTTTTGAATGTTCAAACCAAAAATTTCCTCTTGACAGAAGTGGAAGCTATTTCATGTGCTGCCACATCATTTTTCTGTTACCCTTGGCAAATTAATTTGACCAGTATTTTCATGGATGCTTGACAATTTTTGTTTTAATTCTGATTTTCACCACTTGATACATGGCAAACCTGACTTTGTTGCTAAGCCTCTGAAGCAAAGTAGAGCTATGAGTACTTAGTACCTGTGAAAAACAATGAACCTTGAATGGCCTTAAGAATTGTAGCTATCTATACTGGTGACCCACTGGAAAACTCTGAATGACAGAAGATAAGACGGGCATAAGAGTATAACAATTTTTCAAGTTAATGATGTACATACTAGATGTCAATGGCACCTATGCAGGATGTTTAGTAGAGAAAATCTAGATAGGACTGTAAAAGTTAAAATATAACTGAAAAACATTAATTGGGAAGCCTAGGAGCACAAGCTAATTCTGCCAGCTTAAGCCTTCTAGTTATTTGTGGAAACCTCTGCGCTTTCAATGGTGGTATTAATTTTTCTGGTACTGTCAGGAAGGAGCTGCAACTTGCAGATACGCAGTCTCCCTAGTGAGAGGGATGACTGCACCTTCCCACTGTCAGCTGATAAGCTCAGCCCTGGTGTCTGTGCAACAACTGCGCTTCTGTATTCCTCGCGTGATCTCTATGCTGTTTCTGTGTTTTATCATTGTGTGGTGAATACACTGGGTATGCTGTAATTCAGACTGTGGACTTTAAAAATTAAAATCAGACAAGTAAACAGAGCATAACAACTATGATCATCAATTCAAAACAGCTTGATTGGACCAGTGTCTTCCAATTAGAAAGGGAAAAAAAACCTCAGCCCTGAAACAATGAGCTTTTTTACTGATGGCTTTGTGCCTTCCACAGACTGATGATGTGTTTTATGTTGTTGCTTGTGTTCTGAGTCCTCCCTACCGTTTCTGATTTTACTGCTATTATCTGTCTGCTGCCATCATGATAGTATTAGAAACAGAGTGTAGCGACATCTGTAATTAGGGTTGTCTACACATTTTCTTTCTGTTTTCCATTTGACTCATGTTCCTAACTTTCTAAATCTTTCAATTTCCAAGTTGAGATAATCAAGGTCAGCCATCTCTGAGAGCAAGGTTTTGTTTGTCCATTTAACAAAGCAAGATTTTGATATTAGGAGCAGATATGTAAGAACAGCAGGGCTGGAAACTGAATTTTGGCAGCAAGAGAATACTCAGAGAATTCTTGAATAAAACTCAACCTTTTTTTTTTAAGAAAGATACTAAAATGTAAGGAGCTTTAATAGTAACCCATGGGAAAATGCTGACATTGGAAGACACAAGATTATGCAATTACTGAGCTAGCCATATACATAGTTTAGTTTCAGTGGAAGTGCTGAATAAACATAAAAAGTGTATGTGTTGTCTTTGCTGGAAGCATCACAAGAGAATGAATCATGTAAGTGACAGGGAGATAACCTGACTTTAGTGTGGCCCAGGAGATGATGGGCATGTTTAGCTCCTGAAAGCCACTGCCCTGAGAACAAGCTAAGACATGTAGGCACCCTTTAGCTGCCGGTGGCTGCAGCCAAACTTGTCAGGCTGACCACATCTGCATGCTATAGGAATCATAGAGTCATAGAATAGTTAGAATTGGAAGGGACCTTAAAGATCATTGAGTTCCAGCCCCCTTGCCATGGGCAGGGACACCTCCCACTGGACCAGGTTACTCAAAGCCCCATCCAGACTGGTCTTGAACACTTCCAGGGAAGGGGCACCTATGACTTCTCTGGGCAACCTGTTCCAGTGTCTCACCACCCTCACAGCAAAGAATTTCTTCCTCATATTTAATCCAAGTCCTCCCTTCTTTCAGTTTAAAACCATCACCCCTTATCCTATCACTACATTCCCTGATAAAGAGTCCCTCCCTATCTCTCCTGTAGGTCCTCTTTAGGTATTGGAAATCTGCTATAAGGTCTCCCCAGAGTCTTCTTTTCTCCCGGCTGAATAACCCCAACTCTCTCAGCCTGTCTTCTTAGGAGAGGTTCTCCAGCCCTCTGGTCATACTCGTGGCCCTCTGCTGGACCTGTTCCAACAGGTCCATGTTCTTCCGCTGTTTAGGACTCCAGAGCTGGAGACAGTACTCCAGGTGGGAGGCACCAACTCTGGGAGAAGCAGCATGGGCTGGCTACCTGGCTGCAGTTGTGGTAGCATCTGGAGAAGGAGTGAGGCTGTTGGAGCCCAGGGCATGTGTGAAACTTAGGAGCATCTGGGACAAAGTGGTAGGTGATGGACAGAGTGAACTTGTAAATTTTGGACAGTATGTACCTACTGAGTTAGCTAAGCTGATCTTTGGTACCTGTATCTCTGTAAGCTTGCCTCAAAGAGCACAGACATGGTTTTCTGCACAGTCAGTTCTGTATTAGACCTCACCCAAGCTGTGTTGCTATGCACAGGTGTTCCTTAGCATGTCTGCTTGGCAGCCAAGTGTGACTTGTTGGTGTATTTTGTATTGTCTAAAGTTGGAGTCCTTTGCTCTATTTTGCTTGCTGACATCCTTAAAAGCATTGTCCTTTGTGTCTTCTATTGGGGAGTGATTTCCCTTCTGCTGGGTTCCTCTGCAGCCCACTGTGAGACCAGAGAGCGCTGTGTGTGCTTCATTTCAGGCACTGATTTTTAGATGTGGAACTGGCAATTTGTGAGTTAATTGGTGATGTCTGAATGCTGCAATTAACCTAATTATGGGTTTGGTTACACTAATTAAACTCTTGTCCTGGACAGCAGCTGTTTAATCATTTGCCTTCAGGCTCCCCCTCAGTTGGGGTCATTCTGAAACCTGCTGGTTTGGGTTGGCAGAGTTGAGTAGTGAGTGTGTGATAGTGACACAAGTGTGTTGGTACCAGTAGTGCCCTGACTTTTTTCCCCTTAATCTTAAATTTTTTCTTATTAAAGCCCTATTGTAAAACTTTAAATGGAATTCATCAACTTCTACACTACTGTTCTTTGGAAGCTCTTGAAAGGGTGACTCTTCCACTGTGGTGCACCAGTTTACAAAAATTACCTGTTAGTGCATATGTGCACATTTGTATTATGGCTTATGGATACTGTGGTGCATGCACAGACCCTGAGAGGAAAACTAAGTCTTGCTTTGCTGCTGTAGCATTTTTTTTTTTTTTTAAGTACAATTAGCTGTTTTGCATCACAGCTTGTTTTGGAGAGTTGTTGACTTGTAAAGGGGCAGGATCTGGGAGCTCCATAGTCAGCTTTGGCAGAACCAGCCGTGCCGTAGCATGATAGGAAAGTGAAGGTACTGGTTTTGGGCTTTATGAGATACTCCCGTCTTCAGCATCCATATTGAAATAAGCAGTGAATTTTGGCATTTCTGCTGTTTAGAAAGTCTGCAGAGGTCTGGTGCAAATCAGTAAGGATGTGGATTGTCAGTGGAAAACACTTTTAAAATTTATTTCAAGGAAGAAAAGAAATGCAGCATCTTTGACTTCTTGGAAGTAGATAATGGCAGAGACTTGCTGATTAAATCTCGGACTCTTCAGTTCTGGTTGCTTCTCCGTTATCTTCTGCATGGAGATATTGCAGTGGCTGTTAATTCTTATTGCAGAAGAGTCAGCGTAGTGGTTCAGTGTTTGTCAGATGAAGGGTGCTTGGATGATGCTCTTCTTGGAGTACCTACAGGGAGGGAAGGACTTAGTCAGTGAAGAAATTCCTTACCTTCCTAACTCATTGTGTTTTCTATTCTGTTTCTCTTTGTGAAAGCTCCAGCTTTTGGACTGACTTTTTAGACCAGATAACAGCAATTCAAGCACACTGAGAGTGTTGGGCTGTTGAACGGGATCATGGTGACAGATTATCATTTAATGACATGGTGGTTTGTGTTAGTTCCTCTTGAAGTGAGTAGCCTTCATCAGGAGCACTTTGACTGTACCTTCGAGGGATAAGGAGGTGTGGATGTGGGGAGATGGTACTAGTTTTAGAAATGAGATGTATTGCACATAAAGCCAATACTAAAAGTTTGTGCCTTGAAGCTGAACATCAGGGACAGTAGCTAGGTTCAGCTCAGCCAAGCACCTGTAATCCAACCACACTTGTGTCCCCTCACAGTAATTCACTGAACATACAGCTCGGAAGGCTGGGGCAGATTGTGGCTTTTCTGAAAGCAAGGAGAAATGTAGGTCTTCTGTATGGACTATATTAGCTGACAGAAACCAATGAAGAAATGGTTACTGTAGTAATAAAAAGACTATTGTAACTCTGGTGTAGTGAGTCCTATAGCAACATTGATGCCGCTATGCCTTTTTCAGAATACCTCAGATCTTTTGAGTATTTAACACAAGCCTAGGACTGGTGTGTCCAGAGCCTTGTAGCAATTGTAATAATTTATATGCTTATAAAAATTTCCATGCTGATTTTGTAAGCTTGTTTTCATCCAGTCTGTGCAGAACAGTGTGACTGCAAATGAAGTGAAAAAGGAAAGTGGGCAATTCCATAGAAATGTATATTATATGGAAATGTAGACTTCCCTGACACTGTACCACTAGCTTAGCTTTTCATGTTCAGGGAATGAGCAGAAAGAGTTAATGCAGGAGCTATGTTGTCTTAATGATGTATTGTTGGAATTGGTGACATACACACAAAAAGGAAGAATTTAGCTTATGTGTGTGTAGAACAAGTATTTCTTCTTGCTGATCACTTCAGTTTTCCCCTATTTTGGGGTTCTGGTCTTTTGGGGCACTCAGAAGCGCTATGTCATTTGGCTTGTTTCAGCTGAGGGTGCTCTGCAGCTTGAAATATCAAGCCTCAGGTTAGAAAGATTGCTTTTCAGAACTGAAGAAGCATTTTAAATTGATGGCACTTTTACAGTGAATACCTTTCCAGAAGACTGAACAGCAGCAAGCCTACAGAAGCCAATTCCTTTGTACATTGCCTTATCCCTTGTGATTGCTGTGACGATTAAATAACTTCAGAGTAGGAAAAGTTTGAATGGCATTTGCCTTGAGCATACTTGTGCAGTGCTTTTTTAATGAGCTCCCACACTTCCAGCTTGCAACTTCTGGTATTCAAAGCTTTCTTTGTGCTTTCACTTTTATTTTAGTGTTGATGAAATGTGTGGTGGTTTGTTTTTTTTTTTAAATACTTTTATTAGCAGTTTTTCTTTTTGTGTGGAGTATGAAACCACGGATTAAGGCAAGTAAAGGTTTTGTATTCATTGCAACGTATTTCCTCTCTAACTTTAGTCTAGCTGGAAGCATGAGTTTATCAGAGAGGTAGTATAACACAGGAAGGAAAAAACCCTGGCAATGAACACTCAAACATTCCAAAGTGTTTTTTCAAACACTTCACAAAATATTTATAAATATTCATGAAACTGCTGTGACAGTTGGAAACACTGTCACATACTGCTGTTGGAAACACTAAAGGACATTGCTCATCTTCTAAGGCTGAGGAAATGGAAACTGTATGCAAGTACCAGCAGAGGGAGTCAGGACTGGGCATTAAGTGCTGGAGATTTTCAGATTGTAGTGGTTATGATCTGGAAGGAGAAACATATTCTTGATGTGTGGGGTGAAGTATAAAAAGACTTCCTTTAAGAATTTTCTGCCTTCTGTGTGATACACTTACGTGTTTTCTCCCTCCTGCACTTAGATTAGGAAAATGAAAACACATTCCAGTCAAAAATGGTTTACTGAGCAATTTCCCTCTTTCCTGTGCTCTTCTCAGACCGTGCTAATATGAAGCATGGAATGGGGTAGCGTTTAGAAGTGTTTGGGGTTTCACATCTCTGCCTTGTCAATGGTGGAAAATGGTGGAAAGACTTCTAGCAAGGTAGATCCATGCAGGTGGAGAAGAAAAATAGTTCAAGATGTTGGCAGTACGCTCAGAAGAACCAGTATCTCTTCTTCTAACTGTGGAGCAGTGATATCTAGGTGGATGGATGCTGTCCCTGATGGCAAAGGGACAGGCACAGTGATGAGGATAACTTGGGAAAGTGAAAATGCTGTTAAGAGACTTGTGGCTGTGCAGAAGCTCTTGGAAGTTCTTTTCTGCCAGTCTGCAGAGTAACACAAAGGACTTTACCCCTCCCTTTCACGCCCTGCTTGTGACAACCTGTTTACTTAGGCTTTGTATGAAGGATGATTTTAGGACCCAACATTTTTGTTCTCTTTAGTGCCCTCTGCAATAATGTCTCTGGATTTGTTGTCTAGTCCCCTTGGCTTGTTCTAAAGTGTTTATTCTTTCATCTTTCTAACTTATTTTCTAAGCTGTAAATAAAGTAAATAAAAATCATAGAGTATTTGCTTTAAGGTATAAAAAAAATGAACAATTTATTTTCATTAGCCTCCAGCAAAGACAACGTTCTCACCATACTATTTGTTAATAGAGGCACTGTATTTCTCTGGTCTGACTTGAACAGTCTAAAGTGTCTTGCATTGCAGTCACAATGCTGACACAGTCTTCAAACAAAGCTTTTGGAGATGCTTGTTAGCCACAGCTCAGCCTACTACTGCTGCATTTCACTTATTGATCTTAGTGAATGATGTCCTAACTCAAACAGTTTCTTGATTAAGCAGCCTTTTAATATGATTTTTTTTTTTTTCCTGGAGAAATGGAGATTCACCTAGAGGCAGTGTGTCTGTTTTCTCCTGGGAGCTGGTTACCAAATGTTCAGAGAGAGTTGATGCTTGTTAGCGTCTAGAAGCTGCAGAAGGTTCTGGACACAGAAAACTAATGTTATGGCCTGCAAATGAAATAAGATGATAGACAAAGGGCAAAGCAAAAGGTGAAAAAACCACCAAACATGCTGTTTATCTCATCAGTGCTGAAAAATACTGGAAGCACAGTGTGAGAGCCAGCAGGGGCTAGTGCACAGGGGAGAGGACCTGAGCTGGCAGGTTTGAGCTGAATTCCCAGCTCTGTCACACACTATCCTGTGTGACCTTACCCAAACTGCTCTGTGTCTCTGCTTTGCTTCCCTTGCCTCTCTAACTCTTCACATTTTACCAGTACAGAATGTCTTGTGCTATGGTATGTACATACCATAGCACTGTGTAGCTATTCCCCCCTTCTGAAGTGCTGCTGAAGTCTCTTTTTGACTTTGAGGATACTGGTATCAGCAAAGGCAAGCCTGTCCAGAAAACTGGATGTTTAAACTCTCTCTGTATTTTTTACCAGTTCAGCTATCATCTGGTGCTTTGTCTTCCTCATTCCTAATCTCACCTAAGTTCCTTATCTGCTCCTTCCCTGTGCTTCCCCTTCCTTCCCTTCTCCAGCCCGAGAAGACTCCCTGTTCTCTTGTTCTCTTGACCATCTAATTTAGCTTTGAGTCCTTCCTAGTCATTAGGCTTCTCTATTGAGGCCAAGAAGGTCTGGCAGCCTCTTTGATGGGTCTGCTAAGCTGTTGATGTAAATTTTGCAGGCTCTGTGATGCAGAGAGACTGCTAAATCACTGCTCCCCTGACAGGTTTCTGAAGGCTGTAAGAAGATAGAATATTGAACAGAAAATTGGAAGAGGTGAGAGCAAACAGGAGGGCAGAACTTCTGGAAGGAAGTATGAAGAGTAATGTTGGGCCAGGTCATTGACAAGAATTTGACAGGGGGAAATGGTTAAAAGTGTGCGTGTGTGTGCATGTGGGATAGATGGAGAAAAGCAGGATAGATGGTTATCCATCAGAGGGACGTTTGCCAGAGGGAGTTGAGACCATGGTCAACCTCAGGAGTGATATTTAGGGACAGCTTCAAGAGATGCTTATCCAGAAAATCGATCTGTGTGGTTGGCAGTTAGGCTCTCTTATTGAAAAAAACCAAAACACCACCAAACAACAAAGCAACAAACCAAAAACCTAAAAAAGAAACCCTACACTGAGGCTGTGTACCATTCAAATGTCAAGTGAGCTTGACAGAAAAATATTTTAATAGCCTAGTGCTCATGTGCTGATTGATTACAGCAACAGATCAAAGATAAGTATTCTGTCAAGAATCATTAATATCTGTCAGCCAGTAGTAGCTATATTATATAAAAAATTTGAGCTGTTGAAAAGCATTCTATCCTTGCCTTTTTCCTGAGACCAGTAAATGAATATTCATGGTAACATACACAGCTTACGAATGGTTCTTTAGTTCACATAGCTTTTTAAAAGATAAGCATGCAGGTTATTACCACAATTTATTAAGTGCTAAAATGAGTTCCTGCATTTTTACTTCTTTGTAATTTGATAACTTCAATGCCTGTAAATGACATGGAATATATTTCACAGAATCACAGAATCACCTAGGTTTGAAGGGACCTTTTAAGATCATCTAGTCCAACCAGTAAAAAAAACACACACCCC
>JAOTQQ010000023.1:24369228-24390545 GCA_026546715.1 Gallinago undulata
CTCGTCCAGATCATTGATAAAGATGTTGAAGAGAACCCGCCCCAGTACCGAGCCCTGTGGGACACCACTTGTGACCGGCCGCCAACTGGATTTAACTCCATTAGCCACCACTCTCTGGGCCCGGCCCTCCAGCCAGTTTTTAACTATTTACCACAATTGTTTGCCTAACTCCTACGGTTAGTCTCCAATTACTGTATGAGCTGTAAGATCTTGTTGCCTCCATCAGTGGGAAGATCTGGTAGATGCTACTTCGGTGATACTGCATGTAGCAGAGAATTATTTCAGTACTTGAACAAGGGACAGACTTGTGAAAACTGCAAAGTCTCCTCTTCTGGAAGCGCTCTGATATTGTGAAAGTTATCCTTGATCCGCAAAAATTATCAGGCAATGCTTCCTTTGTATGAATGCCTTGGTACTGCTGCGGGATTAGGCTAGATCCAGTGTTGTGTCAGCAGTGATCTTAACTGTCAGGGCTTTTTGTTTTGGAACGTAAAGATCAGGATTAAGTTCAGGAGGAGCCATTGTTCTCATATGATGTGCTCTGTATCACAGTGATGAACAGTTTACTCTGAGGTTTGACTCCTGATGGTATATTAGGGCAAACTTAAACAGAGATTCTGGCTACTTTTGCCAATTATTGCAGCTACCTTATATTGCTGTGGTCCCTAAGATTTTGTTGATATACACATGTGAAATCACTTAAACCAGTCTTAGAAATTACTTTTTTTCCCTAGGATCTTTTGGGAGTGCTAGGATAGTAGGTGGTCTTCACCTCCTTGGGCTGGCCAAGTAAAGCTTTCCTGAGCACACCTGCCAGAAAATGCATTACTCTGTGGAGAGGTAAGAGTGGAGAGGTCTCTGTGTTTATGGCCAGAGATATCTGCCTCTCCCTTTCTAATCAATTACTTCATGGTTCAAAGGCTCCAGGGATAGGGAAATGTTTGGTTCATATCCCTGCTGTATTTATGGATGCTGGAACATGTCTAACAGTAAAAACTCTTTTCTTCTCCTTTATCTTTCTCTCAAAATACCCGGTTACCTAAAGGTAAATGAACTCTATAGGAAAATGGGAGACCTGAGTTTCCCAAGCAAGCAAAAGCTTTGTGTGCCTAGCTACTGGATGAGGTTTATAGCTGCAAATTATTGACAGAGATATTTCATTACCTTTGAGAATCCTCTGTACCTTCTGTTGACCAGTTTCAGCTTATTAGCATCTGCAAATGCCATTCTTCTGTGTCCCACTGGTTCAGGCTCTGCGCAAGCAGTATAGTTCTCTAAAAAGGTCCCAATGGGATGCTACTACATCATTACTTCTGACTGTATACGTTTGTATATGTGCAAATACATTTGCATGTTGTGCTGGCTTGCTAGCAAACTCACCAAACCATAAAACACAGCTACCGGACATTCTTTGATCTCAGATGATTTCTATGTAATGTTTACTTTAAAAAGAAATTAGGTAGTATCTCTTAAGCAATAACATCTACCCCTGAATATAATGATGCATCTTTTTTAGAAGTTACGTGTGGAACTCCCAGCTGTATGCATACTTACCTTTACTGCTGCTTTTAGTGCTGCTGAGTTCTAATAATACAGCAGAGTCAGCCTGGAACACAGGACATCTTCAAGATTGGAGCTATAGGAGCAGTAATGATTACCCATTTCTGAAAGTTAAGCTGTAACTCCCTTCACGACTCCAGAGAGGAGTATTCTTCTCACATGCAGTCATCCGTGGTTTATCATTAAAAAAAACAAACAGTTGCTGCAGGTATTTTTGATAAGCCATATGTGTCTTCACTAACCTGTCACTTCCCTCGTCAGTAAAGCAGGCCCCTAGAGAAGCAACTGTCTATGAGCTTTTCCTATTTCAGATTCCTGTACATACTGTATGCACCTTTTGATTTTGGTCTGCAAGAACATCTATGATTAGTGTGTGGGAGGAGCATGACTCAGACCTAGTCATTCCAGTGACAATTATTTTTTAACCACCTCAAAATTAGTCTTCATCTGTGAATGTCATCTTTATCTCAGACCTTATTGACTTACTCGATGTCATTAAAAACTTCAGTATTCTTATTTGTGTTATAAACACCATTAAATATTTGTAACTATTTAATGACACCAGAAGAGGGAAGCTTCTGGACCAGTTTGTCTTTAGGTTTGTTAGGGAAGTGTTTGAAAATTATGTATGGAATGTACTTGTTGCACCCAGAAGTAAAAGGTGCTTATGTGCAAGATGGGATTGGCAGGTCACTCAGTGTCAGCTGAAGAGCATCTTGCAGTCTTCCTTTGGTTATTGAAGTAGCTGCACTCCGGGAGCCTGGCTGACCAAGGTTATTGCATCAGAAGCCTCAGAGCCCAAGCTGTGGGGAAGCGACTCAGTCAGGTACAGCACAGTCCTGTACGGGCACAGATTTAGGGGCTTAATTTCACAGCAGAGTTGATCTGCACTGAGACTTAGTAGTTGTCCTTCACTCAGGTATCCAGTCATCCTGTCAAGTGCAGGGGTGCTCTTAACTCCAGCTGGCTGGCCTCTCAACTGACCAGGCTTGACAGCTCCTTGGTGATAACACAACCTTTTTGTGCAGCCAGTGTATAGATCACTGGTTGTTTCACAGTGTGGCCGCTTGGAGCAAAGTCAGCTCGAAGGGTACTAACGAGGGTAAGCCAAGCAAGCTACAGAAGACCCATGCTTTGTCTTGATTACACGCTTGCTGCTGTTTTGAGGGTTTTGTTAAATAGTTTGTGGGTTGGGGACAATGCAGTTAATCTGGAGAAGTTGGTTCTCTCTGGAATCTGTGGGACAAGGGATATGCAATTTTTACATCATCTGGTTGGGTGAGGCCAGCACTTTACCACCCACCTCTGGTTCACTTTACAATAAGACCATAGTACTTTCATCCCACTCTGCTTTTATATTGGGATGATTTATAGATATTAAAATTTTACCTGTTCTTTTGTTCTCAGAGAAGATAGTCTATAAAAAGACTGTGATGTACCTGTTACACAGTAAAAGCTTTGTAAGTCAGTGGATGAGAGTTAGTGGTCAAAGAGAGCTGCTTTATCTCAGTATTTCTCCTAACTCTGTCCTTAACTTTAATTACAGGCCTGCAAGCTCACACCTGTGGAGTAGTGTTTAAGTGCATAGCTGAGTTGAGGTTTTAATGCACCTTGGGTCCTTCCTTGTTGTCATCTTACTGGTGGATTCAGATCTGAACATACTCAGCAAGAAATGCAGCCAGCTACCGACTTCCCACATGGGTGCTCTAGTGGGAGCAGAGGGAATCTACTTGAATCCATTTGTAATTGGGAACAAAGGATTACTCTAAATATCTCACTAAAATGTAAGATACCTTAATGAAATGAATTCTGGAGCAATGACCGAAGGGAATCACACTGGAGAATGCCTCTTGGGCAGTTGTCAGCAAGTGGCTTTACCCATCAAACACTTGTGCTGCATCGATGATGGAGGGAAGTGCAGCCCAGAATTCAGTATGTGTAAGTGCTAGATGATCGCTTTGGTGTGCAAAATTCAGAGCCAGTGCTGAATTCTTAGACGCCACATGTAGGTTATTGCAAAATCAGGCTCAAGAATTGCCAACAGGAATGGGCCTGGGCCAGCAGTACAAAGCCCAGCAGAACATGCAGCATTATAGGGAAAGGGCCAGAAAGTTTGGATAAAAGATGATCTCCTTGAGCCTCTCTAGAGTTCCCTCCTGCAAGGCTTTGTGGAAGGCATCGCACAAATCATAGAGGAAATAGGGTAAATGGAGGAACCATAAAAACTATAAAGCAGTTTCACATGAAAAGAGAACAACTTCAAATTTTTATTCACTCCTTTCTTGAATCTTTTCCTAACTGTTGGGTTTTATTATTTTTATGTGTAGCTTTATTTCAGTAATAAAAAAAGGAGAGTTTGCTTCTAATTGGGGGTAATCATTTCAGATAAGTTCAAGGTAGATAAAAAAAAGCTTTCAAAGCAAAAGCCTTCACATTGGTGCAAGTCAGTAAAAACCTAGAAGCAGTATCTGGAGATTTAATTTTAACCAAGTAATTGAAAATGGCCATGCATTACTCTGTATAAATTGTAGAAGAAAAATGATGCCTTTAAATGGCTCAGTTGTCATTTAAATGGTGATCTGTTCATTAGTGCTGGGAAATGAAATGGAAATCCATTTCAATTTTCTAGACAATTTAAATTTTATTGTCCATAAAATTCTACAAAACAGTAAAATAGTGTCCTTTCTTGCAAATTGCAGAGGATTTAATCAGATTTTGCCATTTTAATAATTGTCATCATGGTAAAACCTGATAGTGAATACATTGAGCTGAAGTCATCCCTTGTTGATAAAAGTGTCCAACTGGTGAGTCTGGCCTTGTGCATTTGAAATACAGATGGTTTTTGCAGCTGTAATCTGTTTGTACAGTTAGTTTCCTCTTGATAATCACATTGGCTTAGTCAAAAGCAAGGCTTAGCATTCGCTGAAGTGCACATGCTTAAAATATAGAGCATCATCAAGATTTTATGACCCTCCTGAAGATGTTCTGATAAATGTATTGTTCTTTACAGGAATTGTAGTTGTTTTAACTAGTTTTTAGTTAAAACTGGTTGTTTCTGTCTTACCTTACCAGAGATGAACTTACCTCATGGGGGATAAAACATGGAGAGGTAACTGGGAAGTGCCGTTTCTGTGGAATTATCTTTTTTTCTCTAGACTTACCTTTGAGTAGTCATGCTGACTTCCCCTTGCATATCTTCTTGCCTGTTGCTCTTGTTCTCCCGTATTGTTGTATTTTGACTGGAATAAAATTTGATTCTGCAAGGAGTTTTCTGTGGACTCATTGATTAAATTGTAACAGTTCTCTGAAAATCTTTTTCATATCAAGGGCTAAGCTCCTAATTTCAATTAATTACTAGGCATTACTGCATTTGTATTTAGTCATGGCTACCTGGTGGGTTTAAGAATTTACCTGTAAATTGAGACAGAACATATATCTTCATATCTGGTTTATGATGCACCTTTGGATGTAAAATTATATTACCCCATTGGGACTAACCAGTCAGTGGAAGTACACGGCTTTGCAGAAATATTGATGCCTTCAGGTAATTTAAGTGAGAATAGTCTGGTGAACTACTTGGTCTGCAGGTGCTGTTTGTTTATAGATTAAGAACATGTGGCCCTGTTTTCCTCAAAGTGAGAGAAGCTCATGATTAGGGATTTCAAAGTCTAGCTGTTTGAATTTTCTCTGTATCCAGGATGCTCTTCTCTTCAGTTCCTTTCAGTGTCCTGCTCATGTTGTCTTCTGTTGGCTTCCCTTTACAGCACAAATGTAATGTATGACCAAACTCTTACTCCTTAATTTTGCATCCAAGAACACAGTCAAGTCCTTACAGGCTGATTAGGACTTGTTGTGCATCTGATTACTTTAGTAATCTGCTTTTCTGCAGGAATATTGGCTGTGATGGAGCCTGTGGCTGTCATTAAATCCCCTTCTGGATGACTGTTAGTGCCTTTCAGTGTAAATGTAATACTAAACTGTAGCTGTCAAAACAAATGAATGATGAGTTTTGGGAACCAGAAGTCTTGCCATTTTGCTTGTTTGGACACTTCCTAATTTGCCAAAATCCAGACTTTGCAGTGTTAATTAGTGGGATTGTGTTAATTTATTCAGGTGGTGCTTTACAGAGGTAGAAGCCGTGGCCCTGGAGGTAATAGCCACCCTTCCTCTGTATGGATTGCTAGGGGACCCTTCATCCCCTCTTTTTCAGGCTCTTGCATCCTAGATGCAGCCTTTCATAGAGTGCAAACTGGTGTTGGCTCTTCACTGTGAATTTAGAGAGCGCTGTTTGTGTTGGAGAGCTTTCTTGCAGGGCTGATGCTGAAGTTTGTTTTATTGGCTTGTATTCACTTTGGCTCTGATCGGTTTTGGTGTGTGTGCTTTCCCATGCTGTTTATCTCCACCCAGACATACTAAAGGCAAAACCAAAACCTGTTAGAGATTTGTGCTGCCCACAATGCCCAGGCCTGTGAAATTCCCTTGAGCCAAAACACCTGCGATTGCTGCTACCAGCTGTGTGGGTGCTACCAGATCAAATCAAAATAAAAACCCTTGCAGTTTTAAAGCATCCTTAGGGATGCTGGAGTTCAGCATCTTTGGAAGGCTGTTTTTTTGCCAACACTTACCTCTCTTCTTCCTTATTAAGTCTTAACCTGGCAAAATGTAAGTGGTTTCAAGTCCCTGAGATAACAGGAGGTTATTTGCCTGTGGATCTGTGCTGCTATTGCAGTAGTCTGCTTTTTTTTTGGTACAGTTAGGAAAGGGTGTGAGGAGAATAGCAGTGGGAACTGTTTGTGATATTTGTTCCTCAGCTTTCTTAACACTTCCCGTTTTGCCCTTACATGCTGCAGACAGCCTATTTTAAGGTGCACAGATGTTTCTACTACTCTAGTCCTTGGTAGTTGCTTATGTGGCTTCTTAGAGCAGCTGTTCCGTTGTTTATGTCTCTGTGTTTCATTTCATTGCAGCTATTTTTTTTTTTTTTTTTTTTTTTTTTGTGATGGGCAGAGGAATGAAAATCATGTCTCTGATGCTCTGTTGTTTAGCTCTTATCAGATGTGTCCTCTCTGGTGGCCTATCCTTCTCTGGGGCTCCTTCTATTGTAGCTGGAGCCCAGTGTAGTTCTTCTATGTCCCGTCAGTCGTCGGCAGGGTGATTTCAGCAAATGCGATGATAACCGTGAGAAGATTTGCAGCAGGATTTGACTAAGGGTTTAATAAAATTTGCCTGTGGTCTCTCATCTTTCATCTTAGGAGTCAAGTGGTTCTGCCACATAGTTTGATGCTTGTGTCCCTCACGGCCTATTCAGGCTTTCTGCTTTGCTCTTTGCCATTGAATTGATTTTCAGACTTGCTCAGTTGATGGTAGTGTGCCAGTTCTTTGATTTTTCTGTTGCTACTGCTTTCCTTTTGCTTGTGGAGTACCTAAGCTGAGGTGCAAATTACAAGCTGTTGGAGTGAAAGAGGAGGGCCGTGGAGCAGTGTATTGGTTCAGTCTGGGAGAATAGAGAGCTGTGGGAAGAGCAGGATCTAACAATCACTGGAGCAGCATGGGGGGAGAGCTCCTCTGGGAATTTACTTTCACTTCAAAAAATGTCTTTTTCCCCAAGTTGTGAAATTCAGGAATTGATGTACATGCTAGGAAGATAGTAGCAATTGTAATTTTCTTTATACTCTTTGAAAATGTTATGTAAATATATTGTGAAAATTCATAAAGTGCATAATATTAATGACCCTATCAGATCATGGCCAAGTTGTTTACATTTATTCTTTCCTAGCTAAATTAAATGATATCTCTATATATTGCATTAATAAAAAATAAAATGTAGATAAAAGATTACAAATAAGAAACTATAATATACAAAGCTTCCCAAGAAGTAGTGAATTAAGCATCTTTCCTGGTAGAAAATAGGGCAATCTATTTAAATTCTGTACTATTCTAGTAGGTACTCAATAAGTAAATCTAACTTTAGATGCTTTGGTTTCAAGTTGCAAATAATTATATCAAAACTGGTGCTGTAAACAATTGATTGATAGATACCTGTTCAGTTTGGTATTTGCTTGCAGACAGTTATTAACAGTTCAGTGTTTTTCTTTTAGCTGCATATCCATAAGTAGGCATAATTACCACTAATCAAAACCCCTATCTCAAGCAATTATAAGATCTTACATTGTTCTAATTTCACATTTAAAAACAATGTGGTTTTCTCGTATAATTATGTTATAATCCATACAATTTTTAATTTCTGCTTTTCTTTTTATCTGATCAATGTTAATTTTGTGTGACCTCACAACATATTATCTGAAAAATACCTTTGAGACATGCAATTTTTGTGGTTAATTTATGGTTATGTTTTGTATTCAGCGAGAAGTGATGCAGTGCAACAGGTTTTCAAGGCTGCGCATTCTCTCAGCCATCTATGAACTCAATAATGTGTTGTAAACTGGGGACTTGTTAGTGAAACAAAACTGCAGTTATATGTTTAAATCACCTACTGTTTGTAAATCCAGGTGCTTACTCTTTATTATTATTTAGGTTAGCACAAGCTGCTACCTAAGCATATAAAAAGGGTGTGTTTTGTTTTTTTTTTAATGGTTAAGTAGAACTTCCATGCAGACGGACAGACTGACTTTCTGGATCAGCTTTCCAGAAAGTGAAAAGAAGGCAGTTCAGTTTTAGAAACTAGTGCAAGTCCTGGGGGCAAGATGTAAGTGGTCGTTCACTAGTTGATGTTCTCACTTGTTGCTGCATAGTTCTTATGCACACATTTTGTATGCGAGGGCTTTGGATGAGTGCATTTTGAACAAATCATCATCAATCTGATGATTCATCTCAGGAACCGCATGCAGCACTTACATCTGTAATTGGGGTAATTGCAAACCTCTCATTCTTACAGATAGAAATTCTTCCTCTTATAATCTAAAATCAGATCCCAGATCTTTTACTGTGGTAGCTGAGACCTACACTGACTTGTATTTATTTCTCTATTCTTATTTGTTACATCATTAAAAGTAGCAGATGATTTGGTGACCTTTCCAACCTGTATCTGACCTTCATGATTCAATTGTGCGGGTAATTGGCTATTGAAATTACTATGCTTTTATCTTTGATGTTATTTAAACACTGGTTTAAATGGGGTGACACAGACTGCATTGTAAATAGGTAGTCACATTGTTGGGGACAATGTGTTTTTCTTTATCTGTTGCCAGAAAAGAATAGTAATGTTGGGGAGGGGGCTCTGTCTTTTCTGAGGGATCATGACATTCATGGAGAGGAGGCGTTTACTGTCTGCTTGATGTGCTGCAGCTTTGTATGCAGTCTTAAACCAGGCTAGTGCTTGTTCTGCAGAAAAAAATTTCTCCATGGTTGCTACAGGCACAGTTCCTCAAAAACCACTGTGCAGCCTTCATCTAGTTGATGCATCCAAGGTTGCTGTGGGGGGCAGATAAATTTGTGACTGTTTTGCATGGTGAACTTGTGGCCTGCCTTAAGTTGAATCCATTCCATTCAAGGACATTTCCCCCTCCCACCCTTTTATACCCCTTAAAATACTTCTCCTTAATTCCTGCGATCCCCTGCACGTAGGACTGCTAAGGACTTGATAGATTCTCGATAGATTCTATAGAGTCTGTAGGATAACACTACAAACTCTCGCCAAGAGCTCCAGGGACCTTTGGATGTTGGCATCTGACCTGCACTGTTGCTGTTACAAGGCAGTGGTCTAATGTCAGGTTTCAATCAGTCTTGAAACAAGGACTTGGAGGTTTTGCTCTGTCATAAATTGCCCAACTTCTTTCCTGTAGTAGAGTGTGTATTTCTGAAATCTTTCTGGGGCTGCAGTGTACTGCAGTGAGTTCATTTCATTATTCCTTTGAAAAGAAGGAAAAGCACAGAGCTAGCTATTTCTATGCAGAAAAGGTCAATGTTTAATATGCTAATGTATCTACTCAGTATTCAGCTGCAAAAATCCTTGGTTTTAATGTGTCTTTAATAGTAATAAAGTGGTTAGCTAATGATAAAATAAGGTTTATAAATTTGGGAATTTAAAAAAAAATAATTAATGTAGGCAGGAATAATTTTTCTTGCCAAGATAATTTTCATACTAGAGCATAGTAGCTGTATTTTGCAGAGGAAAATGCTCTAGGACTGCTCACCTCATAATAATCAAAATGAAGAACCAAATTTCTGGGATTTTTTTAGGCTTCACATAGCTGGACAGTAATGGGACAGGGCGAGGACTCCATTTTACCTGAGTTATACATCCCAAGGTACTGAACCGGCAGGTCTCGCTCTCCACCAGGGAGCAAAAGATGGTTGTATGTGCACAAGTATGGTTGCTCAGAAATCTACAGATAAGAATTTGCTTGTGACCCTCTTCTTAATCTGTGTTATACTGGCTGGCAGAATAATGATATTTGTGGGCACCTCGTGCTACTGCAGTGTCCTGCCAGTGGGATTGGCAGTTTTGGAGGGCCTGGATTCGGTTTCTCTGAGGGAACCTGGTAAAAGTCCATATAAGTAGGGCCTAAGATAGCATTATTGTAGGGTTGTGTTTGCATCTGCATAACAGAGAGTATTTATAGTAAATCTGTTTTAAAAGCATTTCTTTTGTACTCATTGCATCGGACTTTCCAGTATGGTTTAGCCCAGGCACAAGTGAAGGTTAAACAGAGAAATAACCTATACATTTCTGGTCACTGTAAACCTAGTGACACACGATCCACTTTTTTGTTAAACTGAATTCGCACATTTTTATATATATATTTTATACTCATCTGTACAGAGGGGTAGTTGGAGAAGGAGAGACGGTCTCTACAGGAACTCATAAAAAGAAAAGAAGTCATGTAGTGTCAAGTAGGAATTCTGTAGAGAATCAGCTGTGTAAAGACCTTGAGCAAGTCTAAATTTAAATCGCGTTTCTTGATGATCAGCGAAAAGACAGTCCTGTAAGTTTCTTTTGCATGTTATCAAAGGTGTTTTGTTGGTCATAAAACCCTAAAGCATCTTATTTGGCTTAAGGGTATCTTCCTGTAACACTGACCTGAATAAATAGCTGCATTCTCAAAGGAACGAATGGGATGAGGAATTTTTTTATTTTTGTTTTTTTTTTTTTAAAAGAGAGGGTGAGGGAGGAAATAAAGAGCAAAAAGGGGTATTTAGGTAAGGAAAAATATTATCGTATTTTTTATAAATCTGATTTATCAAATATTTATTTTTATCTCGTGTTGAGGAGATACTGACAATTTGGTGCCTGTTTTGGGGACAGCAAAGCCAGAGCATTTACTGGTGGTTATAAGCTTATCTGCCATCTGACTGTTCCTCTCCCTCTACAGCCAGCCTTTCACTTATCACTGACCTGATTCACAACATAGGAAAGCTCCTATTGAGGCTTCCTGTCATTCCCTTTCATTCCAGGCTGGATTGGCTGAAAGAGCCTCAGCCCCAGCCTCTGCAAGCCATCAAAACATGACCATTGAGATTTCCACCAGCCTGGTGTTCTGTCTTGGACTTCAGCAGGCGGATCTTCTCAAGTCCTGTGTGTTTTCATCTGCTTCTCTCCACACCTGGAAACATTGATTTATTTTTTTTTTTTTCTTTCTCATGTTTATTCTTAAACCCATCTTGATGAACCAGCTGGCTTTGTAACTGTGCTGAACGAAGTCAGAATGGCTGTGCAGCATTTGGTCTGTGTTTGAGGGCTCTAGCTCTTGCCTCAGGCCTTGCTGTTCTTCTGCCTGAGGAGTATAAAATGTAGTGTGAGTTTTCATGTATTATTAAACTTACATCTATAAATCACTGACCCATGGTAGCTGTTTATTACATATTCCATCTTCTGCTTTGATGCATTGTTGTTGTCACACTGAGGTGGGTAATGATGACTCGGCTTACTACTGTGGTAATGCACTTAAAGCTTGGAAATCTGTCACTGATGGCATTTCAACACAGGCACTATAAACCAGAGATGAAATTTTAACATATTTGCTGTCAAGCTATTTGTCTTAAAATTCCTTTGTCTTCTGTTGTGGTTTCGTAAGGGTTTGGATACTAATGAGTTGTTTGATGGACAATGACCAATAGTTGTATTTCAGGAATTGTGTGTTGCAGGACGGAAGTAGGTGGTGGTCCTTAATTTGTAGTGCAGAAGGTGACCTATACATTTCTTGTGCTCATCAGGCCTTCCTAACAAAGCACTGATATTACATGTGTCTCTGTAGGCCTGGCATTTCCAGTCTTAAAGCACAGGCTGATCTTCACAACTTATTTATTATGTATTATATATCTATTGTTTTTCTTCTTTTTTTACAGCCCTTCTGTATGCAACCATTTTTGGTAATGTGACAACCATATTTCAGCAAATGTATGCTAATACAAACAGATATCATGAAATGCTGAACAGTGTCCGAGACTTTCTAAAGCTCTACCAGGTCCCTAAAGGACTGAGTGAACGTGTGATGGATTACATCGTTTCCACCTGGTCAATGTCCAGGGGAATAGATACTGAAAAGGTAAGTAAATTAAACTGCAAGGAAACAAGTCACATCCTGAAAGTATTTAATTAAAATAAACAGGAGGTACTTTCTTAGTAAAGAAGACAAATATTCTTTAAATAGTTCTAAGTAGTAGCTTCCCTTAATTTTAAACTTTCAAATACAGTATTTCACCTATTCTGTCATACTGACATATGTTAGTGGTAAAGGTATGCATGTGTTGCTGGTGACATATCATGAAATAGTATAAAAATGAGGACAGAAAGAGCTTGTTTTTCAGTAAATAAAGAAAATGATTAAATAAGAAAAACTAACTCCCAAGTTCTAACACAACCTAAGAATTTCTTCGAATCAGATTGCTTGCAGTATTTCTGTTGTGTGAGGTTGTTTCCAGCTCTGTGGGCCCAAATACAAAGTAAAATTTGTTTTTTCTTTGTAGAAATTGAACATAAGATTCTGTGTGCAGGTTAAAAGATATTAATGAAAGCTGGAAGTCATTACTGTAATAATAATGTATTGTTTGAAATCTGCCTTATGTGAAGCAAATGTTATCATCCTAATTCATTGAATTTACAAGTTCCTTTTGAGTCTTTAAAAATAATAAATGGCCTTTCACCAGAACAAGTGTATAAAAGCAACTTGCCACTTTCATATTAGTTGCCAGCTTTTATGGAGATACTGCCTTTCTTCTGCTTGTAAAGAGATGTGATTTGTGTGGTGGTTGATTCAGGAAATCATACCAAAGCTCTGGTCACCAGCCTTCTGGTTGGCAGCTTAATTTAGTATTCTAAACTGTAGATGATGCAGTTAAAGAGCAAACAATCTCATTTCTGTCTAGCTGTTAAAGCATTGTTATGAAAGAGTGGAACAGATGTGGCCTTGCACTGGGCTGTCTGGAGACCAGTGGGAACACAGGGTACTGTTTGCGTTACTAAATGGTCTTCAGCATATCTGCCATTTAGATCCCAGACCATGATTCTGGGAAGCACTGTCCGTCATACTAGCTTTCAGAAAGAGACGGTATTTTATAGCAGAACAGTGCTGATTAGAAGCTGCTCTGCCTGTTTTCTCACAAAAATATCTTTGCACAGGGTTACGGGTTTGAGGTAGGTGCATCTGGGGAAGGTGGAGAGAGAACATTTGAGGATGTATAGTGTAATGAATGCTGGTGCTTTCATTCAACCCCCAGTATAAGCTCCTTTCATCATTTTTACAGAGCAACAAGAAAAAATTGCCATGTAAAACATGTTTGTTTTAACTTATCTTCAAAGTTCATTCTTGGATTCCTCTGATAAGGAAAGAAATGCTTTAAGGATGTCTTTGGAGAGAGCAGGATAATCAAACCAAGCACAGCTCACTGGAGAATTATCTTTGAGAATTATCTTAATAAACAGGGAAAAAAACCTCTCCAATTGCCAGGATATCAAAGAGTTTAATATGGTGTTGATTTCAATAACTGGTGCGTTCATAGCTGAATCGCCAGTAGTGATGACTGTAAAACCAAGAAATCAACTTTCATCTGCATAGCAAAATCTAGCAGATGTAAAGATGTAAGACCGACTAATGGCTGTGCCAATCCATAAACTCTCAGGTCTGAGTTCCGTTGGTTTGACGTCGGTGTGTAACTTCTAGGATGTCATGCAATGAATAAAACATGTATTGCTCCTGTGTCAGAACAGTGGTAGTTGTGCTGCTGTGTAATGCAGTGCAGCTTTCTACAGCTGAGGCAGATATTTAAGGATGAACTTGATGCCAAATCAATCTTCTCACTATTTTGTAGGCCAGAAATTTGTCAATTCAGTGTTAACTGCAGGCATGCCAAGGAGTGAATAATCAGCTAAAAGCAGTCTGTAAGTCTAGAAAATGCCAGTGTAACAAAATTTACCCAAGAGCTGCTGAAAGATTCTAAAATTAATTCATGAAGATATGTTTCTTACTTCCCATACAAATGAAAGTCTTCTGCCATTTGTCTGTAACTCTCAAAGGTCTTTAATCCCTTTAATTTTGAAGTCTGGAAGCAACTTCTGTATTTACAGAATGAAGAATGGAACATAAGTTAACTTCCTCTTACACTGGGAAACCAAGTGTTTTTTTGGATGAGAGCCTCGTTTTTAAATATTCTCTTGTATATTCAGGTTTTCTTACTAATATTTCTTTTACAACAACCCTTTCTGTGCGTGATATTCAAGTAACAGTGAAGTTGCGTGTGTGTGCACGCGTAATTCCAGTAGCGAACTTTGGCAAGCATCTGCAAATGCAGAATGTTTTTGTTGCCAGAGTAAATGAAATAATTGCAGAGGCAGCTACTGCCACTGCCTGCCTTCCATGTTAAGTGCTGGTCTTGCTGCCCCAACCTGTTCCTGTGAGCCTGGAAAACAGAACTGGTGGGTTCAGCTGCTGCTCCCTGTGGGGCAGCAGAGAGATCATCCATGAGTGCCCTGCACTTAAGCACTACAGAAATTTATCTTTTTCAGAAGTAATATCTGTAATGGCAGATCTGCTTGGAGCTCAGCCAAAGACAATGGTGTCGGTGGAAAAGTCATTTGCCTTTGGAGTAGCAAGGGTAGTGTCTGGAGGCAGCACCGTGCACAGAGTTATGAGCTTGGTTCTCTGCTCAGATCTTGCACAGAGCCCCATTGCACAGTGTAGGCATAGCCGTAGTACTTCCTACATTACCTTTATGTTTTCCAGGAGTGTTTGCATTGAAGCAGCCATCTCTGAGTGACTCTGAAGCTCTCCCAGAGTGCTTCTTAATTGGATGGAATAGTTATTGCTAAGAAAAACCCCTGTTCGTGTTGTGTATTTCCAGTGTTTTTGCCAGGAACTTTTAGTCTGTGCATGCAGTAGTAATTCTGTATGTTTTCCACTTGGCTGTCTGTATTATGTTTAAAAACTTCAGAAATGTCCCTGACTGGTACCTGCTGTGCTAAGCATCAGTTTCTGTACCTGTAGGAGCACGCATCACGAATTGCTGTGAGGAACACTGCATTTGGAAGATCAAAAGTTTCCCAACACAGTAACATACCTCAAAATCCTTTTCTTGTGTGACACAAAACTTGTTACTGCTACCGAGGGGTGAATTTGAATATCTTCAATCTCAATATTATGAGTTAATGAAACTTCTAATAACTTTTTCCTTTGCTGAAGGGGTATGAGATTACACTTCTCCTCCATACAATATTCTCTCACATGGAACTTGTAATTTCTGCAGGCTTTTTGTGGAATCTGATTATCAAAAGAGTAACCTAACCTCTAGAAACAGTCCTTCAGGGAGCTTTTCTCCACCATGTTCTGTTCTGCTGTTTTCTCGGTTTTATTGTCTTAAAAACCTGAGGCCTTATTCTGGTAATTCAATATCCAGCTGAGATGAAAACATTATTTTCCTTCAGGTATTGTGAAGTTGACAAAGTAGTGTGTAAGTAGTATAAAAATAAATGTACAGACTGAGATTAGAAATTTTATAGGAAGGAGGAAAGTAGTTCTTAAACTCTGTGTAGTAAATTAGGCATAATAGGCACATAGAAGCTGTGCATAGGAATTGATTGCCAAATTTCTTTCTCAGGTTTTGCAGATATGCCCTAAGGACATGAGAGCAGATATCTGCGTGCATCTGAACCGCAAAGTTTTCAAGGAGCACCCAGCCTTCAGGCTGGCGAGCGACGGGTGCCTTCGAGCGCTTGCCATGGAATTTCAGACAGTGCACTGTGCCCCGGGAGACCTGATCTACCATGCCGGCGAGAGTGTTGACAGCCTTTGCTTTGTGGTTTCGGGGTCTTTGGAAGTAATCCAGGATGATGAAGTTGTTGCTATATTGGGTGAGTTTCACTGCTGATAATATGCACTGTGCTCTATACAGATGCGTAGAGCATTTTTTTTATAGCCTCTTCTACTCAAGCACTTAACGCATTCTTTAAAAA
Organism: Gallinago undulata; assembly: GCA_026546715.1. Lineage (NCBI taxonomy): Eukaryota > Metazoa > Chordata > Aves > Charadriiformes > Scolopacidae > Gallinago > Gallinago undulata. The sequence goes on from JAOTQQ010000023.1 coordinate 24,385,193, forward strand.
GCTTCAGTGAAGTTAGGTTTGCCACAGCCTTGTGAGGTATATTTTAATGAACTTGTCATCTGTGTGGTGTTAGATGTTTATTGAATGGAAAAATCGAAAGAGAGAAAAAAAACCCCACACCAACTTGCTTAGTGTCATGCAGGAGCCTTGCACAGAGTCATTGACTTGTCCTTCCTGTTCCACATAGGTAAATAGGAAGGGTAATCATCTCATCTCAAGATTGCTTCAACTGTATTTCTTCTGGTCAATGGAATCTGTACTTTGAGCATTGGGATCCTCGTCATTCTTGGGGTTTTCCCTGTCTCTCTTTTCATTAGCAATTCCACTGAGGACTTCAGAAAACTTATTTTTAAAGTACTTGGCTTCCCTGTCTCCCTCCCACCCCCCAATAATAATCCACTTCTGCTGAAAATTTCCAATTGACTTTATTTAAGATCTCATGTTGAAGTATTATTTATCTCTCTTACAGTCAAAGTAACATAAGAATCTAGAGCTGATTTGTGTTAACTTAGAATGACGGGTTTAGGTTGGAGGCATTACAGAGACGCTGATAGTGATGTGAACAACATTCCAAGGCAAAGCTAAGAGAAGAAAGTGTGATAATTCAATAGATGTAGATGAATCATGGGGTGGCTAAAGCATTGAGGAGGTGATACTTATCGTTTGATTCTGTCAGACCTTTTTGTGATAAGATAAATTCTCACGGTGCCTTAATCCAGTACCTGTCATTCAGAAGCCTGGAAGAAGACGAAGAAAACAGCTTGGAAATTTTACTCTTTCTGAACACATGCACCCAACTGTCCAAAGAGGAGTGTCTACTAGAGAATGAGATGGCTAATAAATATGCTGAGTTCAGTTTTTCTCTACTTCTGCACAGGATTACACGTATAGCATAGGGTGAATTTAGTGTCCTGGGGAATCAAGTTAATAGTATTTTGTGCCACACAAGAAACTAAAAAGGTGAAAAGTTGGGGGATAAATGATTCTCTTTTGTTCTGGAATCATCTGTATTCTTCAGTGCTACATGATACTATCAACTTCTGCTTTTCTAAGTTGCACATCAAAAACTTACTGCCTTTAGCCATCTTGTGTTCTCATGACTTAACATGAAAAATGTAGAACAAACTAAAACCTCTCAGTTTGTGTCACCTTTTATCCCATAATGTGTCCTTCTCTGTCCATCACAAGAAGAAAGCCTCAAAATATCTATTTAATCAGTTTAGGTAAAAAGCACTGAAATAGAATTTTTTAAAATGTCCTTTAAAGATACCAATTTTCTCCTCATCTTTACCAGTAACTTACGTGTTTTATCATAACACTCACTTGAGGAAATGCTTAGCTTAGGTTCCTTGAGAAGTCAGTGTTAAGGAAACCTAAACCCCTAATCTCTGTTCCTTGAGAATAATAGCTACAGATAAATGAAACTGATTCCTTGGTATCTGAATGAATAGAAATGTTATGTTATTGCTGTTCTCCTGGGACACTAATTATTGAACCTCTTCCCTCATATTTTTTTGGAATTTGGAGCCAGTTTTCTGGCTTTCAGTAAAGTTGATGAGCACTCTCATTTTCTTTGTGAATATTGTAATCAGAGAGGAAAGTAAAATGGTGGGATCTGTTTGTGGTTCTGTGAGATTTCATTTTGGATAAATGTGTATCAATTTGTGTGTTTCAGTTTCTGGATTAAGGAATTCCTTTCCTTCCACATTCCTTCCTTACCTTCTTGGGGTACCTTCCTCCCCGAGGCTGTGAAGCCTTCTGTTGAATGTTTCTTTTTCCTGATAAGAAATTATGTGCTTAACTAAGTTTTTCACTACTCTAAATCAGTTGGACTTTCTTCTCTTTCAGTATTGCATAATGTAACCATCACATTACAGAAGGCTCCTGCAGGAGATGGGCCAGGATTTCCTCCCTAAATTCTTTGTACTCTCAGTTTTCTTACCTGCAGAATAGCAAAGAATTTTTTTTTTTAATTTAATTTCACGTTCAGCTAAACTTGTCAAGTTATAGATAAAAGTACACCAGATGAAGCGAGGCAGTGCAAGGGGGGGGGGGGGGAAGTCTACATTGTACAAGAAACGTGATTGTTGCTGATTATGCAGCCAAAAGAGCCTGTGCCATAAGTTTTGTTTGCCAATGAGAACTAAGCATAGCTGTGAACATCAGGCATGCAACAGCATACCGTGTGAGGAATTCTGTTGGGTAGTTTAAGTTACCAGGTAAGTTGGAAAGAGTGTGATCTTATCTCAGACATTCTTTAGATAAAAATAAAAAATAACTGCATAAATTATTCAAGGTGAATTATTTACTCAGTTTTGGCTGTCACTTAATAAAGCAGCCTCTGCCATTTGCAGCGTAGCCGGTGTCTTTTTTACAATGGAGAAATAAATTGCATCTCTAAATTAGTCTGTGTGACTGCTGTACAGCATTACATAAACCAAAGGCAAACTATGCTTAATCCTTAAAGGGTCCAATTCATATGAAATGTTTTCAAGTTCTGAAATCTAGCTGAAAGCTAGCCTTGCAGACTAGCATATAAAAGTGTATTGTGTAGCTCTGGAATTTGGAGTGTATTGTGTACACTTCCATAATAACCTTCCAGAGCAATTCTGTAATGCCCAAGAGACAGGTATTTTCTCAGTTCAGGCTTCCATTCTTATCACAAAGCGCTGACTTTGATTTACTTGTATTAACGTGAAGACTGAGTTGGAAGAAATTACACACAGGCCAGCAGTGGAAAAAAGTGCAATTTTTTTGTGTCCCCTAACATTGCCTTCCCCATTAATTTGACTTAGAGACAAACACATAAATCCATAAATTTTAAGAAAACATTCTTTGCAATGTTTACAGTAAAAATTTAAAGAAATTTATGCGTTTTATATGACATTTGATTTGTTGGGATTAAAGACATTTTTGAATTCTATCCAAAATTTCTGCAAAAATAAAGAAATTACTGATCTTTATGCAACGCAGTCTTTGGATTTCATATGTCAAAGTAACAAAACTAAAATTGTAGAAAATTACCTTTAAGCCAGATGATTTATTTATTTGTGATTCGTTCCCATACAAATGGGTCAGAAAAGGAAGACATAGCAAGAAAAGCCACCATATTGCTGTGGTTTTCTATGTTAATGTGTAGGTAAATGAGTGGGATTATGTAGAAGTGAAGATTAGCTGGTGGGAAGCTGCTTGGGTGAAATATAGTTCTGTTTTCTGTAGTTCATTCTTCTTCAATTTACACCGTTGTTATTGCGTAGGGTGAAGTGCTGACGAACGCTCAGCACTCTCAGGAAGACAGAGACAAATCACACAGTCCCTGCCCTGACGAGAACTGAGTGAAGCATGGGTTGGGCATGACTTCCATTAAGAGGCTGTTTTCAACTTGTCTTTGCTTTTAACTTTTCTAAGCCTACCCGCTTTGGCTGATGCTGCTTTATCCATCTGAGACTGACATATCTCTTTGAACTACCGTGCTTAAACACTTACCCATTTATCCAAATGTGGTTAGAGAAGATGGGTTGGTTTGACACTGTTACAAACAATCAGCCATTTACATTCACTTCATTTGGCAGCTCTAGTTCCTATGCTTTGGAGCAGGTCTTTCAGGCTGAGCCACTGGCCATCTGAAAATCTGACCTTATTGCGAGTCTTTGAGAAGTTAACATGTACTCATGCTCAGGAGAGATTTGCTACATTTTAATTTAATGGATATCTTCTTAAAAGATTCCTCCCGAATTAAATATATTCCAGGCAGGGACCATAAGTCCTGGCTGCAGCTTTCTTTGGAATATGCAGGGGAAAAGGGATTATAGAACAAGCATGAAGTAAGCCTGCATAGCTAGTTGTTGTTTCTTAATTTAGAGAAGCCTGGAGACCTAAACTGTCTTTCAATTACCTTTTTATAGTTTTTTTACACTATGAAGATACACATTCCTTCATTTCTTCCAGCTGAGCAGATGACAGGCCATTGCTGGGGCTAACAGGGTACCTCTCTAGTCCTCCAGCCTTTGTAGTCTGGACCTTTTTAATCCCTCCTCACCATTGCTAGAGGAAGTGCTAGTTCTTGTGTTGTGTCTGCAATTACACGTGTGCATAGATAATTAATGGAAAATTATAGAAAATAATAGCATAGTAGCAAAATTAACTTTTAATTAGTATTTTCTGGAAATACATGTAAGGACTGGATAGGGGGCCTTGTTAAAAAAGGATTTATATTGTGTTAATGTGTATGTAGAGATATCTGAATGACTGAGAAAACTATTTTTGATCTTACTAGAAAACAATCAATTCTAAGTTAGATATGACCGATGTAATTGTATTCCAAGATTGAACAGAAAATCCCTCTTCTCTAGGAAATCTGAAGGAAGCAAGTGATTCTTAGACCCAGATGGGTTCCAACCTTTTCTGCTTGAAATTGGGGTAATCTTTGAAATGTAGGAAAACATCCCAGTAAAAGACTCTAGGGAGGAAGGAAAAGACCCTTGAAATTAAGGTGGCAGGGTTTTTTGTCTAGATAGCAGTGGGGAAAGCAGAGTCTTGTCTTTAAATTTTCAGACTGCTGCAAAATTTGTCAAATAATGACTCCCTAAGGGCCTGACTGAGCAGCAGATCTTCACTTAAGTGAATTGTTCGGAGTTGGTGAATCTGATGATCCCTGCAAGGGGGCCCTGTGTGTGTGGAGATGGTAAGACTGAAGATTTTTCTTGCAGATTTGAGTAGAGATTGGGAACGTTTAAGCCTTTTTTTTAGCAATTAAAAAACAAAGCCTTGAAACCCACTGTGATCTTCAGAGCTGAGCAATGGATGAGAAAAGTAACATTTACTAGAAGGTTTAGTTAAAAAGATTAAAACACCCCCCCAAGAGTTTTATCCCAAGAGTAAAGTAGTTTATCCGAAGTGTTGCATCCCAGCTGTTGTGCATTTATTATGTTCTTGCCATCCTTATTTGCGCTAGAAAATTTCAGAAGAATAAACTTTTTTATTGACTCTTGGTTTAGCAGAGTATTAATCATAGAATCATAGAATATCCTGAGTTGGAAGGGACCCACGAGAATTGTGGAGTCCAACTCCTGACTCCACAAAAGGCAGGGAAAGGGAAGGAGACAGGAAGTGAAATCAAGGCAGTAATTTATTGCGAGCAAGGAAAATCATTGCCCTCCGCAAAGATAGTTTTGTTGTTATCAAAGCTGAAGGGAAATAGCAGAATGTAGATATTATATAAGTATGAAAGTGTGCAGTAACAGAGTGTCAAGAACAGGAATTTATAGTGTAGACCTGTCTGCCTTCACCATCAGGGGAAAGTGGGATATATCACTTTTTTTTTTGGGGGGGGGGGGGGGGGGAGCTTAATGCA
>JAOTQQ010000023.1:24390587-24406130 GCA_026546715.1 Gallinago undulata
CTGAGGAAGTGAAAATTGGATGTCCCTGAAATGCAGGTCTTTTAGCATTACTTACAAAGCTATAACATTGAGAAGATTGGAGACTGTGATTTTAACATGATATTGTAGGAGAGCTTGGTGTGCCATGTTTTGTTTCAGCAGGATATTAAATGCTCCATTTGCTTTGTGTGGAGAAATTCCTGCTGATTTAATTTGATCTAATTGCAATCTTAAAGGAATGTTATAAGAATAATTGTTTGTTTTCTTTACAATTGCTTTAGCTCATTCATTTAGCCATAAGCATTTCATTCAAATGTAGGCACAAGAGGTTTGTTTCAGATTTTGGTGGGACAATTGCATCCAGACAGGACAAGCTGGGAGGGCAACTGCACCACAGGGGTGGTTTATTTTAGAGGAGGGAAAATAGCAGTTGCAGAAGTATGTGTGTCTTAGACCTTCTCAGTGGGGAAAACATTGCATCTTTCACACAATCGTGTGAAGATTGCTTCTCAGCAGACTTAAGGATGTCAGATAAGTTAACTCTGCCGAGCCCAGGCTGCTATCTTTAGACTGTCCCCAGTAGCTGAGCTAACTCCGGTTTCCCTAAAGTAAAATGCTTTGTGTACAACTCCATTTTCAGAATTTAATTGTGTGTTTGAGGGCCTGTTGTTAATTAATGCCAAGTTTTTGAAAAAGTCCCTTACTTCTCTACTTCATTTTTCACCTGACTTTTAAATTTAGGTATGCCTCGCTGTGTTAAAAATGCCAAGCTGTGCTCTTTGGCTTAAGAAGTGGTTGCAGGATTATGCATGGCATTAGAGTTTTCTTATTATTTTCAAACACAGTATCTAACGTCACAGCATTGTTTGTGCTATTGAATAAGAGTGTAACATGACCAGTGGTGCTGTGAAAAAACAGTGATTGAAATTAAAATCCAGCTTTATCTTCAATAGTTCTGTTGTGCTTTTTCTATTTATACTTTTCGGATTGACATATATAGGCAGATCAGATGAGCTGTGTGTTTCTGTGAAGTGATTCAGTGAACATCAACTGAAGGAATGGTTTCAAAAGTCTGATTTCCTCAACCTGTGTTCAAGCAAACTATTAGCAAAAGAATTAGAAGTGGAGTTCAGACTAAACTTTTAAAAAGACATTGGCACAAAGCAGCTTACGTTAATGCAAAATATTAATTTCTTGGTGGATGTAGGAGAAGCATTAAAACTTTTATTGAGAAATACAGGTTTGTTCCAAGTGCTTTTGGAAGCGACTGTTCCTTATTCCATGCTCCAGACATCTAGAAAACGTAGTATGAATTGACATCAGGAGTTGCCTATTTTGAGACTTCAGCCAGACATTACTTGTTCTATGTCTGTCTTCTGGTAGAGCATTAAAAACAAGAATCACCAGAGTTCCTGTCACTGATGTCTGTAGACAGTCTAAGACTGTGCAGAATATTGGAGAAACAGGATTTTAAAACACTTGATTAATTACTTGCTGGAATAACTGGGAAGAGGGTAATTCCCTGTGAATAGAGGTCTCAGTCATGAACTTCTTGGCACTTCCCATTTGTTGATATTTTTTGCTACGGTTTCATGTTTTATTGTTGCAAATTTATGCAAGTTTGCATAATGTGCTCTTAAGTAGTCAGATGCCACCACATGTGGAAGAAGTCCCCTTTGGAAGATGATAATGTCTGGCAGGTTGCTGGCAGCAGTGATCCATGATGCGCTGACAGCTGAAATTGAGATGTGGTAGACATGAGTCTCTCTGTTCCAGCATGTTCCTTGGTATCCTTGTGTTATGAAGGCTTTGCCCATCACACTGTCTTCATATGCCAAACAGAGATCGAAAGAGGTAGAAATTATAATTTAACAAAGAAATCAAAACTGGGCTCTAGAAAGGCCCTGATTTTTGGCAGGTGAAGCACTGAATTAATTTGGGGGGTTGGGTAGGGCTTTGTTTCTGTCTCCGAATTTTGGAGGAAGAAGATTATTTTATTTCACTGAAAAGCTGCATTAAAAAAAAAAAATCCAAAAATTAAGTCTTCATGGAACACTTATTTTTCTTTGTTTTCTCCAAGTTTCAAATTAAAACTTCAATTTTCAGAGGTATGTTTCTGAAACATTATTAAATTTGTCCTCAGGAGTTGCTAGAAATATTAAATAAAATGCAGTATTCTATAGCTGTGAACTTTGTGGGGTTTTAAAAATATTTACTTGATGTATTTCAGAAGGCAAAATCTACTATTCTAAATTCTTTGAATGCTTTTATCTGAAATATATACAAAAAAAATATCAAATTTTGGGGCTTTAATGTAAGCTTCAAGCAATAGCTGTAACATGAAGCCAGTTTCTAAGTCACTAGGGAGTAACTCTGAGGATATTGGAATTTGAGCCTCTCTTATAGAGTTTTTGATCAGAGAAACAGCACTGTCCATGCAATGACAATACAGATTGAGCTGCGTTTTTCCTGTTACTTAACCAATAGCAATAAATTCAAATACATTTGTGGCTCTGGTTATTTGAGCTGGCAACTTCCATGTCTTCTGAGTTTGTAGAACCTGGCCACATATTTATAACTTTTTTCTTTTTTTACAGTAACCATTAAAAAACAAATACGGATAAATGATTCAGATTCTGGTGAAGCCTCCTAGCTTTTTGTGAATAAGCCTGCTAGGGCCCAGTTGTCATTTTAAAACCCTTCTCATCGCAGTAAGTCAAGTAGTGAAACATAATCCACGCTCTATTCAGAGAGGCAAATAAACACATTAATTATAATAATAATAGAAATCTTAGCTGTAACTAATTCATGTTGTTGCTACTCATCCTGTGCTCTGAATAAATGTTTTTATTTTGTCTGTACAGTAATGTGCTTCAACAGAGAAAACTGATGCAGTTGTATAGTAAACTGTCTGCAAAATGTTGCCAAGCTGCGTTTAAAACACCAACGGATACACTGTTTTTTTATTCCTGCACCAGACAAATCACCCCCAGCACAACTCCAGCTTATTGTTGCTGCAGCACTTCTTTTGGTTTCTGTGGCACTGATGCTCTGGCTTTTTTCCCCTTAAGGTCTTATTTTAAAGGAAAAGGGTGATTAAAACCTCTGGTTAATGAACAATGGTGTATTCCCTGCAGTGCAGTTGGTCATTCACTTCTCATTACGTGTCTCAGTTTGCACTTAAGAAATCTGAAGAAAATCCAAAGCAGCAAATCACTTCAGTGCATCATCTCCTGCCAGCCGTAGTGTGTTGGAGGACCAAACTATAGGCTATTCAGTGGCTGTCAAGTTGTGCAATTTATCTGTGGGACAGATACTGAATACTCTGCCTTGATGCAAAATGTTAGCTATTTTTCTTTTTTTTTTCTTTTTTTTTTAAGTGGCTGGCAGATACTGGTTGCCTTAAAACAATGCACCAAGAGGAAAAATTATTTTTGCTCTAGTGCCTCTATTTTCCTTGAATCTGTTTTCTCTCTGTGAAACGGGAAAATTTAGATTGCATGCCATATTTGAATAAGCAGGAGACAAGGAAAGAGAGGGAAAGATTTTCAGTTGAAGCCAAGTAGACACATGGTGATTCTTGGAGAAAGAGAAGGCTGGGGGTGGGAGGATCTTATCAATGCTTATAAATACTTAAAGGGTGGGTGTCAAGAGGATGAGGCCAGTCTTTTTTCAGTAGTGCCCAGGGATAGGGCAAGAGGTAACAGACACGGACTTGAACATAAGAATTTTGATCTAAACATGAGGAGGAACTTTCTTTACTCTGAGGGTGGCAAAGCCCTGGAAGAGGCTGCCCAGAGGGGTGGTGCCATCTCTGCCTCTGGAGACATTCAAACCCCACCTGGACACGTTCCTCTGCAACCTGCTCTGCATGGACCTGCTCTGGCAGGTGGTTGGACTAGATGATCTCCAGAGGTCCCTTCCAACCCGATAACATTCTGCGTGATCATTTTGTGATAGTAGAGGGGGTTTGACCCCCTCCCATCACTATCTTTGAATACTAGGGATAAATACACTGTCCTTAATGGAATTATGCTTGAATACAATTGGAAGGAGTCTGTGGCATGTACTTCAAATCCTCTGGGTCTGTTCAAATCTGTTCAGGAGGGGGCTTAAAAAAAAGGGAAAAAAATCAGGCCAAGTTTTTTGTTTATTTTTAAATTTCAGCAGCATCTTAATGAGCAGTCACTAGAATAGAGACCAACACACAGAGAATCTGTGTTTGCCTTTACAGCAGTTGATGTCTTCCACTGCTTGGAGGTGGAGAACGAGTCCTGAGGGCTCAGACCAGTGTGGGTGCTTCAGGGGGCTGTGCTGGGAAAGTCGTTGCACAGGTGCAGCAGCTGCTGTGGATCAGCACTACAGATAACAGTATTTGTTAACGCCTGATTTCCAAGATAGGCTTAGTGCTGCATTGTTGCTGAGGTATCATTAAGCAGTGTTTGGTCATTCTAGCTTACCTTTGGGTCTGCTGAGACTATGTCAGATCACAGTTCTTGTAAGGTTCAAATATGCAGATGAAGGCAGATCTGGAAGGGACCTGAGCTAGATTCTGTTGTTGGCTGCTGTAACAACCACTACTATTACTATTCCAATACGAGTATTTTGTCTGATTATTGAAAATCCATGAGTATGTGTGAATCCCATCAAAGTCCATACTGAACTTGGAAGACCTTCAGCACATGAATGCATGGCCTCATCTTCTCCCCCAGCTACTGTCACACCAAAACCACACCATGACTCCCAGACACCCAGAACCCAAAGGTGAACTAAGTAGGTTATCAGTCAAAATATTCTACATAGAGTCATGTTTTTTTCTGAGTAGGGTGGAATATCTTCTCTCAGAGAGTTCTTCAATACTCCCTGTTTGTAGGAGTGAAAAAACTAAAGGCTGTTCAGCTAGGCAATACAGCTGTAATGTGCGAGCGTGGTTTTTTTTTTTTTCTCGAACAGAATCAGCAAAACACTTGGCTAAGTTGCAATAATCAGATCTTCATTACTGGTTCTGCTTTCAGGAGACAGAGTGGATGTGGCTTGACCTTTTGCCTGACTCAGTCTGAATTTGCAGTAGTAACAGAGAAATCCTCTTTTCACTTCTAAGATAAAAAGCAAATTTGATGTGAGAAAAGATAGGGAAAGAATAAATATGGAAACAGAAGGTGCTGGTTTTATAAAACAATTCTTCAGTGTTTAAATATCTCAGAGTTTAGGGACTTGTTATTATAGTTAAAACAAACAAGCAAACATAAAAGGCAGAAAACTACTTGACTTTTTAGTGCATACTGAGCTGAGAGTGGAAAAGGCCCTCAGCCCACAAATCCAGCAGTGAATATAAATGATTGATGGTAAAAGCTTAGATCATCCACTTTAAGTGTGATTGACAGATAGTGTTCCTGGCAAATGTCTGGAATTCAGCAAGCTGGGGATGAGAAATCCAAAGTACTGACAAACAAATGGCCATCTGCATTTCTCTAGATTTTTAATCTTTCTTCAGAGATAAGGTGAAATATATAAAAGCCTGGAGTTATATGTAAAAAGAGGGTTTTGACTCAGGTTCTCCAATGCAGCCATTAGACTTTGCCAACCACCTTCTGACACACTCAGAAGCCTCACCTTACTCTTCTTGCTTTCCAATTACAGATATTTTTGATAAAACAGCCATTTAATCTGCCCTCTTTCTTTTTTTCATCTTTTTTCCTGAGTGATTGATCTTACTTTATGGAGAACATATAAACGAAGGGAGATGGTATGCAGTTCCTTATCATGTATAAGAGGACAATTGTTCTAATCCAGTGCAGATACTCCTGAGTGGAATTTTAATTCCTGCTTACTATAAAGACTTCCTACTCCTCCTTTTTTCCCTTATTTTTCTATGAATGTCAAACACAAGGTTTCTTAGAATATGACAATCTAGATTGGTACTTTTGGTATGCATCATTTAGAAAATGCACTCGACAGAGACAAAGCAGTGTGATGCTCACACGTGTGCCTTGCTTTGGAAATCGAACTGTAATGTAGGATTGATTTTTCGACTAGATCACTGGCTGTTAACTTGCTTAAATTCAAGGAAATTGTTAATGGTAGAAAACAGTACAACTTCTAGGTTTAGCCTGGTTTGTTTCTTAAAAACTAAGAATCTGACTCAGCTTGTGATTCATGTGTTGCTTTTCTCTGTTTGGTTTGGCTCCATGGGCACCCAGCAGACGTAGCTCCTTTGTGTGCTGCTCTTGCTGCGAATGGGAAGTGGCTCCCTGGGGTGACAGGAAACTGCAGGAGGGGGAGTTTTTCAGGAGTCACAAATAGCAGTGGGAAATCAGGGTCGCTGCCACAGGTGAAGGATGCAGTTGTGTCTGTGTTATGTGAAAATCAGAATTAAATTTTTAAGAGTATGATGTAACTAACTTCTGCTGCATGTCATTTCATATGTAGGCAAAGCAGCTCCATACTGCTTGCACTTGCATTGTAATAATTATTCTTCATCCAGTTGTAGGACAGTAAAATAATTACTGTCATTTTAAGGCTGAAAAAGTTGTCTGGAGATGCTAAGAAATAGACTTCGAAATGAGCTAGAATTCTTCTCCCTTATGCTTGGACTACCAGCTTTAAATGTTGCTCATCAGTGATGGCACATTTCAATACTTGATAGATTCCAGAGCGTTAATTAAAACAGTTGTTTAGCTAATTGCCTGGAAGATTGTGAGTAAAAGCATATTTATTCCAAAGGCAAACAATCCATTTTTACCCAGTGAAGCATATCAGTTTTTATGGTGCATAAAAATTGTTTCACTTCAATTTTGAATATATTGTGTGTTTGTCTGTCTAAAAGCCTTGTAGATGATGATCTATTTTAAGTGCCTGGAAGCTTTTTTCTTTGGCCATCTTTAATGTAGCTACTGAAAAAGCATATGTTTAAATAATTGAAAATGGGAAAAGTCATTGCCATTTAAATGAAAAATTGCTTACTGCACCGGGTGATTGGACTACCACCACGCTTACTGATATGCAGCCTTTGTAGTATTTCTGGATGTTGACACTGTCCTTATGTAAAGAGACTAGAAATGGAAGAAAGGGTATCATTACGGTGCCTTTGCCATAACTTTGTGGGGAAAAATGTCCTTATGGAACAGCTGTTTTCAGTTCATATATACACTTAAAATGGAACACTTTGGAGGAGCATAGACTATATTTCTGAGGCAAAACTCATCCTGGCAGGTGGACTGCATAGGACTGTTGTGGAAGACTGGGAGCACATCAGTGTAAACGACAGCTTATTGCACTACTGCGTAGCTTACCATCAGGCTGACAGCTTCTCCTCAAAGAGAAAATGCTTATCATCTAACAGAAGGCCTTATGTAATGATGGAAGTACAACTCAAAGTCTATGATGGGAGTTCTGGGTTGAATTTGGAAGTTTTCTTGTCCTCTTCACTCATGATAGTTCTCCATGATAGTTCTCTTGATGTTCATATAGGCTTTCATACATGACTATTTGTTTAGGGAATGAAATCTGCAAGGGACTAGGTGAAGCCAATAAACTAATGTGCATATTGATGCTTCAGCATTAAGAATTGCTATGGACAAAGTATTATGTGTAAGACAAGAGACCATCTGGTCCATCCCTGCCACAACTTGATAAACATTGTGAATGTATTTCTTTGTTGTTTGTCCTAGGAGTGATATGCAGGGGTGGTATTTCACCACAGCAGAGGTTTAGAAAAAAATACCATTCAAAACAAGAATAGTGTAGTTATTCGTTATCAAGATAAGAACTGAATATTATTATCTTGTTAGCATTATATGTTGGAAAACTGGGAAAAAAATGACCATTGATCTCTAAAGGAGTTTGTAACTTTCTTCTAAACACTCCTTTTTGCGTCCAGCCTGAGCTGGAGTATAAGCAGTGAAATCCTGTCTGGGGGCTCCTCCTCAGGCAGATTTTGGTGTACTTTCCTTGTGTTGTAGTGCAAATTCCCTCGTTTCAGGATTCCTCAGTAGGGATTCCTTGGGCAGACTTTTCTGGTGATGACCTAGCATACTAGGGCAAACTTCCTTTAATACGGATGTGTAGTAGTGTTTCGTTACAGCCTGTAACTGCACTGACGTATTATACAAGATGGTTTTATTGACACAATAGTGGGTAATTGTTAGCCAGATTAAGAAAACTCAACAACATTGATGTAAGAAACAAATTGTTTGCGTGGTAGTTAAAAGAAGAAAGGGAAAAAGCATTTCCTTTTAATTAATCTCCTTGAAAGGGATCAGAAGAGAACATGAACCAAGAATGAACCATTTTTCTTGATCTTTAGAGGAAAATCTTTACAGATATTTAAAGAAGACTTCTCACATGAAACAGTCTTTGATCATGGTTTATTATACATTTTTTTTGTGTTGTTGTAATTAACAAAAAGATAGTGAAAAAGGTTATCAATGAAATATTTCAAAGATTATTTTTTTCTAGACAGATTTTTTTTCTGACTGCATATAATAGAAGAACTTTGCATAAATGAGATGAATGTTCCTTTTTATTTATGATGGAAATAATACTGTTACTGAAAGAAATGCTGCTACTTTTCTCTAGGCAAAGGAGACGTTTTTGGTGATGTGTTCTGGAAGGAGTCTACCCTTGCCCAGTCCTGTGCTAATGTAAGGGCTTTGACTTACTGTGATCTTCATGTGATTAAGAGAGATGCCTTGCAGAAAGTGCTGGAGTTCTATACAGCCTTTTCACACTCCTTCTCCAGAAATCTCATCTTGACCTACAACCTGAGAAAAAGGGTGAGTAGCTTTGATTTTAACGTACTTCATATAAATGGTCGCTTTTAAGGACTCTTTGTATGAAAATAAAAAAAAGCAAATTGCTTAAATTCTGGCATTATTCATAGCCTCTTTTATAAGAGGGATTTTCAGAGCTTGCCTTAGAGACACTGCTAGCATGTAGAGTCAAAAGGCCATAAGTATTTATTCCAGTGGTAGTTTTATGGGGAGCTGGAGCATGTACATGTGAAAGTATTTTACATTTCTATGAAGGGGACAGATTTCAACATATTTGCGAACTGTCATGCACTTGTGATAAACAGTATTCGCTACTTCCTGCAACTTTACTTTGTAAAGCAGCTAATAACATGCTAGGGGTGTTACCTAAAGTCACCAGGAAAGTAGAAGGAAAGGTATGAAATCTAATATATGGAACAAAAGTCAACAACAGTAATCACAATGGATAAGTAATATGAACATGATTCATTCTACCAAGAGTTGTTTATTTTAGTATCAGTCATGTTTCGGAATTACTTTGCTTATCTATAATGTTTCCATTTCCTTACCGTTGATTTTTTGGCTCTTTTCATTTCTTCCTGTGTGCCAGTTCAAGTTATCGTGTCAAATGCAAATCATCATAACCTAACATCCCATTTTAAATTCCTTATGTAATCTTCAGTGAACCACTGTAGTTCTCCCTGGTAACTTCCAGCTGCCAAGTAATTACACCTGAAAAACTAGAAACCTTTTCATCTTTGAAGCCCATGTTGTAAAATCAGACTTTAAGACTAGTGTATCATTTTGGTTTTGGTGTTTTTTGGGTTTTTTTTGTACCTAGGGTTGGCATACTGAAACTAAAAACAGTATGATGTTTTCTTTCTGCATGTTATCAATATCAAAGAGTTCAACCCATTCTTCTTTGCCCTATTCTGAAAAGCTATCCACAGTTTGGTCAAATAAATTGAAGCTCTGGTAGAAAATTGGTGTAATTAAAACCTAAGAAGGAAATTTATACTTGAGAATTTCCCCATAAGACTTTATTTTTCAAATGACGTTGAGTTCCTGCAGGACAACAAGAAGATACACAGCTGCAAGAAGGTTAAGAGAGATGTCCTGTTGAACACTAAGTTTAAAAAACAGCTACATAGCAAGTGTTAATTAATGTAAGAAATAAAATAAATGAAAAAAAAATGGTATTGAGATAGGTATCACTGACTGGCATATTTAAAACAACACAGTGGGTAATGTAGTAAATGGTCTAAGAATATATAACTACTTTTTTTTAGCATTGGTAGAAATAACAAACTTTGAGGCATAGAAGGACCAACTCTCTTAAAGCTCACAGTAACGCTAGCAGATTTGCATCATTTTGGATCTGCTCTAAGCCAAAAGTCCCAATTTTAGAAACAAATGCCTACTCCAGAAGTGATTATCTTTTCGTCCATGTTCATCCGTGTAGCTATTCCCAGCTCAGGTTACCAAACACTTTCTAACCACACTATCATAATTCCTGGGTGTCAATTTTCTATACAAAATGTTCCTACTAAAATGTACATTTTGTGATAGCAATTTCCATCCAGTTATTCAAATAATTGGAATTTAATTGAGTTACAGTCAGCAGAAAAGTGGCATTGATTGATAATGGAAGTGCAAGGTTGACGGATCTAAGTTAACAGACTGTAATTTTATTTATTTTATTGAAAGAAGGCTGATTGCAATCAGAATGCAAATGTTAAATAATGTAAATAATATATACTTTTGAAAATGTATAAAAGGTACTATACTTTAGAGACTGGAGATACTGCACATTAAAAACCAACTTTTTAGAGTTTGGAATTTAATCTGATAGAAATATCTGCAAATCTTTTTTAGAAATAGCTCCCCAGCCTGTCGCTTCTAACACTTCTCCTCGTGTATTTCTGCAAATGGAATTTTGTAGAATTCGGATGAACTGGTACATTCTGTGAGTTACGTTTGTGATGTATTGCATATCCTTTGGAATATAAATACCAGAATTACACTTTTCATTTCAATAAGCAGTTTCGTCTCTGGCTCCAAAAGTACTCAACTAGTTGAAGTGTAGATACTGTGTATTCATCCCAAATATATTCACACAGATTCCAAACATGTGAAAAAGCAGCTTTGGGGATATATTTATGCCTGAAAGATTTCATGGGTATATTTTTAGACTTGGTTATTCCTCTGAGGTGTCCCCATCTCCAGGGTGCATATGCCTTCACTTGGCCACATGTAGAGTCTTACTGCATAGTGCAAGGAGCTTTCTGGCCAGGTTTCACTGAGCTTCAGCAAGCTTTGGCATTGGCCCGCTCTTTTCACCATGATCTCATATTCCCTGGCTGCTGGGTCTCCTCCAGTGACCCCTTCCCGCATGGAGATGGGACTTCCTGTCCCAAACCCTTCGGTGGCTGTGAGCAGTTCTGACCACCCGGATGTCCCCCACACTTAATGGCGTCTGGGCCCACTTGCTAACGACTGTGACAGAAATAAGCAGACAGGCAGGAGCACTGTAAGATACTAAAACCAATTGGTCTCAGCCTTAGCTAATGCTAGAGCTGGATTTAGGCAAAGTGAAAAGTATCTTCACTCCATTCCTTGTGCCGCTCTTCCTACTGGTCTTGAATGTGCTTTGAGCTGAGGTGGGAGGGCAGGACGTGTCTGTCTGAGACCCCTTTATGCCCTCCCTAGAGCAGGGCTGCAGTTATGAAATGTTACTGCCCGTGACATCCAAGAACTTCGTGACCAAGGGAGACCCTTCCAGTGCTCTTTCCCTGGCGTGCTGTGTCTGTCTGAGTCTCTGCTGTGAAAAATGTTTCCTTTCACTCACTTTCTCGGCAAACATGGGTGAAATATCCTCCTTTCTAAAACTGTCGGTTTACTGTCAGGTAACTCCCTGAGCAGTTTCCTCAAGCAGCTGAAATCCCTCCTGAAGGTATTAGCTGTCGAATTACTTCTGGCTGGAGCTCAGACTTAGAAAACTAAGAAATTTAGTTTTCTAGAAAATTTAAAAAGCCTAATTTTTTCCTTAAGGTGAAGAGAAAGGAAACCTTATAATTAACTCTTTCTGCTACTGGTCATTGAAATTTTCATCTAACTGGAAGCTGGGGGGAGTCAGCTGCTGCATCTCTCTCCCCAACGTCTGAAGAAACTGGAACTGCAGTGTGTGGCTGCTGGTGGCTGCATGGCAGGCTCAAGGGCTTTGCAGATAAAAGGAAGCTGACAGAGGATTTCTCGGACCACTTCCTTCTGTAACACTGTTGTAAAATTAAAACACGTGAACTTGATGTTTCTCTCCATTTTTGGAATCCTAGAGAGGAACCAGAGCGTAACACCGAGAGTATGTGGGATGGTCAAGTGACAAACTCTCCCTTATGGAGGGTGTGCTAGATGAAAGAGGAATATTGCAGGTTTGGAGGGCAGCAAGATTCACAGGCTGTGTGGAGGTCTATTTTTCCCCAACAAATATTTAAACATTCTGAGTTTTCAGCCTGGGCTTTGTAGCTCCTGGGTAGTAGAAGTGTAAGAAGAGAGAAGCTTGCATGATAGCTACTTGTCATTGTCTTTTGCTTGTGATAAGATGCAAGTTTGCTGGCACCTTCTTTGGGAATGTGAAGGGCCTTTGGCAGCGCTTGCAAGTGCTCTGGTTTTGGCAGATATTTTTTTCCCCGTGTATGAGCTTTGTGACCAATATTAAGTTACACTGGCTTGTACCACAGTGTATTCGTGCAGTTCATTCTGCTGCAGCCATAAATGATATTATAGCTCAAATGATCGCACACGCTACATAAAAGAGAGAATTCTTATACATAATTTATTAGGCTGAGATTTCTCTAGTAAGCCATTTTAGCCTGGATAGAGATTAAATGACTAATTCTGAATGCTTTGGAGTATCATGCTAGAAAGTGCAAGTAGCTTTTCCAGAAACTGAAATTTGTGTCCTGGAATAAAAGAAAACATCTACATCCTACTGCATTCCTTATTTGGGATTTTGTAAGACTGAAAGAAATGGCAAAGAACACTCCGCATTTTTACAAAGCAAACGTGATTTAGTGATTTAAAGCCAAAGCTCCTAGTCAGAACATATTTCTTGAGAGAGCAGTGATTGCAACAGAGTAGTTTGTATCTCTGCTTGTATAAGATTGCTTGCCTTTGTACACGTAGTGGTGTGATTGTCCTATGCCATTCCAACTGTGCCAGTGGACAAAGCTCCCACCACCTCTTTCTAAAAGCAATTTTAAAATATAATTGTGCATTCCTCTTCAGCATTAGCTTCACCTTTCTTCTTTTTATACTGTAACTAGAGAGAGAGAACCTCTCTCAGATCAAACATTTCAGCTAGGAGTGCTTCGAGCCTTGATTTTAAGTCTCACAGGAGTCAGCAGCAGGTTGCTTTCAGAGGGGCAATCCATGGCCTTGTATTCTGCTTTTCCACATGACAAGTTTTCTGATTCTTTTTTGCGATATAGATTCAAAATGGTATGCCAGAATCCTTTCTGATATGGAAGTCTGAATTGCTGGAATGTTTTAACAAAGCTCTCTTAAAATGAGAAGAGGGAAAGGTTTTAATTTTAATTGGCCCATTTGATGATGGATTTCATAATGGTCAAACTGACAGCCTGCTGCTTTCTCCTGCATTTATAGTCACCAAAACAATCCCGCAAGTCCTGTGGGAAGAGGAGTTTGATGGTTGACTGGCATGTGTCCTACAGCACTGAAGATGCAGGACACTGGATATGGCTGAGGCATCTGGGTGGGTCTGTGGTTTGGGAGTTAACACCACACTCACTGGCCAGGAGGCAAAGTGGTCATTTTCCAAAAAAACTTCCAAATGTAAATAAACACTTAAGTACTCGAATCTGTTCTTTCGAATGCTGCCTTTTAAATGCTGTTCAGGTAGTTGAATGTTCTTATATTCCCTGTTTCTCTGCGCCAATCTAAGCAAAATGTATTTTATTCAGTTTCCACATTGGTAGATTCCATATTGCGTTTTTGCATCTTCTTTCTGGCTTTGGAGAATTAATTTTATCTGTCTCTAGCAGTTTACTGTTTATCTGTCTCACAGATTTTTGTGCAAATTTTCTTTAGAATTTGGACTGAAAGTGCTCTGAGGCATGTTGCATGTTGTTAGGTTTGCATGTCTGGATAATTTAAGTGATGTGACTGTCAATGAGTTGAAACCCCAAGCTCTGAGGAGAATGTGCCCTTGGATTTCTTCCTTCTCCACTTCTGCAGCTTGTTGGACCCCTTCAGGTAAAGCCTTAATACCCAGACTTGGAAAGGATTTGACCAGCTACAAGCACTTAACATTCATACTTCTACAGTGATTCTAAGTGTTCAGCTGAGAGTAACTCTGTTACCTTTCAGAGACATCCTCTTAAGGTTTATTTTCCAAAACTTTAAAGTTATTTCTGTTCTATTTCAGTCTATATGGCCTTGATTCTTAGGGTCCCGTGCTTATACAGAGGAAGATCTGGCTAGAGACAAGTAGTTTACATAGTGGGGCTGAATATGTACAATAGGAGACAGAATTAACTAGGAAGTTCTAAGACAATGTGGTGGCTTGACCTTGGCTTGTTGCCAGGTGCCCACCAAGTCACTCTGTCATTTCCCCTTCTCAACAGGACAGGGGGAGAAAAATAAGATGAAAAGCTCATGGGTCAAGATAAGGACAAGGAGAGCACTTACCAATTACTGTCATGGGCAAAATAAATTTGACTTAGGGTAATTAATTTAATTTATTACAAACTAATCAGAGTAGGATAATGACAAATAAGAAGGGCAGTAGGGGGACAACCTGCATCATCATGGTCTTCACTATGTTCGTCACCATGGGATGCAGGGGAATCTCTGCTTCAGCACTTGGAGCACCTCTTCCCACTCCTTCTTCACTGATCTTGGTGTCTGCATAGTTGTTTCTCTCACATATTCTCACTTCTCTCTCTGTGCTGCTGTTGTGTAGTGTTTTTTACACTTTCTTAAATATGTTATCGCAGAAGTGCTACTAACATCGCTGATTGGCTCAGCTTTGGCCAGTGGCGGGTCCAACTTGCAGCCAACTAGAACAAGCTCTGTCCAACATGGGGACAGCTTCTGGTGCCTTCTCACAAAAGCCACCCCTGCAGGCCCTCTGCTACCAAGTCCTTGCCCCCTAAAACCAATACAGACAACAAAACTATTGCTTGTATTAGTACATTTTCATGTAAATTTCATGTACATTTACATTTTCATGTAAATTTTAGCTGTAACTTATATTAACCTATGTGGTTAAGTAGCAGAATGCTTCTTTAAAATACTCTTAAATGATTAATCCCTTCTAAACTGTTTTGATTAATTCATCACTTGTTTGACATGCCTTCTACTATGAATAATGAGCAATTTGACATACATTTGGTATACTAGATGCTCTAGTATAATGTCTGTACAATTGTTATAAAGAAATAACTTACTATACCATATGAAAAAAAGATGTGTATTTCCGCAAAGGAATATGAAGTTGTTGAAATTCTGATAGGTGATTCACTAGTAAATCCCATTAAAAGTAAACTAGGGATCAGTAGATAGTAATAACCATCAATAAAATAAATTGATGGTAGAGCTGGTAAGAGGGAATTTTGAATTACAATTCAACTTAAACTTTCTTTTACAAAGCTGATACTAAAACCATAATTGCCTTGAAGTGTCTTCATAAGAGAGTATTTCCTGTTCTCTGCTGTTGTAAGTCACAGATGATAGGACAAGGGGTAATGGCTTCAAGTTGCGCCAGGGGAGGTTCAGGTTAGATATTAGGAAATAT
>JAOTQQ010000023.1:24406230-24422893 GCA_026546715.1 Gallinago undulata
TCAGGTTAGATATTAGGAAATATTTCTTTACTGAAAGGGTTATCAGACATTGGAATGGGCTGCCCAGGGAGGTGGCTAAGGCACCATCCCTGGAGGTATTAAAGAGACCAGTTGACATGGTGCTCGGGGATATAGGTTAGTGTTGGGTTGGTGTTGTTTTGGGTGTGGTTTATGTGTGGGGTTTTTTGTTTGGTTGGTTTTGATTTTGTTTTTTTTTCCATTGGTTGGACTAGACGATCTTAAAATGTCCCTTCCAACCTAGGCGATTCTGTGGGTCTGTAGATTTATAGGTTTTCCCACACTGGGCACTAAAGTCACTAAATACTTAACAATGATTTGCTTTCTGATAACTGAATTAGAAATTAAATTTGTACAAACTGAATTTATAAAATTCAAATTTTAGCTGTTTCCCAATGTGTTTTCTAGTATGGAAAACTATGACAAAGTTGTATCAATGAAAGACATTCCAATTATATAAATACTCAGCCTTAAATATAAAGGGAAAAAATTCTGACCTTTTCAAAATCTGTAGTATTCATAAACTCTTCCCATATATGGTAAAGCTATTCCAAGTAGGTGAAAAATACAGTTAACAAGGTTGATGGTGAATTAAAATAAAATTTGTTTTCAGACTATTTTAATCCTAAAAAAAAATATGCACATTTGGCTTTTGTGAAGATATTTTTACACGAGTAATAGAAAGTTAGCATTTAAAAAAGGGGTTTTTATCATGCACAACCACCTACACCAGCTTGTTTATCCCAACAGAAGAAAATGGATTACTTTGATTTTTACCCTCCTCCACCCACATAGACTAAAGCATAAAAATAATTTTAATATAGATAAAGGTTACTCAGCATGTATGAGGATTCCCCAGAATAGCTCCCCTAAGCCTTTTCAAAACAGAAAATGAATTTCCTAGGAACTGGGGAAATTCTAAATGTTGGCCTACCACCAGGGACAGAAGATGGTAATCCAAAGACAGTATAATTGCTCTTCCACAGTCTGGGAATCTGGTCTTCATTGTGAAAACAGTGAAAGGTTCACTAGCATTTTTACAGTAAGAAGGATCATTCCTTAGTTTAAACTCTTTTCTTACTGTTGTGTTGACTTAGATGAATAGAAGTGTAATACAGATGCACAAGGGAGGCTGAACAGTCTGTCTGTGTAGCGTGTTATTCTCATTTTCACTAGGTGCATGGCACACTACCACCTGCTCCCAGCTAAGTGTACTGAGGTCCCTTAGTCAGCTTTTGGACCATGGTAGTAAAGAGGAAGGGGGTGTTCCATGGGAATTCAAAGAGCTCCTACCCTCTCTCCAAAGATAGAAGTCTGTCTTCTACTGGTTGCCATGACTGAGTGGCCAGAGTTTCAAAATCTCTCTGTATTTCTAATTTATAAAACAAAATATATTTCTTATTGGTACC
The DNA here is from genome assembly GCA_026546715.1 of Gallinago undulata. Classification (NCBI taxonomy): domain Eukaryota; kingdom Metazoa; phylum Chordata; class Aves; order Charadriiformes; family Scolopacidae; genus Gallinago; species Gallinago undulata. The sequence continues at coordinate 24,407,658 of JAOTQQ010000023.1, forward strand.
TATCATCTCTCTGTGTGTACGTGTATATACATGTATAATGACTGACATATTGCTGAATCTCTCAAGTAATCCTAATATTATGCACTTTTTCTAATATATGGATACTGTTGCCCAGGCTTTTTTGCCTTTATGCACAATGTTCTATCATATATTATAACTGAACTAATTTATGTCAATGGCTTGGCTACCACTGTGCCCTGTTGATTGTATTTTCTGATATATCCTGGTGCTTCATGCACAGTGGAGCATTACTGACCAAGCAAAAGGCAGAACAGTGACTGAATACCCTCCTGTATAATAATTTTACAAAAATTATTTTTTTTCTGGTGCCTGTGGTCTGGGAAGCAGCTGACGCTAGGACAAACTCTTACTAAAAGGATGTGATTTCCTGGCATAACAGCTTTCTTCTGATCTTCTCTAAGGTCACTAAAAGCCAAACTCATAGGCCTGCAAATCCAAAAACTCAACATGTCCAAGGCACTCGGTGACAGAGAGAATGTAGATAGCTGTGCAATATGTTATTACAGTGGCAAATCTACATTCTTGAGCAATCAAACTTTATATTTTAAGTTCTGAGATTGTTCCTTTCCTCGGCTGTCCAATGAAAGCAGAAAAAAGAGCCCCCCACAAAAAAATAGAATAAAATTCTGGTTGTTACTGCTAATGTTGCATAGAGACTTCACGATCCCTGTTCCAGACCAAATCCTACCTACAGGTCCTCTGTTTTCTTCCTTAAATGTTGAGACCTTCAGTGTAACTGTGAACTCTGGGACAGGAAGACAAGGGAGGTCCTTTTCCTTTTTGTGTACCTGAGCCGGGTTTCCACTGCTCCTCCCAGAAGTGTCTTTGATATGCACCATGACGGGTATAAGACAAGTGAGAAAAACTGTTCAGGTTGTGTGTGAAACAAAGCAATTTCCCAACTTGAGTTATGAACAATGGGAGGTGCCTACAGTATTTGTGCCAAACTATCCTGCGTGTTTATACAACTGATGTTTTTCCTGTGTCCATCCTTGAAAATCAGCCTTCTAGTTGCCTTTGAACAACTATCTTCCTGGGGGCGTGGAGAAGCGTGGAGTGTGCCACATTCCTTAGTCTCAAGCCCTTCTGAGAGAGTGTCTTAGAGGTGCTGTGGTGTCTGATGTCAACCTGCTTTACAGGCTGCTGCCCATTCCAGTGTGACATTGGAGTGTTTGACTGCTGAACGTGAAGTGGAGGTGTGGCCTCGTGAAAGTTGTTGAATCTGAAATCCAGTAAGCTTTACCATCATGGGAACGAACTGATTGCAAACAAAACTTGATAGGGCATCTTGCCAATCATCTGCTGTGACCGTAGCTACCGGCTGTTGCCATGAGTCAAGTGCTAAGGAGGGCACTGGGTTGGGGTGTAGCTCAGCATAAGAACTTACTGAAATACTTTGAGAATAGGATCATGAGTCAGCCCCTCATGATTTGGTATTATTTTTTGCAGCAGGCAACTGGGTTTTTTCAAGCTGTGAATGATTCCTTCCTCAAAAGGAAGTGCGTTATCATGGCAAACACCTGTTTGGATTCAGCTTTTCAAACAGAAATGTGGTACCTGACACTGATGAAAAATATTAAAGCCCTATGCAAATGAATGTACAAAGTGTTTTTAGAGTAATTTTTCTAAATTAGTGAACTTCAGAGGGGACTTACACTCAGCTCCACTTTAAAACACTGTCAGTATTCTCCATCTTGCTGTCACTGTTTTTATGTTCCCATTCTCTTTCTACCTATTACATTCCAAAAAGGGATGTGAACTTGAGTATTTTGTGTAAGGGCACTTATATACGGACAGAGTGTGGTAGTATCTCCTTCAGCTGAAGCAGGATCATACAGTGGTAGGCTATTCTGAGTATAATCAGTGTCCCGAAATGCAGTCCATATTGGACTTGGAATAGCACTATCCACAAACAACTGTGCAGCTGGACATGAAGTGATCTTAATTAATCACGGGTCCAAACCCATTGCCCCTGTATGCAGCTGTGAGACTGCATAATGTTTTCACCAGATTTTTATCAGGAGCTAAGTCTGCTAAATCCATTTTTAATTAGTACAGCTTATGAATGTGAAATTCTGACACCCAATTAAAGTAATATTTGAGACTTGAATATTATGTGCTTTTGTTACCATATACTTAGGTGTTTCTTCTTTTTGTCACCATCTTCTGGGTTTTTTTCCAACTACAGAAAGGAAAATGCTCAACAAAAGCTTTGTTCCAAGTCTTGTGACTTTGGAAAACCACATGTACATCAAATCCCCAGGAATCATGCAACCAGCCCAACATGGGCTTTTCTTGCAGTTCGTCTAAAGGTACTATGCCTTCGTCTTAAAGTTTCAGAGGATGTGCTTCCACCATATGACAAACTTCATCCCTGGTCATTTCTCTCATATGCTCTCTAATAAATATGTCACACAACAAAATACTTTTGTGATTCATTTACACAGCTGACACTAGAGAATCCAAGAAAATGTCTGCCAAAATAATTTTGTAACACATTGGATTATTTACTTTGTAAACTGTCATAAGTATTGTCTTTGTGTAAAAATGCAGAATTATGTTCCCCTTTTGGAAATCTTCTTCCTTTATTCTTAAAAAAACCACCCAAAGCCCAAACAAAAAACCCACAAAAATCTCAGGGCATTACTTTTTAAGAGAGCTAATAATGTACTCAGGTTGACCAGAATAGATAAATCTGTCTCTCTGGTCTTCAGGGATGATGCCTTATTTTTTTATACAAAATTCGAATACATCATGTAAACTCTAGCTTTCTTTGCGCTGTTGCAGAAGTGAAGCACATTACAGTCTTCCTTTAAGTAAGAGGGCGGGCAATTTTAATTTTTTTTCTGAGGTTTGACTGTTACTTCACAGTAACAGGAAAGATGTTTTTTGTGGCCAGTTATCTTGATTAACAAAACCAAAATTGCTGTTGATGTCAATCACATACATGATCAGATGGTTTAGGCTAGAAATTAAATATGAGAATGCTGTAACCTTTGCTTATCTTAAGATACAAAGCAATAGCAGAGGAAGAAAATAGTGTTAGCTGTAACAAATGGCTAATGGCTTTGCTATTAGAGCTTTGGTGTAGTATAGAGACATATTATTTAGTCTTTGTTTTCCCTTGCCTGCATTTTTCAAATTGCTCAAGCAACAAGTCTTGTAGGAGTAAAAGTTGTATCAGGTAGTCCAGTGTCGTACATGCTTCCAGTGATTATACTGCCCTTTCTGAAAGAGGGGATTCACATTGACTCCAACAGCAAATGCACTGGAGTAAGTGGAAGAAGTAATAATGAAAAGTTTTTATTTGGGATGTCATTTGGGAACAGCTCTATCCTTTAACAGAAAAGCATTATGATGTTCTTTGTTGATTACATTCTCAACTGTAATTTGGTTTTGACAATGAAGACAGTTAATAAATGACCTTCATCATTCATACCCAAACCATCCTGTAACAGATGCACCCATGAAGGGAGTTTGAAAAAACTTGTGGCTTCTGGTTTGTAATATATTCTAGAAATTTATGACAGTTTTTCTAAATTTGTTATTGCTCTGTTAGTTTTATGATATCTAGCGTATTTGTTAGTGATATGAAGGCATAACTTCAAAAATATTGAGAAGGTGTTTCTTATTGTGCTTTCTGAAAATCTGTCATTCAGTATTGCATATTGCTCGGTTCACCACATTTTCCAATCAGCAAGATTTTCCAAACCCCATCATTGTCACCACAGAGCACTTCAAAAAGGCATACTTTGTAGAATAAGTCCCCTGCCAGATTACCTTTAATAATATTGTCATTTTCTTGCATGTTGGAATTTCCTTACTGAACATTTTAAGGTATACAAATGGAGCCCTTCATCCAAAGATCTCATGTGGAGTTTTGTTTCTTTATTTTTTATAAGATTTTGGATAATTTCATGTCCTTATATGACGGGAAGATCAAATGTGGAGGATTAAGTGACTTGATGAATTGTACAGTATCTCTTAGTGATGGTGAGGACCAGAACCATATGCAGCATAGAAGAACTTTGAAGGTCTGTAGCATGTAGCGTAACATGTTGAATTATGCCACGTGCAGTGGAAGAGTAGACTCGTTTTGTGCTGCAGTCTTGTAAAAGGCCTTTGTGTCTGCTCTCTTTTGAAAAACAAACCACCCTATGAATTTAATATTTAATAGTATTTAATAATATTAATAGTATTTAATAGTGTATACAAAGTGTGCTAGAGGAAGCATATGAGTGAGCAAAAACAGGTGGCCAAGAGAGACTGGAAAAATGGTACTTGGAACACAAGCGTGTCCCTCTTCCCCTGTTGAATATTGCATGTACAAAGAGAGCCTCTCAGTAGATAAGCAAGTTAAACAGAGAAGGAGGCAGGAGAGAAAAAGAGTGGAGCATCTGGTATCTCTCCATGGAGAAGGGTGGGAAAAAATGGATGAATGGAACAGCTGGTGGTGTGTGATCCACAAAGCTATAGGACAGCAGTAGGTGATTTGGAACAGAGTCAGCTCATTCTCTTCCAAAGTTTTCATAGACCAGGTGGACACAGTAAAAGCAATGAAGGGCAACTTCAAATTGTCTTATTCATCAACTTTTCCCCTATCTGGCCACCAAGGAAACCCTTCTGATTGTGCCATTTGACAGCCTATCTGCCACTCCTTCCTGCCAACAGAAGTTGCAATACAGCAACATCTATGCTCTTATAATCCCTAAGGAATGTTATTAAAGCAGCCAACAGAAGATGAAGAAGTCAAGAGCACCTTCTACTGACATTGCTGTATTTGAGGTGCTTTCTCAGGGATCTGGATGACTTAGTGTCCAAGTACCCCAGTCTAACCCTACCAACACATGCCTTTGAGAAAGTCTGATGTGAGACCACAGTGGTGCAGGCCACATCATGTCTCACAGCTACTGTGAAGTGTCCTAGAACCAGGGGTACCCTACATGCTTCTTCAAAAGCCGTGCGAATGGATAAAGAACCCACCTCTCTCACTGGGCAGTTTGTGCTTCTTGGCCTTTGCCATGGTGTGGTGATCATCAAAACCAATCTTAATTAAGGCTTAATTGGTATTTCCAAATGGTGCATGACTGATCCTGCTGCTCCACCCATGTGAACATGAGTGACAAAGCTGCTTTAAGGACCAGAAGAGATATGTAACACTCGCTTCCTGCAGCCCTCCCACCTTAGAGAAGCAGCATGCGACCATGCTGGAGGCTGCTGCTCCTCAGTTGCTGGGTGAGTGCCGAATATGTGCTTGTCAGACTACCCAGACTCCCTTAGCAACCGTGTGTGTGTGCGGGATGTGCCAAGCCAGTCTCAGCACACCGCGCTGCCTGCCCCTGCCTGGGTACATCGCCAGGTCACCTTTTCCCTTGAGACTCACTCTGCATGTGTCTTTTGCTCTGTTCTGGCAACCAGCAGGTGAGCCCCACGCCTTCTGAGTAGCCTTTGAAGGTGACCTGGGCCAGCTGTGTCCATTCAGACAGATGGTACATCTCGTGCTCTGTGAGTCCTGTCATATTGCTGAGTTGTGAGAGCACCTTCTCAGGAGAAGAGAGCTTCAGTGCTGGAGGCTAGAGTCTGAGGAAGGTGTGTTCTGCCTCCATGCGAGCAGACAGATCTGCTGGGACAAGCACCTAGATGTCAATGGAGGTTGGCTTTTCAGCTACAGCTCCTGATGGGCCTTTGGGAGGCAGATGAGGAAGGCTGATCTCTCTCTCAGAGATCTGAATCTCTCCTAGTTCTGATTTCTTTCTCCATTCCCCTCACCTTTCCTGAAGAGATGCTGACAGGTAGCAGAGCTAGGCAGGACCCATTGCCATATGACTGGTTTGCGTTATGGGAGTGTGCGTGGTGTGGATTAAATTGGCTTAATTGCAAAGGATGGTGGTACCTATGGCAATAGGTGCCCTCTCATGAATGCACTGAAGACCTGCTGGAGATACCAGGTTGTCAGCGCCAGAGAAGACAACATTCATGCTCCAGCCTGAGGCCGTCTTCCATATGCAGTACTCAGGAGTGTTCTGAAAGGCCAGTGTGACACTGAATATCGTTAATTTTACTGCAGGAGTGTCAACTTAGTTGACCTGGAAGAAAATAAGCTTTTTAAAAAGGGTTACTTTTCTTCTGGGATATTCAGAGGTTGCTGTTCAAATTGTTCAAAGCATGTACTGTTACTTTGAAATCCTGCACAGTTCAGTGCAGGGTATTTTATAGTTCATGGAGTTGTACAACAGACAACTAGGAATAATTCTTAAGGTTGGGAGCCTCCTGAAATGGATCTGACCTCAGTGGAGAACGCTTCTATTGAAGAACTTCTGATCCTTCTTTAACCAGAAGTTTCTCGTCCCCTTGTTTTTGTATGTGTTGAAGCAACTCTTTGCATAGTCAGTAAGGCAAGGGTGAGAAGATAGGAGTAGGGTGGAAAAAAGTCTTTTAATAATAATAATAATAATAATAATCATCATCATCATCTTAACAATTACTTTTGTAACAGAGGCAGTATAAAGGTAGCTAATGTTAGTTGCTACTGGGCTATTGCTGGATCAGTGGCACTTTGGTTCCCATATGCTTATCTTAGGCCATTCTAATCATCATTGCTTTAGAAAGCTTCCCATTCTATTTTTCCTTCATGGTATAGATATTGTAACCTGCATTTAGTGCAGAAAGAGAGTGAACAAGAAAATATTTCAGAAGGACTTTCTTAAATAGCATAATGTTAATTGGTAAAGATTGTTTTGCAATACAGATATTCTTTGTTTACTATTAAAAAGCTTAAATTGCCTTTAGACATCCTAAGTGATTTAGAGAAACAGACAAATGATTTAATTTTGATTTTGTTTTATACTCCAACGAAGCAAACAACAGATTTGGAACAAGCTGCTTGCTAGACCTTGGAAATTAAATGACTCTTTTTATTGGGCACTGGTAAAGCGTCTCTGCCTTTCCTGATGGCAGACAAGCCTGAAATACATTGACTCACTCTTGTTAGGGTTCCATCAAGCTCCTTTTATTTCCTTGATTATGATTCTAGTGCTGCCACCCAGGCAGGAGCTCCCGCTTTGATTTCCCTTGAAACCGGTGCTTTCCAGAGAACATCTCCTGCCTGCAACCTGGAGTGAGTTACATCCTGAGAGCCCGTGTTACAAGGCTATGACTTGTCTCCAGAAAGCTATTTAATACAGAGCACTGAAGCTTTTTCTTACCCACTTTAAGGGGGGATCTCTCTGCATGCAGCATTAGGCGAGGTTGGAGCAGGGTCTTTGGAAGACAACAATAGTCTAATTCTATCTTATAAATCTAACTGTTTTGATAAGGCCATTGTTGAAATCAATGTTTTAATGACTGAATGGGATACTTTGAAGCACTCTTGTTCATGTCATTCTTGGTCCTTGGTAAGTTTTCTCAGATCTCCCTGCTGGTAGTCAGCAGCTTTTCACAGAAGCGTGGGAGCTTCAGGTGAGTGAACCACTAACCTGAGTACCTTGAGTAATCATGAGTGCTTCTTATCTGGCTTGCTTAACGCACTCTAAGTTTAAAGGCAGACTTCTTGCTTACGTGACACTTGCTCAGGCTCTAAAAGTGCTATTAATAACCTGTTTTCACTGAATTAGTTTTACGTCTTGTACCACTAAAATAGCAATAGTATATTTACCTTTTTTTTTTTTAAACTTTAGTTCTATTCAAGTTTACACAGGCTCTCATTCTGTCACCATGTTATCCCAGTGTCTTCTGGTGAGACATGAAGCAAAAACACTAACATCTCAACATTCGCCATATGTAGTTTATTCTTTCTTATCTCTTTTCCCTGGAGAAGTAAATGTATGTTCAGTATTCTAATTTACTTTGATAGGGTGTCTTGGTTTGTCTGAGTTAAAGAAAGTGGAGTCTATGCACCAAGAACGGCAAATTGTAATAGCTTCTTAAAAGCAAGGTGAAGTAGAGCCCCATCTAATATTATACATAATTACATTTTCTTGAAGAGAGGCATCTTGCGAACAGTATGGTTATTTTCCCTAGGAGTGAAGGGCTAAAAGGTCTGGAATTACTTCTGTCTTTTAAACGACAAACTATGTTTGCTCTCTTAGATGTTTCAAGAGCGTTACAAATACAACTATGTAAAGATCAGCAGACAACACAGTGGCAATCCAATGAGTTTTCTTTTTTTATCCAATCTTGATGTTTTGCAGGACATATTATTTGAGATTTCTCTTGATTTTGCAAAATTTGAGTGAAATCCCAGACTGCTAAATCTAACTTACGTTCTCTGTATTAATGTGGCTTAAGATAAAAAAGAAAAAAAATGTATTTTCTGGCATGAGAAGGTTAATTGTTGGATGGTCTCTTTAGTTACTAGTAAGAAAATAAAACTGTTACTTCTTCCAAAGTTGCAGTTTTTGAAGATCCAGTTGTCTCAGTTGCTGTGTCTTGGTAATGAACTGAGCACTGTCAAAATCCGTGGGGCTTTTTAACTAATGTGCTTATAACTTCCCTCTTTTTGCTCTGACTCACATCTTGGATGTTAAATTGTGTAACCTGCCAGCCAGTTGCCTGCTATGAAAAATGTTGTAGCTGCAGGGATTATTATTAAGTATGTCTAATAATTTTCATATTTTAGTGATCTATTTTTGGATCATTATACAACCCACTACTCAGTGGGACTAGGCAGAAAGGGTTGGAGCAGTATCGGATACTGATAAATATAAACCATTTTGTGTGCTCAGCCAAGCAGTGGGGGTCCTGTGGGCACAGGTGGTCTGTTTAAAGCTGTTTTGCTTTGTAGCAAGTTGCCATGGTCTCCCCCAAAATACAAAGCCATTTCCTCCCACTTCAACCCCAGGCACCGGGGACAGAAAGGCTTTCAGCGGCTGCTGTATAGCTATTGGCAGGACTTTCCTGCTATCAGGTAGACATACCCCTAAACATGTATTTATGTTTGTGCATGTAGTAGAGAAGGATTTAAGTGCCATTCAGAACAGTGTCGATACATGCTGGAAACTGCATAGTAAATCACCATATGTTCCAGAGGAAATGCCAAACAAAGTCATGATCATTTTATATGTGCACAGCTGACTGGCAAGCATAAAGGCAGACTCATGATGGGGGATGCCATCATATACTTTTCTTCTTCTTTGCTATATTGGAGCATGATTAGAGCCCATCTGCTTCTCTTAGTGCTGGGGAAGGGTAGGAAAACATTCAGCCCAAAGTTTTGCTGCTGAAGCATACACACCAGGAAAAAGGAAGCTAAACGCAAGGAGCTCTCTCAGATGTGTTTGTGTTCCATTTCTTTTGAAGTACAGAATTTTAAAAATTGCCTTGAAATTCTCTTTCTTCTGCAACTCATGCTGCTCTGGCTTTACATTCATATTATGACAGCCTGGCATTTGCTAGCTGTAGTTCGTGGACCAGGCAGGTCTGGGAACAAACCTCAGCCCTGTGTGCCAGATAGGCTGGCTAATACAATTGGGGAGGGGGCAGTAAGCATCTCTGTTCTTTCTGCCTGTGCCAGCAGAGAGCATTTAATGCCTCACTAAAGCCCTAAGTGCAGGTGTAAGAGTGGTGGTATTTACTGACATGTTTGGCAATCTGTTTGATTTGCATTTTTTCCAAGCTCTTTAAGGATACTTGAAATATCTGGTAGAAAGTCATAAAAAAGACTAATGACATCGTCTTTTTGTATTTTTTTTTTAATTAAACCTGATTTCTTTTAACTACAGTAATTTAGCTTTCTTCAAACTAGATACCTATGTGGACTGAAATTGCTGTACAACGATAACGTTGAGTGCTGTGACACCTACTGGTCGAGCTGAGGTGAACAAGGGGAAGCCCGTGGGTACTGACTCTTTCCTCTTACTAATGATAATTTCAGGTAATGATTTTTGCTCTTGGGGCAAACACAGCAGGGATGGTGTCTCTTGGAATGACTGACACATCTTCTTTCAATCAATGTCCTGGTACTTCGTGCATTAAAAAATTTAGATAACCACTTTTCTTTTTGCTTTTAGCGTCTGTCCTTTCCATTCCTAGTAGCTCTTTAATCTTCACCCTCTTTGTTTTATCTGTCTTATCTTTATTCAAGTTTCTTTTTTATGATCCCTTAATAGTATTGGGAACTGCAAGGAAATCACTTTGAAGTCTTCTCTGAATTGCCTTCCTTTCCTAGAACAGTTCTTCTGCATTATCTGTGATCATTTCTTTAGTGCTGGAGACCTATTATCAGTCTTATTGCCCTGTTAGGCATTCCACTCTTCTGGGAAAGCCATTCATGCAACTCCTTCCATGAGATCTCATAGCAAAGAAGGTTTTGTGAGTATTGAGAAAAATGGAGCTTTTCTGTATATATAGAAATAAAATTGTTAGTAATTCACAATAAAAATCCAGCTTTGCATCTCCATTGAACAATGAAGAATGGATAAAATTTCATAACTGTAGGAAAATTTTCTTTATGCTTTTTCAGAGGGATGTTTTTTATGCACTCAAGTAGTGCTGCAATCTTCTAAAATGCATTCTCCTGTGTGTCATTCTGGAACATACCATTAATCCCAAAAGTTACACAGAGGGTTTCTCAGGTTGTTCTTCCTTTGAGGCACTTCCTTTGAAAGACAATTTATAGTCTAGAAGCTTGAGTAGCTTCAAGTAACTTAAAATTGCATGAGGTGACTTGACCTGATCTAGCAGTCTTCAGTGGCTGAGAGGGGAGGAATTCCTGCTGTCTCCTTTTCCCTGTTTCAGGCTGCACAATTATTTTGTGTCTGGCAACTCTGATGCTGGTCAGACCCCACTGCAGGTCTGTTCAGTTGACTAACCTGGCAAAAAGAGAGAGGATCAGTTATGGGAATTCCAGTCTGATGAGCACCATTGGGTATCAGCAAAGGACAAGAGGTCACTGGGAAACAAGATTGAGAAAGGAGCTGGAGTGGAAAGCAGGTTAGGGAGGTCTTCCCCTTTTTGGCAGCAACAAGCTGATAGATTCAACTGTTGCATGTAATTTTCCCTACAAAAAAAAAAAATATTGTCATCTTTTGCTGCCTTTTTCCCCATTCCCTGGTCTGCAGACCACTTTGGAGTCTTGCTCTAAGCTGTGGGACATGCTGCCATTCCTCCTTCCTTCTGTTTTCTCTGATTTTGGGTGGGTTCTTGAGTTATGTTTTCAGTGTAGGGTTTGCTCCCTGTCTAGGACCTTTGGCAATGCAACCAACATACCTTCTTTCTCTCCTCCTTTGGGGGAGAGTTGGGTATTCTCACTTTTCACTGTATATTTACTTTTTTTTTTTTTTCAGATTGTTAGAAAAGGCCAGGGAAAGAGCTATCAACTTTAGACTGAAGGTTGAAAGGTTTGTGAGATTACTTTTTCTATTGGCATTTCTGACCCTTAAGAGACCTTCATGTCCTATGCAATTAGGCTTTGCCTTTACACTATGAGTAATTCCATACCAATGGATAGCAGATATTATGATGATCTTCCCCTAGAACTTAAAAGGTTTTAACATACCCCTGGAAGTTACTGAGCCAAGGAGAAAATCGGAAAGTAAGCAAGATTTTACATTCCTTGGGAATTCAGTGAAAATTTGAGGTTATATATGCTATTATCACAAACAATTATGGTACTGAGGATTTGCATTGGTGATCTACAGTAATTAGAAATTTTGCATTGTGTATCAGCCTATAGTCTAATTAAGAATTAACTGAGATGAGTAAATAAGCTCAGCGTTGGAGAGGAAAGGATAGAATCTCTGTGAGACGGCTGAGTTGGTCAAAGTGTTGCACATGATACAGGCTACTCCTGAGCAAATGAATTGACTTTGCTGTGCCATCCAGAACAAGCTTATTTTGTTTTTCAACTTGAAGAGACCTGCTTCAGAACACAAAATACACCAGGGCTGACTATTTACTTGTCTGACACCATTCTGACTCCAGAATTTATTTTAAAAAGTTGGTTTTGGGCAGCGATGTTAGTGCAAGGTGCTGAAAAGTTCCTGCTTACCTGTGTCCTCACTGAGGGCTGAGGGCAGTGGCTGTGATGATGATATTTCATTATATCAATTCAGTAACAGTGAAATGTCCTTAGCAAATTGAGACCCTCAGACTTGCCTATTGCTACCTGCAAGGAGCAGTCAGTATGTCAAAAATACTGGTCTGAAGCAAAACAGGTTAAGGCAGATGATGCACGATTCCTGTTATAGTGATGGGGAATTAATCTCTCTGACTGAAGAGCTGGAAGCTACAAAGGAGTTTAGTACCTTGTAGGATTTCCTAAACCTGTCAAGGTACAGTCACCCATAAACGTTGCTTAACCTTATTAATAATTTTAATCAACATTCTTATTTTTGATCTCTTGACATTAAATGACTTGCCCAAGTTCACACAGGAAATCCGTGACTGACAGGACGTAAATCCAGATGGCCAGATTCCTAGTCTAGGTCTTCAGGCAATTTCTGGGGCGGCTTCTTTGTAAGCTAGATCCTGAAAAAGAACCTGTCAGTCAAGTGACACTTCCAGCAAGCCGTAATACCTCTTAGACCAGAAACCTACAAAGTAAACCTGCATTTTGTAGCCATTTTTGCACAGTATTAGTGTGTCTTTTAGTAATACATCACTAAAAACTGTCATTTGAAATCTCAAATTATAGAAATCTCTGAGTCATTTTAGTTGCAATCCTATGCTTAGCCGGAGAACCTTATGCAGAGACAATTGACCTTGACTTATATATATCCACAGTGCCTAATTTGTGGTGATGTCATTTGTCTGATGGTAAAGTTTCAGAGAGTGAGGGACTGCAATTTAATTTCACTGTTGCCTCGTGCTTTTGTGGCAGTTTGACTTTGGCCTCGAGATGTAGCGGGGCACTGTGTCCTTCAGAGGCTTCTCTATGTGCTGGCTGGAACTAGAGTCTGCTGCCAGGTTTGGATACAGCTCAGACACTGAGGCAGAGCTCTGGCACCCTAAATGAGCTCCAAGCAACACAGTTCTGCTGTCTCCAGTGCAGCCACTATATTAAAATACTTATTTCTTTTGAATTCTTGCTGTGAGATTGAGAATTAATAACCTGGAGTAGGGGTGTCCAATCTGTGAATCTCCAAGGACAGTTTGGTTGGTGCCGTATCCATCTGTGGTACTCAGTTTCCCCTCAAGAGCAGAGCAAGGGCTGGCCGAGCTTTTCCATAGTGAGCTTCCGTTCACCATCTTTCTTTGGGGTTTGAAAGTACCTATAGCCTCATTTACGATTACAGGCTCAGATACAGCATGCAGGACTGTGCTAGTGTCCCTCATACCTTGGTGACTCTCCTCTCTGTTCACTTGTTCACTGAATCACAGACTGGATGGGGGTGGAAGGGACTTCTGGAGGTCAGCTTTTAACCATGCCATGGTCAAGGAGGGTGACCTAGAGCGTGTTGCTCAGATCCTTTTCATTCATTCATCCTGTCCTAGCCACAGTGACAACCAGGAGCCCACAGCAAGTTCTCAAGTCATGTCCAAGAAGACAGACTTGGAACAGTTGGAACAGACTGCACAGGAGTCCCTCGCTGGCTGCATCCCATTGCAGCTTCCCACTTTCCATGGACCCCATGGCACGTGTAGCCCTCTCTGCCCTGAGAATGAGCTGTGGGACCCAGGGTGCTGATGAGATGGGCGGACATGCCTCCTGCTCACAGTGTGAGGAGGTAGGCAGCTTCTCCTTCTCACGCTAAGTCTCCTTCATGGCATGGTCTCTGCAGAGCTCCAATGGAGAGTTTGTCAGCATGCCTGCTAAATGTTTGCAATCAGTAAATGGCAGTTGTTAGGCTTACATGCGCCCCATGTACTCAACGTCACAGGCACCAAAAATAGAACTGTGATTTTCTTTCTAACCTTGTGTGTCAGCCTGAATAGTAAGAGATTCTGCGCCTTTGTGTTGCATTCTTCTTTTGCATTACTGTAAAGATATCTGATTGAATACCAAGTATTGCTTATTATATCAAAAATCACAATGAGATGCTCTTGCAATCTGTTATTCTTATGTTGAGCCTCTCTTTTTTTTGGTACTGCAAATACAAAACAATCTCTTATTTAAATTTTGTGCCTGTTGCAGCATCTTTCTGCTTTCCTCTGAGAACTTTGTTTCATGGCAGTGCATCGCCTATAAGCAATGAAGAAAGGAAAGATTTTGAGAAAGTCTGGGAGATTGTACATGGCTTTTCGGGTCATATGTTTTCTTAATAAGAATTAATAGACCTATGAACTGTTAAAAATAAATAACTCTTATCTCTTTCTGGCTTCTGCTCCTGTGCAGAAGGAGCAGGACTGGAGTAAACTCCAGAGAGCCCGCAGGGACATATGCTGCCTACTTCCAGCTCTTGTCCAGGGTTTGTATCATCGTTTTAGAATTTCAAGATTACAGAACAACATGATAGGAGCCATTTCACATGTCAAGATAAAGTCTGTTAAGTCTAAATCCCTAGACTTTTGGTTACTTTCTCTTTCTTTCCTTACTGACACTGGATTTTTTAATTTACACTGTGACTGTAATGGAAGTCTCTGCTTTTTATGTTAGTTAGCTTTTTTAAAAGCTTTTATCAAGTTCTTAGGAAATATGTACCCTTCCTTAATAAGTCCAAACTATATTATCAATCTCCTGAATTTCTCATGTAACAGTTAAGCAAAGTAAATTGTGCGTGAATACCAGTAAGTGCAAATAATTATTTTTCCTAAAACATTTCAAGATACGCAAACTCAGACCTGATGAAAGCCTGACTTAAAATGTTATAATTCAAACTTGGTAGCAGAGGCAGCTCCAGGGTTACTCTGTATTCCTATCTGCCTGCAAGCATTAGCATGCAGAGCTTTGGTGCAGTTGTGCTCCAGAACTGTGCATGCAATCATTCAGTTTGTCCTGATAAATGAGAGTGCTTGGGCTTGCAGTTTTACCAGCACATCTTTTGAGAATATATTTGAATGCTGCGGTTTCTAAACCACCTTCATTTGGGGGGAATGCAGTTTTGCAAAGCCAACAAAATTATTTGGTGAAGATAAAAGTGAGATCTCTGCTTTTCTGTCATTTATATAAAGCAGAAAAACAAATGAGCATGGTCCGGGATAGTAGTCATGGAATCCACAGTTATGTGGCTCTAGCTGGGTTGGTATCTTACAATGAATAGTTCCTCAACCTCCTTAACAGCATAGGTGCAAGCACAAAGTGGTTTCTCCTCTCAGCGGTCCATCTAACCATGTGTCTG
>JAOTQQ010000023.1:24422993-24630064 GCA_026546715.1 Gallinago undulata
GCAGAAAAACAAATGAGCATGGTCCGGGATAGTAGTCATGGAATCCACAGTTATGTGGCTCTAGCTGGGTTGGTATCCTCAACCTCCTTAACAGCATAGGTGCAAGCACAAAGTGGTTTCTCCTCTCAGCGGTCCATCTAACCATGTGTCTGGCGTTGGAGGGTGTCCAGCGGTACTGTCTAGGGGACAGCACAAGTGCAGGATGAGAATGTCACAGTACCTTTTGGAATAATCTCCTGGCACCCAACCAATTAGGGGAAAGAATCAGAAGCAGTTTGTTGGTATTTCATAAGCCTCTGTGTGCTTTTCTTCTATGACTTTGTCCTCTTACCTTTTGAATCTCCTTAAAGGTAAAATTAAAAAATTCATAAGGCCCATGTATGACAAGGAGATCTGAAGGTTAGTCACCAGCTGCATAAGAAGAGCTGCCTTTCTTGTTTTGAACCTGCTAATGTCATTTGATAGCCCTTAATTCTTTTATCAGAAGAGAGGGTAAGCAACTGTTCCCTGCCCTCTGCTGTGACACTAATGATTTTATAGCTCCCTGTAGACCCCTTCATGCTTTCCTTATTCTGCTCCTTCTCTCTCTTCTCTTCTTCTCCCCCTCCCTCAAGGTAGATGTGAGACTACTTGTCATTCACAGCTTCATGCTGAATTTGACTAATAAAGCATGATGAGAAAAAATGATGAAGTAAAATTGTTTTCACATTTTCAAAGTCAGGTGTTTCATTTCATAATGGTTTCATTTGGAACCACAAAACAATAAAACTAGAAGAAAACCTTTGGGAATAAAATGAAGCATTTTGCTTCTTGACTTAAAATAAATCTTTTGAGGGTGTTTCCAGGACCTTATATCTATGATAAAACATCATTTTTGAGTTTGTACAGTGTAAGGCAGATAACAGGGTTTTTTCCTTTTTTTTTTTTTTTTTTTTCTTTGGAGAATTGTATGTTGTCTCCCAGTCCTTGCTCTGCCTATCAGTTTTCCTGGCCCTCAGACCCATGCCTGTTCCCCAGCAGGAGTCAGGTCAGACTGGCAGCGCTGTCTGGGGCCACCCCAGCTGTGGGACACCACCTTCTAGCCAAAGTCCAGGATGCATGGAGTCTATATGAAAACAGGTTTCACTACAAAGAAGTTGTTCTCCCTGCAACCTTTATGCAGATCTCAGTGCAAGAGCTTTTGGGTTTGCTGCTTCTGGTTTGGATTCATACCTTTTTTGCTGATTTAACAGGGTTCAGGTTAACCATTGGTTTAACTCAGTTTCAGCCTGATTGCTTATTAGAAAGTAAAAAATAAAGCACAAAGCGGCCCCAGCATAAATCTTGTCTTTTTTATTTTATTTTTAATACAGCAGTGCTACCGAGAACTACAGACAAATATGGACACAAAGCAATTTAGTCTTCTTAAGTACAAACTGTCGGCTTCAGAAACCACAAGTATGTCATCAGGCTCTTCGCTTAGCTTTAATCTCTTTTTATAGCTAACCTGCAGAATCATCAAAACTTCTCTGTGGCGCTGCGGTATTAATTAACTTTGATAGATGAGTTTTATTGATAAATGTGAAATTCTCTGCAGTTGAATACATTATTTGGCTCCTGCCTATGATGGCAGTTGTGTCCATAGAGATTACCTGAACACTCATGGCCAGATACCTCTGATTTTGGGGTGACCAAATCTTTGGTTGTCTGGTTGGAGACATTTGGGATCTGGTTGTCAGAGAAACTGGGACATTTCTGGAGCTCCCTCCATGCCTGTCTTGAACCAGAGGTCTAAAATGGACTTGGTCAAAACAGCGATCACTTCGGAAATGTTGAGCGACCTTTCTCTGACTCAGTTTACAACCAGGTGAAACAGGAAAATGATGCTATCTGTTCCACAGCAAAGTAACAGTTATGATGCTTAATTATGTTTTAGATAGCAATAACAAATATAATGAGAATAGTGAGAATTTTTTGGTTGGTGATGCTCAACAGACTTCATGCATTTAGAACTTTCTGGAGGTACGTGGAGGCTGAACATTTAAGAAAATTATATGGGGACTGATAATGAGTGATTTGTTAAGTTATTATTGCTCGGTAATTTCTTTGTAATGGAGAAAAGTGTGAGAAACCTAATTGAGAGAAAAACACTCTACATACATTTAGGGAAATGTAGGTACTCTGTAGGTACTCTGTAGGTACACCACTGCACTTGTCAAGCCAACTGGCATCTAGATGATTAGCACAAACCCTCTAAGCAGTACCATGAAGACCAGTCACATTTTATGCCTTTACAGTTTCTTCAGTGATGTGGCATGTCAAAAAGCTTAAGGTGGTAAGCCAGAGCCCCCCTATTTAAGGAAACAAAATGTACTCAGCAAACTCTAGATCCATTAGTGTAATAAAAAGGGTGAGCAATATCTGGAAATAGTGCTAGATGGGGGCTACAGAGATGAAAATTATATAAGTTGTGTATGGGCTGAACTTAACCGTTGCTTTTAGTTGCTTGTTATTAGAAAGATGTAGGAAGACAAACTGAAGGAAGCTCGATAGAAATTCAGTACATGAATTGGATGGAATGTGGCATATGATTAAGTACCTTTAAACATTTTTTTCTTTAAAAATAAAGTCTTTCCTTCTAATATACATCAAAATACAATTAGTAAACAGGAGTCAATAAAGAAAAAAAAAATCAACAGAAAACAGGAGCAAAAGTAGCTGTGGCTTTTCTTTTTTTTTACTGTGGAGAGTGGCACAGGGCAGCACAATGTTTGGTGTTTTGGTTTAAGTACCACAAAGTAAAACTGGAGAGATTAAGATGAATCTCCGAAGCAAGAGGAAGTGTGGGGTCTCTGTCTGCTGCTTTACTCCCCTGAGGCAGCAGAAGGGTTTCTGTGTTTGGGCCCGAGTGGACTGGGTTGAGCTGGAGGGGGAAGAGACATAAATGGTGCTGCTGGGCTGAGCCAGGCTCTGCCTCCTCCTGCAGAGTAATACCTTGCTCTGTTAAAAAGAATGGAAATATTTGCAGAGTAAGGTACCACTTAGTAGTCATAAAAGAGCCCGAGTCCAGTCTTATATTAATATTTATTTAACACCACAGTGTTAAGTGACTAGTGCTGTAAAGGAGGGAAGCTATTTATTTTTCACACAGCAGCATTTTGAAAAACAAGAGATGGTAATGCAGAGTTGCTCAGAGGAATGAGCAGCATGAAAGCTGGATGTGTGTGTAAGAAATTTTGGAAGCTTGTACCACTTTCAGCTCACTGGATGGAATTAAAAACAAATAATCTGTGTGTCAGTGGGATAGCAGAGAATAATTTTGGAGCCGGCTGTTGTTTTCAGATTTATGTTTTTAATAATTTACTTCTTGATTTTAAACCCAAACATAGCTAGTACCACTGTAGGCCTAATAATACTTTACAGTAGCACCTGGGATTTTTGAAAGGGTGAAAAGACAGAAGGATATTGTAATCTGATTTGGGATTACACTGCACGACTGTCCTTTAGTCATTGTTTTCCTAACTCTTAATAGAAGGATGAAGAGTCTGGGTAGGATATGCAAGTAGGTATGTCAAAGCAGAGACCTTGCTTTATATTTCAGAAGAATTTCTTATAGTCCTTCTCTCCCTCCAGAATATTTGGATTCCTTTTCTTTTAAAATATTGTAACTGCTTTTCCAGTTAGAGAGCTTTTTCACTATTGCCTTGAAACCTTCTTAACCTGTGTCTTTTTCATGACATAGTTGAGACTGAATGGCTGGTTTTGCCCATGAAGAAAATGTATGGCATCAGATCTGTTTGCTGTAGCTGAAGAAGGCTGACAAACTTCCAGAAAACCAAACCCTTTCTACTTTTTTAATCATGAGGTGGTTTGCAGAGAATCCCCAGGCTATAGGGACAGCAGAGAGGGGGGTTGCTTGCAATAACTCAGAGTGTTCAGGAAAAGCAATGGGATCAAACTAAGCAAGCAATATTTGATGCATACACTATATTTTGAAATGCTGCTGCCTTGGAAAAGTCATCATTCACGTGGTTGTGATTCAGCCCAGAGATGAGTTCCAGGGAGAAATGAGAAATAGAAATGCACATATTGGCTGGTAATTGTGTGAATAGCAATGAGTGGGTAGTTCAAAGCCAGCATATTTCAACTATTGGGTTTTCTCCCAGTTTGCTTTTTCACAAATAGCAATAGCAGCAAGGGACAAGAACTTTTGCTTGTTACTTTGAGGGATAAGAATTATTTCCTAGATGGATAGATGTTAGTCTGCAACATGCTAGATGACAAGATTTTCTGTGTGTCATATTTCAGCACAGGTTCAACCAGAAAAAAATTTCTCTTGTTTTATTATTTTATGCAAATTATTTCATGTAGCAAGAAGAATTTCAAGCATTATCGAGGTCATTACTGGTAGAATTAATTAATTCCTTAAAAAGTACTAAAAAAGAAATGTAAATCACAGTGCCCATTTATTCTGGGCAGACCATTGAACTATATACTGTTAAAAAAAAACCCCAAACCCAATGAACAACCTTTACTTGGCCCAGGAGTGGAATAAATGGTTAGGCAGTTCTTTCCCTTTCTATTTTTAACAATGTGATGGCAGCCAGTGTATATATGAAGACTGAAGTTGGAATATCACAGCTCAATGCAAGTCAGAATTGTATTTGCAGAGAACTAAAATTATATTGAAGATGTGGACTTCGGTTTCCATGGCATGGTGGTAAAATATGTGAGATGATCAATGTTTCCTTGCTGCTGTTAAGCGATTCCTTATCTATGGTGAATACATTTCAAGTTTAGCACTTTCATTGGCGTTTGACACGAAAGTGTGGTCAGTAGTGATCATCCTTAGCAGCCATGTCACCATGCTTATCTGCTTGGATAGGAGCTACGTGCATTTTTGGTGGTTCATGGTGATAGCAATGGAAAACCATATGCTTCACCAGGATCAGGCTATCTGTGGGCTTCTTACCAGCAGGACCTGAGTTGACCACTGCTCCTCCTTGCAGTGGATATCCTTGATGGAGAGATGAGGTGGCTCGGCCACCATTGCAGTGACCTTCATTTGTGATTCCACATCATTTTGCTTAGGGCAACATTATGCAGAACTTAAGTGTATGTTCTACCTCCTTCAATGCATACCTTTCATTTATTACTTTTATTTTACTTTATGGTAACCATTCATTAAACTGTGAAGTTAATCAGTACTTTGAGAGTCTGTGAGATGATGAACAGCGTGATATTAAATTGTGGTCTCTCCTGGGAAGTTAGTACTTTATCAGCAAATAACAGAAATCAGACTTGGTCTAAGCTGTGAAAGTAGTTGCAGCTATAGTCTGGCATTTTCTTCATAGATTCAATACTGCAAATGACCATAAAGTTTGCTTATCTCCTTGCAAGTTTTCAAAGGAAAATAAATATTTCTAGCTGAAAACATCCTTGTGAGAATTACCTTGCAACAGAAAACAAACAACCAAACAGAAATGCTGAAAAAAGAAAGATTTTAGAAGGATATTAAAATAAAATTGTCCTTTCTCCATTTTCAATTGTTTTTCAGTCAGTAAAATTAAGGAGCTAACCAGTTTGGAAAAGTAACTTTTAAAAATAAGTCTTAATATTAAAATTAGCACTCAGATATGCATGGCAGCACTTCATCTATTAGTTATTCTCCCTTTTGTCCTAAAAACACAACAGCCCAGACCCCTACTGTAAATCTTACAAGGAGCAGAGCAGAAGTTTTAAAGGAAATTACTAATGGGAAACATCTTCTGAAACTACAAAAATATTTGAAGCTACAGGGTGTTTTTTTTCTCAAACATACTCATTATTATGTCTTCCCAATGAAAAATTTTATTTCCCAACTTCCCCAAATTTATCCTGGGCTAAGTAAATTTTTTAACAATATTTTTGAACATATGTGACATATTTAAGTTGTCCAATTCTGAAAAGTATATGACCTGTAACATGACACAAAATTCAAGTGATCATAAAATGTTCATGATGGGCAAATTTATTTACTGTATTTCTCTTGGTTGCATCTGAGTTGTGCCATTGAGATTTTCAGAAACAAAAGCATCAGATGAGATTTCTGCTTGTATCCCTTTGTGCCAGGAACCTAAGCATGCAGCAGATCTGTGTCAACTTCAAGGTGACGTTTATAAGTCTTTGATAGAGAAACATATTCTTTGGTACAGAGGAATAAGTTTAACAGCCAAGTT
This sequence comes from Gallinago undulata, assembly GCA_026546715.1. Classification (NCBI taxonomy): domain Eukaryota; kingdom Metazoa; phylum Chordata; class Aves; order Charadriiformes; family Scolopacidae; genus Gallinago; species Gallinago undulata. The sequence continues at coordinate 24,429,191 of JAOTQQ010000023.1, forward strand.
CAACCTCAGGTCTTTGAAAATACAAAAATACTTGTCTGAAATAAATCTGGAAATTGATGTAGAGAACAAGGGGCTCAAATGTTTTGGTACAACCTACCGATGCCATTTTGCAGCACTTTCCTCCCAACGTATGCCATTTGAAGTCTTCTGGACAGATTATAAATCTGCTTATTTTCCTTCCAGTTTTGAGTGTTTGGTTTACAATTTTCTTTCTCTGATCCCAAAGAAAAAAATACTTCATGTTGCTAGAATGTGAACATGGAGTCCCCTTCTCTGGAGATTTTCAAGACCCACCTGGAAGCAGTCCTGAGTGATGTGCTCTGGGCAATCCTGCTTTAGCAGGGGAGTGGACTAGATGATCTCTAGAGGTACCTTCCAACTCTGACAATTCTGTGACAATCTGTGACATTCATGTCCTTCTAGAACCATGTTATTTACCCCACTGTTTGCAAATCAACATTTCCAGACAGACTGAAACACAGAGTTGTTTCCTAGTTGTGCATACATTGTAATTAAATTGCATATTTATTGCAGTTCTTACCAATTTTTCTAACAACTTACAATTTTTTGGCCAATTTATATGTTCTGTTATTTCCCATTAGAACATTCCAGTGAGGGACAAAAAGAAAGAAGACTTATTAAAACATAAAGAATGAAACAAAACCAATCTGATAAGTTGTGGTTTTTTTCTCATTTCTTTCAGGATAACTGGTCACAGCAGGGATAATTTCAACCCCCTTCTTTTTTTTTCAAATGTAAATGCAATATCATAGCGCATACATTAAACTGGAATTAAGGATGATGGTTCGGTATTTATTATGCAGAGAATGCCTAGTAGTTTAATGGTAGAGTTTGACAATGAAAATTAGCAGAATTTGTACCTCGTCAGCACTGAAAAAGAAAAGCCACTTGCTGTGTTTATTAATTGATTTATTATTTCTAAAAGCATCTAATAATGCAAGAGCAAAATGTTTATTTATGAAATGAAGTCTGTAATGAATTCATTACATTTGGTTGCAGTCAGCAGTATTAGAATCAGTTGTTTTGTCAACAATACTGAAAAAAAGTTGTACAAAATGAACAATGACCAGGACGATTTTTTGCTGTTGTTAACGTAGAGCTTTGGTAAGCTGCTGGACACGGGGAAGGGGTGAGCTGGAGTGAACGAGCTGCTTCAAGCGTTTTTGGAGAATCTTCAGAGTAAAACAGTTTTTGCAATGGAAAGTGGTCAAGTCCCAGGCCACACAGTGCTGTGTGGTCTTGTTAACACCTTGCCGTACAACCAGAAGCGATAAGGAAGCTCGATGTCAGACTGTTTATTAAGGGCTTTAGTGTTTCCCCCACAGTATCAATACAATACATTCTTTATTCAGACGCTCCAGACTTCAGACCCTGGGGGTGGTGACCACCCTATGTTATTTGTTTTTGCCTGGCCCTGCTGTCCCTCCTTCTCTCACAGAGACATTGACTCCAGCACTGGCTCCCCCCTCCTTCATTCCCATCCCCTTTTCCCTTCCTGCACTTCTGTCTTCCAAATGACATTCTCCATGGTGTCCTCTAGATATATTAGATACACTGATTAGTCTTGGGGGATGTGAATGAGCAAGTTGTCTGAGTAATTCCTGTGGAACTGAAGTCATTGACGTTAGTAGAAATGGTTTTATTTTGTTTCTTTTCCAAGTATACCTTATTGTGGTATTTAAAATTGAATTGACTTCATTTTTCTACAGTGAAGCCCATGATTTTGCTTATATCATCATAATTCTCTTGGATATTATTTTAAAAGCCTCAGTGCTGAGAATCTTCTGAAATAGGGAAAAGTAAAATTAAAATATTGCAATATAAATGTTTTGAATTTTGGTATTAGCTTTAAGTTTTTAATTGTTAGAAAAGGTAAAACATACTTGGAATTGTGGAGAAGTCTGATCCTAGCTGAGGTCTGCCAAATAAACCATGGAGCAGCCAGAGACTGACAGCAGCATACCAGCGACCTGGGATAAAGCTCTTCCTCTTTTACTGCTCTTCCTTCCCCCATTTGTTTCTGTCACCTGCCGCTGTCAGCCTCCAGGTTACGCTGAGATGTGGATGCTGCATGAAATCTAATCCTAATGCAGAACTGCATTTTCCTCTGAATGGTCTTTACATCCAAGGTGTACTTCGCTTTTCTAAACCCAGTTGAGACTGGCTTAGTTGCTTGAATGAGGGGTAGTGAATCTGCAGACATAGTCCCCAGGCTGTTTCCTTTTTTCCCTTTTCTTGCTTTGAATGTTTAGATTCTGAAGCTGTGATAATTCTCAGTGGTTTTTCCATTTTTTTTATGACTTCTACTGTTTGCCTCTATTAAAAAAGCATATAGTCTTTTTTACTTAATTTCCAGCACTGTTCCTGTGCACAGACTCCAGATGATGAATGGCTTGAATTTGACTGTTTTTCTGCCTTTCCTACACTGTTAGGAAAATATTAGATATTAATGAAAGAGTTGGAGGAAAAAACGTGCACTTGCCCAATGTTCAGCAGCATCTCTTCTGCCTCACTAGAGGTTGGAGGTGGTGGCCAAGCTGCCTTCACGAGAGAGGAGAGGTAGAGCAGATGGTATCAGATGAAGGGTTCAGGATGGGCCAGAAATCTCATTTCACATGATGGTGAAGAATTTTTTTACTGCATACTTAAACTAACACTTCTGAGTGCTAGCCAACCTACCACTGTAGACCAACAGCTAGTTCTTTCTTTTTGCATATTGAAAGTATTTTCATTTGCAGTCACTGTTTGAGAACTAGACGATTAAAAAAAGCACTTTATAGTTTAGGATTCACAATAAAATAGCAAGAACTGCAGTGCTTGCCAGCTCCTGTAATTTCATGAAAAGACTCCATTTGGTGTTTTTTTCCCTGATGGCACAATTCCTGGAGACAAGCATCTATGCAAGTAACCCAACTCATATGTTTAGGATCCCACAATTATAAATCTTTGGAAATGTGTATGATACAAAACCTAAAAAGCAGGGTTTTTTTTTTGTTTTTAATCTTGTGAATTCCAAAGCTATTCTTATGGCCTTTTAATGGTGATAAGCAATAATATTGTTGATAACATGGTCATTTCCCTATTATGAAGAAGAGAGAAAAAAAGCAGTGAGTTCACTTTATATACTTCTTAGCATTACTTTTCAAGGTGCTTTATTGATCCTGTATTTTATATACAGCCAACTTCTTTTAAATCAACAATTTTACTTTTTTTAAATTAAGCTGCAATTTTAAAAACATGAAAATAATATCTAAACTTTTATATTTATTTGCTATATATATGTTTATAAAATAGCTGCTTCAATATGAAATAAGGGAATGGAAAAAGAATCTAATCAGAAGCCATAGGAATTTCTTTAAAGATTTCAGATATGAGAAGGTTTTCACAGAAATGCGATTTTTTATTCTGTTGTAAAGGTAAAGGCATACACTCATATAGCGAAACTACTTTTTACTTCACGCAGAAGTGAAGTATAACATGTATATATGTATATACATATATATGTATATACATGTGCAGTTAACTTTTGTAGGTATCTGATTGAAACACTGAAAAGGAATTCTACTAGATTTACTAATATATTATTCTTCAATAAAATGCCCTAAACCTTTTTTTTTTTAATTCCGCCTAATATATTTACCTGAATAACAAACAAACATACTCTGACAAGATGTTTTAGGAATACAGTCCTTCTTTTATAACTACTAAGTACAAAAAACCCCAAGAAATCTACCTGGAGAAACTATGGAGAATTGCCAACAATTTCCAAGTAATAGGAAACAGGGTATTGTGCCTTCACAGATATGGAGCAACTTCACTGCCGGCTGGGAGCCTGCCCTTGCTGCCAAAGCTGGCTTCTTGAAAACATTTTCCTGGCCACAATGAATGTTTTACAGACTGATTGAAGGTCAATATGGCATCAATCAGTAGTCTTTGTTTTTCATGTGCTGGTCTTTTAAGACATACTGTTCTTTCAACCCTTTTAGAGTTGGTGGTCAAATAGTTTTCTGCCAATATGTTTTCTTTAATTTGAAAGTAGAGAATGGCATAGCATTTCTTTTGATATAAAATATTATAGCGGTGAACTCCAAGAGGAAATAAAATGGGACGTCAGGACCATTACTTACTAAAGAAAGAATAAGGCTTATGCCAAATAGATCTACATTGATCATGGATAATTTTAGATGGAATTCTAAGTAAGGTTTCTATTTATCGAAAGGATGAGATATTGAAACTGGCTTTTAAAGAGTAAAAAGTCAGATTAGGTCCAAGACAGAACTTGTTAAGCTGATGGAGAGGATGTAGTTGTCTGTGACAGCGCAAAATTGGACTTGGAGGAGCTGTTATTGCCCTCCAAGCCTATGTTCCCCTGTCCTGCTGGCAAGAATTGTTTTATTGCTCTGCTTATTCCATGTTATTGGAGGAATGGCATGGACCCTTAGGACTGTGCATCTGTGAGGGTGTTGATGCTTGAGGTACAAAGGCTGAAACCTGCTGAGTTCGTTCTGTGTCAGTATTTCTGAGCCAGAGGTGCTGGCAGAGCTGAAAGTGACCAAAAAGTTTGTTTGGCATTTCCCTTCTTCACATCTTCCTTTGCCCTCTCAAATCTTGCCGTTATTACACAGACATGTCTGTGTGTACAAGCGCTCACACACTGTTATGGAAGAGTCTTTGGCTTGAGGCATCTATAAGCCCTCCACTTTCAGCATCTGTCCCAGCACAGCTGCTCTCTGTGCATCTCTAATTGCTTGGGTTTCTTCAGTCTTGAGATATCAAGTCAAGTAACTTTTGCAGCAAATGTCCTTCCTGTGTTTTTCCATCAGTCACCCCTGAACTATTACACAAATGCATCTACTAACTGCCTTACTCTGCTCTTAGTTATAATTACTTCCTCAAATAAGCAACTTGAGGCGTAGCGGCTGCATCTCCTCTGTATGATTATGTGATAGCGGGTGTCTGCAAGTGACTGAAATCACTGCCTTGTACTAAATCTGCCTCTTGCCAGTGGACTGTCTGGCCTAGGCAATGAAAATAGATTGAAAAGGTAATGCTGATTTTTATCTACCTCTAATGTGATTCTTTGCCAGAAGGAGATTAAGCTAAGGGATTTTTGCTTGTTTGTTTGTTTTAATTTAAGACAAAAGAAGTGAAATCTTTCTCTTACAGAATAGAATAATAAATTGCTATGTTTTTAGTCCGTGCCATTTTGCTGTCAGATAGTATATTCTATAGCCTGGGCTAAATTCTCATTTGATTATAACTTAATACATTCTCTAAAGCAGCATTTTAAAATGCAAACCCAAGGTATATTGTGTTTAAATGGTGGTATTAATGGATTTCAAACTGTAAAAATAACAGCTTTGTAAGAATTAGCTTCACTGATAAGGTTACAGTATTGCAATATGGAAAGTTTTTCTAACTCTTGAGAGAGAAGAGTTAGCCTTGTGACAGAGTTGTGTTGATAGCTAATTTTAAACATGGCTTTATTGCAGTGGGATTCAAATATGTCTCAAAGAAAACAACTACCCCAGCTCAGATTTTAGGAAAACTGGCATTTAAAAAGGCTAAATGATTCTCTGTTACTTACCCATGACTAGAAAAGTCAATGTGAAAGGAATCTGATTTATACCGTGGCTGTGACAAGAGTAACAGTGTCTTTGTCTTGATGCTTTTGCCCTGCTAAAAAGCAATCTTAGCACACCATTCATTAAAAATGGCAGGTTTTGTGTGGTAAGTTTGAATGTGTGCTGTGACGTTCTGGTGACACAGAAGTATTCCTGACGAAGAAATGTTAAAAAGATGTTTTGCAATTTAACTCTCCATTGATTGCAAGATGAATTGATTTTTATTTAGCATATTTAAAGCGTGACCCAGTAAAGAAAAGCGTTGTTGCTCCTAACCCATTTTTAACGTTGGTTTTAGCGCTCCCCAAAGCATTGTTATCATGTTATAGACTGAAAAGCACAGAAGTGTGTCTATATGAACTATTTGCAGTATTATTCCCTCCTGCATCTCTGCCCCCAAATCAGCTCTTCATTTCCATTCATTTTACAGAACCCGTGCTCTGCCTTGGAAGCAAAACACTGCAGCAGCTTGCATTGTAGTGCAGGGGATGGACAGGCATTTAAAGCAACAAAGAGCTGATGTTTAGAATAGCATTCACGACCAAGAAAGCCTGACTATGGACAATTAGATGTCACAGGCAAACTGAAAAATATTCCTTAATCACAAATGTCATCTCTCCTTCCACGGTTCCCTATGGTGTCCAGGTACCTCAGTTGAGGACCATCCACCAGCAGCCCCAAGTGTTGCGGTCCTTGCTTCACTGTCAGTGTTTTCCAGGGAAAGCATGAAAGATGAAAAAAATTAGGAAGAGGCCATGAGTTTCTCAGAGGGATTTTGGAAGATCTGTGCTGCTTTGTGTTTGAAATGTTCCTCTGAGAGAAGGGCGAAAGTGTGTTCCTCTTTGGATTGGGTACTGGAAGTGAGTGGTGGTTTCAGGGAATTGCCAATGCAGAAAGACCCGTGTCTGACATGAAGGGAAGGGATGGGGGAGAGGAGGAAAAGCTTTCTGAACTCTCTGTAAATGATATAAAAATGGACATAGCACCTGTGCTTAGCTAACTGTAGGGGGAATTACCTCCACATTTACATGTACATTTAGCAGAGGATAATGACGCTACTGTTCACTTGTGACTGAGCATGCCTTTATGTTTAAATCACATAGGGTTGCTTTTGTCTTCTGTTGCCACACAGACTTCTGGCCTATCCCCTTTTAAACATTCCTGGAAAAGTCTAAAGGCTGCAGCACGGACTGATGATAGTACAGATCTTATGAGAGGGTGAGGCCCAATATTTTTAGGGTGTGTTTAGCCAAAATGGACTTTTAGAACAACAAGAAAGGTACCTTTGTAGAATTATTTGGGAAATCTATTTTAAGGTTTTTATTGATTCTCTGTTGTAGTCATTAGGAAAGGTTCAACTTTGTCCTCTGGCGGCATCGTAAGTCTGATGTAATTCCAGTAGGAGAAAAAAGCAGGAAAGAATGCTTGGTTTGTGTCATGTAAATAGAGAGGTGATGGCATGGGCAGTAAGTAAGTATAAATTTTGAATGACTCTAATGGATAGGAGGATGAGTAGGGAATTTTACACAGAAGAGCAGAAATCATGATCTTGGCTTAAAATAATGAAAAATGTAATCCCAGAAACCCTAAAGAGTAAGATCTTTCTGGCTCCTTATTGGACAGAGAAGCAGATAAGTTAAATCCTTAAATCTACAACAACTGAAATGTTTCTGTTCCACCATTTCAGGTGTTCCATTCAGATCAAAGCAATAATTTAGAAACTATAGTACAAATAGGTATAAAGAATAAAACTGCAGTCCAAATGAACTATCAGTCTAAGCAACTTTAAATATTGAGAACTCCAACAAATTCAGTGAATGATAGAAGATGACACCCTCGTCAAGAATTCATTTGCTAGAAGCATGCTTTAGCTCAGCTAATCAAAAATGTTTTCTATTACCGTCTAGGACTGTCAGCAGTCAAGCAAAATAAATGGCTCAATCCTGGATGCATTGGAAATAAATGTGTTTGGATCTTAGTGCAGTTGTATCAGCTATTTGAAGATTATGAATGATAAAAGCATAAATTTGATGGTGCTGACTTCAATAAAGAATAACATTAAGGTAGCTGCAGGCACATAGCTTTTCAGATGTTGCAGTATAAAATTTCGCCTTTATGCCTTTATAGTATATGCCTGCAGGAAAACTAGTTAAAAAGCAAATAAACATTATAAAAGAACTAAGATAAAAGCTTTTTCTCATAGTAATTGAGAGAAATCTGTTATGAACTGTTGAATCTGCAATGTAATTTAAATATATTATTTCCTTCTCAAATTAGAGTCTTGGAGCTGCTGCCAAATTATCCTTGTTGAAGATTCTGACACTGTTGCTGGTCTATGCTTTCACCTTTGTACATCAGAAGTTTTGTTTCTAGAAGAGAGGTAGTCACAGGGAGATCTGTAATTTCTTTAAAACCTGCTTCTAGAAGGAAGGATACTGTCTGCTGACTTGGCATAGGTGAGGTCAAATCTTCTTGTAGCTGCCCTTCCACCCTCAAGAAGTTCAGAACAAGTGGTGTGGGACCAGGCAGTAGGCACAAGATCAGCAACAAGATCAATCATGAGACCAGCCATAGCTTTTGCCTTTTTTCTGTGTGTGACCAGCACCCCTGACCAGCCCAGCTCCTCTTTGGGTGTCTGTTCCTGTCACGCAACAGGACTCATGGCAGAATGATGCCATTTGTTCCAACCTTCTGATGAAACCTGAACAGGACTCATAGGTTACATAAAGTTTTTCCCTTTAGCATCACTCCTCATGAGATCACAGCCTCCTCTTTTAAAGGACTAGCAGAACAACACCAACCGCCCCTTTTTCAAGTGAACTGTACATCACAAAACCAGAACTATTCGTTGGTTGTCATCTTAACAAACATAGACACAGTTGATGGGTTTAATGGATGTGGTTTGTTTACACACAGCTTGAGGAGACAGAAATATTACATATCATTCTTCCAAGTCAGATTTAAGTCACATTGGGAGGGCAGTAAAGGAAAAAGAGCTGTTGTTGCATGAATTGTACCATAAATCATAAAATACTAAAAGAAGGAGAGCTCCTTTACTATGCCTTCCACTCGTAGCATAAGTAGAGAATGCACGGTTGAGTAGAAGGTCCTAATGCCACAGATTTCTATGTGTTGTTAAAAGGGATTTGTCTAGTCAAACTGGGCAATTATCTCTTTCAAAGACTTCTTTGTAAATGGAAATCAATATGGTTGTTAATGATAATAGGTTTCCAACAGTAGTATGAACATACCTGGTAATTTCTAGGCAATTGAGTGATAAAAACAAGTTCCATTATACTTGATTGCATTTATTTTTTTTGTCCTCTTCACAAAAATGCCTCTAGGAAACTTGTGAATCTTGGATTAGCCAGCTAGTCTGGTTTCAACCCTCAGGTGAAGACCAAGGTAGAAAACTGTTAGTTCTTTGTGTATATAATCAGCTTCTGCCTTCTTCTTTTTGAATATTGGCAAAATCTATAATTCAGGCTCTGCAGATGCTTATCACTAATTTCTGGAACTTTGCACCAAATTTAGGTTGTCACTAGGAGCAAGACAAGACTGTGGGAGACCATCAAGGCAAATGGTGGACAATAGCTGTTTCCAAATAAATGCTGTGACAGTACTACAAGGTTCCTACAAGCCTGAATTTTACTTCAAAGAACAAAGGGACTGAACAAAGATCTTTAATTGCAAATTCTATGTAGATATATTTATATACATCTATTTATTGATAAAATCCCTGCAATAAATGCTGTAACAAAATATTTACATGCTCCTTTTTGATACCCAGATCAGTCTCAACATTGTTTACAAAATACTGACAGTAAAGGTGTCTCTCTAAAATGGATTTTGACACTGTTGTCTTCTGCTCATCGGAGCATAGCACCAGTAAATTGGTATGAATTTTTACAGACAATGGCATTTAAAATAATCCTTGACTCAGCCAACATCTATGATTTATTGTCAGTCAGTTGGAGGTGCCAAAGCACCAGAAGCAAGGAAATGCTTTGGAAAAGGTTTGTATGGGTGATATGCCTGCTTTTTGTCTCTGTGGATGGTGTTGACTCCAGTAAATTCCAGGAAAGAATTTATAGGACAGTGATGAGGCCCAGGTAGAAAAATAACCATCAGTGAGATGGGGTTTCATTTCTACAACTGCAAATTGGTAGATAGATCATTGGCAATGCTGTTGCTTATTGGCAGTATCCTGCATTACCATAGGCTGTCCGCTCTGTCTCTTTCCCTGTACCTTGGTTAATATTTGTTCTTTCTGACCACCTGTGTAGAGGAGAGGATGAACTTTCTTTAACTTGTTGTGTCTCATAGCACTGAGATACTGTTTTCTCACTATGAAGAAAACATCGTGAGAGTGAGGCTATATTTTTCCTGATCTTCCACAAAAGATATCAACATTTTTCCCTATGACACTGTGTTAGTACTGAATGTTCGTTCACTGGTAGTGCTACAGGCAGCCTGAATCAGCTGGTTGTGATATTCAGAGCATTAAGGAAAAAGATCCAACAAATGGAATTTTTACCGTAACGGTCTTGTATGATTATTGCTGTAGACATCTTGCAGTGATTTAATCTGTTTACTAGAGAAAGAAATGTGTAGCCATTGCAAACTGTCTATAATAATTAGTTCATGATAACAAAGTTATGCCTGGATGATTGTGATGCAGACTCCTAGTGCATTTTTATGGAAAAATATTAACCGTGCTGAGTTAGACGAAACTGAACTAATCCTGTTGTTATCTATTCTATTTATAATTTATAAGCAAGAGCTGTCAGCTTGACCAATGCAATAGAAATGACGCATATACAGTTATTTATTAAATCATTTGAATGAAATCTCAGTGGCAGGTAGTGTTCCTGTGCTGAGATGTGTGTCAGTGGGTGTTTCCTTGAGACCTTTCAGACAGAGGTACCCCAGTTTCTCCAGCCAGGCTGCTACTTCTCTCCTCTGAGGTCTGCACTAAAGATAGCTAAAGGGATAGCCACAGTTTCTCATGCAAATAGACCTTGCCTATTGTGGAAGGTTATCTACTGTGGCTTTTTTCCACTAACACCCTTTTTTACTGACATTTTCCCCTTCCGATTCAAGCTTGCTGTTAGCAGCTTTGCCATCCCACTGCAATGGTTCCGAAAATGCCTCCTGTGAGAAGCAGAAACTGGTTTTTATCAGAATTTTCCATTCATTTTTTTCAGGGAAATAAATTGATCCATCTCTGTAGCATATATTTGAGAAGCAAGGACATGGAGAAGGACACTCGTGGTCCTTTCTGTGGTGTGGAAGCAATGTCTGAAGCCTTTTCATACTCTAAAACCCTGTCACTGAGCTGAGAGAAATAGCTGCTGCTCCTTGCATGTTGTATGGGAAGGCTGGAAGGCCTCTTACTGGTGTCTGCAGAATGGTTTGCTAGAAACCAGGGACCATGTTTTGGGTTTTTTTGAGGGGACACACTGAAGGAGGTGTGGTGCTTAGTGGTCAGATCCTGCATGCTTACACGTGTGGCTTACTCATTTCTGATTTTCTGCAGACAGTGGTGGTGTTTGGCATTGTCTATTTCAAACATTGATATTGCCTTCATCAGAAATGGAGTGAGACTTTCCTGCTTTCTGAAGAGGTAGGAGGAGATGTTCAGCCAGGAGCTGACATGACGAACTGCACAGACATTTTAATGCTGTTTGGGACTGCAACAGTAACTGAAGCCACAGTTTCCTAACTGAAATGTTTCCCTGAAAAGGTGACTTCTGGAGAAAAGTGCATGTATGTCATAGACTTATCCTTGCGCAGGTTACAGGTCTCAAAAGATACAGCAATACTTGGCCCAGGGCTTTACAAATCAGATTGAGCTGAGCTCCTCTTTTCTGCTTGCTCTTTTCCTGCTGTCCCTTTGAGATTTTCCTAAGTGGTTCCCCAATCCAGTGGTAGTTTCTGTTTGTAGCAGTGGTAGCCGACTGCTTGGTGGTTTCTCACTGAGAAGGGTACCTGGGCTATTTAGGGCTTTGTCTGACAACCGTGTGGGAGGTAGGTGTTCCCTAATTCAGGAGAGCAGTACACCTTCCAGGAGGCGAGTTGACTCTGCTCCGAGAAAGCTGCTGTGGGACTGGAAGGAGAAAGAAAGATTGAGGACCCATCTCTTCCAGCAGTGGCTCACAGGAGAGGAGGGTGGTACGGGGCAGATGGGGGGTGGAAGGAGCAGGGAGAGCTCTGGAGGCCACAGAGCTCCTACTTCATGGTGCAGATGCTCCGCTTCAGTCTCTGCTCTTCCTTTTGCTCCAGCTCTGCTCCTCTTGGAGCTGGTGCCAGGGGAAGGGATTTGCATGTCTGACATCTTTCAGCCAGTTTTAAAGCAAAGCCAGAAACAGCTTTTGGGGAAGGAAAGGGAGCTTAAAAAATAAATGTTCATTTGCCCTTCTTTATAACTGGCCCTTTCTGACCAATTATTTTTCATTAATAATTCCTTTAATATGGAAAGCGGAAGTGCAATTGGATCATCAGGCACTTGTTGCTTACATGTGGTTTAGCTGCATGGCACTTCTAGTCTTAAGAGAGAAAAGATGAGATGAGACACTGCTTTTGGGAGAGCATGTGCCTCCAAGCCGCTGTGTGCCTGGAGGGTGCCATGTAAGACCATTCCCCGTTTTCCTATAAGTAAGGGTTTTAAGACCAAGATAGAATTAAGCAAAATGTTAAATAGTGGTTGCAGTGACTACTTTGATCTATTTTTTCTGTTTTCATTTAGAAAATACATTAACAGTACTGTTCTTTATAATAAAGAAGCAGTGGATTCCCAGTTCTGTAACATTTCAGCAAAGTTCGACTGACCTGGTATCTTCTGTTTCACAAGTCACTAGAGAAATATTAACTGGGTAGCATAGCCATACATTTTAAGACAAGGGAAGTCTCTCCAGTGTCTTGCCATGTGCCTGTGTGCCTGTTAAGAGCTAGGTTTGAGAAAAAAACATGATTCCCAAATGTTCAAATCGACCGTCCACTCAGCTAAACACTTAACTGTTCTAGATTTTACATTCATTTGTGTCATTGCTCATTCCTTGGTTGCAGCTGCAGCTGATTAGAGGTGACAGAGCATTTACCTTTGTCTTCTGAAGTACTTTAAGATGTCAGAAAACTAGATTTCCTTTGAAATCGAAACAGTGAACATGCCCACTGCACTCACCCATTCCTGTGTGTTTTGCACAAAGTAGGCTTTTCTATTTTACAGCTTGGTATGATAATTTATCTCTGTATAACTCTGGTTTTGTAGAGTAAGAGATGTCCATAGCTGTAACCAGTTATTTGTTATTTATGTTGCAATTGCAGTTCTGCCCGTCCTGGAGGGTCACACTTGTCTGTGCTGAGCTGAGACCACAGCTGTCTGTGGGGAATGATGACAAGAGGCTGCAATAGAAGTCCTCAAGGCAAATTTTGTCCTGTGCTGTGGGATCTTGGAGAACATAAAGTTTGCTCTGGCGCCATTTCTGTAGTGTGTGGGAAGGGCAATTTCTTGGCAGCTGCGTAACCGGATAAGTGAGATATTTGGTTGTCTAAGGCAAACCTAATTGCCATGTGGGCTATTGTGAACCTGGGAAACTTTCCCGTTGCCCAGATCATGTGTTGAGGGTACATATGCATGAAGCTTTTAATACAGGATGGATTTACAGGTTGGGTCCCTTTATGCTCCTCTGCCGTGCCCCTGGAAGGGGGCTTGGCCGGGGCTGCAAGAGAAGGCATTCAGTACAGGGGACCACAAGGAGAAAGCTTCCTGGAAAGCCTCATGCCTGCCTGAAGTTTGTGAACCAGTCTGTGGCCATTGTCACTGCAGATGTCACAGCTGCCACCCACAGAACTGTTCTCAGTGGTCAGCCCTTTGTAGCTGCGTGCTGGGCATTGCAATCCCCTCTTCTTCGGCCAATCTCTGGTGTGTGGCAGCAGCCAAGGAGACAGGGCAGGCTGGTGGCCCAATGCTTTGTGCTCAACATGCCTCGCTGTGCTCTCCCTGGCTCTGCCGTGCTACCTTGGCGGGGCTCCTTTGGTATCGCCACTTGTCCATCCCCACGCCACGACTCACAGGACACAAGACCACTGTTGATTGAATTACCAAATAGTCTTTAGAACAAATGGTGCAAAACTGAGGTACTACAGGGCTCTTGAATCACTTAAGGTATTCTGCTTACTGGGGGGGGTGTGTGTGTGTGTGTATAACATGTGCGGGGATTCAAAGCTTAATTCTGATCCTACTAAAGTAACATAAGGCCTAATCCTGTTCCTACTGTGGCAGATTTATCAGAGCATGACTGTTAATGCTGTAAAGCTGACTGAGAGACAGCTACGTGCTGCGGACAGACAGCAGCCGAGAGTTCACTCCTGCAGCTACTGCGGGAGCAGGAGAAGAGCGATGAGTAATAAGAGTAAGTGGGGAATTTACAGCAATTTAGCAGTGAGCAAGATGAATGTAAATTGATAATGTGTGCCCTGCATTAATGTTAATTATTTCTCTCACCAAAATAAAATTAAAAAAAAACATTGGAAACACTCATTTTAGAATTTTAAGACTATATTATTCAGACACTTATGTAATGCATTTGGGACCTGCTTTCCTGTTTTATATCAGAAATAAGAATTTTGGCACAAGATAAACAAGTGGAAAGGAAGAATAATACTCAGAAAATGAAAGTCATGACAATTTCTCCTTGTATTCTTTTTTTCCTTTTCTCCTTTCTGTTCAAGATGTTGCTCTGCTACTGTCTGTTCTGCAGTTCTTATTCTCTGAGAGTGTGATTGATTGCAGTAGGTCTCTCTTTAGAATTCAGTCCTGTAGAAGGAGTGATTTAACTTGGGGACTATGGGCTTCAGTCACAGTTCATAATCTTTCCGTAAATTGCAGTATATAGATCTGCTGCCCCTCACAGCACCTTAGAAAAGATTTGCCATCCAAAAAAAAATTATCACTTCCCCACTTTTTTTCTGAGAAAATTGTAATTTGCAGCCCCCAGGAGAAGCACTGCATGTCACCTGTCCTGACTAGTGGGGTTTCTCTCCTCGTGCTGGGTGGCTGGTTCACTGGGGCAGGAGGTGAGGGCTGGCTCCCTTGTGTTTTGTCTCTGACTAGGCAGGCAGGCAGCTTGCTTCTCCCCACGTGTGCTCAAAGATGTGAGGAAGCAATTCAAGGCTCTCTCTGTGTGGTAGCCGTATAATACAGGACAGAAAGCCTCCCTTTAAGTCAATGATTTTTCTTTTTACATGACTGTATAGCAGACAGCATTCTTTGGGCCATGGTTAACAATCAGCAATGACAGTGACATGTTCCAATAATAACGCTGCAGATCCATGCCCATCAGCTGTCAGAGATGGATTGTGGTTCCTCCCCATCTCACTCTTTGCTACTGGTAAGTGTTCTTAAGTGCTGGACCACGTCTTAGGTGCACCATAACCCCACGCCCGCCACCAAAGTGGATGATGTGGCTGTAGTTTGGGGTGTAGGTACAGCCACAGGCAGAGACAGTCATCTGTCAGTGCTGAGCAGTCTTTCTCTGCAGCTGTTCCCGATCTCTTCTGAGGAAAACATAGTTACCCAGGTAGAAAAAATCCCAAAGGATCAATTTGGCCTACACAATTGGCAGCTGGACCATACAGATCTAGGCTAAATTCTTCTAAGCATGCTGAAGTCATTTTCAATTTTCCATTGTAGAGGAGGAAAAAAAGCTGGAAAATCAATATAACTTCTGTTTTCCATAGGAGACAATGGACAGATTGTATGCTTTAAGGTCAAACAGATGTTTCTTCTTGAAGGATTTTTTTAATCCATAAAAACAGTGGGAAAATATATAAAGAGGAAAAATGGTTCAAAGAGATTAAGGGTATATTTTTGCTTTATTGCAAATATTTTAAAATGTCATCTAGAATGAAAAACATTTAGCTTTGATTTAACTAATAAAGTCCAGTCATTTTCAAAGCCATCTCTTTCCTCCTCCTTTTTATACAGAAGCAGGGTGAACTTTCTAAGTCACAAAAGGAGGAAGATGATGATTTAATCCTTGTTAATAATTGTCAAAAGTTGAGATTCTAAAATGGCTGGCATTTTGGTGTTTAATATCAGGCCTACTTTAACAATTTGAAAAAGCTATATGCTGAAACACTTGGAACAGTTGTGAAACCAAAAATTCTGATAGCACTCTTTAAAATCTCTCTGCCAAGAGAAAGAGGGAAAGCAAGCTATGCATTACACGAAAATGGCACTGTATGGATAGCAGTATCAGAGCTGTCACCAGAATGCATTCACTGATTTTTTGGCACACTTCAGTTTGCAGGTGCAGCAGTGTGGGGGTTTAGAGGATGGAAGTATGGAGTCAGTGTTATCCTAATTTCCGATAAATACCTGTGTTTCCACTGGGATGTCAGAGAACTTATCTTTCTCTCCTGAGCATTTAGACCAAACCTTATTGTGGAAAACATCCGCTATTATTTTGTGCTTGTACAAAGCCTAGTGAAAGAGCCCACATGTAGATCAATGTTTTTTTTCTAGCTTCTGAGCCCAGACTAACCTGTGCATTCAGCCTTTGAGTCAGGAGCTGGGACAGCTAAACTTCTTCACAATCTATCTCCACTGGGAACTTGTGCAGGCAATCCCAGGGACCTGCCGGTGATGTGTGATGTAGGCTAAGGGAATAATGCATCCTTCACCAGGGTTGTGGTAAAGGCAGCACAGTTTAATACACTCTGATCTGTAAGGTTTATGAAGACTTTGTTCAAAAAGCACTCTTGTGTGTCCTCTGCATTTTCTACATCAGATAAGCTTTACAACCCTGAATTATTTATAGGTTGGTAATACAGTATATCTGACCTTTTTATATGGTTGCATTGTGCAGAAGGGAATGAAGTATTTTAGCACAAGGGTCATGCACGCAAGGCACAATCTTTGTTTCAATTGTAATGTCCCCTAACTTTGCTCTCTCCTAGCCATTCGTTTTTTTGCAATGGCATTTCTTCTGTCTTATGTGTGAACTGAGGGCAAATCATGCAAAAACATCTTAGATTTTGAAGGAGAGCTTTCCATTTCAGCTGTGATAGATCAAATGCAGTGTTATAAAACTTGTTTAAAAGTTGTACCCATTCTACTCATCTCATAAGCATGAGCAATAAGGCCTGTATTTCCCAGTTTATTGAGCCTGAGCAATATCATTTATCTGCTGTAATGCAAAAGCACTGAATTGAAGAAAATTGGCATTGTACTCCCATGAGTCACCAGAACAGTAGTGGAATAAGATTTTATCTACAGCATAGGAAATCCAGCGTGTATCTCTAAAAAGTGATTCAATATGATCTTTTGGATTCAGAACCCACAAGTGTGTGATGAATCCACATGCCTCTCAAGTGCTGTATTTTAGTTTCACATCTGATTTGCACAGATACCAGCTTGTAAAAAAAACCCCAAAACTAAAAACCAAAACAAAACCCAAACCAAACCCCTCAATGTATGCGCTTTTAAAAACTCCCAAGAAACATATTGGGAAGGTCACGCAAGTATGGGTTCTACTATTTATCACTGGCATTAATGTATTAAAAGTCTTTCTCATCTGCTCACTAATTGCTACTTTTTATATCTGTTGGCTTTAGGATGTGCCATATAATTGCTGCTTAGTCCCACTTCAGGTCAACCAATTTCTTCATTGCATCTTCCAACACAAATGTAAAAAACACATGGTCTGGAAATTTGCCTATTCTTTTTTATGAGAGCAATGCACAGAGATTGCTGATACCTCACTAAAAAACACATTTTGAACATTGCTTTGGAGCAGCCCAACCCAGAAGAGCCCCTTTCTAGAACAGGAAGAGCGCCCGGATACCCTGAATGGCAAGTGTGTGCATCTCTTTGCCTTCCTCTCAACCTTTGAGAGGATTTTAAAGGGAGGACCAAAGGGTAATGTGTTAGGTGGGTTTCTGACTACCCTAGAGTTACTTCTCTGCAAAAGGCAGGCTTGCATTTAGCCTTAGCGCATTAAATTTGTAGCAGATTTGCACTGCAGATCTGAAAGCAGATGGATGCTTTCAGGCAGACCTCAGGTGAGGGAAGCGAAGATATATCTAATAGGAAATAGTGTTACTCATTTGTGCACTGCTATCAGTAGGACTTTTTCACTTATGGTAAAATAGAGATACTAACGATTCAGACTGAGCAAAATGTGAATGTGAAAAAGCTATACTCTGTCATTGGCTTCAACATTGTAGTGCAGTAAGTGCTCTGCATTAGTGAATAAAAGCAGAATAATGACTGCATGTAGTTAACTTTCAAACATTGCTATAAGATCCTGTTAGATTCTTGAAATTTTTAATATTTTTTCTTAAATTTGTCACAAAGCCTTTTTTCCTTTAAAAACTTACGCTATAAAAGTATGTGGCATCTCAACAGAAGTACTGGTGACTTTTAGGGAACTCGCACCTGTAAGTGCTCAGGTGTCCTAAGAGTTCTGGTATGGCTCCAACTACAGCTGCTTGCAGTACTTGGCCTTCCAATTTCAGCTTGCTGTGGAAGTTATTTCAACTAAAGCTTTAAAGATGTTTTGTAGCACTTCTGTTGTGATCCTATGATTCTTCTTTAGAGAAATTGGTAAGAGGAATATGATCATGCCAAGCTCTGAAGTGAGGTAAGGGTTGAATATCTTCCAAAGTCACTCAGCTATTTTTTCATTGGCTGGATTTTTGTATATTTTTATTCTTGTATATTTTTATTCTTACTACTGAAACCAGGGATTTCAGTGATTGGTTAACTCGTTTTCTCTTTAGGAAGTTCCAGTAACTTCAGTGAAGCTATGCTGAAGGATGTAATCTGAAAGAGTTTTGTGTGCTCCTTAATTGGGCTAATTTAAGGGCTGGAATGGCCCATAGTGAAATTTAGCAGATCTATTGCCCTATCTGTGTTACGGCAGCCTCCCTTGTACCACCTGTAGCAGCATTGTGTCCTTCACAGAGTTTTGTGTCCAGAATGGTTTTCTTAACTTGAGTGTCTGCAAGTGTCCATGCAAGACGGCAGCCTGTAGCTTACATCCACCTCACTGTCACCAGAGGAGACCTTGTTTTGCTGGCACTAGGTTTATAAGGCATCCTTCTTTCTCAGCATCCTTATCCTTTCCTGCAAAATAAAAGAAGTGCAGCCAAGGCAAAATGATCTCCTCTAAGGTTTTCATTGTAAAGGGTGATTGAATCACTGGAGATTATGTTTTGGACAAAATAATTAAAAAGGTATGAGATAACTGATTCAAGTGTAGCTGGAAAGCCAAAACAAAGCAATGACATCTCTGAGAGATTAAGTAGACTTCTGAAAATGTAATTCTGTTGCACTAGACAAACAAAGAAGTTTCCTTCTTGATGTGCTGAGGATTAGGTATCTTGCTTCAGCCATTTGTTGGACATTTAATTTCACTCTGGGTTAAGGAGCTCAGCTTCTGCTCCATACCCACCTTACAGTTTTCTTTTAGGAGCATCACAGTCATGTTGAGGTACTTCACAGAGACATTCCAACTATGTTTTTCTAAAATTAAAAATAGGAGAAAGTGAATGCAACTGATAGTGAAACAAGTCTGGAGACTGAGAAAACCTGTAATGTTTTGGATTCTGTGTGACTGGTTTCAGAAGTCTGGCCTTTTTATACTGTCTAAGATGAGCTACCTGGTTATTCCACATGGATACGTGATGAAACAAACTTTTAACTGGGAGTTTTTTCTCAAAAGTTATCTGTCCAGGATGTGCTTCAATTATACTGTTGTCAGCAGTAGAAGCAGCTCCTCACTGGAGCTCAGAGGCATCTGGCTGCCTGTTTTTAATGAAGTCCCCATCTTGTCTCCATTCTCCAGAGTTACAGCAGGTATCTGTTGGAAAGCCGACAATTCCCTCTTTCCAGGAGAAGGGTGGCTTTGCACAGTGGTGTCAGTTGTATTAAAATAGAACAAATTACTTTTTTCAGTGTAGGAAGCACTTTCTTGTTCTGGTTGCATGAAATCTTTGCAAATGATGTAAATATATTGTAGCATATAAATGTCTTCTACAGATTTCTATACACATATGCTGTATGAGAACAATGTACCACCACTCATATCACTATGACTGCAGGGTTTTTGCAAAACACCCATTAATTCTGTCTCATCATTTCGCATTGTATAGATTGAAAAAAGTATAATGTTCCTCAAGTTGCTTGCTTCTGGCTGCTTCTGTTTCAGAGGTTCTTCTCTGAAGCTCTTTTAAATCAAACAAAAGATGGATCCTGTCCTATTGCTGACTCATGCCTCTTATGTTTCTGTCCTGTTGCATGGGGATTTTAACATTCTTCAATGTAAATGTATCAAATTGATAAACCAGACTTTTCAGAAGATAAATTTTATTGAGTCATAGGTATTCTCTGTCTCAGTTTTTGTTAGACTGAGAAAAATTTCTCCTGCCCTAGCATACAAATGTCTTTGGAGAGGGGTTGTTTTTCTTTTATTATTGTATTTTCACAGCACTGGTTCTCATTACAAAAAGAAAATTCAGTGCACATACGGTTTTCTATCTTTTGGATTTCTTTTTTTTTAGATTTCTTGAAAATAGATTTTTCAGTCTCAGGAAATCCTTTGCTTCTGACTGCTGTTTCTTCCTTGTATCTATCGCTTCCTTGAAGAGCTGCCTAGAAAAAAAAATTACAAAAAGCTTCCTTACAGGAAAATAGATCACAGTACAGTTTGATGGGTTTTCCCTAAATTCTCACTTAGATATATAAAGGAGTATGGGTTGAGGTGTATGTGTAATTGTTGCATTGCAAAATGCTTTAATAATTTCCAAAATCCTATTTAGTTTCTGGCATTCCCGAGAGGTGCACTTGCACTGACACTAGTTGATTACATTTCCCTCCTTTTCTGACTACTTGAAAATGTGCAGCTTCCTGTACTTCTGACAGAGTCATCTTTCAGGCTCCACAAAATCCATACAGCTGTTTACAGACTGTCTCAAGCCTTTTTGTACGCGTAGAAGTCAACCTGGTTTGATCCTTATTGATTTAAAGTAAAGGATGAACTACATGCATTGACATTAAAGAAGCAATCTGGCTTGATTATAAAGCCCAAATCTGTACTAGGAGCACTCATGCAATCTTTCTTCTGCAGGTAAACGGGTAGTAATGTCACAGGGCATCGAAAAGGGGAATTCATTAATCTTTGGAAAGGATAAAGCTACTGTAACAAGAAAAGCCCGTGAGGCCATTGCTGTGCTGGCTGTGCAGGGTTTGGATGCTGCAGAGGCTAGTGCTTGATAGACCAGGTCATGCAAAATGCTGTGAAAAATAGCAGCCGATGAGCTCAGCGCTGCTCACGAGGCAGGAGCCCTGGGTCAGAGGGCAGAGCTGTCACAAATAATGACCATGGCATAACAGGAGGTTTGTCTGAGGCAACCAGGGCTTGGTGCTTCTTAACCCTCCAGCCCTGCCCGACCCGTGTGCCAGCGTGGGGAGTTTCTGAGCGTGTGTGTGAGGGAGGGCAGGCAGGCTACCTGGGGGGGTTTCACAGAGCCTGAAAAGCAGTGCTTGAGGGCTGCGCTGGTGCTGGGCTCCCCATGTAGCCACTGAACTACGGGGTGGCTGAGGGTGTCCAGCTCCATTGAAAATCCAGCTGCTTAAGCTTGTTTAGGCTTTTAAAACAAATTGGTTTGGATTTTAAAATTGCTGAAATACCCCAGCACTCGGAAGCTGAATTATCATTCTCTGGCAATGGAAAAATATGCAAATTATGGACTTCAGGTATGCATTATTTTCTACCTGAGAAACTCCACCTGGCAATACAAGCCTCTCTACAGCGATGCAAATTTAAGGGACCTGCACACCATTGTGGGAGTGAGATCGATTTGCATTTACCCGAAGTGAATTTTTTTCCGGCTGTGCATATGTCTAATAGGGCATGGTCAAATGCTCTAAATGCAATGCTCGTGGTTTAGCCCTTGGATAAACTAACTCTGATTTCCATTACAGTGGTGGCAGCTAAAATCACCGCTTTATCTTCCTTTTTGCCTGAAAGCAACTGCTCAGAGTGAACTAAATGCAGGGACCACTTATTCCTACTGCGTAACACAAGTCAAAAGCATTTATTTACATCACTGATAAATAAATGTACTGTATATAATTGTTCTGTAAGCAGATATGACTCCTTGGAATATTTATTCTTACAATGAATGTTCTGTATTTCTGGGAGAATTAGTATTGCTTTTCTTTCTATTGCAGGCATCTAGTATAAAGGCTAGGCTGATTATTCACTCTCTTCACTCTCCATCCAGGCAGCAAAAGCAATAATATTTTCCTTGCCTCAGAAGCTGTCATGAAGTTGAATCTACTTAAGATTTCCAGGTAAAAGGTGGTATTGAAGTGGACAGAGACTATTTAAGAGACTAAAGCTTATGCCACAGCCTAGAGAGGTAGTCCATAAACAAACAAAAAAAAGGTGAAGTTGACTGTTGTTGTTTATAAACTTTGGATCAAATTCTGAAGTACTTATTTTTACTGGGATTTTTTACTGATTGTGTGCAGCCGGACCAGTGTTTTGACAGTGCTCATTAGTTTTCCAGTTGTAATGAAGGACTCCTGTCTTCCTCCTCAGTGTCATTACCCCAGCAGGAACTTCTGAATGCTTTTGTCTTGGAGCCTCCCGTGAGGAGGACAGTGGCTGCTGAGCTCCTGGAGCACACAAAAGTGTCTTTCATGACATAGAGACTATAGCTGGAGCTTTTTGTTCTGATCTTAAAAAGATCTTTTTAGATGGTGGGGGGAAAGGCCAAAAAAGTTAAATGAGATGTGTTTAACTGTCCCATGGAGGGATTTAAGTATGGTGATTCATGTTAATACTGTAACTAGCTGTAAAAAACACACTCTGACACTTAGTTGAATTATTTGTGGGGTTTTTTCTTCTCCTTCTGACTGGTATTTTTGTGTTGAGTCTGGGTCTATTTCCTATATATGACAGGGTGCAGGAGACATTTCAATTGCGAGATATTTACAGAATTGATAGAAAGTGGCCAGGAAATGAAGCGGTATGGACAGTGCCTGCTGCTTCAGCTGAGACCAGGATTTGATTTTCTGAGCCTTCTGCTTGTGACACATACTTCCTGCCTGTTATGAAGCAGAGTTCGTTACTGTTAAACACTTTGAACTTTGTCTCTGTTCTACTTGCTTGCTTGTGTAATGCTAATGCAAACTGGAAATGTTTCCGACAAAATCATGATGCTTTAAAGCCGTGTCCAGCAATGTGTTAGAGGCCACAGTGACATCTGCTTGAGGCCTAAAACTGCCAGTGCTAAGGGGGTGCAATCAGCTATGGTTAGACATGAAATTTAGGCCTCAGTCTGGCAGTGAAGCGTGGGAAGAGGGAAGACACATCTGAGTCCAGACCCTATCTCCGCTTTGACACAGTAAAGGAGAAAGCAGAGCTGTCACTTTCTCCTGTTCAGGTGTTTAGGTTTCCTATTACAAACAGCTGACTTTAAAAGAGCTAATTGGAGCAATGGCTTCATCAGAGATGACGAATTTTCCCATTGCGTCTTCCACTGCCCGGGAGTGCTTGACCTGTCCAGCAGCAAGCTCAGCTCAGTCCTGACTTCCGACCTTAGAGCCTTTGGTAAAGCCAGATTAGCAAGAAAAGAAAGCAGCCAAGCTGCTGCCATCAGCCACAGGGAGTCAGAAGTACCCTGGTCCTGGTTCCCCTATATGCAAAACACATCTCATTGCAGTGTGTTATGCATTCGCAAATTTGTTGCCCGGTTTGCTCCTGCAATTAAAGTGAGGATATAGGCCAGACAATATTCCCTTCGGGCATTTGGTCTGTGAATTGTTGCTGTGTTTGGAGCCATTTTGGTGAGCCAGAAGCCTTCTGAGTTTAGCTTCTGTCTACAAATCCAGCAAGGCATAGCAGGATCATCATATTCCTACACCAGCCTATTGACATTATGCAGCACTATGCAGCATTTAGGTCCTGCAGGACCTCTGCAGTGGCTGGTGTTTCTGGGTGTGTAGAAGGATTCTGATCAGTTAATCTCAAACCTAGGGACCAAAGAGGGACTTTTGTGTAGTGCACTAATCTGAGACTTGGGAAATACTTCTCTGCTCTGCAAAAAGATTTCTCTGGTAGCCTTTAACAAATAATTTATTTTCTTCTGTCTTCTGTTCCCTCTCTATAAAATAGTTATAGCATCATCATGCCAGACTGCAGCTAGGAGAATTAATGGTCTGTGTGTATAGTAGGGTAACGTGGTCTGCTCAGAGTTTTGATTTCATCAGTTTGGCAGGTGTCACCACAGCCATCAAAATGTTTTCAATGCAGTTTGGGAGGCTAGTTTGTGTCTCCTGAGGTACCCAGAAGGGAGCAGCCTTGCCATCGGACTTCCATTTTGTTGGGGTTGAACTAGAGGCTGCAGAGCAGCTGGGTCACATCTGTGATGTGTGATTGGTGAGTGAATTGCTGCATGGAGCTGGCAGGAGAGGAGCTGTGCTGTTCCCTTGCCCTGCCATCCATTAGGGGCTATAAACACAGTTAAAGGATGCGGCCGTAACGGGGTAGCACTCAGTCTCTGACAGTGTGAAAAACAGAAATGACTACAAACCCAACAGCCACAACAGATTTTGGGGTGCCTTAGCAAAGGGTGGCATGCTTCCTCGTCATTCACTTTGCTCTCAGTAATTGCTTGTTGTAGCTTTGTCCTTGAATAGGTTTTGAATGTGAAGAAGCCTCTGTGAGAACAAGAACAGCATGTTGTATTGAAGCATGTAAAAGCCTTGGAAATTCTTGGGCAATTAAGAGTGGCTCACTGCTTTAGCACTCATACTGGGGATCATTTGGCATGATGCAGATTCAATAACCAGTGCATGCACAAGGGCTAAATATTCTCATCCCGTGGAGGCTTTGCCTAACCTGATGTAGCTGGATGTGGTACAGAGATGAGCCAAACTTCTCTCTGCCCCCAAGGTACGGGCTGAAAGTGTTCTCACATTTAACTAAGTCATCTTGTCTGCCTGATGACTGCTTCTTCAAAGCTTTGCTGTGGTAGAAGTATCCAGCAAACGATGGACTCAAGAAGATAATCAAATACAATATGATATGCCAAACATCTATTAAGAGAGAAAAACTTCTGCCTTCTCTCTCAGGAATCCAGTTCTCTTGGGTCAGGCAAAAGTGAGTTTTCTGTGCTGATTAATTACAATATCTCCTGTGAAGTAACTTCACTCAGCTCACAGGGAGCCATTGCAGCATCCTGCGCCTCTGCTAACTCCTTCTGGATCTGCACGCTACAGCAGCAGCAGCCAGCCAGCTGTTCATGGCCAGCTCTACACCCCTGAATAGCAAACCTGGGGCTCTTCTGAGGGAGAAGCTCTAATAACAAAGTTAAAAGGATCTTCTTTTAATCACCACCGCACCTGAACAAGGTTGGAAGGTTGGATGCGGATGATCTAAGTATAAAAAAAACCCCAAACAAGCAAACAAGAAAAGCCCCAACGAAAACCAAACCAAACCAAAGACAGAAAAATCAGATGGTGATGTTGTAACTCGTATTGCCAGCAAACTCAGTTCCAGACAGTCTGTGCTGAGGGCAGCTGCCTTGCAGAACTGGTGATGAGACATAACCATATTGAAGATAAACGCTGAAAAATTGCATGAATTAAGTAACAGCTTTTTATTCAACTTAGAGTAATCCAAGGATGATGATTTTGAAGAGCAGCAGCTTGAATTTTACCTGTTAGAACCCAAACTAATTAATAAGACAGATGCTTTATTCCTAAGAAGTCATGTATGAAACAGCAAATGCTAACTAAAAAAGAATACAAAAGACAAAATCTGGTTAAAATTTTGGATCTGGCAAATTTTCCATTAGAGAAATGTCTATTAGAGGCTGAGCTGGGCTTTTGTTAACTGTGTGAGAAAGATTGTTTGGGGCAAAGAGTGATTTTGGGAACACAACTGAAAAGATTCCTGAGTTGCACTTCTTCAAAGGGTGTTTCCATTTCGTCCAACATCATAAGCCAAACCAACTTTATACTTTGGAGCTGCTGGGGGAGTTACTGCATCTGTCTATGCGGGAATACCTGTTAGCAGTTGAGCTCCTGTTCTGCCATGGTCTACTGTCAAGAACTGCATGTCTGCCTGTAGACTATCTGCCACCCTCCACATCGCGCCCAGCCGGGCAGGAGGTGTTAGGAACACATCTCCCACTTCTCCCAACGCCCACATTCAGCCTCCACAGTACATTTCTGACAGAGCTTCCCCAGAGCCTTCTAAGAGTTGAGAGATCAAATATGAATGATTTTTGTGTGTGTGTGTGTATGGGTTTGGTGGGGTTTTTCTGTTTGTTTGGTTGGTTTGGTTTGTTTTCCTCAGAAAGCTCCTTTTAGAAGTCTAGTCTGGCCCAGTGTTAGAGATGAAGGGACTTCAGGTCAAACTGGTGGTACACAGCATTTCCCAGTGTCTGTCAATGGGAGAGGGCCCTTGTGGTGGAAAAATATTTTGGTGCCCTGCCTGTTTTGTTGCTGAGCTTTAGAGAGTGGAGACAGAAGAGGGCAGTTTGCAAGTATTTTAATTCTTCACCTCTTCTGATGCAAGACCCAACTTCAAGAGAGCAAAGTTTATGTGCTGTTCCCACTCACTTTTTGGAGGCAGTGACAGCACGCGAACGTGCCAGCTCAACCCTGTGCTGCCCTGTGGTGAGGATGTCCCCCCTGCCCTGTGTGCTGCCATGCCACTCTCTGCTGTGGAGCTGGTGGTCCTGATGGCTCTGCTCTGAGCATGGGGACAGCCGCCTCGGCAAAGTGTGTGGTGGGACAGCTCATTTACCCACCACTGAGTTAGAGGACAACTTTTCCATGAAAAGAAAGCATGAGGTGTATCAAGAGACACTCCAGTACTGGCATCCTGCCGAGTGACTCTTGTCCTGAATGCTGGCATCAGATCCAAGTTACAAGTGAGCAGGTTCTGGAGTTCAGGGGGATTAAATGATCTCTGCCGGCACTGCCACAAAATCCTTGACGCTGTTTTCTAGAGCCTTCTGTCACCGAAGAACAAAAGCTGGATTCTGGCAGTTGCCTGGTGCTTCCATCCCTTTCAGCCAAAGAGGCATTTTGGGCTGGATGCCCCTGTAGCACAATGAGAATAATGGAAATTACAGCTGGTTTACTAAGCAGCGATGCCTCAGAGCCAAATGGTTTCCATCTGAATATGAAGCAAATTTGCCAGTGCGCTGGCGTAACAAATGCACGATCTCTTTGCCCCTTCTGTGTCTCTGCAGTCGAATGTTTGCTAGAAAGTCCAGTATTAGATAAAAATAGGGATGGGAGGGGTAGAAGTCATGGACTTGAATTAGTATATAATACTAGATCAAAGTGTTGGGAAATGGATAAATTAGAAGGATGCAAACTTGCTTTGTGCAGAGTAGCCCAGGTGTGGGCACGTGCTGCAGGCTGGCTTCAGCAGGGGCAACGGGGAGTCCCCACACCAGGCTGTAGGAGACATGTTGTTTCATCTCAAGACAAAATGTTTGCTCCTGTGGCCTTTGAAAAACCAGCTTGAAATCTGAAAGCGCTGTAGCTTCTTTTTATGAATCCAGTGCCAAAACTTCTGCAGCGAGGCCCCTGTGCCATCAGTAGCAGAGAGCCAGATAAAGCCCTTTTAAGGACTTAATTTTGCAGCCCTATATAAAGCCATACCGTGGGCATATTGGTGATAAAGATGCATGTTGGGAGAGTTCAGGGGCATTTGAGAGGACAGTGGGGGTGGGGGAGCAGATGCATCCTTGATGAGCCTCTGGGTCCTCTGAAATCCTCTGCCCCCAGACAGATTTGCAATTAGACAGACACGGCGACGGCTCATGTCCCGCCCATCTCAGCTCTTGAGCTGTGATGTCAGTTCGACTTCTCTTAGAGAAGTGGGCGCACAGAAGTTAGGTGGCAAATCCTAATCGGCGGGTGAGCACCCATGAGAAACAGGGTTATGGTGTCGTAAGGGGGATGGTCCTAACAGCAGTTCATTTGATTAGGATGTCATTATGCAAAAAACTAAGAGCACTTTTCATTTATGTGGAACGCTGATGCTATTGCCAAAATCCAGCTTTTGGTTGCTGGCGCTGGTTGTATAATGATGACTGCTCCGTGTTTCTGAGGACTGTAACCTCCTAGTTTAAAACATCATCAGGAAGAGGCTCTTCAGTGTTGTTTGCTGTACGTGCAAACACTTTTATTTTCTCTGAGCTCTCAGTTAAATAGTTGAGCTGTGTTATTGTGGATATGTACACCCAGTGATAACAGGTTGATCTAAACATTGTTTACTCAGAATGATAAACTGGGCCATATCTGCTGTTGTCTTTGCTTGTGTTTAGATCCATGTCTAACATTATTTTGGATAATAATGGTTTTTTGGTCTCTAATTAGAATTTTCCATTACATTACTCTTTCCAGTGTATTGAAATACTCTCTTCAAGGAGTCTGGTGTTATTTCTACATGTACTTAAGTGCTGAAGTGCGTGCTGCACTCTTCAGTTGCTAAGGAAATAGTCTCCTTTTCTCCATATATATTTTTCATGTCTCAGCTTATGCCTGTGGTATAAGATCATCCATCTTCTCACTTGAACGTATTTAAGTGAATTTTGGGACCAGTAATTCTTGCAGACTGTATGTTTTATAAAGGAATAAGAAAGAGCAGAAAGGAGAGCTCTCACAGATGCAGGAAGAGAATGATTTTTGGGTTTGTTTGCTTAATTCTGAACAATTCAACAAATTTGTACACTGTAGTCAAATACAATCATTGTCATAAGAGCATCTATCGAAGTGTCCACTCTTAGGTTGCGCTTTGCTTTGGGAACTCTTCCCAACTGGATCTCAAGTGCACAAGACACTGGTTGTGTACCCCAAGTTGTATAAGGTACCTGGCAAACCTTTATTCTTCTCCCCATGTACAACAACACAATGTGATGGTGACAAAGGAGAATGTCACAGCACCTGCCGATGCCCTATGGCAGTGTCAAACTCACTGGGCTTCCAGCAGTTGTTCCAGTTCTTCATGTCTGCATTTCTTCCAGCTTTCAGGAACGTAAGTGTATAAGATGCTGCTCACAGCCTTTACTTTTGATCAGGATGATTTATTTTCATATTCCTACACTTGGGATAGGAATTCATTTGTGTGAGATATCAGACTAGAAAATCAGACTAGAAAATCAAAACATAAAACATTGTATGACAACCTCCTTGAAAAGCCTTTCTCTTGTTTTAAAAATAAGAAAATTAGTCTCTGTAAATATAAACCATTAATGCATATGGAGAACTGAAGTGCAGTATAAGGGGGAGTTAACCTGAGATTACAAGGCTTCACTGCACTCCTAACCTGAGATATGGCTTTGGTGGTGTCTTCTGTTGGATACTGGTACAACTCTGAAACTGAATATAAGCCGTGTTTCAGAGAGGATTAGAGGTTGAGTTACCGTGCTGGTGTTACCAGTGGAAGACAGACAGCTTGCTCAAGGGCAAGCTCTGTCACGTCTCTCTCTTTCCTCATCTCAGAAGAGTGGATCAAGGAGAAAACTGTTTTACAGTGCTCTTTTGGAGGAAGCAAGGAGATGTCACCCCAGTTATTTAAGTTTAGCCCAATGTGACATTAGAGCATGGAAGAGGTAGAGATGGCAAAGCATGATAGTTAAACAATCAATATTTTATTGATCACTTAAAAGTGCATAACCACGTCGATGTACAGTCTGTGCTCTGCCTCACTGAGCAGCTGAGCTCTTAGAACCCGCCTCTGAAACAAAAATTAAGTGTTTTGCATTTCCTCAGTAAAGTGGAAAAAACAGAGGAAGAGGAGAAAGCTTAAATGAAAAGCTGACTGTTACATAAAATGAAAGATTTTAGTTTGGAGAAATTAAGGGTTAGATTTGCAAAGCAGAAGGAAGTGACTATTAGATAAAACTGGGTTATTAGATAAAACTGGGATACCTTTCAGGCTCAGGACGTTAATTTTCCCCATTGATTTGAGAAAATGAAGAGAATGGTGAAACTGCTGTCCAGGGGGCATTATGGGATTCACCAAAACAGAACACCCACCAGCTGAGATGTTCCGTTTTGAACCAATGGTGAGGGTGTTTGCTAGAGCAGGAGCCAGAACGTGGGGATCCCACCTCCCGGATCAGAGGTGGGTCTGTGTCTCCAGGCTGGATCACTGTTTCTGTCACCTGCCTGAGGGGAGCTGGGGGATCTCAGTTTCCATCCCTGCTTTTGAAAGCAGGACGTCTTGCTTCAGCCCTTCCTGTTTGACTTGTTTGGAAACTTATGTGGTGAAGAAGACAGAGGATGAAGAGAGGATGCCCTGTTGTGTATCTGAAGTGAAACAGCAGGGGAGACTGAGAGCAGCTCTCCCCAGAGTAATCTCAGCCGTTCTGGCCTGTGTCTTGCTTGCGGCGAGCGGGCACCTCTCGTCACCATTGCCTCCTCACGGTGCAAAGTTCTGGGGAGGGTGGGAAGGGGAGGGAGACCTTCCATCATTGTGTCTCTGTGCACCTCAGAGCTTGAGTTTCTGTGCTGGCTGGGCAGCCCTGCCCCACAGCGTGGTGGCTGGAGCACGATCCTGAAAAGGGGTCTTCAAACCCTTTTGGCAGAGGGGAAAAGGGAATTTGCTTTCTGCTCTCTGTGAATGCTCTCGACTACTCAGGAAAAGGGAGACAACAGCATGGACTGTTTAGTCCAAGAGTCAGATGCGAGTGCTTTTTTTTTCTACACAAAACCTTTTAACAAAAGTAGTTGTAAATGCAGTCTGAATTTATGATGACTGAAATAAACCACTGTGAACCCGTATCTGCCCATATCTCTATGCAAATGGAAGAGGTGTGGTACAAATGAAGGCTGGGCCAAAGGCAGCTTTTAGGCTCGCGTTTGATGGTGCCAGGGACTCCTGAGGTTGAGGTTCCTACTGCTCCTGGTAATAGTGGTTGGCATGGAGAGGTTTTCAATATTCAGATGTAACTTTGGCATTTTTGAATGCCGTACACATGATCATAATTTTTTTTTAACTTAGTGTATCAATCTACTTGCCAGGAAACAATGCACTTGTTCTGAATTATCCTGGTTTTCCTCTTCTAGAGCTGCTGTTTTCTTCAGGAGAAATTCATGAATGTTTAAGTTAAGTGTGTTTCAAATCACAACTGTTTTGACAAATTGTATTCAGGATTTCTTATCTGGAACTTGTAGGGGTGAACTTTTACCAGTCATAACAGAAAAGGACATCTTGCACAAGAGACATTTCAAACTGTTCATAAATTTTTGTGTGGCTGACATCAGTCATTGCAATATATGCAGGGACTCTGATGGCTTCCTGTGAAACAGAACATTTTGCCTCATAGAATAATGGCATTTTGCTCTATGTGTGTGTATAAACTGAACGACTCATACAACCCTAAGCATTGCTGCTGGGTAAATAATAAGGAAAAGTAATGGCATTGATCATATTTGGAGGTTTGAGGAATTGCTGTTAAATACTTGGGAGATGTGTGATAGGATGAAAAGCATCTACCTCTGTCAGTGTGTGAATCTGTATTGGCCGTGGGACCTAAGTGTCTGCTTTTACAGGATAAAAATCCCTCCAACAAAATCAAAAAGTACAGTTTTAAAGGATTCTCTGTGAAGTTATTTGGAGGGATCTGACAATTCTTGGCTATTTTAATTAGTTCACCTGTGCATTTACCAGAGGGGGGACAGCTACTAGTTTTGACACTTGACAAGGAAGACAGGGCCATCAGTTATCACCAGCTGGAGCTGGACTGCAGCAAACTGGCAGAGACCTACTCCCAGCAGCTGCTAGCTAAGGAGAGCTCCTCATAATGAGAAGATCTGAGACAACTCACTGCAGTCAACTGTTTCTTCCCTGCAAGGTTTTAAGCTCCTGGGTGTTAGTTAGGGCTGAAGATGTTTGACAGATGCTATGGGAAATAGCAAGCAATGTGCATTTTATTGCTGATTCTCATTCAGTTGTTAGCAGTTTGTTTCATTCTCATGTGATGTTATCCAAGCAGTGCTCTTGAACAGGGAAAGGACAGACCAGCTGAGTGGCACTGGTTGTTTGGGTGTGCACAGCTGTGCTGCCATCCCGTGTTACCTTGTTTGGTAGAAGATTTATTCTCTTTCTATGCAGAGCTGCAGGTGAGTTTGTTTTTCTTCGCTATTACAGTTGAACTTTAAGCTTCTTAGCTCAGACGAGACACTTAAGGAAGAATTCATACTGTCTTGGGCAATTTATGCAGGGAACCTCAGTTGAGCTTAATGTAATTCTCAGTTTATAATTTCAAGAGCTGCATAAGCCTTGGACATCAGGGACACTGAGCTTTGTGCTTGCGTGGATTGGTTTATGAGTGGGCATTCCAAGCTACCTGAATGACTCGTAAGCTCTTGGGACTGATGGTGCCTGATTGTTTTGAATGCATTTGAAAATATGTCTGATACTCTTTTGGAAAGTAAAATACCTGTCAGTTGCTTTAAGCCTAATGAGAGAAAGCAGATAAATGAAAGCTGGGGAAAAAAGTACATGTAAGAAAGACACTGGCTAAGAGGAAATTATCTTAATGGCAAGCTAGTGTCTGAAATGTAATCACTGAAAACAAACTATACAATTTAACTGTTATCTCAACACATTATTACGTTCTTCAGCTCTTCCATCCCTGCATCCATTTCAGATCTCAAGTGAAATCAAGGGGGGAAAATAATCCCAAATCCTTGACTCACACAAATTGCCTGATTTCTTTCAGGAAACACTTGGTAAATGGCAGCAAGCCACAGGGAGCTTGGGGAAACTCTGACTCTTGAGAAGGCACATTGTACAGCTTATATGACATTTTGTATAGTAGTAATTTAGGTGACAGAGAGGTAAGTTCCTGCTGTGCCTTGGGTTCTCTTTAAAGCAATTTTTGAGTCAGCGTTGTCTGCCAAAAAATGATGGTAGTATGTTGATCTAGAGTAAAAGATGAGTCTGTATGAGCTGTTTGTGTGTCTGATGTGTGTACATAGATACAAAAGCTCCCCATGTGCTAAAAATGCAAAAAAGCCCCCCCCCCCAAAAAAAAAACACCACAAAAACAATATTTTATAGGTGTTGCTGCTAGAAACTGCTGAAATTTGGCAGGCAGGAAGCAGAAGCATTATTTTCTCCTCATTTACTACAAACAAGAAGTTTCTACAGAAACATTTCATGTTTTGACGGACATAGTAGTTCTCAAGTGGTGAGAGAACCCACTTGAGATCTGGCAGAATTTCCCCAAAGCCCTTTGACTACACATCAGCTATTTGCTTGTAACAGCTACTTTTCCTCTCAGAAATAATGAAGTTCAAGTAGATCTTTACCAATATATATTTCAGTCTTTTTCGTATTATTCTTTTTATAAGTTAATGAAGGAGTTTGCTAAATGAGCTGTAATTGTGAATGTCTATCCAGACTATTGACCAGTGTCAATGGTGTGGTTTGTAGTTTTAGTTGTGGTGTTGTCCAAGTTAACTGATGACAATGTTTTAGAGCCTGTTTTGGGGAAGAGACATCTCCTGATGCCTCAAAACTTGCTAGTGGACCTGTTGTAGATCAGGCAAGTTTTGTCTATTATTTCCACTAATTGCTTTGGACATATAATTCTGTCTTAATTTCAGTGGTCTTTTTGTAAAATGTTTTTCCTTTTCTCTCAACACTAGCATAGCCTGTAAACATGAGTTAGAATGAGGAGTTTGACATAAAGGAGTAGAGTCTTGAGTTGTGCAGAACTTCTAAATAAATAATGGTGACATGATTAAACACTAATATTCAAGTCAGTATTTCTAGAATTTGTAATTAGGCTACAAAATATGCTGTCACAGAGAAGAGCTTCAGTACTGTTGAAGCTGATGGTGCTCATGACAGTAACAGCCCAGACGTTGTTCTGTATAGACTAAAAACCTTGTTACCTCTATTCATCTGAATAGTGTGGATGCTCATTAAATTATGAAGTTGTGTTTCTTCCCAGATCTTGTATATTGATGATCCAGCAGTGCACAGAAGTCTGATTTTTTCAAAGTAAGCAGGTACTGCTCTGTCTGAAGAGCTGGGTTGACTCCCCACAGGACAAAGACTTCCTGGACATCCAAAAGGGCTGTCCCATCCCCATGTGGGCTCTTGGGCTGTGTGTGCCCAGGTATATACCTTAAGTTTTCTGATACCAGAACTCCTTTACAGCCCCACTGCTGGGACCTTCCAAAT
Organism: Gallinago undulata; assembly: GCA_026546715.1. Classification (NCBI taxonomy): domain Eukaryota; kingdom Metazoa; phylum Chordata; class Aves; order Charadriiformes; family Scolopacidae; genus Gallinago; species Gallinago undulata. The sequence continues at coordinate 24,463,080 of JAOTQQ010000023.1, forward strand.
CTGAGTTTGCTTTGAGTTTTCAAATTTTTGCTCAAAACACAATGTTTGGGAGTGCCCTGTGGGGATGTGACATTAACCGGAGAGAAACCTGTTACTCTTCAGAAGCAGAAACCAAATTTTGACGTTGTAGCCAGTAAATCTAAAGAGAACTTAGTGACATCTGCGGCATTAGTGCAGACTTGTGCTTTTTTGTGTGGCCCTAATTCCCATGCACAAATCATTTGCTGAAAGCCAGGGTCAAAGCCAAACAACATGGGAATACAAACTGGGTAATTTGCATCAGCCTTTTAACAGGAATGTGGGCTTTGAGCATTGTGCCTTGAAATTTGAACTTCATAATGGCATTTGCACTCTCACCTGTCATAAATGTAACTTGTGTACTTGTATACCTTCTCACACATCTACACCTCTACATCCCAGAGGTGCAACTAAGAGCAGCATTTAGCCCAGGAATTCTCTATGGTAATGAATAATGGAAGCGAAACTCATTGTAGATTTTGATGGGAAGCTTCACAAGCCTGAAATATTGATCCTATATTTTGTGAGAAGGTAGGACCAGAAATTCCCTCCTTTCTAACAAGCCATCCCATGTAATTGCAAAAGACAGTCTCCTTTCGTCACCATTTTTCCTGACAGCTGCTAATACACTGCCATAGGATATATGTACTACAGACTGTTGATCACATGCAGCTTTGGTTTCTTTAACATCAGCATCAAAAGCATTTTTATTTTCAAGCCGTCTGTCTCTTTCCTTTTTTTATCTCTTGCTTTCTTAAAAAAAAAAAGAAAAAAAAAAGAAAGATTGGATCCAATTTTCATCGGACTAACATGAGCCTGAAGATATTTTCATCAGTTCTAGGCAGATGCTACATGGGCTGCATACTAATAAATGCCTTCTTGTGATTGTTTTCTTCACACCTAAGTCCATTTTCTGTGAGCACCATATGAAGTAATTTTAAGCTTTTAATTGTTTATGATATGTGGCACTTCCAAACTCTGTGGATGTTTCTGTATCTGTGAAAGAGAATTATCAAGCACCAGAGAAAAATGCTGCTATGCTACTTTCTGTTAATGCTGAGGAAGACCTGCCAAATCTTGCAGTATTTGTGCATGCTACAGAAGTGGAAAGAAGGGAAGCTTGCGGAGCTAATAATAGCAGCAGCTTTGTGTCTAGGAGCCTCATAATTGTAACTCCATGATGAAAAAATGATTCAAAACATGATGAAATCCGAATTTCTATCTATTTCTGTGGGTCTTGGATCAGTTCTTACAAATTCAAGTTGAAAAGAAATTTGGATGTTTTTGCATAAGACCAAAAGATCCTTTCCACTTCAGATGCAGGATAAGGTTTTCAATATATTCATTACGTGTTTTAAATGAAGCATCCCCTGATCCTTAGGAGTGTCTCATGCAGTGTTGGCACAGTGGTTGCATTTACAATCAGCTAACAACAAGACTGGAATACGGTTGCTAATACAGAGTACTTCTGCCTTGCGCTGCTGTTGGGTACCTTCCTGGGAGTGTGCAGAATGTTAAAGAACGTGACTTGGTGTGGTTCGGCAGGCAGCAACATTCCACTACGTTTTGTGTGCTACCAACAGTTCAGAGATGGTGAAACCCCTCAGTGGGCTGTTCATTACAAGAGTAATGAGAGACAATGGACTTCTTGATTCCCCACATCCACCAAGAGGTCTTCCCTCTTGTACCAAAACAACATGCTGTTTTCAGTTGTTTCACTCAAATCTGGGCAAGCTCCAAAGCCATGTCAAATTTACATGGTACTACATATTAGTGACTGATTTGTCCTGCCTCCCCCTATATGCAAGTGAAGGGTGCAAGGAGAGTAAACCTTTGTCTGAAATAGGTGAACAGCATGCTCAGATATTTATAGCTCAAGTCTTTGAGTCTTTATTTTCTTACCATACTTTTCCCTCTGGCACTTCTTCTATCACCTGTATTGGGTATGTTTCGTCAGTAGTGAGTGAGATGGCAGTTCCAGATTTGGCCTATGCAGTTATTTAGGATTGCCCAGGGGTGTCTAAGGGCCAATAAGAACAAAATGTTCCTATGTGGCAGTTACTACAAATACATTTGCAGCTTCCAACTATTTTTAGCTCCTGAGGAAACCAGTTTTGTCTATTTGGTAGCCCTCAATAGCTTTCTCTACCAAGTATTTGCCTGGTCTATTGAATCTATGCAGACCTTTTACATTCAGAACATCCTTTATTAACATCTTTCACGTGTCTAATACATTCAGATGACGAAACCATGAATTTGTCTTTGGTTTGTATGCGACTCCTCCTGCTGTCATTTGATGCTGTAGTTTTCATATTGGGTAAGACACTGTATAATCAATCCCTGCCTACTCTTGTTCATCCCATGTCTGATTTTATACACCCCTGTCATATTCTTCACGCCCTCATCCCTGTCTTTGTGTAAAGGAAGTAGGCACTTAAATTACTACATCTATATTTGCGTCTGGTTAGATGTGATAGTGCTGTTGTTGAGCATTTCAGCCTTTTATCTTGTTGCAAGGCAGCCTTCAGTTTTAATGGCCAACTCAGCATAGGTTCTCTGAAATGTCTTCATGAAACAAAGTGAGTACCGCTGTGCCCATTGCCCTCCTGTTACTGCTCAAGAAAAACAATGTGGAGCTACGCTGCATAGTTCTGGAGAAACATCAGCTCAGTGCAAGTAGTGAGATGGGAAGAGCAGTGGGTAGCAGAGTGAGCCAGCAGATGGAAACAGCTGGAGACTCATTGTAGTATTAGTTCTTTTAGTTCTGGACAAGAGTGAGAATTTAAGCACTGAGCACCACCTATTAAAGATGCTGGAAGGTAGGAAATAATTCAAACATCTCCGAAGAGTTAAAATTGGAGAGCTTAGAGTTAAATTGAAAATTCCACAGGTGTGAACCTTGCCTATTTCGTACCAGTAAAACTGTTGTCTAAATCTTTCACAGTAGTAACTGACTAAATGTAATACTTCTGCAGAGATTTTTAAACATAGGACTCTAGAATCAGTTTCTAAAAGTGAATTTTTAAGTGTCTGAGGGAGCAAGGAACAGAAATGTCACAGATGTCAGACCAACTCAGTCTTGAAGCAAAAATTGCAGGAATCTTTTATCAAGATGCGATGATGTGTTCTTTATTGCCATCAAACTGGATGTTTTTCTGAAAGATGCAATGTATTTGTAACAAGATTCCCTTTGGCGACTGCTCCTTCAGAGCAATCCTGTGGCCTGCCTTATGCTGGAGATCACATTGCAGTCTGTTCTTCTGGTCTGATCATAAAGAAATTATGGAGCTCATATGACAAATGTCCATGTTGTGTTATTTAAATGATGCTTGGTTTTTCAGTGCTGAGCACAAGAAAATCCAAGTAACAGTTTCTGGGCGCTCCACATTTGACAACCAAATAAGATATTTCAAGTATTCATTTATGTCCACCTAATTTTTTAATACTCTGGGGAGAAATCTTGACCTTAATCTCTAAAGACATTGATTCTACACATACAGATTGAAAATCCTTTGACGATTAAAAAGAGGTAGAGTCTTCCCCAAAACCTACTAGAGACTGTGAAGAGAAACATGCTGGGTGTAACCCCATCTTTCTTCCTTGGACACAGCTCGTGCACAGGCTGTGTCCAGGAGTGCGGCTGCAGGGAGTGTGCTGTCATCAGTCAGTGGGACATGTGGATGCAGGAGTGCACCAGGTCATGTCAGCGCAGTTCTCCACTTCTCTGAGTGCGTCGTCCAAAATTAAAATTGCTATGTCATCAAAACTGCATGTCTCAGTTAAATGTTTTTATGATTGCAATAAACTGTGCCTAGCAGAGCTATTTTTCAAGATTTTAGCAGATCTAAGCTGATACTCCCACAATACTCACATTTCTGGCAGCTTGGAAGACTCTGTCATGGAACTAAAAGATTTAGCACCTTTTTAATAAAAACAGAATTATGAAACAAGACTTGAGATTGGGCGTATGAAGTATGCACTTTTAGGCCTAGTGTTTAAATTTCTAGTTATTTCATCTCGGTTCAGGTTCTTTGTCCTTATTTTGGTCGTCACATACTGTTAAAATGCTCCTACTAGATTTTTTTTTCTGTGTGCTTAGGTCTTAAAGATGGTGATGTTATGGAGAGCTATGTAGCTTGTAAAGCAGACATCCCTTGTGTTTGTGTGGCACATAGCACAGGGGCTGGGAGATTTTGAGGGTACAAAGGACTGTCCCTTCCCAGACAAAAATGGATGCTTGTAGAGAGAGAGAAAGACCAACTGCTCTAAAAACTGTCTTAGGATCTTTGCCAGAATATTTTAGGTTTTAAGTTTGATTAAGATCTGTATTTGTAGCCCTATGAAACTTCACATGAAAATTGCTGAGGAGGTCCAGACTACTCTTCCTTCTAACAAATGAAACTTATTTTCTTTTACTTTGTACTCTTACTCCTTGTGGGAGCAGGTGTACATACATCAGCATAACAACCACATTTTCTGAATACTTTGGATGCTACTGAAGCTGTTTAACCACTTAAAGATTGCTTTTTCCTCAATGATTGTAAGAAAGCAGTCCATTTAAAACAGTTATTTGTATTTTTATTGATAAGGACTTGCATTTAATCTTAAAAAAGATGGAAAAAATCCAAAATGCAGCTATGTAAAGTCTTTCCAATTACTGCTGAGCTTCACATAGTTATAACAATTTTGCTTAATACAAAAATACAGAGCTGTCTTGAGAAAATATGGCTTTGGGGAGCTTGCAAAAAAAGGAGACCAGTGACAGCTTTGCCTGGGCTTCCCAAAGGCAAGTTGCTCTCTGACATGTATTTATCCAGTATCTTAGGAGTTAGTAAAAAGAAGCCAGCCCAAGAGTTGGAGGCTGTGTCCCCTGGCAAATGTGTGTAGGTTTGATTTGCAACGCATGAGTGCAGCTTGTCACATGAATGTATACCTATAAAAGATGTCAAGCAGGATGGGAGACCTGAGGATTTGCGCAGGTGGTGGCTGCTGTGGTGTACTTGCCTTGTAGCTGGTGTAAGGCCTCATGTGGAAAATGGAAATTAGGGGTCTCATTAGCGCTCCCCTGATTACCCATGGCAAAGGCAGTATTTATGTAATTGCTCCCTCCGCTTATGTTCTTGTGCCTGTTGCAGTCTGATCTCCATAAGGTAAAGGAGAGAAGGTGTGTTCAGGGCCCTGAGGCCGACCACCACACAGCAGGAAGGCTGACGGCAGCTCCTCCGCAGCCAAATTAGCTGAGCATCAGTCGGGCTCCTGTGGGTGGTGCAGTGAGATGCAATGGCTAGTATAAGTATTGGTTGGGCTAGGCTGTAAGTTTTTGCTCGAGACTTGCTCCATTGCCCTCTCACCCATACAGCGCTGTAGCAGGGGCAACTTCTGTCAAATAACTTATTCATTTATGTTATAAAACAGTGTGAGGAACTCCAGTGCTTACCGGAAAAGCTGCTGAGCGGGCTGTGTGGAGCAAGGGTTGGACTACACAAGGAATCTTTGAAGCAGACTGGCTTCTAGGTCTTTCAAGCACCTGGGTGCCTTCCTTGGTGACCTCTGTCATACTCCTGAGCATTTAAGGAAAGCACACAGTCCAGATCCACAGGTCAGATGGAGGCTTCCCATGTACAAAGACATGCTTATGTGCAAAGTGACTTGAGACCGGTTAACTGTGTGACCATCTGGCACAGCACCGTGCAGGACATGGATGTCCACACCAGCAGCAAACATGCAAGCTCCAGGAGAGAAGGGGGCTTGGGGACAGAATTTTGTGGAGACAAATCAACCTGGTTTATAGTTGCCTTGGCTTTGTGGGCTTGCTGGGGCTTTGCGCCACCAGAGCCAGCCTCAGCTGTCTGCTGGAGTGACCCCCTGAGACCCTGCCCAGCTTGGCCAGGCTCCAGCAGAGCAGCCGCCCTAATGCTGGGCTGACGATCTTCTTTCAATTAAAGTGAGGGCTGCCAAAGTGTGGGCAGCCATTAGCCTGGAGCATTGTATTGATTCTCCCTTCCCAGTGAGTAAGAGTGCTATTCTTTCACTTCTAAGGATTATGCTGCTTTGTCTGCTTTCTACTGAGCTCACTGCAGACTGAGTTTCCTGGGGAAAAAAAATACTGCCAAGTACCCTGTTTTCTTATTCTTATCTCACATTTAGTTTCCTAATTGCAGCTTGGAAATAAAATACCCTTTCTGCTAATTTTATTCTTTTGTATTTGGGAAATGCTGCCAAGTCTGACAACTTCTTCCTTCCAAAGACTCAGTGTTAAGATGTTTTTTTCCCTGCTTCACAATGACAAAACTGTCAAGAAGCATTGGAGTCAGGAGAAACATGCATTTTGTGTGTGCCAGTGAAGCAGGGCTTTTTATGTTTAGTTTAATTTAAATCTGTCTGCAGCAGAGGGACTGATTTATTTACACATTTCTTAATAATGAATTGAATCTGAAAGTTATTTCTGCATTGGGGTGTAAGGACTTTGAGTGGATTTTACCAAAAGCAGCTAAAGAGATTAGGTATCAGCAATCAGTAGAAGCTGGGGGCTACATCTTTTATACTCTGTATGGAAAGCTTCAGCTTAGGGGACCTCATATTTTCAAACCAGACTACTTACTGGTTCTCCTTTAATACGTCACTGGAGTTTTTTGCTTGGAAAATACTCCTGCCTATGATATGTTGCCACTGCTGCATGGAGCTTTTGAAGAGGATGTGTTGCTATCATGTCCAGTGAAGAAACATTGCCTTGCTGTGCTTTGGGGTTGTACAGGGGCACTGTGAGGCTGTTACCAGTACTGTGAGACCCCTGGGGTGCTCCCAGAGCTTGCTTAGCCTACAGGCTCAGGAATTTATAATTAATTAGGAGACTAGGTTGAAAATTAATGTTTCTTTGTGTAAAAGTGCCCCCTTCTCCATACAAATAAAGAAATAAATCAAGATGTGAAGCTGTTCAAGCTGCTGCAGCAATCAAGCCACGAGCAGCCTCCCCTTGTCTCGCAGAGCCCATTCCCCACTGTCCTTGTACCCTTAACCAGGGTTGAGCTTTGCCTCATCCGTAAACTGCAAGGTGCTTCTAGAAGAGAGTTGGGGGGGCGGGGGGAAGGGAGGGCAAGAAGCACTTTGCAAACTGCTGCTGGAGACTCCAGAGTGGTCTCTGCTGTAGTGACCCCATTAGTGGCCAAGCTGCACTGAAATAGTACCTTTGGCATGGCATGTAGTGAGTGAGCTCCGGGCAGAGACTGATGTGAGACATGGGAATGGTTATTTGTAATATTAGAAACTTGGTGGTAAATCATGGAGTCAGGAAAACATTTAGGAAGTCACTTTTAACACAAAATAGAACAAGTAACTTTCTGGGATCATTATATTTAAAATCACGCTGTCTTGCTGACCTCTCAAAATGGGAGAAATAATTTTCTTCTTTTTTTTCTTTCTGGTTTTATAAGACAGATGGTATATGCTCTTAAATAATGAAATAAGCCATGTTCCCACAAGATAAGACACTTGAAAATGTTGCTATAAATGCGCAGAGGTTGTGCATTTGTCAGTTCAAATAAATTATTGCAAATAATCCTTCCTCTACAACTTTCCCCCCCTCAACAAATGTGCAGTTAATCACAGAGCGAAATCTCTTTCCCCCCGTAGATTGTGTTCCGGAAAATCAGCGACGTCAAGCGTGAAGAAGAGGAGAGAATGAAGAGGAAGAACGAAGCGCCTCTGATCCTACCCCCAGACCACCCCGTCCGCCGGCTGTTCCAGAGGTTCAGGCAGCAGAAGGAAGCACGGCTCGCGGCAGAGAGGGGCAGAGATCCGGATGACCTGGACGTGGAGAAGGGCAACGTCTTAGGGGAGCACTCCTCCGCCCGCTCGGTGGTGAAAGCCAGCGTTGTGACTGTGCGGGAGAGCCCGGCCACCCCCGTGTCGTACCAGTCTGCTTCAACCTCTGGGGCCTCTGACCAGGCCAAGCTGCAGGCCCCCACATCGGAGCACTCGGGGTGTAAAGTGTCGGGGGACTACCCCCGGCGGAAAGGCTGGGCCAAGTTCAAAGAGGCCTGCGGGAAAGGCGAAGACTGGAACAAGGTCTCTAAAGCAGAGTCCATGGAGACTTTACCAGAGAGAACTAAAGCTTCAGGAGAAGCTACCCTGAAGAAGACGGACTCGTGTGACAGTGGCATTACAAAAAGTGACTTGCGCTTGGATAACGTTGGGGAGACAAGAAGCCCACAGGACCGCAGCCCGGTCCTCACTGAGGTCAAGCATTCCTTTTATCCCATCCCAGAACAGACTCTTCAGGCCACCATGCTAGAAGTGAAACACGAGCTGAAAGAGGACATCAAGGCTTTAAACACAAAAATGACCAATATAGAAAAACAGCTCGCTGAGATACTTAGGATATTAACCTCAAGAAGAAGCTCCCAGTCGCCACAGGAGTTGTTTGAAATATCAAGGCCCCAGTCTCCAGAATCAGAAAAAGACATGTTTGGAGCTAGCTGAGGTGTTTCTTTTTACAAGCAAACCAACCAACCAACAAACAGCCCCCCTAACATTTTAAATTTAATCTTTCTTGAAAATGAGTGAGGGACCAGTTCACTAAGCATGTTCCCTGTGTCTAAAAAGGTACGGTAACAGGAATTGCGACCTCATGTCAAGATGGCAGCTGACTCTGAAGCCTTTTTGACAGCAAGGGTACAGTTTCTAAAGTTTTTCTTTTCTCTGTTGGTGCCCACTCCCCCTCACTCCCCCTCTCTCCCTCGGGATGTTGGAATAAGAATTCTGACAGCAGCAGCCACCCCGTGAGCCCCAGGTGACCTCTGAGGTTTTTGGAGCATGCCTTACGTCGTTAGCTCGGGTTTTGCCTATATGAATAAGCTCTTGCCAGGGTGCTTGTTTTCAGCATTTGGTGGGTTGTTGGTTTTTTTTTTTTTTTTTGCTGCTGCTGTCACAGTCTCAGTCAACTGTACAACATGTTAAATGTCACAGTATATTTTCATATATCTATAATAATGCAAAGCGCAATAGGAGATGTGTACTTCGTTTCAATAGAGTGTGTGCTACTCAGTACTGAAGTTATTTTTGGGTAGTCAAGGAACAGCTAAGAAGATGAAAAAAATGGTACTTTTTAATTGCAAACTGACATATTGCTAAAGCAATTACATTTAACCTCACCAATAGCCACAGTATTTCAGCTCTGTTAATAAATGGGATCTTCCACATTCCCATTCACTGATACTGGGTTTCAAAAACTTACCATGCGTGTCAAATATCTTTGAATGTTGTTACCTTTGCTTTTAATTCTGAGCACGGGAGGATAGAGAGTTGGGTGTGCAGTGTACTTGAGCATAGCCGTCTGAACATCAATAACAAGTCTTGCAGATTTTCATCCCCATGAAAATATACTGTGGCATTTATGTCCTCATTTTGCTATGAATCTGCTCTTTTAATTCTTGATAAATTATAATTCAGAAAATTCTGTTTTGATAATGTTCAGTGTAGCCAAAGGCTTTCACAAAACTTCTAAAGATTTTAGATTGTGGCATTTTTCTCTACATCCAGATGTATTGTTCCTGATCTAATCTTGCTAGTAAGCAAATGGATAGTAGAGGTAGAAATACAGTGCTTACTGTATACAAGTGCTATTGTAGCAAGGAAACAAAAAGATCTGCTTCTTAAAGAAGGAGATGTTTCCAAAACTTATATTTTCATAACTTTTTTTGGAGGAAGATTGAAGCACTTTACCAAAACTACTGTTCATTATTCATTAGATAGGATAGCATAGCTGATATCATCGCTTGAGCCATCACCTTGGGATATAGGTGTATATTCACAGTATATTCTCTCCACTGATCCAGTATGTTCACTATTTAACAGTAGCTTAGAGCACAGAAGCTTGGTGCAACAGTTTTTTGGGTTTTCATTTTTAATGGCAATAGGTCTTAACACAACATGGGTGTGGTTAAGTCTCATTCTTTTTCATGGTACTAAGTCATTTACAAAAAAAAACATTATTTGGGGGGGGAAGATTCTTCTTCATTTTAAGTAAGGAAGAGGCAAGAAAAATGACCCATTTGAAAGGACTTCTAGTGGCCTGATACTTGCATGGTGCAATGCAGAACTGTGTCAGACATTTCTGGGGAAGTGTGAGGTCCACTGATGAACCGACACAGTGGTGAGGCCGTGCTGTGCAAATCTACTGGCCCAGGTCTTGAAGTCACTGTATTTGTATGTGTTCCTGCGGTAACTGCCCTGCTCTCACACATGCTGGTTATTCCAAGCACAGCACCAGGCTTTCCAGGTCCAGAGGCAGCTGATTTAGGGTTGGCTTTGGTAGGTCTTATGCCTTGGTTCGGTATGGAAGTGCCCACAGATTGTGAATTCTTACCCAAGGAGTGAAATGTTCCTGAGAAAGAGCTATTGGGATCAAATCTGTAGGTTTTTGTTTTCCCCTCACCCCAGAAAAGGCAGTAGGGAGGTGACCTTGCCAAGGTGCCATTTCCTTAATTTATTTCTGGTTCCGTGTCTAGATTTTTCTAGTGGTAACTGGTGGCTTTTACAGTCACGCACTGCAGACACGCAGTACTGAGGAAGGCTCTCTTTTACCAAAGTCACCCTATGTCTTTGGTGCATTAATCACTGTAAGTAGCAACAGTTACCTGTAATAGCTATGGCATGATTGCCTTAAGAAATCCATACATCAATGGTTTCAGTGAGAAACGATTTAATGATTTTTCTTTCTAGTCTCCTCGGTCAGTAAATTCATTGGATAGTGAAATTATGGCTATTAAATCACAGGTGTACAAGGATTTATAATTCATGCCCAAAAGTTCCAGCAAGGTTTTAGAGACTGTCTTGGAGCCAGTTTCCTAATCCAAGCAAATTGCTCATCAGCATTATGTTACTTTTGAAAAGCTGAAAGTCTTGCTGAATTTAGCAAGCACTTTGCAAAAGTGACACTCATCATACCTGCAGGTGGATAAATGTGGAAATTAGCTTATGCCAGGTAGAAGAGAGAGGAGATGTTTGTAACCTCCAAAGAACATGCCTAATATTCCCAGCACTGCAGTGCAGAGGCAGAACTGAACGTGCAGTTGGAGGTTACCTGGCCCTTTGTTGCTGATACTGAGTTGATATTTCTCAGTGGTATTTTTGTGTGCCCTCAGGGACGTGTTAAAGGTTATTCTGATCTTGCTGATTGCCCAAGCCCGGAGTCACGGCAGGGTCAGGCCTAGAAGCCCTGTAATTAGCCACACCTGTGAATAAAGACACACCTGTTTGCTGGAGCACTATTAGAGTAACCTGAAGTCCAGTAGGATATTGTATCCCTCCACACCCTGTCTGACAATGGGTGGGTGCAGCACAGAGTCCATCTGTAAGGCTTTTATAAGGCTCTTTTAAAGGCCTATAAAGCTATTTATAATCCATTTGTAAAGCCTTCAAAGACTGTAATATATTTTGGAATTACACTTAAAATTTAATGTCCTTAAAGATTATGGCCAAATTTGATTTTGTCACAGTCATGAAACTCGAGAGAAACTATACTCCTTACAACGACACCTTCAGGGTGTCTGCTCCAGGTCAGCACTGAGAGCGGTCAATGTCATTCCTATTTGCACAGCTGTAACTGAGATCAGACCCATTTTATGATGATTTTATGAACTGGTAGGTGCTAAAACCAGTTGTATGATCCCTCAATAATGTGTATATGTTGTAAGAGAATTAAAAAAAAAAAATTTGTCTAGGATGAGCTTTGGTCTTTGGATTCCCTGGGTTACCAAGCGCTTACAATGAGCAAAACCTTGCTCCCTATGGGACATGTCTCCTTTGAACCTCAGACTCATTTCGACTTGTGCTGTAGTGCCTGGGCTCTGCAGATGCAGTACGTCTCCTTTAGAGAGTGGTTGAACGCACCTGTGTTATAAATCTTTCTTCCTTGAGCCTTACACTTAGATGCCTACAGCTGGATGGGGTGTGTACCCACAGTAATTGTTACTTGTTCTTTCATTTTATTTGTCAGCTTTTCCTTTTTCTTTTGTTTCTCTTTACATGTTAGTTAAGCTATTTCACTTAAATTATTTTCCAGCCAAGAAATGAATGATCTCTGAACATGAGTCTCTGCCCCTTAACAAGCAAATGCTTGTACATACTATAAAAGACAAAACCAAAAAGCCTCAGTTTTAACTGTGTTCTGGCATAGTGCTTCTTTAGTTCATAGTTCATAGTTTAACAGTCTGCTAAATAATCTGCATTAATCTAAAAAATACAATGTGTTCCATTTTTATTATATGATGGAATTAGATTTCAGTCAAAGGAAGGTAGTTGAAAGAGCCTGGGTTATGACTTGGTAAAATAGGAACTTCTAAAAGTTCATGCTTAAACTGTTAGAAAGAATACTGATATGCAGCACAGGATTAAAAATGTGAAACCCAGCTCTCACCCCTACTGTGTTCAGATACATTTACTTCTGTCTGGTATTACATGTATACTTTTAAAAACACCATTCTCGCTTTAAATCTCTTTCACAGTGCTGCCCTGAATCCCAGTGAACACCCTGTTTAACAGCTTCGAAGGTGATGTTCTGCTTCTACAGTACTTCACTTTAATGAACCAAGCAAGATATTTACTGTGAATATCTGGTGATATATTTTCAATCACTCTTAACCAGTCTGTGAAAGAATTTAATACATGATTTGTCTTTACTATTTAAACAACAGTGTGTATTACACTTGTGCAGATGCGTGTACATACACATCTATATATAATATCTATGTATAGATAAGTCTATGGATTGCATTTCTGTTAAGTAAAAGCACATCCCTCATTTAACGATTCCAGTTCAAGAAGGGAGCTTAAATCTTCCCAGTGGACATCCACTCAGTGTCTTACTGAGTATCTTGTTTGTTAACTGTTGAACTTTTAAGGCCATGACTTTTGATTTCTCTGGTTGGCCTCTTTTATACTGTTAGTCTGGCAAATATTGTGACTGAGAGAAGATCTGTCAAGCGTTGTAATGGTCAGGAAACAGAAATACATGCGAAATTGGGAAAATGCTGTACCATAGTCAGTGGGAACAAGGCTCCTAAGCCACTCTTTGTTGCTCGCAGTAACTCTGAAGATAAGCTGCCCTGGCAGTGGCTTCTCCTGCAAGAGAGATGGTGGAATAAGTGGATTTCTTTTTTCTTGGTACTAGGGGCTGCCTCAAAGGTGCTGAGCCTGTCCTTCTTCTCACGGGCACACATGGTTGCTGCACCTCTGCTTTCTTGTCCTGGTGTTAGGTGGTGAAAAGCATCTTCTACTGAATTCTTCATTTCCATGTAGTCTCCTGTGGGTGTATTGGCAAGAACAAAGTCTGTGTTTCAGCTGCACTTGTGATTTATTAACACAAACCTTTTAGAGGGAGTCCTGTGCAGGGGAAGCTCCAGGAATTTGAGGTGAGGCACAGTAGGTTACTGTATCCTCCAATCTGACATAGTTTTGACCACATTGTTGTGGCAAGCATTTGATTCAATTAAATAAAAATAAAGCTTTCTGCAATAAGATATATCCAACATCTAGCCTTAAACCCCTTTCATAAGTGATATAATTCAAACTGTGATTCCATTGTCCTTCCTTCTTAATGTTCTGTAGTATTTACAGTGTTGCCTAAAGATGAAGCACTTTTTGATTAGCTTTCTAAATCTAATGGAAATCACTTGCTGGTAATCACATCTCTTTCTCCACTTATTGCCTTCTTATTAGAATAATGAATTACTCCAATAGCCCTCTGCCCTCACAAAACAGAGACGTAACTATTATATAAACACTTTTGTGTATCAGGGAGCCCACCTGTGAGTTTTTTTTACAGTTCCACAAAGCTAATGTGAATTTACCTGCAACTGTAATTTGTTTCAAGCTGATTGTTGAGTGTTGTGTAAACATATTTGATGTGTAATCCCAGTACATCTCTGTAACTGGATCTAAATGCCTAATGTTAACAAAACAGTTTGGGGTTTTCACTAACTGTTCTGAAAAGTTAATGTTTTATTTTTTTCTTCTTCCCACTGAATCTGTGACCACTAACATAGAAAATGAATCATTTTAGCTGTAGATGAAAGAAGTTCAATAATCTTGTATCAGGATGAACTGCTATATAAAGAAATATGAAGTTTTCTAATGAATGTGTTATATTATTGTACCTACATGCAATCAATATTTGTACATCTGTTGGAGACCTGTCCGCGTTTCAGTATTTAGCAACCACTGCATGGACACTATTGATATGCAGTTAATGCAGTTGCTTTGGCGCTTTTCAATGTATTTCACTTATTTTTATCCTTTCAGAAATCCACCAAATACTCTTGGTTCTTTTTCTTTGCATTTGTCACTTTGTTCAATGAAGCATGACTAGAAAAAGAGAACGAGTAGATACTATTTTTGTGGTCAGCGAAGCAGCTGCCAGTAGATAGACAGTGAGTGTATGTATGTATGTATGTATGTATACACACTGTCTGGGAATGTTTCAGTTACAAATGCAGGCACCTACATTAACGATATCCCTATTCAACATTTTTAAACAAGCACAAATAATATTTGTAAAAAAAAGTTTAATTTTATTTATTATAGTAATAAACTATTTTATACATTATGGTTGCTTTGGTGTGCTTTTTCGTGTATTGAGTATTGTAAGATACTTGTAAGATTGTAAGGGGTTTTTTAATTACTCTCTAGAACTTCTGGCTAGCCATTTTGTTACTGTTGTTTTGTACCTTGAGTGTTATCAGTAGAGAAGTGTGATATTACTGTTTTGGTCATAAACAACCTAGGTTGTTTCCTCAGATTTCCATACGCTGTGTATCAGTACAACCAGGATTTAAACTCCCACTGTAAACTGAACTCAGGTGTCCTATAAAGTGGGTATCCTGGCACCCCAGGCAGCGTCTTGCTGTGACCTGTCTAAAACATAGATATCCTGAGGGTCCACATGTCTGTAGCTGGTCTGTGGTTTAGATGGTGTTCACTATTGCAATATCTGAGAACTATTACAAAACTTCTGGAAACCAGAGTACTCTAGATCAAACAGGCTTCTGCTGTCCCATCAAGTGCTGCAGAAGGTGACCTTACCATGGACTTACATGAAAAGAAAACCACCAGGAATGAATCTCCTAGTAGTGTGTCACCTGCCAGTGACACCACTGCAATGGGCAGCAATGAGTGCTATTCTGTTGGCTACCTCAGCAAAGAAATCGATAACCAGAGGTGACACGAATGGGAGATCCTTTCAGGTCATACATGAGAGGATCATGCGCAGCAGCCGTCCCTGTGGGTCAGCAGCCGCTCTGGACCTGTATACAAGGTTTTAGTCTTCAGGATGTCAGCTGAGACCCCATGAGCTTCGTACCCATTATTGTGGTTCATTCTCCACCGTCTCGTTTTGAGGGTCTGGTGAAGGCGGCTGTCACCTGTATTAAGACACTTCATGGGACTGTGAATCTCATCTTCAAAAGAGCAGCAATAGAGCCTAAGCTTTCAGGCTGCAGAGCTGAGGCTCAACGGTACAGAGAGCAGCCAAGGAGCAAAATGAGGAAATATTTTTAACATCATTTCTGCATCCACTGTAGTACGTGGTGTGACAGGATCTCCAGTTGCTAGTATTGTTTCACTGGCCAGTATGAAAATCCAGCTTTCTTTTGCCTAATGTTATGTACAGTCTTCCCTGTACTTACTAGAAAAGGGAAGATTACCATGGTGAAGGCATGTACTTTTCTTTTTTTTTCTTGTGGTCTCTAGAGGTGGCTGTTCTCATTTTCCGAACTCTCCATTATTTTCTTTGCTCTGGCTTTCCCTACATTCTCAGCAGCCCTCCCGGCTTGTGCTGCAAGCAAAAATTAGTGGAAAGAGGGGTAGCGTTCCCCGCATAATGTTACCTGTCCTGACTTCCCTCCACTCATCAGCCCCACAATATTTCAAACCAAATAATATGTTATGTTATTAGTTATGTAGTTAATGTTATTAACTACAGCACTTTTGGGCCTGGATTTGTGTGACAAACTGCAAAAGTTCATGTTCCATGTGTTGGCCCAGCTGAGCAGCAGCAGTGAGTGCCCCCTGTCCCACCTGCACCAGCCCCTGCCCATCATTCACCGCACCTGGGAGTGTGTTTGGGGCAGGGAAAAACAGTTCCCAGAGCACAGGGTGTGTGCTGTGGCTTCTGGCTTCTCTCAGCAATAACTGCAGATGTCGTTGCTGCTGTTTTGTTATGAGTGAGCGTACAAAGGGCAGCACCTACAAGGTCCCTGAAGGTGGGCAGCCAGAGGAGCTCTGGGTGTTGGAGCGTGTGTGATGAGGAGCAGCCTCCCCGGGGCTGCAAAGGAACACCTGGCTGCTCAAACTGCCTGGCAGAGGGTCTGCACCCCACAAGAGCTTTCCTTGTCTCTGTGCCACTGCCTGTGTGGCAGCTGCAAGGGACCCTTCCTAGGGAGGTGGCGGCATTACCTGGCCAGGTCTGTGGCCCGAGGGACAGCAGCAGTGACTCCCGGGCAGTCTGTGACGTCCGGCTTGTGGAGAGGTGAGTGCTGCTTACATGGCTTTGAATTTTGCATTCTTTTTTTTTGCATTTGCATTCTTTAATTGCCTTGTGGCATGTTTCAGTGTCTCTGCTGCGGTCAAGAGCACACGGGCTCCAATGCTTCTTTGCACTGGAGTAACTTCCACCAGCATAACCCAGCTCCTCTGGGCTGGGAAAACCTGTGGGAGTGGGTTGCAGGGGATCTACCCCCTCTCACATATGTATACAATAGCAATGGCTTTTATTTGCTCCCCCCATCACTAAGGGAACACCAAAACTGTTTCTGCTCAGTGCCTGCCAGCAATGTGTCCGCCTGCAGTAGGCAGACACTCGGGACACCCCACTGAACTTGGGGGGAGCAATAAGCCCAGTGGCCATTGCAGTGGGGTGGGCGATGAGCCTGGTGGCCATCTATCTGCCCCTTTGCTGAGCGAGAGACAGACGGCCATGGTGCTTGCAACCTGCCTAGCCACAGTGGGCTTGAGGAGATCTTGGTTGATGGGCTACTCTCTGTGCTTGCCTCACGCCCCACTGCGGTGGGGGGAAGAGGGGTAGTAAGGCTGCAGATCCAACTGGAAAATGCTGAAAAGGATGTGGTGTTGCTGTGGTATTTATTACCAGAGGCAGTGGCGTGAGAGGGTTCATTGCAACATGCATATAGTGCATAAAGAATATCGGCAAATGCAAATATTTTTCACCCAGAAGATTGCATTTTTGCTCCTTTCATTCTAATTCACCACAGCTTCAGCTGTGGCACATGGAAGCTGGGGGGAATAACCCATTCTGTTCTTGAAAGACAGAATGAGTAAAAACCTGTGAGAGATCCAAAGGCAGCATTAGAGTAACTGAACTCCTAACGTGTCTGTCAGAAGGAGATAGGAGGATGCTTGTGCACAGTCATATCTGCAAAATACATGTGCTCAAGCCTTCTCTTTTGGGTTTTTTTATTCCTTTTCACTTCCTTTTCTATTCCTGTTCCCCTTTCCTAATCAAGTTCAAGCCCTCACGTAGCACAGCCAAGTTCAAATTTCGGCAGCTGCATGGCACAGGTGTAGGTTTAAAACAAGCTGAATTTGTGATGTTAACAACACTCCTGGAAGCAGGAGTGCGTGAGTTACTTCCAGGAGTTTGCTTTTGTGACAAAATTTAGTTATCCTGCACAGTGTTTCCTTTATTTTTGCTGGGGCTTTTTTAAATCTTTGTTCACTTGTGGAGTTTTCCATGAACGTTTCTGCTCCTGTGGCTGAGGAACGAGCCGAAGGTTAATGAAGCTTTGCTGTTAATTCCTCCCTGGGGGCACGCGTAGCCCCTGCCAATGTCACTGCAGTTTGTATGTGCAAATCTGAGATGGACGTGCTTTGGTACTGGTATTTCACAGAATCAAAGAATGGTTCGGGTTGGAAGGGATCATCTAGTTCCATCCCCCTGCCGTGGGCAGGGACACCTCCCACTAGACCAGGTTGCTCAAAGCCCCATCCAGCCTGGCCTTGAAGGCTTCTAGGGATCCCCATTCTCCTAGCTGAAATACACAACTCGGGGAGAAAGAAACTGTGCTGGAGTATCTATTACACACGTGGATCTCCTAGAACAGGAGGACCATGGCCTCTTCTTCAGCAGGGGTTACCGCTTACCGCTAAGCAGCGGCAGCACAGGGAGTGTGGTACAAGCCTGGGAGCTGCTGTGTGCTCAGCTCAGCTCAACAAGAAACAGTTCCCTGCAGTCAGCGGCTTGCAGTGACGGGAAATGCAGATCGCTTTCAGACCTCTCTGGTCTGAAATCGTTTTTGGCGAGCTTTTGCCAAAAGCGCAATCGTTTTTGGTGAGTATTACAGTTTAGCAGAAGGTATTTTAGAAGAACTAATGATAACAGGAGAATTTATTGGATGTTCTCAGCTGTGGCATGAGGATAGAAAAGAGAGAGAAGATACGCCATATGTAGCCCCAAGTCAAAATAAAGTATTTGGTTTGGTTTTCCTTTAGAATGATAATGCTGCACATGCAGCCATGTTGAATCTGGCTATTGAACATGTGTGGAGACAGAAATACAAACTAAAATGGTTCAGCTAAAAGTGGAATTGAAAAAGGAACTTCTTAGGAAAGTATGCAGAAACTGTGCATGAAATCAGAATTCCTGTTGCTAGAAGCGTAAACAGCTCTGTAAGGCGGAGAAGTGCATTGCACTTGTGAGCAGCAAATAAAGCAGCTGTAGTCAGGCATGCCAAGAAGCTGCAGGCTGGTTGCTCTCACCTCAGTGGTGTCGGGGGAAGAGTCTATGGTCATGGTAGTAAATGGAAGAAGCATATAATGCAGCCAAAATACAGCCTTGGCCACCTGTCCCAGTGGATTGAATCTGCTGCATTTCCTTTGCCATGGAAAATCAGCTGTGGAGGAAACCTAGCTGTGGCTCAGGAGAGCTTCTGAGGAAAGCCTAGAAGAACAGAGTGAGAGGCTACATGCAGCCTGCAAATCCACTGAGGTGCAGGCAGCAGGGAGGGAGCAGCAGCAGCTCAATTAGAATGCTGGCACAGGAGCAAATGGGACTGACTGTCCAGGAAGCTTATCAGGCTGAGGGTTATCAAGGGCTATAGCCCTCTGAATTATCTTCTGCCCAGCAGCTGCTGCACTTTCATTACTGGAGTGTGACTGTCTTCTGGAAGGAGCTGTGAGATACTTTGCTCTGCATAAGTTGTCGCTACCAGTGTTGCAGGGTACCCTTGTGTCACTGCCAGCATCTTTAAAGTTTTAAGGATTTAGCTTGGAAACCTTATTACAAAAATATAATTTTTCTTAAAACGGAAGTTTCCTCAACCAGCATTAAGTAATAAACAGTTCATAGCCTCCAAGGACTCCCAAAGCAGTAAGCTATTGTATTTTTGAATGATTGTATTGCTTTTTTAACCCTTGTCAGGGCTTATACTAAACCTGCAGTTGTTTTTAGTGCCAGTGGTTATTGAAATAACCATTCAAGGCAAGCAGGATGTCTTCAGAGACTGAAGACCCTTTGTAGGTCTCATATTCTTAACAAGCGATGTTTGGTAGGGCTTGATCAGATTGAAGACTTCTGAGAATAAGTAACCTGAGCAAAGTTTGCCAAAATCTGGGAAGATAGCACCCAGAGCTCACTTGGTCACTCATCCCTGGTGACCTTCTGGGATACTGCTGTTTGGAGGGCTCAAAACCTGCCTGGGGCTTGAAGGGGTTAAAACTACTGAGTTTCCCCAAACCCTTACATTTGTTGCCAGGCTGGAAGGAGGTGCAGTCAGAAGCTCCTGTGCTGAAGGGCCTTTGAGTCTCCAAGTCCTGTAGAAGGTTTTTCTCCATGTTTCTCATCTGTGGTTTGGCATTTCATGCCATGAGTCACGAGTCTGTGGCAACTGGCTGGTGAAGTGGCAGGCTGGGGGCTGCTGTTGCTGTGTGGTGTTTTAGTGTGGGGCCCATGGTAAAGCCATATGAGGGGCGGGTATTAAAGGGGAGTTATTTCCCTCCCCATGCTACAGCTTTGCATATGCCAGAGGCACTGGTGGGCAGCAGTGGGGCTGAGCAAGTGCTGGGCTTGGTTGTTAGTCAGCCTGGTCCTGGGCAGGTGTTTGCCAAGGCAAGACGTGGTCCATGGCCCTTCTGTATTTGCAGCACCATCACGAGAACTGAACTTGATCAAGGGTTGGATCGTGGGGCTGGATGCCAAGAGGTGGTGGTGGGGGAAGCAGATGACAGATCACTGGAGTAGTCTGGAGCAGAGATGTGACCAAATGAATGTTATTAGCCTGTAATTTCAGCATAAACTACCACCTCAGCACAAAACTACCACCACAAAAGTAAAGTGAACCCATAACTATAAATTAGCAGTAACACCATTTAAAGAACTGTCTTGTAAATGCTTATTTTTATCTCTGCTATTTGGATTACTATAAGGTAATCCTGCCACATATCTGAGCCCTTAAAACAACCTTATCCCTTTCAGCAATAGTCTGGAAAAAAAAATCAACTGGATCTTCTTTTTTTTTTTTCTTGCCTTTTAAATTAATTTACCAACAGTGTAGATGTTTCTGGTATTCTAAGAGCATTTCCAGTTATTCTATTTTTTGCCACCTAATTTTGGAAACTCAAATGCACTACTGCAGGGATGGAAGTTCTCTGGTCCATAAAAATTAATTAATTTTGTCAAGAAAGATCAGCTCTAGAGGGACTGCTAATACAATTTAAACTTCACAGGTCATAACCAAAGTTATGTTTCTGTATTATTTCTCCAGTAACCTTTAATTTTTCAGTGGTTGGCTGATGCACCTGTCAGCAATGATTCACCTCAGCTACCCAACCAACCACACGTAAAGTTTTTCTTAAATCCCTATAGATGGTGAGGCACTTCCATTATCTGTAGTTTGACCATTGCTGGGGAAGGCAAATGCCACAGGTAGCCCATTTCTTTTGACCCATTTTTGAAATGAGCTGGTACGCAGGTTCCTGAGGTTATTTACACTTAAACCAAACTGGCCCTGGATAGAGTGAAAGGTGGTGCAGCCTAGATTGTGGTAAAAATTTGCCTGTTAAACCCCGATGTTAGCTTAACTCGCTCTCACCCAGACCTTTGTGGCTCCCAGTGCAAGGAGTGAGGAGTTTTTTGAGCACCTGTAAGTGCGTTTGATTCCCCTGACTAACGCCGCCATGTAGTTTCCATCCTGTCACTCTCAGTGTTGGGTGCTGAGCCCAGGTGCCTGTTTCCCCCATGGAGCAGTAGTTTCCCAGGCCTGTGATGCTGATGTATGGCTGGAGGACTGATGTTGCTAAAGCTTGTGGGAGATGCCCTGAATGAAGTGGTGCTGAGGCTGCCTGACAGTTGGGCCTTGACGCTCTTCAGCTCAGTCTCCTGTGCAGAGTCTAAAATGTATGGGTCAGACCTGTTAGATGTCCTCTTTTCTTCTCCTCCTGGGCAATGGTGGCATCCCTGAAAGCCTCTCTAGCTTGGATCTGCCAGTGCTTGACCCTTGAGGCTGGGGATGCCCGAGGTGAGTTGGTCCAGCAGGATGCTCTGGTGTAGGTGACTCGTACCACAGGATACAGGGGACTCGTCTCATTCTCAGATGCTCCGGAAGGACCTGTGGTTGACACGATCACATTTGCTGAAAGTGGAGATCTCAGATAAAATAGTTGTCTTCCTCTCTTCTTCCTTTTACATACAACTAACGCAGGAACGGCTCCACAAGCAGCTATTTGTGAAACTGCTGAAATTGGTGCACGTGCACACAACACTCCTGGGCATCTGCTGGGGGTCAGCAGAGGTGCCCACTACAGAGGGTTGATCTCAGAGGTCCCTCAATACAAGAAATGAGCCATTGTAATGCAGATTTCCCCTAATTCCTCAAAGGTGTTACAGCCTCAGCGTTCTTCACAGGCTTTGCGGCGAGCAGTATTTCAGCTGTCCCTGCTGGATTAAAATATATGCCTTGACTAACAAGTGGCTGTGCGCTGAGAGTTATTTTTGCAAAGCAATAACGGGCAGCGCTACTCGGGAAGGGGGGGGTGGGGTGGACTACAAAGCGCAGGCAGGAGAAGCTCAGACAGACCATGCGTAGTAATCTCCTTGAGTAGAATGGTACCAGCAGGCCTTGAGGAAGGCAAGCCTTGGGTTAGCAAGCGGGAGCTGCAGCCAGCTCAAGGGTTAGCAGGGATGGAGGGTAAATTAAGCGGATGTGCAAGAGAACAGAGGGGCGCTGTGTTACTGCCACCACTAATAACGCAATTGCTGCAGGTTTTCATAGTCAGGCTGTTCTTCTTTTGGTGTTTGTCTTTCTCTGGTGAGCTGGTTATTCCAACTAAGCTGCTTTTAGCTCTCAGATGTGAAAGAGATATGTGAGCAAAGCCCGGCTTGCCCTCTAATCAGTGCAGAATTAAGGAAAGAGCCACTAAGCATAATCTTACCGTCCCCAGTGGTAATGATGGCTGGGAGGCCAAGGAGGGGCCTAGGGGAAGGACGCATGTGTGTGACAGAGCTTGATTACTACAGCTTAGTGGAAGCCACTAAAGCCATATATTGCGATATGCTGTGCTTGCTCATCGCTTAGGTGGTTTTTCAGAATGCCCAGTTCAGTTTCAGAGCCATCATCTTGTGTTTGGTGATGACACATTTGTGACTTTTAGGGTCTATCACCGGTAGTATCCCCCACCAGACTCAAAGTGTCTCCCCTTCAGTTCAAAATGGTCAATGTCTTTGCCAATTTCTGTCTTTGTCAACGGTGTTCTAGGGCCCTCAGCTAGATTTGCCTTGGTGTTTGGCAGTCTCCTCCTCCCTTCACCTTTATTTTTCTTGGTAAGTGGGGTGTCTACTTCAATGTCCTCCAGGCCTCTGCAAGCTCCCCCCCCCCTCTAGGACTGTCACTGGGGACTTGCATGGAGACTGCACTTCTGGCTATCACATAATTTCAATTACATCAGGTGCCACGTAATAACGTCCAGTCAGTTCTTGGGTCATGCTGAGAAATGTCTCCAAGCTGAAGGTGTAACTGAGTATCTATATGTGAAGTGTTTCAAGCACAGTCTGAGCTCTTAAGAGAGCTGTGTGTTGACCAGGCATGCCCCATGCCTGCCTCATGCCTTGCCTACTGGTGCTTCCATCAGCAGGACAGCTTAGAAACTGTGAGCGGGCATGTTCTTGAAATGCATATTTCAAAATAGCATGAAAAGAACCCCTGGAAAGACTGTGGAGGAAATCCTTTTATTTCTCATACGGTAAATATTTAAACTAGAAGAAAAATTGTGCAAGCATGCTTTGTGTTTCTGACTGTGGCAAGAGACTGAAGGGAAGCATCATTTTACTTGCACGCTACCCTCAGTGACCACTCCCAGAAGCTTCACGTGCTTGACTCTCAGCTTAACTGGTCTAGAAGGGCAACAATGCTGGTGAGAGGTCTGGAAAACAAGTCTTATGGGAAGTGGCTGAGGGAGCTGGGATTGCTCAGCCTGGAGAAAAGGAACCTTATTGTTCTCTACAACTCCCTGAAATGAGGTTGTAGAGACGTGGGGGTCGGTCTCTTCTCCCGTCACAGGCAACAGGACAAGAGGAAATTGCCTGAAGTTGTGCTGGGGAGGGGGTTCAGATTAGATCCTGGGAAAAATTTTTTCACTGAAAGGGTTATTAAGCATTGGAATGGGCTGCCCAGGGAAGCGGTGGAGGCACCATCCCTGGAGGTATTTAAAAGACAGGTTGACATAGTGCTTAGTGATGTTGTTTAGTGATTATTTTTTTTTTATCAGAGTTATGTTGATGGTTGGACTAGATGATTTTAAAGGTCCCTTCCAACCTAGACAATTCTATGATTCTATGAAAGGTGTATATCCTTTTCAAACTCCCACTGCCAGGGAATGCACGTTCCATGAAGTGCACTAGAGGGATAAAAGTGACCACTCTGCATTGCACCCGTCCCACAGGCTTCCACTGTGTAGTGGTGTTTCTTCATGGCAGTGAAGCACTTCTTTTTCTTACACCAAACCATAGCTTTCTAAAACACAGTTCTCAAGCCAACCATCTGTTTGAGCTTTATTTTTAGAAACAGAAATGGTTACAAAATTATGAAAAATACAGTTATGAAAAAAATATAAAACAATTTTAGTTTAGAAATAAGCATACTGTAGATGACCTTCAAGGTCATTCTAATATTAGAACAGGAAGTTTTGCACACAAAATTGGAATCTAATCACTTAGCAGCCCCTTGTTTCATGTAATAACAGTAGTTAATAAGAACAGACTCATGACTTTTCACTCCAATTCTAATTCCACTTAATTACAAAGTTTGAGTTAAGTCTGAGGAAGTTCTTGCCCTCACTTCTACTCCAAAATGGAGGCCAACCTCATATGCTTTAAGTAAATTCAGAGGCTGAGAGCAATATACTTCTTTGTGGCTGAGAGGATCTCTGCAATCATCATAAGTCAGTCAGGAGGGACATGTCTCTGGCCAGGCAGCATTCAAGGTAAGTCTTATTTTCAACAGTTCATGGTATCTCCTAGAAATGACTTCCAGGGAAAATCACTGCATTCTCATGGTGGAAAAAAACTTTCCCTAAACATAAAAGGCTGGAGATTCTGCTTTGAAACAGCAAGAGATGGGTTTAGCCTCCGGAGGGGTAGAGAGCTGAAGCCTCTGCCCCTCTTTCTTCAGGAACAAATGAAGGGGAAAAAGAAGGCTGCCATAGTTCTGAGCAGCAGAGACATCAGAAATATAGGTGCTAACCCAAAGCCTCTCTCAGGGACTGAATTTCTTGTTCAAAGGATGAGCTCAATCTGACTTGGGTGAAGGTGCAGGAATGATGGACAGTAGGACACTAACTGTACCTCCAAACTGGTCCAAATGGCTGGTGGTTGGGGGGGGCACAGAACA
Source organism: Gallinago undulata (assembly GCA_026546715.1). Classification (NCBI taxonomy): domain Eukaryota; kingdom Metazoa; phylum Chordata; class Aves; order Charadriiformes; family Scolopacidae; genus Gallinago; species Gallinago undulata. The sequence continues at coordinate 24,487,988 of JAOTQQ010000023.1, forward strand.
AGTTTTGATAGAAGTCCTTCTGCTTTGGGTGCAGGAAGCTGCTCTTGGAAGAATCCCTCTCCAGGACTGGTGGCCTTTTGCCAGGTCCAGAGGGACTAACTTTACAAAGACTAAAGGTCTTCTGGCTGCTCTTCAGTACCAGTTTAAAAAAAAACTTCCTGGGAGACACCCCTTGTGCCAGATGTGAGTAGATGCTCTCCTTCCCTCAAAGTCATGTGCTGAGGCACTGCTGCAGCCTGATGCCTGCAGGCAGGACCTTCCCAGCTCTGGGGAACACCAGAGGTTCATTTTTTAGCAAAGGTGCTGCTGTCACAGGTCTGGCTGTGCACAAAGGACACAGAGCTCTGGCTAATTTGGTGCCACTCTATTGGGCCATTCTGTTGGGATTTTGGTGGTTTTTTTTTTTGTTTACAGTTCTTAAAATGTTACTTCTTTAATATTGCAGGAGCTAATTGCCTGGAGACCAGAGAATGAAGCAGACTGAACAGATTTACCAGTCAGCCAGACCTGGGTTATCTCCTTTCATAACAGAAAAATACAAGAGGATGACTGACCAGTTCCCTTGAAGGTGGGATTCACCCCATAGTAAAGGTAATATTATATGCTTTAGTTCTAACACAAGCACTTAAAGCCCAAGGAGTTGTAAGGTCATATTTGATTAAGAAGATAAGCTATTCATTAAGAAAATACCTGCTTCCCTACCACCCTCTTTTTAAAGAAACAAACACAACAATTCCTAAGAATACCGAAAAAAAGGGTGTTGTTTTAAAGGCAAAATTTTAAATGAAGAAATTAAAAATAAAAAGCAGACTTTGCTACAGTAAGTAGAGAGGTAACTTAAGGCTGAACTACTGCTGTCGCTGAGAATAGCAAAAAATGTTCTAACTTGTATCAGAAAGCAATCAAGAAGAACTGATGAGCATCCTGCCCTTCATGGAGTAACGTAAGTACAGGGCACAGCCCTGTGTGCCCCTGGACAGAAGCTGACAGAGATTGGGTTTTTTGAATTGTGCAAGGTAGGAAAAAGTTCTTTCTTCAATATGTCAAAATAGGCAGTGAAACACTGGAAAAAACAATCTTCAGCATATATAAAATATGCATTCTGAGATACATGCTTCCAATATACATAGAGTTACAGAGATACTGTTTTATAAAAATAACATAATTCAAAATGCTTCATCATTTCTCCCCAGCCATAGCCCATCAGTGTTTCTGGTTCAATTCCTGCCTTCACGATCTAGAATTAATTACACGAGCTTTTGGTTTTAACACATGAACCAAATACTTGGGTCTGGCGCATCCTTCTGCAGATAGAATATCCAGTGTAGAAAAGCCATCAACCTGTTTTACAAATCATTGTTCTGCGTCATTCCTGATTCACAGCGTATGTTTGCTCCCATTCAATTCCAACGTGAGAATAGCAGTACAGGAACCCAAGAACAGTCAGTGTCACCCAAGGCCAGCCTATAAATACAAAGACAGACAATCCTAGTCACAATAATTAATGACTGGTTCAAGTATAAATACTCTTGGGATGACCAACCTATGATACTTCTAATTAATTTTATTAGCAAGTCAGTCTCATAAGTAGTGTCAACCCACTAAATTTGAAAAGAGAAATCTGGATTGTTTGAGCTTCTGGGATGTCTGACCCCCTGCAGCCCCAGTCTTCTCCGTTTTCAGGAATGGATCAGATATATTCCCTCTCTGCACCACCAAAAAATGCTTGCTGAGTAAAAGAGGTCTGCTTCAATCCTCTCCCTTTGTGGTGGGCTTGTCTGTCAAGCAGATCCATGAATGAACCCTGATGCTTTAAGCTGGCTACGGTGCTTTCTAGGCACAAAGGGATGCATAGCCACAATGCAGGTTATAAAAAAATCGGAACAAACCCACCTGTTCTGCTAAAAAAAAGTCTGCGGAAACCTGATTAAGGCTGGTTTGGATACCCTGCAGCTGGGTGTAAAATTGATGTATGTCTACAGCTCTGTAAAAAAACTCATGGGGTCAGAACACCATTGTGCCTGTGCACAACAGACAGCCCCATTTACCCAATGTGTTCTTGTTAGATTATTTCTTTTCTTATTAACTAAAAAGACTAATTCCTCTCGTATATAAAATTTTTGCTGGGGAAATGGTATCTTTTGTCATTATTTCAAATTCTTTCTAATGAAAGTCATTGTCTTTTCACTTGAGCTTTTTACAGCTAAAGCAGTAATGAGAGGTCACAAGCCAAAAGGTTTATTGCTTTCCAGTGGAGTTGTAGATCACTTGAAAAACCTTTATCTGTAGACTTCTGAATCGGGTAAATGCTTTTTCTGTTTTTGATACCTTCCCTGGCACCTCTGTTCCCCTCCTCCATCCTCCTCACCCCTTTAGAATTTATGAAATTTAGAGTTTATAGGCTGATAGCCCCAGCTTTAGGCCCTGATGTTCTTCAGTGTGTTTTGTCTGTGAAAAGAGGGCAGGAAGGAAGGTGTTTGAGGGGGTTTTGGTGGCTTTTTTATTGCTGTTGTTGATATCGGAATTTTGGTTATGTGTAGGACTGGCTTTCTGCATGCCACCCTCGAACTACGAGCAGCTGCTTCTGAAGAAGGGCTTCAGAGCTCCCTCTTGGGGAAAACTCTGGTCTCAAGTCACCTGCTGGCAGAAATGAGATTCCCCATTGGTCTGGGGAAGGGATAGAGAGAATGTGATACTCCAGGAAGGACTCTTTCTGAAGGTATGTTTGCAAGGTATTTTACAGGCTGGCTTTGTCCAGGTGTCAAGCCAATACCAGTCTGGAGACTGTTTGATTGTGTTAATGTCCAGTTAAGCCTTAGCTTAATAGCCTGCTCTCAACAGGGCTCGCTGCCTCGGACTCAGTCTAAGGGACCGCACATGCTAGGACCCCTTCTCCGTGTCCTGAGGGCCCAGGGAGTGTAACACTTCACCCTGGAACAGGTTCAGAAAAAGTTATTCCCCACCCCCCCCCCCCTCGTGAACAGCTGTGTGTTTGCTTCATGAATCTCTAATTGTTCTGGCTTTGTTTTGTGGTGAAATACAGCCTTGCAACCTGAATGATTTTCATGGAGACATTTACAAATATTAATCACTTGTCCTCACAACACCCTAAAGCAAAATTATACTTTTTGAGTAATTATTTGTTTCACAAACACAATTGACGAGGTATTTCCAAAGGGATTTGTAACAATAAAATAGTCCCTTTTTTTCTTCAGTGAAATACTGTAGATTGGGTTTCACTTTCAATAGCAAACTAAAGCCCAGCTGTGCTTTGTCTCTGATAAAATTGTACGTGAAAGTATGTCAATAAAGGTAATAAAAAAATACCTCTTCTGGCAGCAGTAGTGTGGTGGCCACTTTATACAGAGCCAGAAAGTTAAAAAAGGACTGTCTACAATGGCCCCTTTTTTTTTTTTTAATGGGCACCTTTGGAAATCTTGCTAGATACATATTTTGCACTTTTAAGTACTTTAAAGCTCTGGCACACAGAAAATGTGCCAAAAGTAGTCTTAGTCTTGCTTGTTAGCCCTTGTCAACGTATAAAAGATCTTATCGGAATACATAAATATGCACTGGAAATCTTCCCTAGGTGCCTTAGATTTCTGATAAGATTCCTCCACAGTGCCCAAGACCTGGGTTCATGGGGCTCTCCTGCCGCTATAATCAGGCTTGTGGTAATCCTCCTGGAAGGCAGGGAATCTCTCCTGCCCACTAGCAGGTGTCAGGGTTGCATTTGGCAGACCAAATGCACCTCCTCTTGATCCAATTAAGACGAAAAGGAAAAGAGGAAGACAAAGTGACTCATGATGGCCAAGGGAAAAGGGGAAATTTTTCTTAATTTAGTTTTGCTACTGCTATTCTAGGAGGAGCTGCACAGATCCCAAAGCATCTCTCGCTGCACAGGCACGAGGCAGCCAGCTCTGAGCAGGGGTGAGAGAGACGGCACCTCTGCTGGCCTTTTCTTGCCATACAGAGACCACGTGCATGGCTGCCGGGCGTGGAGAAATGTATATGGTGCTTCTGCTGTGGGTGAGTGAAGCAAAGGCATCATGTCCTGCTCCTGTGCAATCTCCGATCAGCTCCAGTCCCCTCAAAGCAGATCCGCACAAGCACATCCACAGAAGAGGCCCAAGGACAGCCTGAAGTAAGCAGGTGATTATTTTTTTTTACACTGTTTTCACTCATCTCTTCCATTTTAGGATTGAGTATAAAATAAACCCATTGAAAAGACTGGAGAACTTGGTCTCCAGAAGGTGATGTTATAGGGAAGGACACATCGAGCAATGCTAATCCAGCCAGGACACAATTTCAAATTCTGCCCAGCGTGTAAATGACCTCTGCATCATCCTTGTGTGTGACTTCTATCATCAAACAGCAGTGTGAGCTACTCTCTTGCAAGATGAGTTCACAGGAACCTTTTCCTTGCTTAAACAGTTCCTCCTTGTAAATGCAAACAACCAAACAGTACTGATGGTCTTGGATCCACATTTCCATGGAAATCACGCTTTTTGCCCTGGGCCAGCAGTGAAAGGTACGTTCTTCCCTCAGGCCTTTTGATGACTCTCATTCTGCTCTCACCCTTAAATACAATTCAAGGAGTTCTTCCTTCTGGTGGCTCTCCAGCTTTACATTATCACCCTAAAATATTTCCTCTTCAGCTACATTGTATCATTCTTCTGACTCTGCTTGGAAGCATGCATGCCTGCATTCTATATCAGTATCTTTCTACAAAATCATATACAGAAAATGTACTCTTAAAAACAACATTGGGGTAAAATCAAGTACTAAGCTATTAGTAAATGACCGCGTTAAATTTGCCTATTCAAAAACATGTCACATACTACCTTAAAACTTAAAATTTATTGATTGTCTTCAACTTAATTTTTAGGCTTGAAGGCAAAATTTCATGAGGCAACTCACATTTTCATAACCTTTTTTTTTGTGGAAAGTTGAATTACTATTCATTAACATATGCTATTTCTAAATCTAAGAAAAAAATCATGGTTTTTGCAAATCCAGTGATATTTGTGAGCTGTACTTGCACAAACTTCTTTTAAAACAGCTGGACTTCTCTTTCAACAAAGGAATGCTGGCTGAAGAAACTTAAATGGAATCATGACCAAATTCCGTGCTTATACATATATGCTGCTCCACAAAAGTCAAGACATGGACTCCTTTGTGAAGAGGACTGTGAATTCTGTGGCAAGGTAACAGCAGCACTTTATCCATCTACCAAACCGCCCCATCCCAAAGAAGGGGACCCCCAGTACCAATACAGGCTTGGGGATGAAGGGATTTAGAGCGACCCTGAGGAGAAAGACTCGGGGGTACTGGTGGATGAAAAGCTGGACATGAGCCAGCAATGTGCACTCAGAAAGCCAACTGCATCCTGGGCTGCATTGAAATAAGTGTGGCCAGCAGGTCAAGGGAGGTGATTCTGTCCCTCTACTCCACTCTGGTGAGACCCCACCTGGAGTGCTGTGTCCAGCTTTGGAGTCCTCAGCACAGGAAAGACATGGACCTGTTAGAGTGGGTCCAGAGGAGGCCACAAAAATGATCAGAGAGATGGAGCACCTCTTCTACAAGGACAGGCTGAGAGAGTTGGCGTGATCCAGACTGGAGAAGAGAAGGCTCCAGAGAGACCTTATAGGAGACTTTTCAGAACTTAAAGGGGGCTTATAAGAAAGATGACTACAGACTTTTTAGCAGGGCCTGTTGCGATAGGATAAGGGGCAATGCTTTTAATCTAAAAGATTTAGACTAGATAGAAAGAATTTTTTTACCATGAGTGTGGTGAAACACTGGAATAGGTTGCCCAGAGATACCCTATCCTTGGAGACATTCAAGGTCAGGTTGGATGGGACTTTGAGCAACCTGGTCTAGCTGAAGTTGTGGAGGAGTGGGGTGAGCTAGATCGCCTTTTAATGTTCTTTCCAACCCAAACTATTCTATGATTCTAACTGCAACAGGAACAGCTTTTAGAGTTACTCCTTGCTTTAAATTTCCTATCTTCTCTTCAGGAACACATCTGGATATTTTGAAAACATCTAGCTAAGGTAGTGTTTCTGGCATGCTCTGGGTTTTCAAGGCAGTGGAGTAAAACTAAGCTTTCAACTCAAAAGTAACAGCCTGGATCACATCTCTCAAATGACCAGTTATGTCCTCATTACTTCAGTTCAAACCATCTGAACCAGTATTTAATCATGTCTTCATAAGGCAGCTTTTTAAAATTTCCTAGTCACCTTCATTAATGAAAAAGAATGACATCAGCAAGGTTTCAGGCATACCCAGGTTTCACATCATCATGAAAACACTAGGAAACAGCTCTTTGTTCCCTTCAAGTGGTGAAATGTAAGAGAAAGGGACTATAGTTGCATTTTGCATTTTCCAAAACTGCCTTAGCTTTGGGACCTTAATGCTATTTTCAGATGCGACTTGGCCGCACAGTCCTCCGAAGTCTTCAAGTCCAGATTATTAAATCAATAGAAGACAGAAATGTCATCTCTTTGTAAAGCTTGACTTCATGAGTGTACATCTTACTCTGATGTGGAAGTACCTAAGTTGCTATCAGACTTGGCACTCCGGAAATTTATCCTTAAACAAAAGGTCACATGTGACATGACACTGAAGCAACTCCCCTGTAAAGTGGAATTAAGGAGACACAACTGTGGGGAGGAGGAGGAACAGGCACTGATTTGTTAAGCAGGAAAAAAAAGTCAAGGCAAACCAGCATTTGAGGCCAAGACCTCTCTTACCTACAATTACTAACATCCCTACAAGATCGGTAAATTGCCACATTTTTGGGAAAAATAATACATTCAAAACAAAGATCAGTTGAAAGAAATGTATTATCTAGCCCAACATTTGAAGTAGAGGATAAAGTCTGAATTCTTTGATTTTAATTTCAGGTCTGTCTGTCACTTCCACATGGACCCCTGCTGACCTTTACAGCAGGGCACGTCCAGCAGCATGTGTCACACTGTGCAGTCTGATACCCAATCACTCTTTATGCATTTGGAAAAGGAAGCCATATATATATTTTTCAGGTGGGTTAGCATTCAGCATGCACATGTGGAACTTTTGATAACTTCAAAGTCCATCAGAGGTGATCTAGCTGGTTTATATAACATTGCTCCATGTGCATCCAGTTTTGCAACTTCTTGGTAAGCTATAGACACGATACGCACAGCTCTACCTAATGCTGGGTCTGGGCAGCACTGCATTACAGCATGTGCTGCATTTGCACAGCTGAACAGAAACTAACAGTCATTGAATTATCTTTTCACAGATCCTGTTCTTCTTCCAACAGATCAAGCTCAAGATCTGGAGTGTTTTACTAGCAGCTGGCAGCTTTGCCCTAAGCACTTGTGTATTACAGCTCATCCTAAGAACAAAATTTAGAGATGGGAAGATGCAAGCAGAGCTGGTGGGAAGCTGGAAAAAACATATGTTGAATTATACTCTCTCTGTGATAAAGGAAACTTACTGCAGTACCAGGTAGGGCCACAAAGCAGAGGAGAATAATCATGTAAAATATTAAAGGAAGACATGCAATTTCCCTTTTGTGTGGCTGCAGCATATCTAAATTATTTGCTATATGTAGGAACAGCAAGATATTATCAATGTATCAGATTGATAAATCTTCTGTTGTGTATCTATGTATTGAAATCACCCAGCTGTACTCCATCCCTACCACATCTGCCCCATCTCCATTGATCTCTATATGCTCTGCTTGTACTGACCAGATTTGGCAGTGGTCTAAACCTGACTTAAAGATTTTTTTTTTTTCCCCAGTTTATTCTCCCACTGCTCTGCAAGCTCTATACCACCTAGAGAATTTGACTAGAAATGCGGTTTTTCACCAGCCTGTATTTTCTTGCACAGTGCTATTAAAAGAATTTTTTTTTCTGTGTGCATCAAGTGCTGTACAAAAGCAGCCTTCTCATTATTTAAATTTGTCCTAATCTCCTGATGCTAGTGACCAAATTTTTTTTTTTTCTTCTTAATACTCTATATTTGAGGATAGGCTCTTCAAATATAAGTGTGTGCATTACTCACTGTAGCTGGTCCTCTTAAAATCCAGCAGAACAGTTAATACTTGAAATCTTAGCCTAAAGGCTAATTAAGGATCCTAGTTTCTGGGTTTAAAATTTAAAATGAAGAGTCTACTCATTTGTATTATTCAAGTGCTTAAATTCAACTGTGGTTGAATTAGTGGCTAACTTAGGCATTACTGTCTGAACAGCCTGTATCCTTTAGTAGGAGCTTTTCCTAATAAGCATTTTATTTTTGCATGCTTCCAGTTCAGCTATGATATGTAAAATTCTGCTGCTGCCTGGAAAAAAGAGTTGATGCAGAGAATTTCCCTTCCATTTAACTGGCTTCTTGGCTGTTATGTGGGAGCACTCAAAGCAGGTATATCAAATCACCTCCAGCCGGGATAACTGCAAGGATGGTAAGGTAATATACCGTACATACAGGATAATGAATTCAGTTTCAAATAATACATATGGCAAACAAAACCCTAACCTGAGCCATGGCAGGGCTGTTTGTTTTTTTTGTTTGTTTTTGTTTTTTTTTTTCTGTTACTTTCAGCATCCACATTTGCAGACATTGCAAAGAATAAGCACTAAATTCTGCCAGCAAACACACAGCCCTCAAAGTCCCAGCTGGGCATCTCTATTCTCCCAGCCCATGTAAAGCAGCACAGGGTCTGTATATTCAAGATGCCATTATTAGCCTCCAGCAAACAGCTCCTACTTCTTTCCCCTCCAACCACTGTGTAACCTGGGAGCAGAGCAGCTCAGCCAAGAGGAACCATCTGGGGGACTCCACGCCAACCTAAACTATTGCTATAGAATTCCACGTGTTGAAGATACTTAATCTTCAAGTGTGGGTAAGGTCCAAATATTCAGAGAAAGAATTACTGTACAATAGGAGATATTTTAAAGGAAAACCAGGGAAATGCTGTAAGGAGAACCCAAAAGCCATCCCATGCAGCATCTGGAAACAAGACAGAAAAGGACAAAATCCTTAGCTGCCAGGTCTAGACCCGAACCTCAGCCAGATGCACTGGCAGTAACCGCAAAAGCTTCTTCCTCAGTAGACATGAAGTAGTTTCCAGCTAAAGACATTAACAAATATATAACAGAGTAGTCTACTTCTGTGAATTTTAAATTATACCATCCTGGAGAACGCGTACATCTGTGGCTTTCTGAGGAGTCCTTATCACAGCTGAAAAAAACTGAAAATGGATAGACAGCAGTCCAAGATCATTACCTGCAATGCAGGATGACTGCAACTCACCCAGATCAGCATTAGTGAGAGCAGAAAGCCATAGTCTCTGTTTTCATAATGTAAACAGGTTTTATTTAGCAAATAGAGGTCACAAAAGTTGTGGCTTTTCTGTGTTCTTACTGTGCATGGAACCACACTTTACCATAACTAAAATCGTTTTACTTTTATGCTTGGCAGCACTGAAGGAAGTTGCATGCTGACAAGGACTTTCTTAAACAACAAGAAATCAATTCAATCTATGTCAGGGCTACGGATGCTGAACATACTTTTTCCTATTAATTACATAAGCTGCAAATAAACAGTTTCATAGGTAGAGCTGAAAAGATAGGCCTATCCTATAGCTTTTATAAAGCACTCAACACAATTCAATGATGATGCAATGCAAATAGTTCTGGCATCAAGTATGTACATAAAAGAAGGAAAAAACCCAAACCTGCTGTGATATTTACAAATGCTGGTATATGCTCCATGGATGCAGATACCCATACAGGATATGCCTATCTGCATGGATTTTCCATTTTGTCTTTGAAACTCGTTTAATGCTACTTAACCATGACACCAGCAGTTCTCCAGATGCTGTAGATTAGAAGCATTATTTTCCCTGTATGTATCACAGGAAAGGATGTAACACAGAGCAGGATGATGCCCATAACTTCACTCTATATTTCTTGGTTTGTTTTTTTTTGTAGTATTATCTGACCATAATTCTACCCTAAATATTTTTACTTCTAAACATTGTATAAAGTACAAAGGAATCATACGAGTTATGCCTTCTGCTTCATGTTTTAAAATAAAGCTTCACCCTCTAGTTTTTTCAGCAGAGTTAGTTAGTGGAAAAAAGCCTGACGTTTTAGGCAGTAATCCTGGTCTCATGCAAATCAAGTTGACTCTGGAGTAATTCAACTAAAATAAAAAGAACTGTATTTGTGCTACTGCTGAATTTGAATTAACAGTAAGGAATATTGCTTAAAACTGCTTGGCAGTGGCTTTCTGCTGCAACTGCTAATAGGAAAGGAAAAGAAAACCAAACAAACAGCTTTAGTTTTCAGATTAAGAAGGGCTGAATCTGTAAATCAGAAGCAACCTTCCTTCTCCTAACAGGTCTTTAGTTGACAGCTGCACACAGCTAATGTGAAATCCAAGCCTGCAAATCATGAAATCCCTATGTTTGTTCATTTAATTTTAGAATAGAGACAAAAGCTTTTGAAAGCATTATTGTAAATAAACATGCACCTTCACCCGGATGCATGCAAAAGGGCTACCTCTTTCAAGTGTTATGCAAAGAAAAGATTTTTTTAATAATATATCTGGCTTGGTTTGCATAAGGACAGCACTATCCTTACCATTAAATGTCTACTCCGGTATTCCTAGCGCAACCTCCCCTTACATACGGTGTGAACAATTACAGAAAGATAACACTTGCGAAGATTTTATGGCATTTTCCATTTCTAATTGTTTGCTGAGAGCATTATAGACGCAAATCAAAGCATCAGAGCCATGAACCTCCTTTCATTGCAGTTGCAAGAGGAAGCAGGAGAAAAAAAGAGCTGACTTCCCAGAAGAACATCAATGTCCCAAAGGCAGAGCTGGGAATGAGCTGCTGCTGCCTGGCAGGATCCCAAGGTGAGTGTATGTCTCTCAGTGGTCAAAGAGATACCCCTACTATATATGGAAAGATGTGGTGAGCAGAAGGTTGAATTAACTCTCCCTCCACTAGAACTTGAATTTCAGGAAGGTTTCTATATCAATGTAATTTGGATTCTTGGATTTAGGTTTGTATGTCAGCCTTTTTGCATACAACATAACATAACTCTTTCTGTAGCCCTTCAGTGCTAGGGAGCTCCTGAAAATTAAGGCTACATACATTCTAAAGCAGAGGATTTTAACAAGATTCAGACAGGTATCATCAATCACCAGCAAGCAAACATTTGGGTAAAAAGGTGAAGTACTATAATTAATTTCCCCAACCCAATTTCTGGCTAAGGTACTCTGGAATGGTCGTGAATATAAGATGCTTAAATGGCCATAAAATAATTCATTTTTAAATGTGAAGAATTATTTAAGAATGAATTATTCACAGCCCCTTTCCTACCTGCAACACACTTTTTAATCTACAATTTTTCCTTGTCTTCCTTCACTTACGTTCCCAGACCATTGCAGCAATTCTATGGCACTGTCTTGTCCCTCCACAGTGTTAAGAATAAGAAAAAAAGCAGACAGCATGACAAATTTAACAACAAATTTTACAACCAGCTACGCTCGCAATAAACAAACTGCAAGTCCTTATCACAGAGCTCTCGAACCTGAAATGCTCTGTGTAATGAAAATTATATTACCTTTTAGAGCCTAATGCAGTAAGAGAAGGGCTGAGAGCACATCGGTAATTTACGGGAACACTGCACTTGGGATAATTGCTGTATCAGTGTAAAGCCGGTACTACAAGCAAGGCCACTGAACTGAGTTCTCACTTAACAGAAATCCAAACATCTTGCAGGAAGGAAGTGTGTAGATAAGGTAACCAAGCGATCTTGCAATCGCTTACCGAGCCGTAGCAATCGATTTGGGACTGAGGCATTTTCAATGTTGCTGGTCTCATGCTGTATGAAGTTACTCCCCTTCCATTTGTGTCTAGTTTTCACAGTGTCACCAAAGGGCAAAGAAAAGAGCTGATGCACAATTAAGGCAGGCAGCCCTGGAAGGACAGTGGTGCCTGAAGGTGGCCATCAGCCACCAGAAAACATTGACAATGATCAATCCCTATCACGGTGGCAGCAATCACACAAAAGGTAATGGTGCAAGTGATCTGTGGGAAAAGGGCCATATAGGGTTGACCATGGTTGACCACTTGATGATAAAACAAGCTAATCTGACCCTGCTGCAGCCCATAGTCATAGCAACTAAATAGAAAAATTATCGGTAAAATACAGTAAAAACATTGTTTCAAATGGTCTTGATGGTAGACTAAGAAAACAATAACTTAAAATTACTTGAAAGATAGCAGTATTTAATTGACTTCAATGTCAAAATTAGACAATTTACTTGTATAGTCTCAAAAAATCCATTCCGGATTTCAAGAGTATATCTAGTGAGTTAGGGGAGGAAATACCTTGTTCCCTGCTTTCTGTGCGAATCTCAAGTGTAGCCGGCTCAGAGGGAGGCACGTGGAAACACTGACGTGTTGTTATAACAGTCTAGCTGCTCTCCTTGCTTTCCTGGTTTAAGAAAACTTCCTGAACAGATGCTGAATGGGATCACTCACAATGTTCCTTTCAGCTAAGGATGGCTGCACTGGTGAAGCAAAGTATATACAGGAACAATCTTATGTCCGCAAAAAGACCTTCTAAAAAAATCCTTTTTTTTTTTTTTTTAATACCTTTAGCAGAAGAAAAAACCAAAACCCTCACAACCACCATCTCCTTTACATTACATCAAACTATAACCAAGTAAAACAGTATTACCATGCCTTGCCAGAAAGTTAGTGCCTATATTAAATTGTCTTACTTAAAGTGTAGCTTAGTGCATTGAGATATAAACTTTCCACGTGCTTCCCTGGCCCACTACAATTAGCAAGGAGCATGAGCTGACGCACGGCTGTTATACCCCCTGTCCCACCTGTGTTCTGCTAGTCAATGTAATCAAAGCAGTGCTGCAAACCTTCAACAAGACTGCTTACAGCGCTAATATACACATCTTGCTCAAAACCTACACACACATGCACCTCTCCGGAGGAAACTAGTGATCCATTTGTATACATCAACTCTGTTATGTTCAACTAGTTTCTTGTCCCCCTGTCCAGGTGTGCAATGAAGTGACACTTCAGCAGTTCACAGCCTTGATCGTGTTTGCTATTGGTGTAAGGCAGGACCAGATCAATTGAATTTAGCTGTACAACCCTGGACTAAGCAACACAGTGTGAGCCCTGAAGGCAGTGAGGGGTGGAGTTGGCTCCCTCGCCAGAAGATCCACCTGAATGGATGTCAGGGACTTGAAAGCACCAGCAGGTTCTCATTGCCCTCACCAGACTTAGCAAGGCCTCCGTATTGCCCCTGTATTTAACTGCATAAAAGTACTGTTTACGCATGTACTGTATGCCACAGTGCCTGATTGTGACCTGACTTCCCAGCTCCACCTTGCCCAGCCTTGGCTGACCCTGGTTGACTCCAGCAGAGTGTCTCTGCCCCTTGCTGAGGTATTTTTGGCCAGTGCAGGGTCCTGCCAGCCTTGCTGCCTCCCTGCTCCCCCTTCCAGTGCTGCAGCAGCCTGAAGCCTGAGACTAGGCTTCAGCCCCAGCTACCTAATGCTAATTTTACATCTCATGGGAGAGATATATAATGAGAACTGGCTACAAAGCAGTCATTTCCATTTGTAAATGGGATAGCACAAAGGAAGAAATGAGAACAAATTTCCATATGTACAGTCCCTGCTAAACAATCATCTCTGCAAACCTCTCCAGAGCGTGCATGGTGCTTGCTGCCTTTCTTCATGGGGTCAGCCGCACAACTAGAATAATTAATTAATCTAGGCGCCATCACACCAGCTCAGAGGATCAGAGCTGGATCTGATTTGTATTATTTGAGATCACAGTTCATGTGCAATGGTGTGACCACACAGATTACTCAGATTAAATACAATTTGCGGGCTAATTAATGAACGATGCATCTCAAGCAGGCCCAGAGCATGTTCTAACATCTTTGCCTACAATCATTTCATGTCAAAAAAACACTTTCTCATATCCCCATTTAGAAATGAAAACACCAAGGTGGAGAAGGAACCCACCTGAAGAAGAGAAGACAGTGGTTACAGAGGGCCGACCTGTCAAAGCCAGTGTTGAAGCAGGATGGAGCTCCTGGCTTGCAGAGCAGCACAAAGCCTGAACACGTGGACACACAAGGCACAGGATGGAGCATGCCCTGGGAAGAATGAGACATGGGGAACAGCTCACAGGTGATAGAGCAGAGGCCCCCTTCATCTGTTGGCATCATTCCTCACGTCACCGTTATGGTCAATAAATGGGCTATGCAGCTAATAGGTTCAGCATGGCATAAGAAATGTGAAAATGGTGTATTTTAAAATCTGAGGTGAAAAAAAATCTTAGTAGGTCTGATCTACTTAGATGGGTGTGGTAAGGTGGGAGAAGGAAAGCTAGCCATGGAAAACAAGCTACCAAGAAAGGTAGCTATGATTTTGAAGGGGGTGCAGTAAAAAGGTTAGTGCATAGGGCTAATTGGACTGGGAGTGACTTCATTTTAGTTAGGATTGCCAAAGCTAAAGGTATGTTGGCAACCCTTGGTATGTTAGTGAAAATGTATTGCCAAATGAAGATGTCAAGGTGTCCATCATTTTCACTGATTAGCTAGAGAAGATCTGACACATTGCCATTTTTGAGGGGAGAGATGGAGAATATGGCTCTCCCTGCTAAAATATGCTATTTTTCTTCTGAAGGCAATATTACACCTGATCTTGACAAGGATATTAATGCAAATTTCTTTGGCAATAATTAGGATACCTAATAGAGAGGATAGAGGGTTCATCTTCTCCCCTTCCCCTTTATTTTCAGTTTGATCTTCTACTGGATCTGCATGAATTATGACTAAAAATTAATTCCTCATGCTGAGCTACAGATTCTGGATGAAATGGAAGAACTTCTCAAAAATTTATGCATGGTCATCTGGTGCAGCTGATTTCTGCCCAGGAAAATGGAGAATAAGATAACAGTATGCATGTATTTCATCGATTCTTAACTCTTCTTGGAAATCTTGAAGGTACAACCTGGTTGTCCAGGCATCACATATTGCTTTACTCATTTCTTTCAACAGATCTTTTGAATGGATATTGGCACACCAAGTATAGATTTTGAAAGTCCTCCTTTTTGGATTGAATTTTACAACATAAGCGTCAGCATGTCTGTGCATGCTGTATACCTATGTGCCAAGGCTGCTACGATGACCCTCTATTTCCCCTTTGAAGAACTATTTTGCATTGGCATTTGTCTCAGTGTTCACTTTTATGCAGAACTGCAAGATACCTATGGATAAAAGACCTTCCTCTGTCCTTTGGTGTTTCAGTGAGCTCTGGATTCAAGTGAAGAGCTCAGCTGCAAAGTTTATCGTTACAAAGAAGTCTGATTAAACAAGAGAAATGCACCATTTGGCAAAATCCTTCAGCCACTCATAAAAGGAAAAGTCAAACATCATACTTATGTTTTGATCAGAAACTCTGCTTAAGTCTTTGACTTTCATCCTTGATGACCTTTAAATTGCATTTGAATACATTTCAATTACTAAGGCAGGAAAATTACCCTGGCAGATGGACTAAGGTCATTACCAATTTACTAACATCTCTACCTTCCTTTTTGCTGAAGCCTCTGTACCTTCTATGGCTTTAAAATAATAAATTATTTTTTTATTCTTTAGAGAGTGGTGTAGCTTAATTTGTTTTATATCCTAACCCAAACTGCAACAGATGTTATAATTGTTGGGTGAAATAATTGACAGGCTATGGCACATCTCCATTTTGCTTTGCTATTGGAAGCCTCAAAACGGAATAAATAAAAGTACAGAGAAGGACAGAAGCAGACGGGT
Organism: Gallinago undulata; assembly: GCA_026546715.1. Taxonomy (NCBI): domain Eukaryota; kingdom Metazoa; phylum Chordata; class Aves; order Charadriiformes; family Scolopacidae; genus Gallinago; species Gallinago undulata. The sequence continues at coordinate 24,503,866 of JAOTQQ010000023.1, forward strand.
GACTCAAATGTGTTGGCATCACTCTAGACAAAGACTGAAAACGTAAAGATCAAAGGGTTAAAGTGATCAAGTGAATTTTCAGTAAGAAGGAAGAAATATCAGAGGAAGACTTGGAACCGAACTAGGGAAACAGGGACACAGAAAAGATGGGAAACTAGAGTCAAACTCGTAGATTTAAACATATTAAATTTTCACTAAAAAAAGAAGTCACAAGAGGCTCCTCAACTCAGCAGTACCGATCTAACAGTCCAGTTAGAAAATGGGCAAAGAATGGGCCCTATACACTACATTAGGCAACAAGTGGTCTTAATCAAGTACGTTATGAGAGACTATGAGAGATTACACTCTTGTTAAACTATACTTGTTTTTTAGCAAAGGAGACAGGAAAAAAAATTTGTTAATAGTATTTCTTTTTTCAAATCTGCGATGGTTATTCTTAGTCTTAGAAGTAAAAGCAAACAAAGCTCTTATGTCAACATAAACTGCCCCCACTGCTCATGCGTGTGCCTCAGCAGGGACGCTCACTAGCTTCACCTGCCTTGTGCCTGTGGTGCCTACGTGCATCCCATATGTGCAGAATGGATACCAAAGGTCATTTGACAGCCCCAAAAGATGCTCCCCTAAATGGTATATTTGTAAATTGCAGTAACTACTAACTAGGGGGGCCTCTACCTGGTAAAAATGGGTTCAGTGTTTTGAGTCTTCTTTCAGAACTAATTATACCAATTTTGCCTCAGAGTGAGACTTAAGTTAGTCCACAGTGAAGAGCTATAGAGGTTGGTAGCGAAGGCTTGATAGAGGTTGACCAGCAGCTTAATTATAGCCATAATCATACTAATGCAGAAAACTTTTTTTGTCTTCCCTCTTGGAGATATAAGTGGACTTAATCTTGTATTTCAATCAAGCTTAACAGAACACTAAATACAAGTGCTGTCAGTAGCCAGCTTCTTTAATGAAGGCAACAGTACATAAAGCTGAATTTAATTATTAATGAAATTACTCCTGCAGAACTCACACGATGGTAGAAACACTTTGTAAAAAGTGTTGAGTAAATGTTAATGTCCTCTTAAAAAAATAAGTACTATCTTTGATTAATGGAGATCTAATGAGATTATACATTAACTTGAATCATCTATAAATTGTCATGGAAGTAATTTGTGTCATCTTACAAAACCAGTGCAAATTTGGCGAAGTACCACATGTAATAAAGGGTCTTGATGTAATTAACTTCAGTAACTAAAATGCATGTCCTCAGCTAAGCACAGCACTGCCGTGGTCTCAAGTTTTAGGAGAACTGATGGGTCAGCACTTACTATTGTAACAGAAGTACAGGAAGGTTACTGTAGGAGAGCTCTACAGCTGCTTTATCTACTACTTTGCATGCACTGAAATGAAATTATAGAGATCTAATATAACACAGACCACGCGGAGGACATCTCACTACTCCACTTTACCTGGGCAATAGGCAGTAAAGGCAAGGGCAGATTTTCAGAGGAAGAAAAAAACAAATAAAGACAAAAGTGTCATAAAGGACTCCTACCCTATGCATGACAGACACGTACACTAACACAAGCAATCTGGAAGGAAAAAGGGAGACAGGACAAAAAGAACCATTTTCTCCAGACTCTGAAAAAAGGCAAATGCTGACTCTCTCTCATAGTTTCTCCTGTCTTCATCCCACAACCTCTTATCAGCAATAATGCTCATTAAAAAAGAAGCACGAGATAAAGCTTGTGTATTTGACTGTAATGCAGGAGGCCAGCTTCCCTGAGAGACAGATCAGCAATGTTTATGCCATGTAAAGAAGACACCTTCATGTCAGTGAGCAATAATGACGTTTTAAATAAGGACTTAACCTTTCTAAACTTGTCATGGGTCAAACAAACTGAGACATGCCTAATTCATAGGCAACCCCTTCTATGTACAATACAGTGGATATTTCATGCACTGCTATTGCTAAAGACTTCACTGTCAGCTCAAGAAGCACAGAGACCAATTCACTGAAAAGACCTTCTAACACAGAAACACACTGTTTCTGCTTCATGATGACTTCTGGCTCTTCCGTCTGTGCTCCATTCACAAACCTTAAAGAACTTGGTGTCTAAGCAGGGCTGTGGAAAAGCACATCACAGGGAGGAATGAATGCTGAACTGCTACTGACTGGGAGCAGGTATGAGTGCCAAGATCTATTCCCAGTTCTGATATTGACTTCCTGCTGCTTCTCTCTGTGCTTCTGTTTTCATTTCTTATTTGTAAACAACTGGAATAACAAATTTTTTCAAATATTTAGGTCAAACATACAATACAGGACAAAAAAGGATACACCTGCCAATTGCCATGTTTTACTGCTCAGAAAACTGGCAGCCTACTGCAACGGTGAAGTTGTCATTTGAATCTGCTTTGGCCATTAGGAGAAGAAACCATGCTCACTCTCTTCAGGAGCAGCAATTAGAAACAAAACAGGTTTATAAGGATAGGTGTATTGGGACAATTTTGAGCAGTTTTGTCTAACATGCTGCCAGTACAACACACGTTTGCACATCTGCACCTCAAACAGATTAGCTCATACAGGGATGTGCACAGAGCTCCATGATGTCACCATCAGGCTCATTGGAAAGGATGTCTTATGAACAAGAGAATAATCTTGCTGACCCTAGGAAAGGCCTTTGATGCCAGCTGCTCTGTAGGGTCTGGGATTTTACTGTTCAGCATAAAGCAACAAGGTGATATCAAAAGCCCAAGCAAAGTTATGTGTCCCTTACAACTAAACTGTGCACATCAAGTAACACTACAATAAGGTTCAATCCCTGTTCTACAAAATTTTGCCAGTAGAAGTTACAAGAGTATTTCTGCCATTACATGCTTTTTCAATCCAGGGAAGAGTTTTACAGAACTGGTATAAAACATGGATTTATGTGAGATGTCCTACTGGTACAGCCTGTGGGTACCCCTGTACTTGCAAAGGTGCCCTCTGCATTGGTGTGGCACCAGGTGTATGAACTGAGAGTACGGACAGCTGGACAGAAATCCCTTTGTGGTTTTTCCATCTTTGAAAAACGGTCCTCCAAAGAAATCTCAGACTAACTCTAGATATTCTTATGAAGTCATTAGTCCTTGAGAACCTTGGCATCCCTCAGGGCTAACCCCTCAGAAATGCAGTGGACTGGTGGCTCTCACTCCAACTAGAGCTACTTCTGTCCCTTACACCAAGAGGAAACCATTAGTAATTTTCCTTCAGGAAGCACAGTTTATTATATGCTGCTGTCAAGTCTAAAATAGCTTTTGGCTCCTTTAGATTTTTTCTTTTGTTTTGTTTTGCAGCATGACACAGAATAAAAGGCAATGTGCACTGAACTGTTTATGTGATAAAAGGCATGGCTGCCACTACACAAGTTGATGCAGCTCAATAGCTGAAAACAGCCACTTCCTGCAGAGAATTGATGTGACAAAACTTGGACTCATTTTTGGAGTCAGGCAATAGATCTTCAGCCCAGTATAGAGCAGCAAGTATATTGAACATAGGCTGTGAAAAATTCAGTATGCAGTTTATCCCAAATTAGATTTTTGTGAGACGGCCTCACTGCTTGGAGAGCATTTCTTAAGAACAACACCTGGATCGTGTTTTCTAAGGCTATGAAAGTGTATGTGAAAGAAACAAGGCCGATTGCAGTAAATGTAAGGTTTAATGTATCAGCTCCTACTGATAAGGATAAGCTCCTACTAAAATTTTCACATGACATAATAAGGCTCAGATTTAAGTCCTGTAGTATTTGTAGAAAATGGGTTTACCTGAGAAAAAAAGATTCCAACATTTAAATCTAAATTTAATATCAGTGGTGATTTTGCCACTAACCATAACGGACAGGGTTCCCAGGGCCTGATGCTCCCTGTTGTATGGTGACAACCACTCCCAGCAACTCAGGCAGAATTTAGAAGCACTCAATTTGGGGGACTTGGCTTGAAAGTACTTGAAATATTGATGCCTACCTCATCCTGGAAATATACTATTTGCTTGTGATTGTTATTGAGGGACTTCACATCTATGAATACATGACAGGACTTTCTCTCGTAATCCCTGTCCCCTGACGCCCAAACTATCCCCCACATCTTCCCATCTGAGAAAAGGGGTACATTAAATAGTTTAATAAACAGAAACACTTAAAATGACTCCAGTAAAATAGTTCAAGTAGAGGACAGGAAAATAAACAGAACTTTTAATACACTTCAGTGAAAAAACGCAGACACAGTTTTGCATAGACAGATCGAAACACTTCTGTAAAATAAAACTGTTTAACAAGTAAGTGCCTGACTCCTGTAAAGTGTTACATCTTCTACTCCTAATTTCATGAAAAGCATTTAGAAAGCAGAAGGTAACACTTGTGTCCGCTCTGAATCTGTAAATTTGACTTGAACAAACTTTGCTATAATTCCTCCATCTATCAACTTTTTCACTTCAGTATTTGGTTACCTTACAGCTACCAACTTATTTACCTGCATGACCCTTCTGTGCATGGAAACTCTCCCACCTTTTCATCATCCATGCTGTTATCTCCAAAACTCGCCAAGTGCTGCTACATGCTTTCCCATACTGGGGGAAGGCTGCAGGGACTGCAGAGCTCAACAGTAGCCTGAACACAAGTATCAGAGGGCTGCCTGTATCTGAATACTGAGGGGTGTAGAAGAAGCCCCATCCAGGACTGATGAACATGGCAGGGTAAAGCAGAAGAAGGAAGTCCAAATAAAGTAACAATCTGTAAAAGGAACAAGTTGTGGCAGGGATAGGAACAAATGCAGGTGGAACTGTCTATAGAGCAGATACCACAAGTGGAACAACTGTCTGAAAAGCAGGACCATACAGGAAAGCTGTCGTGTCAAAATCAATGAGAAAAACTGGTGCAAAATAACACAGCATCAGAGCAGGGAGAGCAGAAGGGCAAATGCTACTTTCCATATTGTGCAGACAGAAGTCTGCTATGCTGACTCAGAGCTATGCAATAAATCCATATATGCTTGACTATTAAGCTTATGGCTGATAAATGCTTATATGCCATGCATTTATGAACTTGCATATGGTACACTCAAACACTGCAGAAACCCAACCTAGGACTGGATGAGTCTCCAAGCCAGATGCTACTTTTGGAGCTTTTTACACCTGCTTCCATATCAAGTCATAGACAATTTTGCATCTGTCAAGATGTGTGCCCAGCACAGCCTTGTACCATGGGAAAATGGCATTCCCAAGAACGGACAATGCTTGTGTTTGGTTTTTTTTCCTACTGCTGAGCTAATATTTCCTTTGTACTGTCACTGAGATAATGCCAGGTTCTCTCCCGGACAGTAGTAGTCAGCTCAGAGATAGGAAGAACAGATTTTGTTCCCTCCCTCTCCTCTGTCAACATACAGTTAACGTGTAAGTGACCTGTAGTTAACATATAAGTGAACCACATTTCATCTACCATTTTATTGCTATGCCACTGAACCCTCATAAGATCTTTCTGCATCTATTCATGCTTGCTCTATGTCTTTTTTACCATTAGTACTCAACATGACCAGCTAGCACAGAAAGTGAGCAGGGAAGTAATATATGCCTCCCAGACAGCAAAAATGTCTTCTTCCACAAAAAGAGAGAAAAAACAGGAGAAAATCAGAGTCGCAATTCCTTTATAGTTCCACAGATGACTAAGCCCCACAGATTTACATTCCAATGAACTCTTGGAATTTTCATTAAGACTTTTTTTTTTTCCTGATTTTTCCAATCGTCTTTCCACTTTAAAAGATCTCTGGAGGTGGCAGGAGAAATCACCATCAGACTCTCCTAAATGAGCACCTCCAGGCTTTCAAGGATTTGCTGAACACAGAAATACACCAACACAAACAGCCCCAGGAACTCAGACTGAACTAAAAGATGGTTCCTAGCAAAGGAAAAAGGACTTTTCAAGAATAGCACAAAAGTGTACAAAACAATCTCTACCCAGGATTGTTTCCCAAGATTTAGAATTGAAATAATAACAGAACACTCAATACCATATTTTCTATTCCTGAGAAAAAGAGGTCATTTCTGTTAGCTTACTGGATTCAGGTTCATTAGTTCATCCCGAGCCTTGGCTGGACTCTGCAGCCTGGCACATGACATGCAGGCCCAGAGCGAGGAAGAGGAGTTCTTCCAATGTCTCCTCCATGTGATTTTACATGGTAAATCCAGATTGTTCATCAGCCACCCACAGCTGATAGTCACCTTTCCAAAATCCTCTTTAATACTTAATTCTGAATTTTATAATTTTAAGCCAAGTCTGTGCAGCAGGAGACCATGTGTGAAAAAGATAAAACGGAAAGCTTAACAAAAACCAGCCTCTCCATGTCCACAAGAACTCTTAACCTAAAAGATTCAAAACAATAATGCCTGGTACTTAAATAGAGCTCCCACATCAAAGCGCTTTACAGACACCACATACGCTGCAATAAGACTTGGGGACCATAAAATGCTCCTCTGTCAGGATGACCGTGTCAGTAATTCCAGTTTAAATACACCACGCCAGAAGACTTCCACCAGGTTCCCTGAGGGCTCACTCCTAACTTCACAGATGTCCCTGCAAAAATTTGTCAGACTCTGCAACTAACTGAACAATTGCTGTGTGCAAAACTTAGCATCGCACAGGTTTAGACAGAGCATCCAAATGGACAATGAACATACATAATACATACATCTGTTGGCAGACTTTTACTGAAATTGGCTTCCATGGTAGACCCGAGGGATCTTAGAGGGAGAAAGAGGAGGTGCAGGAACAAGGTGTAAATCGGCAGAAGACTTCAATACAGCAGTGGAAGGAGACACAAAGGAGCAGCAGTTCAGACTTAGGGCTGGAGATGCCAGTGGAGCAAAACCAGTGGAAATCTGCATATACTGGTCTAAATGGTGCAGCACAGGGTAGGGTTCGACTCGGCAGCTGGGGCACAGCTGGAAAGAGGAAAGATACAGTCCCAACACTCAAAGGAAGTTATTTTTAATAGTTGCATCCGTGATTGGATGGAGATTAAGGAATTTATTTCAAAGGAACTTTTAGTGTGCAAATTACATTTTAATGCATTTTGCTTTCTAAACAAACTTGTTTAAAACTTAATAAGAACCACTGACTTTCCTGAATATCTGATTTTTTTTGTAATTTATTCAAATAATTTATATTAGAAATATTGCATTACTGAATCATGCTGTGAAGTTTAGTAAGTTAAAAGGTGATGATTTTATATGAGTGTAGAAATGGAATAAGTAAGAGCTGTAGCTGTGGACGTCAATTCAATTTTTATAAATAAGGCAGCTAATAATACTGTGACAGAAGTATGAGTGAACTCCTGCCCTGTTTTATGTCCTTTTCTACCACAAATGCAAGTATTTTTTATTTTGAGCATGAAAATGAGTAAGTTTTGTCCTAACTAATTTTCAGTTTTAATTTCCTTAGGAGATATGCAGGAAGATTTTCTTTACAGTAGCTGAAACTTAGAAATACAAAGTGAAGTCTTTCTCTTCTCACCTACAAGCAAAAACTGGCAGAGACTGTAAGAGCCTGCTGCTAAAGGATTCACTATGGACCAGACTTTTTGAAGGTCTTAGGTATCCAAGGGTGCTGACAGGGTCTTTGGTGCTACTGAAAATCCCTCTAAACACCATGTCTCCTACTGTCATTGCATTAATATTTGTTTGGGAAGAAAACAAAGCTCTGAGTGTTGACACCAAGTAAAATCTTTGTTTACTTCACACAGTCTATCTTATGACTTGCATAGGTGCAGTAATCTTTCTATATTCAGATCAGGAGCAATACCCAGACATCATTTTAACCTTGAAGCTATGAAAAATCAAAAATCTCATGACCTCTTCCCAGTGGTAAAAAGCATCCATCCTACTCCTAGTGGATTACAAGATGCTAAACAACAAAAAACCACACCATTTTTAACACGTGGGCTCCGCTTATCACTACATCACAATTAAAAGATGGTTTTAGCAGGTAGAAAAAATGATCTCAAAATCCTGAAGATAAGCAAACCCTCCTCTCACTGTAGAGACCTCTGGAGACAGTAATACTAAAATTATACAGTAATACTAAAATTATAAAAGTAATAAAGTAACAAAGGGGATTAGAAGACGGTTTAAATATAAACAGCGTTCAGACTTCACAACATTTACCTAAGGGCTCACAATAATATTAGACTATATTTGCCTTCTTTGCATATTGCTCAAATTTTCTTAAAAAACAGCTGAAGAGTTTTTATAATTTCAAGAAGTTTTGTTTCAGTGAGGAGGTATAAATATGAGAAAATACAACCTGTTCAGCTGTCTCCTAGGAGGCAAATGCTGCTATTTCTTAATTTAGTTATGGAAAAGAAGTGTACTATTTAGCTTATTTAAAACTCATAATTCGATTTTGAAATGTAGTGCTCAGGCACTTTTAAGAACATTGCTTTAAAATATTTTAAATCAAACTTAGTAAAGACTATTTTCCTCAATAACAAGAGGATCACCACAATCAATGTTTATTGCCTAAGTTTGTTTGATCAAATTAATATAATTTAATGCGGCTTTTACATGAAATACATGAGACTGACTTATGAGAAAAGTTCAGCTAGAAAGCTGAATCCCGTTTCCAAAAGCCTGAGTTACTGTGTCAGACAGGAGGTCTGAAGCAAATCAGGAGAATTGTTTATAATAAATTGAGGCAACTGATAAATCGTACTGCACCTACTCAATTGTGTGACTGGAATGTCAAACTTCCTAGAATACTGGTAGTTAAACTGCCTCACTGAACAGAAATTATGTGGATTTGAAAGGATTATAAAAGGATAAATTATCCCAGATGTTCTCAGTTTTATTAGTCAGTTTTATTAAAATATTAAAATATTTTAAATAAAAATATTTTAAATAAAAATATTAAAATATTTGCTGGAAGCAGCGTTGTCCTAATGCTTAATTTTCACAGACACTTTACAGCCACGTATAACAGTAGAGCTCTTACTGAGTGGACAGTGAGTTCACACATGACAGCAAATACAAACAATCAGTATCATAATTTTTTCTCTTTTTCAAGTATCAAATCAAGGGGTTACTGGTCTTAAGGTTGATTTTTAAAAAAATATATTATTGGTGAACAGGCATGCAACTCATTTCTGTCCTCTTTGAGGAGCAATGTGCTGTACTGATTGCTAGTTACTACACACTTGCAATGTTATTCTTTCTATTACTTTAGTTCACCTACTTAAACAGGGTTTCATTGACACCACTAGAAATAAACTGCAAAAAGGACAGGAAGAGAAGTGCGAGAGATGCTGATGCTCTGCCCTTCAGCATTAGAGCACACAGATGGAAAAAAGGGCAACACCTTGTGACACTACATATACTTGCATTTCCTCCCTTACACCACTCTCTAGGTAAAATGACATTCTGGAATTCTATCAGATAAAAAAAAACCAAGCAAACAAATAAAAACTTAAAAAAAGAAAAAGAAGAAGCTGGATCAAGAACTTTTTTTTTTTTTTTGTCTTATGAGCTTGTGCGAAAGCTCATGACCATCAACCAGTTATTTTTGCAAGTAATAAGCTAGGGATGCTCTCCAGATCTTAAAGGAAAACTCTACCTGGTATTAATCAGGATTATCCAGAAGGAGATCTTATTCCAAGTAAGAGCTGAAGGAACAAAAATGAGCTGTTTTCTCATTAGTGGAGAAAGCCTCTGCCAGCCGAGTTTGAAAAAATTGAGCATGTGCCTGCACTGTTCTACCTCTTTGCTTGACAAACAGCTTTTCCATCTCCAAATCAGAAGCTGCAGCTAATTTGCCATAACACCAAATTCATTCAAGTGTGTGCACGTGTATGCATACACCTGCATGCGGACATTTTCTTTTACACTCTAACAGCTAAATACACCATGTTATAAGAGAGCACTTAACTATGTTTACTGATTTTAAAAAGTGCCCAGCAAGCCCGAAGAGTGAAAGTCTCACTTTTCCTTCTCTGATAAGGCAAGACACTATATTTTACAGTCAGAACCTTAACAAAAATATATTGCGTTCACACTATTACATTTACAAATTATGTGCTCGAACACACAACAGCAGGGTGAAGTGGTAGCAAGAGAGATAGGATAAAAAAGCCCCCTCCTTCTCAGTTTAGATTTTTTGTTATACTAACCACATTCATTACATATTCAAGGGGATTTTAATGGATGTCAGACCAAGAGAAATAACTTCAATTACTTTAATTAGTTTTCCTTCAAAACTACACATAAAAATGACAAATAGGAATGATGAAACTTATTTCCATTTACTTGCCTCTTAGTCTTCAATGACTGTGGTTTTCTCTCTCTCTCTCTCTTCATTTTCTTTTCCCTTTTGGTTTTATTTTCTCTTTTTATGACATCTGCAGCACAGAACAGATTGTCCCCAAAAGAACTACCATTCTTCTAAGTCACTGTCAAGGATATTGTGTTCTGGTAAAACCAACAGATTAATTAGTGAACTGGCAATTCATTCTCCAAACATGGCTCTCGTTCACCTGCTGCCAAGTTAATGAATTGGCTTATATACATTTAATAGGAAACACCTGCTTTTGACTGGGAAACTTCTTATGATCAAAAAACCCAAGATCGCACCAGGAAGATAATGCTGAAGGCTTTTTTTTTTTCCCCCAACGCTTTCCTCTCTACTGCTATATATTTTCAGTCTTTTCTGTGATAATCACACTAATGTTTTTCATGTATAAATACACTAAGTTTTGGTTATAGCTCAGAGAAAACTGAGCTCATTATTACATAAAAATACACCATGTGTTTTTTAAAAAATGTACTACTTCTGAATATCCTGCCTGAATGCTTTTTGGGAGAGAAAAGGCCAAGGAAACTGTTCAACATCCTTTGCTGAGACATTTTAATGAGAAAGACAGCAGTCAATGCAATGCCATAGCCTTAGCACACCCAAACTGCTCCTACTGCATCATCAAAAAAATAAGAAAAAAAAAAAGAGTTTTTGGCTACAATTTTCAGTGTGCTGCTTTCTGGTAAAGAGCAAGTGCACTGTGATGCCTGTTATCACCATAGTGGTGATAACTGTGCTGGTTCATCAAAGGGGCCCGAAGGGCAGCTGAGGGCTGCAGCAGAGCCAGCAGACTCATTTTGCCCCCTGAAATACTGGTGTGAGTGATCATAGCTCCTTTGCTTGGGTCTTCAGCCTGGCCAGCTTCTCAGAAGCTTCAAGTTCTTTGTTTCTTTAAAAGCCTCGTGCCTTCATGAACATTTTGCTCGTCAGCAGGGGCAGCACTGGCTGCTGTGCTGTGACCCTGCTGCAGGTTTCAGTCAGCTGCGCTGCCAAATGCACTGATGGACACACGCTGCTATGGCCTCTCCTTCAACTCCTGCACATGTGCCTACTGCCAGCATGGACTTACTGACCTGGTCGCTGCTTGGCTTCGGGTGTTTTGAAGTTGCTGTTAAACTGAGTCTTTGCATTTAGAGGTAGGGAGAACAGCTATCTCTGACTAAGCAGTATTATGACTTCGTTATTTTAATTAAGTATTTGTATGCAGACAGCAACAAAAGAACGCATTTGTCTGCCAGAAAATAAGAAAAGTGAAGATAACAAGATATAAGAATTAGAGTGTAGTGAGCTTGAGACCTGCTGAAATCCTTCTTCATCAAATGATCATTTAAAGCCTTGGACAGGTAAGGAACCAGTCAGTTACTTAAGTCAGAGCTGAAGGCATGCAGCGAGAACACTCCCCAGGCAGATACAGCACTGCACAATATGAGATAGTAACAAAACCAGTTATAGTCAGATATATTTGTATTTCCCTATATGCCTGTAACTGCACCAATATCTAATCTGGTGTCTTCTACAGAGCTACTAGAAATGGGTAGATTTTGCTACAGACTGAATATGACCAGCCGTAAAACAACAAATTGGTTGCCAATGGTTAAAGAAGCAAAGATTGCTGAAGGACTGCAGTTGGAGGAGGACTACAGGTGACTCACTGTTTTTGCAGTCTACTGTCTCCATCCAGGACTTCTAATTCTTTGTAATCCTGATGGAACTTCTCTCTCTTTGAAGAATCTGATGCTGAACTTGCAGGAAGAAATGTTCAAACTTAACACATATAAGCATGTTGCAGAAGGAGCCCACTGAAACATCCTGGATTCAACACAAGGTATTTAGATACTAGTAGCTGGCTGAGAACTTTTCTCTGCAGCTTCAGACAGGGAGACAAATTTATATAAACCTTCTGGGTGTGGTTTCTCATTTAAAAACCTGATGAAACAGAACCTTTTACCATTTCTTACAAGGGGGGGGGGGGGGAATATAGTCCCTGCCCCCAAAATCTTGATTTGAAATGGACGCTAAGATTTTATTCTTCAATTAAAAGAATTCAAGTCTAAATGAAATTTAAACTTAAGGCAAACGCATCTCCCTGGACCCTATATAGCAGGTGAGGAAAACCAACTCCTTTTTAACTAGTTTTATCACATATTAAGAAAGGAAATTTTTTGGAGATGCAATATGTCCCTGCGATAGGAAAACCATCTCCTGTCCTGTTCTGGTTTCCAAGAAAGACTTTGCTGGATTAGGATAATTCTAACACAGGACAGTGGCCAAAGATTGTCCCTTTGAAGTGAAAGAATGACCACTGCCTATCAGGAGGAGGAAAATTCAAGACCATTACCTCCAGCCTTATGCTCTCCCAAAATGTCCAGATGACGGCTACAAACCTGGCTGTCTCAATCCAGGCCAAACCATTTGCTGTTGCTGCAAAGGTGGCTCCATGAAGCCAAGTAGCCACTGCTTGCCAAAGCACAGAGAATGAAGTGCTGTAACTGTCCTACCTGATTGATCATGCAGCTCTTTCAAAGCTGTTCCTTACTCACTTCTCTTACATTGCAGCCCTAATAGAGAAGGTTTCGCAGTGCTCGCTTCTATCAAGGATATAAATAAATTTGACAAGCTTTTAGAGGCAACCTGTTAGCACTGTCCTTGCATTAGCAGACTATCATGAAGAAATGGCCTCAAGCTTTTAAAGATGAACTAAGAAGTGCCTCTTCAAAGAAGTAAACTATTCAAATGCGAGAATTTAATTCCTGCTTAGTGACATTCACAACACTATGTGTTAAGCACAAATTGAAAAAGGCCTTCAGTTTGCAGCTAAGCCATTACCACTCAGTCACCCAGCAGAAGCTCGGGAGTTAGGACTCCTCACAGAACTGAAAATCCTTCAAGTTCTTTGCATGGCTCTAGCTGCAAAAAGAAAAAAGAATAATAATAAAAAGAAGCTTTACAAGGCATAGAGTCTCGCATCTCTAATGGGTGTTTTATATTTTATAGAATCATAGAATGGTTAGAGTTGGAAGGGACCTTAAAGATCATCAAGTTCCAACCCCCCTGCCACGGGCAGGGACACTTCCCACTAGACCAGGTTGCTCCAGGTTGGATATTTACAAGCCTTTAGCCTCTAGCACTGTATTTTTAGTGGGGATAAGGCTTAGGAGAACTTGCTCCCACTATCTACAGTGCAGTGACAAAAGCAGGGCAACAAGGCAATGCACTAACTCCCAGCTTTGCTTTGTTTCCAGAAAGTGAGGCTGCCTTGCTGCAGGGCTTGATGACTGTATAAGCAATCATCTACATGTGCACTGATCAGAGCTCTGATGATCAGGTGGGTACCAGCACATTAGGGAGCCACCGATACAGTCCATTATTCCTGTACAGGCCCAGAGCTGCAATCCACCAGCTTGCAGGTGCTGCGCGATCAATGTGCTCATCACCTGAAGCTTTTCTCATTCCTGTCCTGAAGACGCAGTTTGATCACCTTAATAGAAGAGCTGACCTTAAGAGAAAACAAGAACAGAAACTCCTATGAAAGACAGCCACAAGCACACAAAAGCTTCCTGTGAAGCAGCGTTACTCATAGCCAGCTGCTTATGATGAGCATCAGCACTCTTCCCAGCTGGTGAGTCAGCAGCACCTGCTCCCCGTCACCTTCCTGGAAGATACGTCACACAGCACCCTGCTCAGCAGCCCTCTTCTGTACCCAGCCTTCTGCAGTACCACCCAGCCCACAGGAGATGCACTGCATGTCAGCCAGCATGCCCTGCTAAATATAAGCATGCATTATATTAGTGCCTATACATTTTGCACACATGCAGCAGACACCAAACTAAACGCTCGCTAGAGCATCATGTCTAAACAGAATCAGATTTGAGCAGAATTAGTAAAGAAAACTTTGAGGATGCTTTAGGAATTTTTAGGTTTTAAGGATTCAGTAGGTAATACTTTAATCTGTGTGCAGTCCTGAACCATTTTTTCAGTTTAAGCACATCTCTGCAAAGATGCATACACAGAAACCACACACGACTCCACTACTCAACCCAAAAGTTTCCCTTATTTCGATTGTAAGACTGTGCAATGACAATGTGTCTGGTGTTCAGCTGAAGCAAATGGGAATAATTTAAGAATCCCATGTAGAATTTCCGTACGATAATATTTCATGTGCATATTACAGTTCTTCAGGAGTGCTCTAGTCCATACATCAATGGCTGTAATTCCTATAGATGTGAAAAGTCTTGACAGATAACAGGCTTACTGTACTTTCTGGCTACCTCCAGTGGTAAGTAATTTACCATTCATCCTGTAAAGTTGTGATAAGCCTAATGTCCTGTTGCTTATTAATTATTAGCTCAACAAGCCATTTAAGCAGGAACGAAATGCACAGCAAGATGCTTCCTGCCATTCCACTTATTTGCTATAACAAATAGTTGCAGAGTTTACAACACATCACATTGAGCAAACCAGGCAAGATTCCTGAATGAAGCATTGTTCAAATTACATCCCTGCATCTAACTTAGGCATATTTATTCTGGCACTGTGAAGTCTTCCTTCCTGCACCACAAGAAGCGGGATGGTCTAAGGAGGTTGTTTTAGGTGACTGAAAGAAACCCTCCCACCCCTGTGCAGCCCTCCCAAAATTAATGCCCTGTCTACAGAGCACTAACAAAGCTAGAGCTGAGCCCTCAACCTCAAACAAAAGTAACTTTGCCTTTTAATGTGAACTGACTCCACTGGATATTGCTGTATGTCATAGCGGAGATACTGACCTTGAATAGTTTTAAACTGATCTCATATTTGCCTGTTTTGGAGACCACAGCTTTTGGTGGAGTCCTGACATAACTGAAAGGAGCAGAAATTTCTCTTATTCCGGTCATTCAGCCTCTTAATTTTAGGCACAGTAGCACAAACTAGGTATCTATCTACTTGACCTGTGGGCAGAGTCCAGTTCTGTATCCAGTTTGACCTAGACCACACCCGTACAGCTTTATGAGCTCAAATAAGTACTGCCTTGGTAGCTTTATTTGTTTCAAAGTTGCGCTGCAGAATTTGACTATTGCAAAGAGGAAAACCAGAACAGGCAATCCATGTCTTCTTTCTGGCCCTGCAGCAGCCGCATCAAGGAGCAGAAATCATCCAGTATTTCATTGTTTCCTCTTCCATGAAATTAAAAATAAAAATTGTAAGAATTCCTGCACCATCTACAAGTTTTGTGTTCTCGGTATAGAGAGTGAATGGAATCATAATATATAAACATCACGCTACAGTCAGTCACATATGCTATGGTCCATACACAGATTGCTCTTCCTGGAAGAATTCCCAAGTTACCACTGCTGATATTCACCTTGACAGCTCTAATTTTTGTTCTGGAGCTCTCTTTCTAGAGGATAAAATGGCAATGATCCCAAAACACTGATAAACGTGCATAATAAAAAAAAGCAGACCTCACCATCATTCCAATTTGTATGGCAGTATATTCGCATTTTGATTTGTCCCATTTGCAACACCAGTTTGTGGACCAGCCCTGGAAGTTTCCTCCCCATTTCAGTGAGGGCTTCCTAACTTCTTATTTCTAGGGATTAGAGAATGTCTGTTCTGCAGCACAAAGAACTTCCTGGATGCCAGGAGGAATTAGAGTAAATTAAAACTGTGCCTATTCGTTTCCTCTGCCTCATTAATTGCAGTGGAATTTCAATACTGGGAACCACACACTAACGACAACACAACAGAGGTTTTTCTACTCTCTGAGAAACCATTCTTTCACAGATGTGGTCTTTATTTGACAAGCTCTCTACTGAGCATGAGATCAAGCAAAGCAGACCAGAATCGACTTTCAATTAAAGTCAACAGCTTTCCTTGATTCATGTAGGACTTGACTCCAAGCATAAGACATCTGGCACAAGATTTGGATGCTACGATGTTATGTTTACTTATTTCTTCCCTTTGAATACACAGAGCTACATGCATATGGAAGTTGCATGAGATAATTTTGTTAAAACCCCATCTATTTATTTAGTGCATTTACTTACCATCATTAATTATTGCTTCTTAAAGTACTTCATCTCAGGGAGAACCTTGTTAGAACCCAACGATATAACATATCGTTTGCTGGTATATGTTACCAGCATGTATGTTATGTTATATTTGCAGCATATGTTTGCTGCTCTGTACACAGACTATTTTGACAAAAGAGCAGAATAATCACAAGATATAAAAAGCACAGGTTCAGAAGGTGAGTTTTGTTATGCATGTATAAGAATCTGAGGGGTTTTTATACTTGCCCTATACAGAGTATTTTGCTCAGAATGACTGTGGCTTATGCTGCAACTGTATCATGTATTTTTTTATAATATGTCTATGAACCAAAGCCAAGGGATGAATGCAGGGCAGTCTCCATCTCAGATGTGAGAATAAGAAAACCACCCCACCTCTCATGTTCTGCATGAGCCTATTTTTTATCACTTGTCTATATAATTCCCCATAGTTCAGGCATATAATAAAGATATTAGAATCAACAGCTTACATGATCAGCAAAGGCTTTTGTGCTGTACTGTGTATGTAGCACTTTAACTGCAAAATTCAAACCAGGGTAAAAGGATGGAGCATTAGACCAGGATCAGAAAATCTCATTTACATTTGTGGCTCTGCTAGAGTCTTGATAGACAAATCATTCACCTCTATGTGAGGTCTACTGAAAGCAGGACTTCTCTGCAGGAGTGGAGAAAAACAGAAAGTTCATCTAAGTAACATCTGCAAAATGCAGGAAGGTAATGAGCTTAAGGCTCTCAGCCTTTCAAATAAATAAAGATGATGGCCAGAGCCCATCTATATTAAATATTTTTTCTCTTCTTGTGAAATGACCAGACTGAAAATCCTGAGACCTTTTTGGCAGGGCAAAATTTGCAGGACATATTTGTTATAAAAAAGAACAAAACAAAGAAATCCTACTGTTCTTAAAATAGCACTAGGAATCAACGAAAAATGATGTACTTTGGAAAGAAACAGCTTAACACTGGCATGTATAAAGGAATACATTTCCCCTATGGCCTCTGCAAGTCCATTTGAGTACTCCTGATATGACTACATGCACCCTCAAACTTTTTTTTGATCTGGAAATCAGCTCCAAGATGGAGACAAACACAAATAGTAGTGCCGAACGTCCAGCTGAAGCTATCAGAATCAAAATTCCTACCTTGGGAAAATGGGATTTATTATTTTAAAGCCCCAGATCCTGGAGTAGCATAAAAAATTCAGCTTTTCATTGAAACTTGAGTTTGTGTTCAGCCTTCATTATTTATAGAAAGCTACCTGAAACATAGATGGACTGCACTCAAAAGCCAAGAAAACAAATTATGACAGAAAACACAAATGAAGCCAAGTTCTAACATTATTTTTAAGACATTAACACATTTTTTTGTGATCAGACTTCTGATAATTTGCTATTGACATTTGGCAATGCTGAGGAGGAGATCTAAGTGACACCAGTTTGCAGTCCACTGTAAAATCAGTTTGTGATACTTTTAACATTTAATAGTGTTTGCTCAAGTAAGGAGGGAAAGGTAGATGGGGACTGCCTCAGTCATTTGAAATAATATCTGAAATTTTAACCTTTATTTTTAATTACTACCCTGAAAATTCAAGATAGCTACTTTGGAAAGTAATACAACAAAAAAAGGAGAAGCTGTTCTACAGGAAAACCAGGGTAGTACATTTAGCGGGCAAAACGTTCAACAAAAACAGAGGAATTGTATAATTTTGTTTTACATCACATTTCCAGTTGAATTTATAATTAGCTACAATTTATTCAAACTTGGCCTTTACTGGATTTAATAGAGTATGATGTTTCCTACTGCCCTTTAACAAAACTGCATGGCAATAAGAAGTAATGGAGTTAATGAGGGACATCACGAAAATAGTACTAGACAAGCTGATAAACTCATCTGTACATCATGATACAGCTATTTTTTTCCCAACGTCTGATTTTGCTCAATTAGAGAAGAACTGGGAGATGTGCTGAA
This sequence comes from Gallinago undulata, assembly GCA_026546715.1. Classification (NCBI taxonomy): domain Eukaryota; kingdom Metazoa; phylum Chordata; class Aves; order Charadriiformes; family Scolopacidae; genus Gallinago; species Gallinago undulata. The sequence continues at coordinate 24,522,233 of JAOTQQ010000023.1, forward strand.
AGTTACTGGAAAGCCAGTGTCAAATACTATAAGGTAAGACATGAAGTTTGGCTCACTAATACAATTTGCATCCAAAAAAGAAATGCTAGGGAAGTGAGGGTTTCAATGGGTCAACTGCTACACTTGAGCTGGCAGAGAAGCACCAGGACAGCAGCAACTGCTTCCTGAGCTCCAGTTCTGCTAAGCAGCATGGCCACCTGCCCATCACTGCCTGCCAAATGTATGCCGCTACTAATTATAACTAGTGCAAATACAAATGAGTAAAGAGAAGCAGGGAGCCCTTTATTACAGAGAAATGCTACAAAGCACGGCCTTATTTTACCTACGCGAAAGACAGATTTTTGTCACTCAATAGCAGCGTGAGCAGAATCCCACTAATTTTCAGGTAGCAAATCCAGTGACTCTCAGCAACAAAACTCCTGCGGCTCCTGCTCTTTCTTTCAGATAAGACTTATTAGTCAGCTGCTACAGAGAAGTCTCCTATTCCTTGCTTTTTATCAGCTGTATAATTTGGGTTCAATATCCTGAATATTGGGTGGCCTTGTTCCATTTTACCCAGTAACTTGCTGAATTCTGTAATAAGTAACTCTTTGCACTCGGAGTTCTACGGATCTAACTCTTGCTCCTGAGTGCCAGCCACTAAAACACTTGCCAGTGTTTCCAGGCACTCAATTTCTTCTGGACTGCAGCTTCTGCAGTTTGAGTCTCATTTGAGGATGACAGTGCCAGTCCCCTGTCCAGGTAGAGACAGAGAAGGAAGACACTCAATGTGCTGTGTGCACATTGTCAATACATTTTTTTGTTTGCTTTTTTACAAAGAAGGAAGAATTTCTACAAGGCTCATTTTCCTCCATAGGACTCAGAACTATGGAACAGCCCCTATGACCCTGCAATTGTGTCTTGTGGGCAAGATAATCAAAACAGGGACAAAGGGCTTCTCAAAGAAATGTTTCCAGGGTGATACCATGCACTGTGATCCTGCAGTACGGTCCATTCTGCTGACTCTGTCTGACTCTGACAGACACACAGCATTCCTGCCCATTACTTAACAACAGTACAGACATAGAGCATTGAGATGCTCGGTATCACTGCTTTTCCTCAGCTCCTTCCTTTATAGGACACCAGGGCCACCCACTTTCCTGGTCTGCACCTTCCACTATGCCACCATTTCTCTCCTTGTCCTCAGCACTTGACTTGATAGGACCATCAGGAGCTGGCACTGCCTCTTGTAACTGGACCTGCGTTTAGCTCATCACCCGTCTCTCACAACTTCTTACCTCTATTTCAGCCTTTACACCAAGTCTGCACAAGCCCAGGATGTAAACCCGAGGTGTATGTGTATGTATTGGGTTTGCATGACAAGCTTTTGGTAGCTGGTGGTGTCCTGGTTTTGGCTGGGAGAGAGCTAATTTTCTTACTAGCGTCTGGTGTAGTGCTGTGGTTTGGATTTAGGATGAGAATAATGTTGGTAACACACTAATATTTTAGCTGTCGCTAAGCAGTTAAGGACATTTCAGCTTCTCATATTGGCCTGCTAGGAGGGGACATCACGAGGACAGCTGACCTCAACTGACCAAAGGGACGTTCCATACCATGAGATGTCATGCTTAGCATATAAAGCTGGTGGAAGAAGGAGGAAGGGGGGACTTTCAGAATGATGGTGTTTGTCTTCCCAAGTAACCATTATGCATGAGGGATCCCTGCTTTCCTGGAGATGGCTGAGCACCTGTCTGCCTGTGGGAAGCAGGGAATTAATTCCTTGTTTTGCTTTGGTTGTGTGCGCAGCTTTTACTTTGCTTATTAAACTGCCTGCATGTCAACCCACAAGTTTTCTCACTTTTACCCTTCTGATTCTCTTCCCCATGCCAACCTGGGGGGAATGACTGGGCAGCTGCATGGTCCTTAGTTACCAGCTGGGGTTAAACCACAACAGGGGTCTACAGTGGTGGCTTCTGTGAGAAGCTGCTAGAAGCTTCTCTCATGTCCGACAGAGCCAATGCCAGCTGGGTCCAAGCTGCCACTGGCCAAGGCTGAGCCCATCAGTGGCGATGGTATAGTGCCTCTGTAATAACATATTGAAGAAGGGGTGAAAAAAACAATCTGAGCAATTGGTGAGGCGGGCTATCCCTCTGCAGTCCATGGAGGTTAATAGTGGAGCAGCTATCCACCTGCAGCCTATGGAGGACCCAATGCCAGAGCAGGTGGATGCCCAATGGAGGCTGTGACCCCTTGGGAAGCCTGTGCTGGAGCAGGCTCCTGGCAGGACCTGTGGATCCATGAAAAAAAGACCTCATGCTGGAGAAGGTTTGCTGGCAGGTCTTGTGATCCCATGGGTATCCACTTTAGAGCAGTCTGTTCCTTTAGAGCAGCAGACTGCACCCCATGGAAGGGACCCACGCTGGGGCAGTTCATGAAGAACTGAAGCCTGTGGGAAGGACTCATGCTGGAGAAGTTTGTGGAGAATTGTCTCCTGTGGGAGGGAACCCATGCTGGAACAGGGAAAAAGTGTGAGGAGTCCTCCCTGTGAGGAGAAAGGATTGGCAGGGACAGCATGTGATGAACCAACCACAACCCCATTCCCCATCCCCCTGTGCCACACAGGGGGAGGAGATAGAGAAAATTGGGAGTGAAGTTGAGCCTGAGAAGTAGGGAAGGATGGGCGGAAGGTTGTTTTAAGATTTGGGTTTATTTCTCATTATCCTACTCTGATTTCATTGGTAATAATTTAAATTACTTTTTCCACGAGTCAAGTCTGTTTTGCCTGAGACAGTAATTGCTGAGAGATCGCTCCCTGTCCTTATCTCAATCCATAAGCCATTTGTATATTTCTCTCCCCCATCCAGCTGAGGGGGAGTGACAGAGTGACTTTGGTGGGCACCTGGTGTCCAGCCAGGGCCAATTCATCACAGTGTACAGCTCATTTTCTTCCCTAGAGCCCTGTCTGTGCAAGAAGACCCAAGAATGCATACCACTGCTGATCAATACCTACCAATAAAATGGGCCATTTCATTAGCATCAGAGCTCTGGAGGCAGCCTCTCTTGCTGTGAGTTGGCTGGAGGCCACCACGAGCCTCTCTCAATTTCATCCCCTGTAACTTGATGCATCATTGGCAGACAATAGATGAAAAAGGTAGGCAGATTGTTTTAATTCCATTACCAATTTTACTGTAAAAAAAAAAAAAGGCAACTTGGGAACTAAAACATTTCCTCAATTTCTCCTTTTAATATGTGAAATTCAAGAATTCAAGTCAAAAGCTAGAAGGTTTTCAAGCATACAAAGCCATACAAGTCACAATGAAGATGACAAGCACTGTTGATGACAGGACTCTGGCAACTTGCAATATCACTGTATTGGCTTTGGACCTGACACTGACAGCCCATACCGTGGCTGAAGCTACGGCCAGCAAAACCAGGAGCTGAACACAAAATGCTTTTCTGCCTCCATCTTTCTAAGTACCAGGTTCGGAAGCCAAAGCCATAATTCATTTAAGGTTTACTGCTGACCTGTGATTTAGATGACCGCTCCAAGCAAAGAGTATCAGATAATAAAAAATTGTGTTTGGGGAAGTGATTTATAAAACTAAGTTAACATGCAGAAATGAAGCTGAGCAATTAAATTTTAAAGAGGTTGCCATTGATCAGAATCTATCAGTGGTACTCAGAAAAGTGAATAAACACCTTTTCACATCAGGCTAATTGGAGGTGACAAGGAAGAGAAACCTGTTTTGGAAAGGACTCCTGGAACAGGTCACCCTCGACAGCCACAAGAGAAAGCCTACAGAGACATCAGTGCAGCACTTTGCTACACAGCAAGAGCATGTTCAGGGGAAGCTCAGCAACACAAACCTCACAGGTAATTCCCTGCTCCAAAGACCCCTCAGTCTCTGCAGACACCCAGTTATGTGCTTGCTGTTATTTCAGTACTATCAGGGAGTGGGGAGGCCTGAGGTCTGTGTGATAATTACTGTTAGCAAACAGCCATTTCAGTGGACTGCTGGGAATTTTACTTTTCTGCAGGAGCAAAATCACATCCTTCCCTGCTTGAAAATGGAATAAGGAAAAGAATACACAATTGTACAACAATAATTAAGGGTACAAATGAAACTGGGCTGGTGCAGAGCTAATGCTGAGGATGGTTTAAAAAATTGGCAGAGAAGTTATCAGGAAAAAGGTAGCAGAAGAAGAAATAAGGAAGGGAAAGGAAGAAAGACCTTCAGGATAAGCAGATAAGCACATAGGAAAACAAATTCTGGGGACAGAGTATGAAAAAATAGACATGCAAAGGGAAAGGAAAATGAGAATGGAAGTGGTAGAGGAGACAGAAAACCAAACAATGAAATAAAAACCCCAAAGAGCAGATATTTGGGCCAGAATAAAGAGACACATCAGTCTGTCAGTATCCTTACACTACACCCATCTTTGAGGTACCTCAAATAGTGTTTCATCCTGGATGCCTCTGCATCTCGTTTGCACTGTTTTGTTGCATTTGTTAAGACAAAGCTAATCCTCTCTGTATTGTTCCCATTTGAAACTAGAAGCAACTTTTAAAATATTGAAAAATACAGTAGGAGAGAGATATGCTTTTTATCTGCCATACTCAATTACAAGCCTCACCAAATAACAACCACATTTCACTGTTACAGAAGCTCAAGTAAATCCAAAAGCTAAACTGAAATCTCAGAAATCAAAGATCTATCACAGTACCAGAGAGCATGAAAACATACGAGCATGAGAAGCAAGCTGGAGCTTTTCCAATCTGCTGCAGACTGCTGACTCTTCCAGACTATAACACAGAGTGGTTCTGCAACAGCAGTTTTTCACCTGTGATTAATTTTAAACAATAGAGCTGATCCTGAGTAAGTGCTACTGATCTAGTTTGTGCTGTATGTTCCTGACACAGAGCATTAGGGAGAGTTTAAAAAAATAACAATAATAATAAAAATAAAATAACTTTAAAAAAATAAAAGATACACTCTGAAAGTGAATCCTCTGATTGCCTCTGCTTACAACACTTTGATAGGCATCATAGAGTGACATGATCTGCCTGAACTGGATTGCTGTCTGCTGAAATGAAAATCTTAAAATGCTATCCAACAAACTCAGTCTGAAGTAATCTCTTCTTTTTATGAAGCACCCCATTGATGGAGGTGTGGATGTAGTCTAGAACTACAGACTAGTAGACACTAGAGGTCAGAAGGGACCTCTAGAGGTCATCTGCTCCAGGTGCCAGCAGTACCAGTTTAGGTTGCTCAGGGCTTTGTTCAGCTAAGCTCCACAACTTCTCTGGCCAATCTGTTCCAGTGTGTAAATACCCTAATTTTGAAACCCTTTTCCATAATATTTAATTGGATATTCCTTTGTTGCAGCTAATGACTGCTGCCTCTTGTCCTGTTACCATGCAACTCTATATGTCTTACCCCTTAGATAGCTGAAGAGAGCAGAAAGTTCCCCTTCAGCCTCCCATCCTTAAGCCTAAAACTTTTAATCTGCACCTAAGTTATGGTACCCACTCTGAGACTGTTACACCATGTTAAGACTGTCTTTTTTCTTGTCAAAAGCATTTTGCAATCAGCCAGACCCTCAGCATTGGCTGCTGCTTGTATGGATCTGTTTCTCCTGCAGGAATCTACTTGCTGATGCAGACACAGCCGTAACCCCTCCAGTTTGCATGCAGTGGGCGCAGGGATAGTGTGCCCAGGAGCACTGCAGCACACTTACACAGGTATTTCTTTGGCTTGGCTATAAGCTGTAAGAAGCTTAATTACATTAACGCAAATAAGTCATTCAGCAAAACCTCTCTAGCAGACGGCCCACAAACACACCCTTTGAACACAATCTCATCCCTTCAGTATTGGTTCTGGATAGGAATTAAGGAGAATTAAAATATTTCAGCTCTTATAAATGTCAATCTGAAACGGCAGTTGTCTAGATGGCTGGTGGGATTTTGCCACCGTCACAATTTCATGGTCATCCTCAACCTCAACACTAATACAAAGCTAATTTGCTACAGTTCTGAGTCATCACTACTTTTTTATGTGTTTAAAATCTCAGTTGCTTCTAGCAGCAGCTAATTGTTTATTAATTCCACCACAGAAGATGCTGTAAGGGATTTACAGTAATTAATAGAAGCTAATCTGCTTTCTGCCCTGAACTGTCACTCCTGCATATGAACTAATGAAGCAGTGACTGACCCCCAAGCCCCAGAGCTGCAAATAAGAAGCTGAGTTCTGTGATACCTTTTCTCTGGTACTCAGGAAAGGTATCAGCTTTGTGCAAGATGTAATATAAAAAAAAATAATCTTTCCCTTTTTAAAAAGCAACCGAGAGAAGACAATTGCACATCAGCTCTCCATCCATCACCTTTCTGTCATCTTTCAATTTATTTCTGTCACTCTCTGTGGGAGGAAAGGTGTGTAAATACAGCTCACAATCACGAACCCCGGTGACTATTTATAATTGCAAACCACTCCACTGCTAATCCCTTACAATGCCTGTTCCAGATTTATTTACCTTTGCAATAAAGCTAAGAGATTCATAGAATTGGCTGCATTTGCAGGGCATTCTTTACTCTGTATTGGTAAATATCATGAGCGGAGAGATATATGGGGGAAAAAACGTGTAACTCAGAAAGGCTGAATTGGCTCAACTTTACATCCTAGGTATGCAGACAACATCTGACCCACCATTCATCAGATACTGCATTACTTAGATGTACTTATGATTAGTAAGACAGGAAACAGTAAAAAGAAGCCCTCCTTCTTCTGCTTGACCCAGCCTGTCATCCAGCAGACATACCCTTGCTGACATACCCAAATGCTTCTCCACTGACACTAGCACAGCGTTTCCAAAGAGCTAGACACACTCTTGAAAAGGGTGCCAAGCGAGTTGATCTCCCTTCAAAATCACAAACCAGTTTTTCTTAAATGACGAAAATGTGTTTGCAGAGCGTTTTTTTTAATGGAGAGCAGCTGTAAATGCTGGCATGTATAATTAGTAAAGTAATGCTGCAAATATTTAGATAACAAAAACTACAAACAGCCTCTGTGATGACAAAGGTAAGAGTGATAAGCAGCCATGATTTAAAACAAACTAATTACGTCTGATAAATCTATTCTCTTTCTGGATAAAGAACATAGGAATTTTACTAAATCTGGTCATGAGCAAAACATAGTGGGATGGAGTGCAGCTGCAAAAATGTCAAACTATCCTCACAAGGTTATACTTGACATTCTGGGAGAAATGCAAACAATAGAAACTTGGAAGAAGAATTCCTAAGTGTCCGTAAAGAACTATAATTAGTTATTGCAGGTCTAAACTATACCAAATAGCAAGATGGTGATAAGAGCAAATGGAAAGTGGATTTTGCCTCTTAAACATTGCCGTTAAGTAAAAGAAATAAATAACAGGCACCCCAAAATTCAAATACTAATACAGTATTCTGGAGCAATCTAATGTAGTGATAACTGTATTGGTATGCAAAGCTGTACAACTGATTTTTGCTTCTTCTTTCAAGTTCTGAAATGAAATCTTGTTCTTCAATGCAAATTCTACTTCAGCTTCAATTCAATTTTATCTATGCATTTTAATTTGAATTGCCACAAAAAATACAGGGTTTTTTACATAGCAACTTTAAAAAATGGTCTAAAACTGTTGCCTACTTTAAAAGTTAAAAAAAGAAAGAAAAAAACCCTACAAAACAAGCACAGAATATTATTTTTCCTATGACGTTCCTACCTTTTTTTTGCAGCAACATGAAGACACAGTGAAAGCGTGGCCTCGGTGAATGACTTCCATGTACACACTCTTGTGTACAGTCACTTGGTTAACATACATTTAGCATAATGACAAAGATGTATTTTACCATCCCCTAGCAAGTTTTTCCTTCTGCACTACAAGGAAAGACAGTACCTGAAGTTCAAACCCACAACTGGTGGGGAGCAGTTACAATGCCTTAAGGTTCTGCTGTTGACTGCCTACACACCTGACAGATGTGCCACAAGTAAATAGAAACTATGTAAATACCCCAAACCCTTTGTAATTATTTTGATGTTAAACTCATATTCTGAAAAAAAATACCATATGCTTGCAAGTCTAGGGACCCCACCTCCTACCCCCCCAACGAACCGGCTACACCATCATGGGGTAGCTACAGGGCTTCTTCAACATTGCTCCAAAAGTCAGAACAGAACTTTGCTTTACAAGAAAAATGTACTTGCCCTTTATCTGAAGTGACAAAGATCACAATATTTCTAATAAAAAATATATTCTAAAATATAAGGGTTTTAGCAGAAAAGACTCACTCAAGAGTCCCCACAAATTCGCTGTCACCTGCCCCTCACTTACATCTAACATTGTTGAGCTATTTTTTCACTTGCCATAATCCAGGCTGTCTTAAGACATATCAGTTCTGTGTATCCTTCAGTGTTATGGGGTATCAAACTCTTTGTCGGGATAAAAAGCTCCATGCCGTGTCTCCAGAAACCTGGCTTTTCCTCCACTTTTCAAGGGAAAAATGCCATGCTGTTACAACTAGAATAAAAGAAACCAGAGCTCAACTGCCAGACAACCAGCTTGCATTTATGATTTGGAGGCCAAACAATGCCTGTGCTTCACTTGAAATATAATAAAGAATGGAGAGGCCACCTGCTCAGTAACATTGACCAGGAATATGTTATTCTTTACTAACTCTGGCACTTTAAAATGGGGACTCCTTCATTTGGAATTTTGTCATTACTTTTCTACACAGATGAGCTGTAAGAACCACTGAAACTAAAAACATTGCAACAGAACGATTATTTTAAGAAACAAGAAATTGGTAGCATGACAAATTAAGAGATAAACCCAGAAAACTAATTACTATCATAAAGGAAAAGAGATGAAATCCTGGAGTATGCCTATAACATTTCAGATAAATTCTGTGGAAGCAGCAAGAAGCGCAGTGAATTCACCATTGGCCACTACTCCCTGGGAGACCTGGGGAGCACCGATAAGGGAGGAGGTTAGAGCTACCAGAAAGAAACAGAACATAAACATTACAAAATGTAAAAAGCAATGCCAGCACATCAAATTCAAGCAAAGTTCTGTGTAAGAAGGCTTCCCGGGGCATCTCATAAAACACATTTAGCATCTTAACACTCCTTTTTTTCTATTTGAAAACTTGAATTTTAAGAAATTTGTCAGACGATATTCAAGGCAAACTACCTGACTTGAGCACACAGGTAATCTCAGGATCAATCTGACTTGATCCACCCTTAAAAGCTGCTGTGTATAAATTAGTGTGTGACAGTTACCTCATGAGTTTTCCTTCAGTGTATGGTAAATAAAAGGCAAAATGGCAGAGCCATTTTAGTTTAAGGTTTCTGTATCTATGTATCTATTTGGATCAGTTACATCAGTGCTAATATTCAATGCCTATTTAATGTTCTGCTTTTACCTAAGTGAAACTGTAGCTTAATATGGGCCTAATGAAAAGGTATGTTTTCAGTTCATTTTAATTAGGCAAATGCAGTAATGACCGTGTGAGCACTCCTACTCTAGCTCAGTAAAACTGATGCCAACAATTGCACAAGCAAACCTGTTTCTAATCTGTTCAGGGTAAACTGAAATACTCAGACAGCCTCTCTTTACGACAGCTCTGGGACTGCGATTAAAGCTTCTTCAAAACCATGTACCTGACTACGCTCATAAAATTAACCTGGTCTATCTTCATTACCTGAAATTAGCCTATGGTAAAATGATGCCAGGTAAGCATTTTACCATTTTCCTTTAGTTGACGGGAAGACAGTTGTACTCAAACCAATTCTGCATGGGTAGATATTTCAATGAATTTGAAATGGAAACTTTGAACCTGAAATTACCCTATTATACCTGGAGCCAGACTGAGATTTTAACGAAATATAAATACTGCATTTCTACAGCATCACTAGGTTACCTAACAAGAGCATATGGGCATACTGGAAAGCACCCAGTAAGAGATATAAGAGACCTGGAGACAACATAAAAGAAAGACTGATGGAAAGACACATGGAAAAAATAAGGGAGGGGTGTAGTTGAATGTGTAAAAGGCCACCTAAAACCAGAAGGAAATAATCTGTCCCTTCAGCTCATAGTGGCCAGGAAAGGAGAAGAGCTCCTTATGTCAGCAAAGCTTGGGTTGCCTGACAGGGATGTTGGAAGTGCAGGCACTGGCAACATGAAAAGCAGCCTGGAAGCACAGCACTGGAGGGATGAGGGACCACCTTGTACAATTACCTGTCCCAAGTTACATAGGTATAGCACACATATGCTGCCTTGAGGCAACAGATAGCAAGAACATCTACTTGAAGGTCCTGCCTAGGTCTACTTAGCCAAGTCCATCTATGACATAGAAAGAGTACACACAGTTACAATCATCTACTCAAGCCATGTTTTCAATTACATTTTCTGGTGTATGATCGAGTGTCTGTACTCAATTCAGGTGTCCCTCTCCTCGCCCAACACATTCATGTATAACAAGGAGGAAAACAAAACATGTTCAATCTGCAGTCACAGACTGGTAAAGCATATATATATACCCAGCAAATGAGTTCAATGATCCTATTGGTTTACTGTTTTCCAGAGATTTTCAGTTATTAGGGCAGCATAGTTTCACATAGGAAAATTGTCCTAACTATTGAAACCCCAAGACAGTCAATGAAGGAAACCCAGTTACCATGCTTCACATGTATAGGCTTCCAGAAGTCTTTTAGTACGGTGATTCACAAGAAGGTACTGAAGAATAACAAGTAGTCCAGTAAAAAACCAAAATATTTTGAAAACAGAAAGAACTGTCCAGAAACAGAATGCAAAGAAGGAAAATCAACTCCTTTCTGTGAAAACTAGCAAGTAGAGGGGCTTGAAGATTTCATGTTAGTACTGTTTGCTTCCATAAAACAATCGAGAAATTCAGTAAGGAGTGAGATAGATTATTTCAGGTGCCATGAAGTTACTATATTCTTCATGGAGACAGCAATAAAGATCTGGTATTTCTTGCACAGTGGCGAAACCTACTCAGTTCCCTACAGAAGTAGGGTGAATGACGAAAGCAGTGCAAAGCACTAATGCCATTTTCAACAGATACTGTACCAGTCTGGTACTCAACAGAGGTAGAAATCTGGGTATGGTGTTTGTAGTTCACACAAAAATCCTCCATGCTTCTGTAGTATCTACAGATATTTATTAACACCTACTTATTATACAGAAATCTCCTCTTGTGCTTCATAAATCCCATTACTGATTTACTTCCTCCTGAATTCACTATCAAAAAATAATGCTAGCAGTGCCAAGTACATCACTTCATTAATCTTTTGTATGCTACTTAGTCTCCTCTGGAAGTTGTTTGCTCTTCCATGTCCTCAAACTATTCTTATTCCCCTATAACAAGACACATTCAGGGTGACATTGGGATTGAGGGGTGGAGTGACCCACACAACACATGATATCCTAAATGGTCACTGATCTGTGACTGTGATCAGCCAAGAGTGAGAGGCCACCCATCACACATCCTCTAGCCCAAAGCAAAGTCTTTCAATGACCACCAGTAAAATCTGAAACTGTGAAAAGAAACCATCTGACAAAGAGTTAACAGAAATAAAAGTAGTCACAAAAACAGTCAAGCATTTAATTCTTCCCTGGTAAAGACTAAGAAAAAGGATTTAAAAGGATTAAAATTTGAACAAAAGAACAAAATAAGGGCAATGTGCCTGCTTTCATTCCTTGCAAGTACACTGTCTGCTAAACACAAAGCCTCACTAATGTCTTAAGGTATTTCAGCAAAATGTAAGTATTGATGAAGTCAAACTCATATATGTTTTACTGGAGCCAGCTCTGCTAATAACAGTGATAATAAAGGCTCACCCCATTGGCAGGGTGGCTGGTTTGTTTGTTGAGGGAATTAGGGAAAGAACATACAAAAAGGGCTATTATCAGGGACAGTACATAGTTGGAAAAATTTGGCTGAATATGGTTTGGGTTTTATTCCAGATGACACTATTTTGTAGGAAAGGACATACTTTTGTAGCCTTTCTAAGGATTTTCTATTCTCTTTTTATGGTAAATGAAAGAAATACAGCCAAAAGGCGTTATACTTTATGATGTTCCACTTCAAAATGGTGGACAGAGCAGAGAAACAAGTCACTCTCATGTGATAAATGAGTATTTTTTGGTTTAGAAATAAAGTAAAAGAACAAATGGTTGGGGGTTGCACAGCCAGACTAGGCGGGCTTTACATCTTTGCTACACCTTAGCTGGACTTTATTAAACTACGATAGAGTCTACGGCATTCAGAGATCTCTAGGCTGCTGACATCTGTTGTGGGTTATCAATTTCAGCAGAAACTGGAAAAACTTTACAGCTACTCCAACCTCTACCAGCAATGAAAAAGTTGTCTTCATTACTGGGGAGCCCAACTTAGTTTGAGAGAATCAACTTTGGCAAGAAAAACCCTTACCTGTTTTCAGCTGTAATGGACAGGAGAGCTTTGATTGCTGAAGTAGCTTATGCAGCCTGGGTATGTTTCTCTAGCTAACATTAACAAACAATCAGAAGAGATTCAGTTTACACTGCACATTAAAATCAGCATACAAGCAGTTCATGGGCCACGTTAATGCACCCTGTACTTTGGCCTCCCAGTACATACACACAAAGAAGGGATACAGTCAAACAGCAAACTAATATTAGCACAAACTAAAGAAGTCTTTCAAAGTGTTCTTGGACATCTGTTGAATTTGTTAACTGGAATTCATGGTTATGTGCTGTTATACATATTGAAAAGGATTAAACTATGATCTGCCTTGATGCACTTCCTTAACACTGGCCCCACAGTCGTGCAGCCTCAGGAGATGTCCTTTCCAGATGACTGTCAACTATCAAGCAAGAGCTGCCAGCAAGGCCAGTCAGAACAGCCACGATAATTGAAAGTGTTTAAGAAGAAAAGAAAAAGTAAAAGAATTCTTTTAAAAATCAGAGGAGAGGAGGTGAACAAGAATTCAGACGAAGTCAGAACCAAACTTCCTTGGATATATTGGTGTTTCTGATGGCAGATGACAATTTCACAGGTTTAGATCTTCACCAGAGGCTCTGAACTGCTCCTGGTGCTACAGAAGCCAATTTGTACCTAAGTCTTTACACAACATAAAAAAAAAAAAAAAAAGGAAAAAAGAAAAAGAAAAATGCACCTAACTACAGTTGGCATTAGCGGCATTAAAGTGGCAAGGTCAGTAACCTTGCTCAGTTTATTCTTGGCAGCTGTATCAGTGCCAGCCAGAGTAGCTAGAGCAGCCACCCATGAGATGTGAATCTGCACTCTGCTTTTATAGATTGAAAGTGTTGGTCCATATTACATTTTTAAGTAGGTATAACTTATTCATTCAACAAAATGTGCTCTTGCAGCGAGTTGCTGATCCCACTGGTATCTTGCACTGCATGATACACCGTCCGTACTCCTTGTGCTACTTTGCAGTGAGACTGTCTGCTCCACAAACCAGTCCAGTAGAAGGAACTGGACAAGAGCTTTTCTCCAAGCAAAGACAGTAACAGCTTATGCAAAAGCTATGGAGGAAATCTGCAAAGATAGAGTAGGTGTCTATGCAGGTTTCTCTTCAAGGTTTATTTTGCATGAATTTGCAGTGTGAAGTAATGCTTAGGCCAAACATTATTTTTTTGGCTGGATCTGCCTTGTTTCCATTTCCTTTTTCTGTCCTCCCGCATAATTCTCTTCTTTTAATCTCCACTGGAGCTTAAGAAGGAGCTGACAATACAGCTCCATTCCTTCAGAGCAGTAGTCAAAAGAACACTAATTAGCTTTTGTCTTCTGTTGTTCTCAGGCTTTAGTTGTAGTTAAGCCAAAATATCTGACTACTCTGTCAACAACAGAAGACTGCACAGACCAAACATCTATTTTTAAGATAAAGAAATAATGACTGCTTCCTTAATTCCATAAGAGAAATTAAATCCTGCTGTTTCAGGGAAGTGTAACATTATGTACTGCCCTATGCAACTCTGCAGTACTGCCCAGCAATTATGTCCTGCCCTGGGCATGAGGGTGTTCAGTGTAGTCAAAGTCAGCAACACATTCACTGACCAGATTTTTAATGAGCCCCAAGTAGCTTTCATCCCTGCCAAGAGCTTCCCCAGTCCTACTAAAAGAGAAGCAAAAGGACCATGGTTACACAACCTTGCCCCTCCTGGCCTGCATTGCTCAGACTGAGATGTGCACTGGCTCCCTCTGTAACAAAAGCTTTTGCTGTTCTGCACTCTCCAGACCTGGTCTGTTCCTCACGCACTCTTTCCACGAGCATCTGGTTGAGGTGCAAGCATGATACAGGATACCACAGAAGACAGACCTTTGAGTGTGCCAGGACTGGCCAATATACTAAAATTCAGTCCATGTGACAGTTTGCCATAATGCTGAAAGAATATTTGCACTTTTGAAAAAGACTTTTGAGGGTCTTTAGCCACAGCTTGCTTGTGATACCTGAATTAGTCTCACTTAACTAACAAATGCTGCTTTCTCCATTTCTCCTGCATGCTCATCCAAGAACAATGAAGACAGACCCTCAATGTCTAGCATGAAACCCTTACTCTGCACTGGCAAGGTTAGCCATTAACAGTGCATCTCATCTCCGGTCAGCAACAAGATATTAAGCTCAAGTTATAACCATTAAGTTTTCATGGAAGGAGGATTTAGTGAGTAGGACTCATGATTCCTTACTTCTCCATCTACTTGTGCCCCTGACTTAATATGCAACATTGGCCAAATCATATTATGAGAGCTGTACTAAACTGGGCACAATACTGTTTACACACCTCAGTGAGCATTAGGAGGGATTTTGGCACATGGGCAAAAATAAGGTGTTTAAAGTAATGTGCTCTTGTAGAATTATGAGTCAAATAATGTTAAAATGCTCTTTGGGGGATACTGGTGGTTTTCCATCAGGGCTCTAGTGATGGTTTTCCTCTGAGGGTCTTGATGAACCTTCTTTTGGCTCTATGTGTCGACTCACAACACTTTGGTGTATTATGCATGATCATGCAGATCTCCTGTTATTTCTGATGAAGTAGCAGCCAATCTGTGTAAGAAAATGCTGGAAACCAGAATCTCATTCTACTAGGACATCTTCAGTAAGGCTAGAGATAAGATCAGCAAGAGGGAGACTGCTTTTGCAGGAAATAGTATCCAAACCACTGTGCAAATACTCCTTCAAGCACACCTGAAGTGTGACAAAAACTGAATTGCTAACTTATTTCATAGTGTTTATGCAATAGCTGTGGTTTCAAATGGCCAGATTATTAACAAGAGAAGGACTTCAGTCTCCAACCTCCACTGCTAGAGCAGTCTGCAGACCCACCTTGATACTGCTGAGCTCCTGCTGAACAACAGCAACTTTATCCAAACCCTTCTTCCCAGTTTGTATACCAGACATACAGAAAAAAAACTATCAGGTTGTACAAACTCTCAGTTGCTCCTGACCTGGAAAAAATTTGAACTTAAGCTAAGGCAAAAGACTGCACATGCCATTAGCAATCCTCTAGAGTCTTTCAGTCATTTCATTTTCCACATTTCTAATCAGTCTAGAGGGTTCTTAAGCATTTAAACATGCTATTTGGGCAGAAATGAGCAAATTGTCTCCTGTCTCAATATTGGAGTTAAAAGATAAGATATATGCATGTTGGACTTCATCTGTAATGAACGGTGCCCATGTCTGGAAGATTAGCTTGTTCCGTATGTAAGTTTTAATTTCTGATTTGCTACACTGAAAACATAACTAAGGCAGGTTTTTTATATAAAAAGCAATGAAGTAATATATAAAACATTCTCAGTTGCATGCAACCGACATGCTAGAACACAGATCACTGTTTTAAGCATTTTAAATTGAAGGTAATAGCAACTGGAACAACATTAAGATTCTCTGATATGCTGGTTTTCAGCCATTTACATACAAACTATTTGTTAAACAGAAGATGCCTTTACTATTTACTAATAGACAGAGGGTTTGGCAAAACATTACAGTCACAATGTTCAAATTTAAAATATTAAATTATTTGCGAACTATTCCTCACTGTAGGGTGCATATTAACCTGCAGGTAATGGAACAATACACTTAAACTTCTTTTTCAATGTTAAGAACTACTAAAGAAGGTATTTTTAAATCTGAACAATGCAACTACTTCAATAATACTTTACTGCTATTTCTAAGGAGACAAACAACCCTCTCCCACAATACTCCACCACGCAAGTACCATGGTTTGAGTTTTTGTCCAATCCAGATGCAAGATAAATCTTTATTCAGACATAAAAGTTCCACCAGTGGGAGTATTTTTATGGATAATTTGTATTATAATACACAAGTCACTCTACTCCCAGGATTGCTTCAAAGCCTAAGTTAGAATTTGCACAAGGATTATTATATTTGATAGAAGGCTTAGCTGTGGGTCTAATAAAAATCACATGAAAAGGGGCAGAAGTAATAAAAATCAATAGTCTACTGTTGATATATGGTTAGGAGCATGGTTGTTAACAATACAAAAAACCCTACCATGTTATTATTACCATAGTACCAGTTTTGCATGCAAGCTGCAAAAATAAGGAAGTAGCTTTAAAAAAAATCAAAATAACTAAATCAGTTATTAACAACAGAGCATATTTTCTGCTTACGACACTGAAACACTGGTGTGTTACTCTATAGCTACAAATGACTCCCACCATTTACTGCTAAACAGTAGAATGACCAGAAATACACAGGTCTGGCAGCTTGACAGATTTGTGGAAAAAAAGACTTGGGTATCTCAACAACTGTCAGAAATAAAATGGATCTTATTAAGCATGGAAGGCTAAGACATTTGTATCAGGCTTTTAAGCTAAACTACTAACAGTGAAAATTCAACCCTAGGAACACAGCCACAATCTTACAAGTCACAACTGGGTGTAAGCACATGCTCTCCTTAAATTAGGAATTTTAGAAATAATAAGTGAGAAAAGGTAAAGATAGCATGGAATACAGTTTATCAAATAAAAACCACTCTAAATATTAGAAGTTCATTACATTCTTGGAAGAAATATTCTTGAGGAATTTCCCTGCTCTGAAAATTATCACAGAATCATAGAATGGTTTGGGTTGGAAAGGACCCTAAAGATCACAGAGTTCCCCACCCCCTGTGATGGGCAGGGGCACCTCCCACTAGACCAGGTTGCTCAAATGTTTTCACTACACAACAAACAGCAGGCATCAGACGTAATTTGCCATGATAACTGGGGACGCTTATGATGACGTCTGACTTCACAGCTGGATTTAAGACATTAATATTTCTTGTATTTATTTAGTCTAATATCTCAGCTGCATACTGTTACACACACATGCTAACAGAAAAATGTAGCATTTCTAGGATTATTGAAGTTAAGTCTGGGAACTGTGCCATTTAGTACTCTGACTCTAACCAGTCTCAATTAGCTTAGGTGGACCTGGACCATGCACTTCAAAACCATGTATTTAAATGGTCATTGGAAGTCACACACATGATAGCACTGGAGAGTGCTGTATCCCAGGGGTGCAGCTTCTGCAGCACAGACCTTAGATTTTACCAGAGATAGACATCTCTCAATTTCTTCAGGGAAAGACGGTGCCGAAAGAGATAAGAAAAGTAGTAAAGCCACGTTCCTCCCTGCTCATCCATTCTTTCTTCACAGGTGCCACACTAGATAGCAAGACTATCAATAGAGTGGTATAAAACCAAAAAAAAAATTCCCAGCTGTTTGGGAAGGAGACACACTTCTGCCCTCACGGTGCTTCCTTAGGGACACCAGAGCTAAGTTTGCCCCACTGTATGGCACCGTTTCTCAAAGGGTTTGATCAAGTTCACATAAAGTTTAATATATTCTAAGTTGGGCATGAACTTAAATCTCAACTCTGCAGTTTCGGGTCTTTGTGGTCTGGGACCAAGCACACCAAGAAAGCATGCCACAGCGTGCAATTTAGTAAGAAACGTAATGACAGGGGCTAGAAGACATTTTACAGAACTGCCAGTATTTCTGAGGATGTAAGCCTATGAATTTTATCAAATATGGGTACAATGTTTTATTCCCTCCCTCTCAAAAAAACCCCCACCAAAAGCCCAACCGAAACCCTAACCCAAAAAACAAACAGTCAAGACAATGAGAGAATGCCTAATCAAATCAGTCAACCTTTCACAGGATTCTTGCACTTCTAGTTTTCCTATTCTTTAAAGCAGTTTAAGGATGATTAAAATTAATTCATTCAAGGATAAAAAGAAAGATGCTAAAATAGTCCGAGACAACAATTTTTATTTGTGAACCTAGACTAGAATTCTAGACAAAAAAGCATTAGTGTAAAAATGTTGCCTAATTATGCAGCAAAACCGTGCTGTTGTGTAGTAAAAGCTCTTGTCTAGCTTCCTCGGTAAAAAAAGTAAGCTCTTACCTGCTTTTCATTCCTGCTGCACAGGCAACACAACTTTTAGAAGAGAATCTGCCTCCTCCGTGGCCCATGCACCTTCACGACAGAATTGTTAAGTACATCTCTGACTTGGTTGCTAACGATGCAAGAGCCAGAATGAACACAGCTTGAATTTCTGATCTCAAGCTGGTAAGCAGGGCTGGCATTTGGGGGAAAAAAAGTGTCTTTATTTCCTATAAGCTGAGAAAATTTGATCTAGCAGGCTCCAAGTGGCAGTAATTGTGGAACACCACAATGCTGTTTTAACATCACTTTTCAGGAAACAAACATCTTAGAAAGTTGTCATGAAAGTCTCAATGATTGCAAAGCTAAATACAGCTGGTGTTCCAGTTCTTGCTGTTAGATGGTTACTTTCTGTATTTGGGAACTGTTCTCTCAACAAGCTTTTGTAAAAAGTGAAAGAGTCAGGACTAGTTCAAGTTTGAAGACAGATGAAAGGAGCTGACAGAAGGAAGAAATGGGATTCAATGATGAGAAAGAAGTAGCAGCTACAAAATTCCTGGAAATTTCTGAATAAGGGAAAAGGAAAAAGATTGCCTCATTCTTCAGAGAACTTTTCTCCATGGTTGCAAGTCTTAGCTGAAATTATTGCTTTTACTAATGAGTTACATAAATGCC
Source organism: Gallinago undulata (assembly GCA_026546715.1). Lineage (NCBI taxonomy): Eukaryota > Metazoa > Chordata > Aves > Charadriiformes > Scolopacidae > Gallinago > Gallinago undulata. The sequence continues at coordinate 24,541,339 of JAOTQQ010000023.1, forward strand.
ACCATATTAATTTATGTATGAATTTCCCAATAAGCATAGTGACACAGTAAGTATAAAACAGCGATTCAAGTATTTTATATCAGGCTATGTTAATGTGAGTCATTGTGAGGCTTTTGCTGTGTATGGAAAAAAAAACAGGGGAATGAGAAGTCAAAACTGTGAGCACCCTCTGCCCTCCTAAGGTTCTTGGCCAGGTTATTTTGTACAGGAAGAGCCAGGAAGTGCAATGGCAGGGAAGAGAAGCAGTCATGGTCAGTGTGGGTCACTACACTTCTTCTCAAGATAAGGCCAAAATTATACCTCTCCCCTCAACACTTAGGGTGAGCAGAGCATGAAGTGGAAAAGGAAGTTAATGGTCCTCAAAAATTACTCTTGCTGGTCATGCACAACAAAAAAAGATTTAGCACAACCACAGCCACACTCCCATCTTCCAGTGTTGCTTCTGGAAGATGACTGATCCACAACTGATCCTTCTGGCAGCCCTCAGCCCCAGTCCCTACAGGTTAATCTGTATCTCACAGGGGAAACAAGGAGCACTATTACTGTCTTTGCTCGTAATTCCCCCAAAACAAGAAAATGTGGTTCCAAGAGTATTCCTACATGGCCTTCTGATGTGTCTGCCATTGTACTTTATGTCCATAAGGACCCAAAAGAGAAAAGCATTTTAGAGGTGTTACAAGATTATTTTTCTTAAAAGTTCCCCCTAAAATTTTAAAGTAAGTAAAGGCTTTAACATAGTATATGAGGTACATTATTTTGTGACTGATTCTGACACTGCCATCATCATTGACCCCGGAGGCTCAGACCAAGGTGAATCAACAGAAAATGGCAGAACATGCTTTATTATTTCAACTCTGAAGTAACACCCCCACCCCCCCCAAAAAAATAAAAAAAAAATTTGCTTTTATACAGCTCTAATCCTTTGGTAGGTGAAGGGGGCGGGGGAGGGGAAATCACTGCCTCCTTATTAATGCAGACCAAAATTAATTTTTCTTGGCAATGAACTGTACCCACCAAGCAAGGTCACATAAAAGATTGGAAAAACAAGTTTCTTTTGTGCATGAAGAGGAATGAATCATTTGGAAAAATGTGACATCTTCAGCACTATTCCTGCCACTATGCAATATTCTCTAAATTATGCAATCTATCAATATTGCATTCATAAATGTATTTTTGGGGAAAATGACCTTACGCATAACAGCAGCAAGTGGGATTTCACAGGGAAAGTGAAAATCTGGAGGAACAAGAGTTCTGGAAGACCATATGCCAGCTAGTCTACAGCTTCCAAAAGAAAACAAGGGCCATCTGAAAACACAAACAACGATAACTCTGAACAGTCAATGATTGAAGTAGCTCTCCTTTTTCTCTCAGCTGCAAAGAAACGTGAATGAAGGCTTTGCAAGAGACAGACAGCAACAGAACAGAGAGCAAAGCCTGCTGTGTGACAGCACAGTCACAGAGATGCATTAACTGACAGGTCTTGTGGCCTCCTTTGAGGTCCTTCACTACATGATTAATTCCTCCTGCACCTTTAAGCCCCTTCATAGCTAGATATTTACAGATATCACTGCTACCAGCAGTTCTTGAAGTGCTACATGGCTCTTAATACATCATTGTATGTTATCCAGCAACACTTCAGAGTTAAAAAGGCCAACAAAACCCTATTTATTAACCAGTTCTATTTTGCTCTAACTTTTTTTATTAATTTCCTTCAGCCCTTAAAATGTGTTCAATCTGTTAACTAAGCCAACTAGGAATATTCAGTTTTGAAGGGAGAGATGATGTTGTATGAACTGTTGATCATCCTGAGATGTTTTTCCTACATTCATTATTGCAGCAAATGAGGCATAGGATCAGCAATATACCTAATGGGTAGTCATGATCTTACACAAGCCAGACAAGAGCATACAACACCTGGTACAGGAATCTCTCATAGTTTTTTGTTACTGACATCTCACAAAGCAGCCTTTTCCCTATAAACTAACCAAGTAACTGAATTCTGATCAGCATAAAACCTGATTTTGCTTCAAAGCAAGCTGAAAGGGAAAACTGGAGGGAAAACAAAGGCTTCACCATCTTCAATTAGCAAACAAATATCAGACACTGAGAAATCATCTTTAGCCTTGTGTATTACAATTGGTTTTAAATGCTCTCAGAAATTTATCCAATGAAATATATATGTCACTATGCATTTCATCCTAAATGCTAGAAAAAAAGAATCATAGCATCATAGGATGGTTTAGGTTGGACTTCTCCATGAGAATATCTGTTGGTAGTTTAAAATTGCACCATGACTTCCACTAAGCTGCACCTCAACCACAGCACTATGGGCTTTTTTCCACCCATCAGACCATCAAACTTCAAAAAGAAACTGTTATAAAATGCTACTGAAACTGCATTTTTGTCCATTACCATGGTTCTTAACTTACTGAAGAAATATATAAATCCAAACAAAAAACCTGCTGTGCTGTCCACAGACTTCTCTTCCAGCTGTATCTGATGATGAACCACCAAGAGAAAAGAGGGCTTAGAATGGATCTGGGGGCCATTCAGAGGTTCCTCCCACACCATGATTACACCAGTATTTTCTACATTGCTTGACAGACTTTTGTCTACCTGGGGACTGTCCTCCAAAGATGGCAATGCAACAGCTTACCTAGGTAATGTGTTTCAATACTTTTCATGCTTACATTTTAAGTTTCTCCTGCCTCAACTAAAGCTTCCTTGCTACATTTTACAGGGTTTTTTTCTTCTCCTGACCTCACCGGTGATACAGAATAGCTTGTTAACATTTTCTTTGCAGAAACTTCTATGTACTTATTTCTGTCCTCAATACCTTCCTCTCGAAACAAAACAATGCCAATTATTTCAGGGTCCTGGCTCCCTGCCTTCCAATCATGTTGCTGTATTTCCCTCACCCTAATTGTCAGGTGATTTTTCTTTTTTTTTTTTTTTTAAATGCAGTAACCAAAACTGGACATTTTTTCACTTTAACCTTCAGAGCATCATGTAGGAGAAGAGGTTATTTTATGCATTTTACGCTGCTGTCAATGCACCTTGGCGTAAGGTCTATTTTTGTTGTAAGTGGTGTGATGCTGTTGATGCACAAAGTTTGCAATCTGGTGGAACAGTCAGGTACCTTTCACTGCAGGACTTCCGCCCAGCCAGCCATTCTATGCTCCTGTGGTAAATCATTTCTAACCAAGGGTGAAATTCACTCTTAGCTGGATGTCCACTGAAGGACACCTTCTCAAAGACTGAATGTCCAATCTGATCTAAACTAGCCTCTACAAAATGCCCCTAAACTCAGTAAAGAGTAACAGTGCATCTCATCCCATGCTAAAATAGATGTATGTGGGACGAACTGCCCTTAAGAGAGGCACTTCTCACAATTTAGTGAGGTAAACTGTATAGTTAAAGTACTGGTTTACAGTTGAAGTTAAATGATGGCTATCCAATTTTCAGACAGCTATTCAAAACCACACCTGACATGCACTGTGTGCTTTCCTCGTTAATCTGGGCTCTGTTCCTCAAAAACCAGAGAAAGCCCTGGAAGCATTTAATACTTTTTTCACCCAGTATACTTGTGTCTCCCCCCAGCTTACTGCCTTTAGCAATGCTTGCTAAGACAATTCAGCCTCCTAACCAAAAGCACGGCACAGCACTGGTCCCAGGAGACGGCCCTTCCAAAAGGAAACCCCCTTATTGAAGCCTCTCATTTTGAAGGGAAGTATTAACTCCAAATAGAGGATTAAAACCAGTTCTTTATGTAGAACACATTTTTCCTGCTTTCTTATTAAAATGACACTGTCTCATATAAGAAAAGTCTTACTAAAAAAAGTCAAAGCAAATGCTTGTTGCAGGAACATTTCTCTTGGTAAATAACTTATGGAGTCAAGCTAAGTTTTAGAAACCAGCGCTAAGGCTGGCCCAAACAATTTGACAACAAATTTAAGAACAAATACTCATACATGTAAGACACACACAACCCTGCTCTTGTAATTTTGACAATAGTAATTTTAATGATGCACAGAAATTAATTTTAAATCCAGATAAATTTATTTTTCAAGAGAGGAAAGCAAATGCTAAAAAATACTGCTACCTGCCATGCTCAAATACAAACTCTCTTTGTATTTGCTATTCCTATCTTAGACAGCTGGTACCTAATACTGAAGTAACTATATGTATTCAAGTTATATGCAGATCAATAGACCAACGAACTATTTCAAAAAAGCCACCAAACCATACCTAGAAAAACAATCAATAATTGATCTGGTTTAATTAAATACTGTTCTTGCTTCGTCAGATGCAAACCCCAGCATTCTGCCAACCGCTAATCCTTCTGAAGAGGAAGGCATACTTTCTCCATTTAATATATAGAAATTGTATTAAGAAAACAATTTGCATGAACTACAAACCTGAATTGGACTACTTCCCTAGTGCCTTTTTTTTTTTAATAAATAAGCAGTGTTTTCTGTCTTTCCTTCCAAACCTATTCTTGCAGCTATTTTTTTCTACTGAAACTATCAGCCACCTAAGTGGGAGAAAACAATTCAAGAGAAAATGAAGACTTTTTAAGAAAACAGAAAACAAATCTTTTATGTTTTAAAAGCAAAAACCAAACATCAGCAAGTATTTCACCCCATCTTCCCTGCCCAGTATTAACAAAAAGATTCACTATATTTATGCTAAAAACATACCTTTCCTAGGGTTGAGCTCAGCTTGAGCTCAGAAGAGAAATCATTCAGTTTACGTACAAAACTTACTCTTTAAGTTTCATTATTTTGGGATGCTTAAGTAGGATGTTGGAACTTCAGAGCTGACCTCTACACCATTGCAAGGAACAAGAGGAGTAAACACTGCATGAAGGAGTAACAGACTGGTGGTCTTTTAAGGATAGAGCTTGTAGGCACAGAAGCCCATTAGTACCTCCCTCACAAGGAAGAACTATTCCTCTAGAAGACCTTTATTTGACAACGGGGGGCTCTGGCAGCAATAAGAACCTAAAAAGAAAACTGGTCTTGCTCACACTGAACTCTGGCCAAAAAAAAAATTTAAAGCTGGATTTGACTCCCAAGTCAGCTCACAGCACAACACTGCATACTGCTTATCTGGCAACTCCTCAGGCTGATACTGCCACCCAAGTTCCCCTGTCCTCAAACTTTGTCTTCAATAGTCAGAAGGTCCCAATACTGAGGAAAGATCCACTATGAAGAAACCCTAATTACTCAATTATGCCGTATTATGCAGATCTCATTCACTAACCTTCCATAGAATCTATGGGGTTGGCTTTAGTATGCCTGTTTTTACTGATGTACCTGAAATGCAGAGCAGAAAAATAAAATCCAATGTGGCTAACTTGACACATGTTTATTATTTGCTCTTCAGTGATTTCACTGACAAGAGAAGCCCGATAACTCTTTTTCTAGACTTGATGGGAAAAAAACAATGTTGCTTTGTAGTCACACAACCTGCATAGTAATTTAATTTTTTTCAGATTTTTGATGGTTTTGAACAGGAACAGAAAGTTACTCTCAGTTAATGCAGTATGAAAAGAACCTGGCCCAGCCCACCCAAGGTAATATTTGGAAAGTTCTGTTACCTAGAAAGCACATAAAAATAAACTTGCCTTCCATAAAGATCCTGTTCCAGTAGATTTTTCCAACGTTATTTCCTCCAAGAAATATTAGATTTGATAAAATCAACATTGAAGTGCTAACAGATGCTAGAGCAGCATGAAGTCGACGACGAATTCTTGGCGAGAAGAAATTCTCCTAAGGGGCAAAACAAAAGGTGCAGATGAAGTTAACAACCCCTACAATTTTTCAAGCAATGTTAGAAAAAGACATTGACAAACAACTTTTATATAGAAGTTCAAATACTTATGGAACCGATCCCAGAGCTTTTAAATTATCTAGCAGAACTCCCACTGATGCCATTTAAGTTTGAGTAATACTTCACAATAAAAAACAGTGTTGAATCATAGTTGAGGTTGGAAGGGATCTCTGGAGGTTACCTAGGAAGGTCACCAGAGCAGGGTCAGCTAGAGCAGGCTGCTCAGGACTGTGTCCAGTTAGGTTTTGAATATCTTCAACAATGGAGACTGCACAACCTCACTGGGCCACCTGTGCCAGTGTTTGACTGCCCTCACAGTAAAAACTGTTTTCTTATGTTTAAATGGAATTTCTTGTATTTCAGTTTGTGCCTGTTGCCTTTTTTCCTGTCACCGAGAAGAGTCTGGCTATGTCTTCTTCCTCTCCACAATTAGGTATTTGTACCTGATTCCCCCCTGTACAAGGTTCCCCCCTGAACCTTGTCTTCTCTGTGCTGAGATCCCACCAGTTCTCGAAGCCTCTCCTCTTATGACAGGTGCTCCAGTCCCTTTGCCATCTTTGTGGCCCTTTGCTGGACTCACTCCACATGTCCCTGTCTGTCTTGTAGTGAGGAGCCCAGAACTGGACTCAGTTCTACACATTCTATGTTTTAATTCTTTTCTTATTAAATGTACTCCTTGATGAAGTTTTGGTGATGGACATAAAGAAGCAACATGCTTCTGTGATGGATAATACTATCCAATAGGTTCCAATATGGAGTAAAGCAGCTCAGTATAAATCAAACCGCATCAAACAATTTCAGAAGTCACTAATACTTTGGTTGATTAATAAGACTTCACTGAAAGACTGTAGAATCAGGTTAGAACTGGTTGTCACAATAAGTCTTAATAAACAGGTACTTCCTATAAAAACAAAAGATTTATATCCACATGCAATCCCAAATTTTTTTGTTTCAGTGCAAATATTACTTCTCATGTTCAAGAAGTGTAAATATCTGTGGTAAAGTTTTTGGTACTTTTCTCTAATGATACAAATAAAGTAGGTCTCTCTCCACCATATACTAGTTTACATTTTTCTGATTCCATATTTTACATTATCACCTGAGGTGTGAGTGCAGCACACAGACTGCAAGAAGATGAAAGAAGGATGAGAAAGTTTTAGCTTCCTCCAATATTCAGCTATTAGAACAAATTTTAAAGTGCATTATAGCACATCACAAGGAAATACTGTCTCATTAATGTATAAGAAAATTATCTTGTTCATCATGGCCCTAGGCTGAAAGCCTCTTTACATAGTGCCTGAATCTGCAAAAGGCTGAATGCTTTGTGTGAAGTGATGAGATTTGCCAGGGCATAGGAACTAAGAAAAATATCATGAGCTGCTCAGCCTTCATGTCATAAACGTTGATGTTGCAGAAAACAGTGTCTTGTGACTGCAGCACCAAAAAAAAAAGAGCAATAATTAGTCTTTAATATCTGCAACCAGACCAGAATTCATGCTCAGATACCTGAAACAGAAACACATGCTTAAAGCAGACCTAAAAATACATTCCTAGTGAATTAAATTTTGTAAGTTTCATAAGCATCAAGACAAATGTTTCAACTGCTAGATTATAAAGTGACAAATCTTCAAATAAATCAGAGCTATGAGCATAAAAATACAATTTTAACATATTACTGCAAAGTAGATCTCTGGTAAATTGAATATTAGCCCCAGACAGAACTATATCTAGTGTATGAGTCGGTCTGAGTCAGCACAAAAATGGGGATAGATAAGCTGTATCAGGCTGTGTGCGCAATACAGGCTTAGTCAACCTTCCATACAAGGCTTTGATAAACATTCATGTATGAAAACACAGACTGAGATTTTTGTCTGAAAATGCTCGATGAAAACTAGGGCATCATAGGAGAAGAGTAGAGAATGTATGATGATTATAGTTACTTAGTGAAACTACTTTTTCCCTTTCTCAGTACTCAGTACTTTGTTCTGAGTAGACTTGGTAAGTGTGAGGTGTGCCTGTTTTACTACCAAAACCAGTACCACTAAGACAAACACGATGAATAGGTAAAAAAGCTCTGCCACTTTAAAAAAAATGAATACAGTTATTAAAAAATAAATAAAACTGTCACATATAATACATTACCCTCTACAAAAGTGCTATATGTTAAACAATGCAAGTTAACTGGAGTACAGACCATAAAAGCCTTTGGTCATTTATAAGGTATAAGGGAGTAGTTTAAGACAGAAACAGTTAGACAAACATTGATCCCTTTCTGGGTTTTGCTGTAGCTAATTTCCATTAACTTTGCTAGGCATTGATCCAAAAAGCAGTACGCATTTTCCTTAGAGTCTTTGATGTCAATGCAGCTTTTATCCAGCTGCAAAGAAGGTAAAAAAAAAGAAAACGTTCTTTAGACATCTCATGTCATCTAGAAAAAGCTAACTATGAAAGTACCTGAGCAGCTATTGTGCTCAAATTAATACACTGGAAGCATTAATTTACCCACAAAAAAAAGAATGAGGCTAGTCTAGATAATCCATAATAACATTTGTGATTTAAATATCAACGAGCATGTGGATTTTTCTGAATATACAGCAAGTTGTTTTCATCAGCAGACAAAGTTAAAAAAACCCTCCACACCCACAACTCTTCATTATGCTATTTAACGCTTTTAACAACATGTTCCATTGCAACAATACAAGCAGCTGCTATGGATTTGTGGTATTTCTCTGGATTTTGCTGCTGTCTCTTTTTCCTATTTTCCTGTTGGAAATATAGCCAGAAGATAAAGTGGCAAAAGAGCACCTAGTGTTAGAATGACAATGCAGACATGGCTGTCTGGCTGAAACCCTTATATTTACATCCTTCCTCAATGCTCCATCTTACTTGTAACCTCACATCAATACTTCATCATACTTTTACTTTGTTTTTTTTTCATATGCTGTGAAATAAATGGACTGTGGCACTTAAACTACACAAAAAAACCCCAAACATATTGTCAGGATACTCAGTCCAAGGGCATGTGGCATGACATAGGAGGTGACCTACACAGGCTGGCTCAGGCCACATTTCTTGGAACTGAATGGAGTTTGGGTTATTATCCCAATCCAACTCCTGCTGTAAATGCAAACCATCCTCAGACATTTTTGCCAGATGCTGGGGAAAACATGTCTCTTCAAATTGTTGGGTCTAGCAAAATTGGCTACCATTAGATCTCTCTCAACTGGGCCTTCTCAGTCATCTTACAAAAATAAATGATACTATCATGTAGTGCAGTACCTTGAAAAGTAAAACTCTGTATGTTTTTGAGAGGGGTGGAAGAAGACAGGTGTGAAAAGAATCATAGAATACCAGGTTGGAAGGGACCTAAAGGATCATCTGGCCCAACCTTTCTTGGCAAGAGCATAGTCTAGACAAGGTGGCCCAGCGCTCTTGGCTCTTCAGCTGGTGGTCTAGCTGAATCTTAAAAGAATCCAATGTTGGGGAATCCACCACTTCACTGGGGAGATTATTCCAGTGGCCAATTTTTCTCATTGTGAAAATTTTTCCCCTTGTGTCAAATCAGAATCTTCCCAGGAGTAACTTGTACCCATTACCCCTCATCTTTTCCATGTAAGCCTTTGTAAAAAGGGAGTCTCCAGCTTCTTTATACCCACCCTTTAAATACTGCAATGTGGTGATAAGGTGTCCCCTAGGCCTTCTTTTCTCAAGGCTGATCAAACCCAATTCTCTCAGCCTTTCCTCATATGGAAGGTTTCCCAGTCATCTTTGTGGCCCTTCTCTGGACCTTCTTCAGCCAGTCCACATCTTTTCTGTATAGCGGGGACCAAAACTGAACACAGTATTCCAGGTGTGGCCTGACAAGCACTGAGTATAGTAGGATAATGACTTCTTTACCTCTGCTGGTGATGCCCTTGATGTAACACAACACCCTGTTGCTTTCTTTGTAGCTGCAGCACGCTGTTGGCTCATATGGAGCTTGTTGTCCACCAGGACTCCCAGGTCCCTTTCTACAGAGCTGCTCACCAGCTGGGTAGATCCCTGCCTGTGCTCCATGCCTGGATTGTGTTTTCCCAGGTGCAAGACCTTACACTTTTCCTTGTTAAACTTCATAAGGTTCTTGTTAGCTCACTCTTCTTCCAGCCTATCCAGGTCTTCCTGCAGCATGGCTCTCCCTTCCAAAGTGTCCACTACCCCACTCAGAAAATTTTATCAGGGTACACTTGTTCCCACCATCCAGATCACTTATGAAGAAATTAAACAGTGTTGGTCCCAACATCGATCCCTGGGGGACCCCACTTGTGACAGGTTGCCAATTTTAAAAAGTGCTATTTACCACCACCCTCTGGAAGCGACCTGTCAGCCAGTTCCCCACCCACCACTTGTTTAGACTGTAAAGCATCGGTGCCTGTAGGAGGAGACTCCTTTCTCCATATCAAAAGCCTTGGAGAAATCCAGGTAGACAACATCCACCGTTCACCACGTCAGCAGACCAGGTTTCTTTGTCATATAAGGCAATCAGGTTTGTCAATCATGATTTACCCTTGGTGAATATATTGTGGCTTTTCCTAATCACATGCTTCATTTGACTTGTGATAGCCCCCAGGAGTATTCCGTCTGTAACTTTCCCAGGCACTGAAGTAAGACTACTAGGCCTGCAATTTCCTGGATCCTCCTTAAGCCCTTCTTGTAGATGGGGGTGACATTAGCCTTCTTCCAGTCTTCTGGGATGTCTGGCAATCTCCACAACTTCTCCAAGATTATGGAGAGTGGCCTTGCAACAATTTCAGCCAGCTTTCTTAGCACCCTCGTGTGGTTAACATCAGGGCCCATCAATCTGTAGGGGTCAAGGTTCTGTAATAGTTCACTTACCAACTCTTCCTTCACTGATGGAGGGTCTGTGTTTGCATCAACCTGGATTTTTGTTCCCAAGGCCCAACTATGCTGGTAAAGACAGAGGTGAAAAAAGTGTTGAGAACCTCTGTCTTTTAAGCATTGTTCGTGAGTAATTCTCCTCTCCTGTTTAACAGCAGGCCAGTATTTTCCTTCTGTTTCTGCTTGTTGTTTATGTACCTGAAGAACCCTGTCTTGTAGTTTTTTACATCTCTGGCCAATTTCAATTTGAGCTAATTCAATTCTAGCTGCATCTCTGCATGCCTTGTAGTTCTTAATGGATACTCATCCACATTTGCCATCTCTGGTATGCTTCTCTTTCAATTTTAAGCAGACTCAGAAGCTCACAGTTAAGCCAAGGGTGTCTCTTGCTCTGCCTAATTTCCTTACCTTTAAAGGGGATGAACTGTTTTTGTACTTCTGGGAGAGCATTCTTGAAAAACTCCCGGAACTCACTAACTCCCTTATCCTCCATGAAAGCTTCCTACGGAATCCCTCCCAGCTGAGTTCTGAGCAAACTGGAGTTTGCTCTTCTAAAACCTAAAGTCTTTGTCTTCGTACTAACCTTCACTGTGTTCAGCAGGATCCCAAGCTCCACAATATTGTGACTACTGGGGCCAAGGCTATGACTAAGTGAGATATCACAAAGCAGGTTTTCTTGGTTTGTGAGTAGTAAGTCCAGCAGTGCCTCATTTCTGGTTGGCAGATCTAGTGTTTCTGTGAGAAAGCAGTCCTCTACACATTCTAGGAACTTGATAGATGATATATGAGCTGCTGCACTGTTCTTCCAACAAATGTCCTGGCAGTTGAAGGCCCCCATAAGAACCAGGTTCTGTTGACCCCAAGCTTGCTTAAGTGACCCGAACATCGCTTCATTAGCCTTATCATCTTGGTTTGAAGGTCAGTAGTAGATGCCTACTGTAAGTTCCCACTGGGAGATTACCCCTCTGATCTTGACCCAGAGGCATTTGATAGGGCTTCCACAGTTACTGCAGTTGACTTCTATACGTTCAAGGTTCTCCTTAACATAGAGGGTGACTCCAGCTCATCTTCCCTGCCTGTCTCTATGAAACAACCTATAGCCATCCATACCGATCCTCCTGCCATGGAGGATTTGCATAGGCCAAACATTCCCATTCCTAAATCCAATTCCAGTTACACATGCATGTTACACTTAGCTTCTAAGTGAGAAATAGGAAATTTGTATAACGGTTATTTCTTGAGAAAGATAGCATAGGAAGGACAAGAATAGACCACTTAGGCTAGAATTGAGTCAAGTTAAAGCACACGGTGGAATTTTGAAGTCAGAGAGGATGTTAGAGAAAATACTAATTTAATTTGCTTTGCAAGGAACTTTGAGCACTATGAGTGCAAAACAAAGAAACATGGCAGAAGTGGCTTCAGGCAGTGGAGCATAATTTAAAAGAACTCTCTAAGGTGAGTTAGATATAATCAACAATAAATTTGCATTTTCACTGATTTACAGGACCACGTACCACAATATTACTGAATGGCCTGGAGAGATGAAATTGAGGGTCCAGAAGTGTTTTTCCTAAATGCATTACAACTCCTAGGTAGTCAACGACAGAGATAATACTTTGGGGATTATGACCAGAATGAGTCATCCACCTGAGACCAAATTCCATACAGCAGTCAAAACTAGGGAGTTCTATACAAAATATCATGCTGAAGTCTTCTACAGAAATATATTCCCCAGTAATTTATCAGGGACCCAATCCTACATCTTGCTGAAGCAATCATTCTTAAACTTTTTCTAGCAATTGTGGTGGCACCCTGGCGACTTGGCATGTCCCAAATGCTCGCTATTCAGAGGGCTACTGAATCCACCTGCAGTAGCTTGTTCTGGGAGCAGGTCACATACATCATGCTGGTTTAGGGAAGGCTTGGGAACTGTCTTCCACTGCACCGCAAACCCAGCCTCATAACAGGGTGACGTGTGGCAAAAAGCCTCCCTGACAGACATCAGCTGCTGGTAACTTCTGGTAACATGTGTTGAAAAGATGGAAATTATCTATGTCTGCTGCATATGTAATGCATCTCATTTATATAGCTGTTCTGGGGCAGATTAAAGAAAACTTCTGTATAAGTCAGTGAAGTTATCAAGCTTGCTCATATTAAAAATACTTCAACAAGTGCCATGTAAGGAAATTAAATTTGCTGCAATTTAAACAAGAGCCTATCTTCATGGAGAAAAACAGAGACTGACAACATTTCTTTCTTTTTTAACTACCCTTCCAGAGACTTGATAATACAAGCACATGGTAAAATAAGAGCGTATGGTAAAATTGGAGAAGCAGTTGAATATTTTTTATGGGAACATATGCACTGTGGAATAAGACTGTCAAATACTATGGCCAGAGTGACATGAAACATGTGCTTGCTACTACAAACTGTAACACTACAGATTACATTATTCTATTTTCATCTGCCTTTCATTTTTAAATAAAATAATCTAGAACAATTTTTAGAAGAGTTGCCTTTTTTAAAATGTATAATATTTAATTACTATGTGTTCTATGGGTTTCATCCTCTCCCACTTAGACCTATCAGCCAACTTATGCACGATAATTTTAAAATAAGATACATAAACTGCACTATTTGTTGTGTTGACAAAATCAAGCAAATTAACTACCATGAATGTTACACCTTGTCCTGCCTTATCTTTCACTGCCTTTTCCAGTGTGTGAGAGGGGAGTAAGTATGCTTTCTACAGTTATTAAAGCTCCATCTTTTCAATTTCTTGAAGCTTTTTACTAGAGAAACAATGCTTAAAAGCTGATATAATTGTCCTGGTTACATCACAAAAACTAAATGCAATATTCTTTGCAATGGCCCATTATATAGGGTTTACAAGGATTTTTAGGGGAAAGGGGGTAAAATAATGTGGGTAAGATTGCTGCAGTACAGGAAGAACAGAGGTGGTACCATTACACAGATCAGGAAAATGCTTGGAAAAAACCTCAAATCGCTTGCTGTGGCTCCTTTTATCAGTACAATTTAAGGATCTGAACTTCGATTTTCACCCCCATTGCATCACAACTGAAGACTAAGGCCCAAATTTGTTTACTTCTCCACAGAAGCAACAGAGACCAGCCAGTCTATCTTAAAAGCACTTCTAAGTGCTTCCTTTTAGAAAATTGTCTTAGATAAATGAGAAGCCAACTCTTCAGTGTCTATCCCTGACCCCTGGTAATCAACCCATTACCACAAAAGTGAACACCTCAATGCGTCCATTGAATCTGGGGCATCCGCAATGCAGCCATTTGCCAAAAATAACGGGCCAGCACAAAAACAAGAGCATGGGTGAAAAGCTGAAAGAGAGCGAGGAGCAGATGGGACGGTGGGAAGGGAAGCGACACATCCTGACTAACAGTTCCCAGCTATTTTATCTGCATGCAGATAGGCATGTTGAAAATGGAGGGCAGGGTGTGACAGAGCAGCTGGGGGAGCAGATGGGGTGGAGGAAAGGCTGAAAATTGTGACAAAGCTCTGCTAAACAGAATGTCAATTTATTTAATTTTTAAAGTGAGCAGTAGAAATGAAGATGGGTTGGGTGCAAGCTGTGGGGCAACTTCTAAAAATGTTTGTTAATCCACACTGTCAATGGGTAATAATGATAAAAGTGTGTTTGGGAGACTGCAGAAACGGAGGGAGGGACTACATTTGCTCATTAATGTTGGTAGAAGTTGGGCTTGAAGAGCAGCAGGAGCAAGGGAAAGGCAGCTGATGAAAGGCTGACATGTCAATATAAAACCTACTCCTGCACTCTGAAGCTGAGGGACAGATGTTGAATAGGGTAAGAGAATTGACCGTACCACAGAACAGAAAAGCAACAAAAATAAAGAATTCTGGTTGAATACACATGCAAAATATCCATGTATAAAATAATCCAAAGGAAACTGTGGAATTCCCAGAGCTATAACAGTAGCAAGAAAAGGAACATGAAGAAAGTGAATGAGGTACGCTACCAGATCTTGCGTGTTAACAACTGCCACACCAAATGGAAGAATAAATAGAATTCTCATCAACATATACTGTACCCTTCATTAATCAATGGTAATCATTCCTGTTTGTCCCATTCTTCATCTAATTCTAACCCAGAACCAGTTCCCTTTACTTTGCTTTATTTTTGTGGCATTACATTTTGCTTGCAGTTGTTCCCTCCTTCTCCCCAAGCTGAACTGTGGCCTGAGGTCAGCTCCTGTTTCTTTTCAAGGTATATACTGTCCTTCCAAAGCAAAGGTATAAATTAGCTCCTGGAAGGTTCACACATGAAGGCGGGAACTGACAACATTTTCCCAAGAGACAGGATGATGCAAATGACCTGTAATTCCCTACATCACTCCTATAAAAAGAGGACCACACAATTAAAATCAAACAGCTGTCAGTTAAGATCTATTTTCATAAATAGAACTTGTTTCTGAATTTAGGAATAAATGCTATATATAGTATTTGAGAAGATACTCATCTTCTCTATTGATGTCTTACTAAACATTCACTCAACAAAACGCTGTCTTGCACTCACACCAGTTCATTTTTAGATTTTCCAAAAGATCTACATTTATAGCATCTCTCAGCAAACAGCCAACCCCCCCTTCTGTTGGAAGAAAGCCTCCTACCGGCTCGTATGTATGCACTACACTTACAGATGCATGTGTGGAAGTTTGACATACACAGAAGTAAATTTCTGTACTTGCTCCTACACTTACTCTTCACTCTCTAAGAACCTGCCCAAACAGATTTTTTTGAAAAAAGTGGCAGCTTGTGAAAAGCACGAAATGAACAGCATTGAAATGCACCATCCTCTTTTCTGTTTTATGTTTAAAGCTGGGAATTTAACCAAGTAATGGCTGCACATATCTCCTATAAAGGTGTCTCAGCTGTCACCAAGGAGGACAGGTCGAGAGACACAAGGACTCTCCTCTGTGTCTAAGTTCTTGACATCCTTAATTTTTGTTTTTCTGGTTTCCTTTTTGCCCATTCCAGTTCTCTCAGTTCCCACATCCACATTTTAACATTTTTACCTTTTAAATTTTACTCAAATTGGGAAAGGATCTAACTTCACCAATCATTAGTGCTGCATTTCGGTCCTGCCCTTCCAGCCATCACACACGGTCACTGTGAAACTGTTAATAAGTAATACACAGTAATAATCCCCATGGAGACATCTGATAAACACTCTCAGCAAATATAGACCTTGCTTTCCCTGTGGCAAGTTTCTGTAGCTCAAAACACAGCAGAAAGGTGAGTGTGACCGCTCCTCAGTACTTTAATTTGCATTTCGGTAACTACTGACATCTATTGCCTGGACTAATTTTTGAAGTGAACGACAGAGGGAGGCTGCATTCATGTAACAGTAACAAAGAAGCATCTAACCAGCATCACTCTGTGGTGTTTTCACCCCATATCATGATTTACTTGCTTTTCAAACTGCATTATGGCCTGAGCACCAGAAAACTGCCTGATGTCTCCAAAACAGAACAGGAAGTAAACAATGATGGTAAGTGGGAGAAACATTTTTTGTTATGACAACTGAGCAAGGAGCTTCCCAGCTGGCACTGGTCTGAAGGAGAGCAGCAATCATCTGGTTAAAGACAGATAGAAATCACGATAGTTTCTCTGTCACTGACATCAAAAATATTTCTTGCACAGATTTGACAAAAAAGGATGCTTGTACTCAAAAGGTAGGAAATGACAGACTGTTGTCTCTGAAATCTTACTGCAGCCACTTTTGTAATTCACAGCAAAAAAGCCTGTATCATATCGCATATGCCTGTCCCTCACACAAAGCAACACCTACTAGATTTTCAGTCTTTATTACCGTCTGAGGCAAGAAGTTCCCTTGGTTAAAAAAAAAACCAAAAACCAGAGTGCAAGTGTGTGTACATTTTTAGCAAGGCTCCCAGAATGTTATGGGATCCACTTCCATGAAGACAAATGAACCTTTACAAGAAGAGGGTGGAGAAGAGAGGAAAAAAAATAAAATCAAGCAAAAGCAGAAACATGGCAAGAATTACTTGACTCAGAATTATTGTTGGCAAAGCTAAAAGTCAGTGGAAAAATCCTAGAATGCATCAGCCAGCCCATATTCACCTTTGACAGTCATTCAGTAGCTCAGTACAAAAGAGCACCTCAATAACTCAGCTTGCTGCTTCTAGGTACCAAACACAAAGACAGGTTGTTACAAGTCTGCCCTGGCTAATGTTCACACCCAGGGAAAGGAGTTTCCATTTATTTTGAGAAAGAGTACATGTACTGTGGATAATAGAGACTTCTGGTTAGAGCAATGATATGGCCGAACTCAAGGTTAGGGTGAGGGGCATGGGGCAAGCCCCATCCACTGGTCTGGGTCGTGACATTACACCTCAAAACCAAAATCTGTACTATAGAGTAAGAACCTGATTAAGGGACTTTGTTCAACTACCCCACCTTACATTCTTACAGATTCTCGGTAAGTGAAGTGACAAACCTAACAGAAATCTTTAGCAAGCACATAAAAATGTTATGAAGAAAGTATCACTGGCAATGCTTCCCACTCAATTGAATTGCCACGTTGCAATAAAAGTATGTATGAATGACACAAAACTGTTAGTAAAAAAGTAAAGGCCAGGCAGGCTTGACATTAGCAAACTAGTGGCATAAATACTGTTTCCACCAAATGAAGCAAAATAAAGATCAAAGCCTAGTATGTGGTGAAGAACAGCTGAGAAGGGTCTCTATTTATTATAGAGATCTTATTAAAGATCTAATCTTGCAAGGTCGTCATCAAACATACTTCCCTTGAATGAGTTCCTAATGTTTGGTCAGATCTTGCCTCGGTCAGCTGCAGATTGCTGCTTTACAGCTACCTCATGGCAGTTTTAAGTGAGTTATACTTAAAAAAAGAAATTTTGTCTTTGAAGGAGATAGTTACACATTTGCTCAATATATATACAGGATAAAGTTTGAAATTCACAGGAATCTTTATCCTGGCTAGGCTGAATTTAGGCCCTAACATAGGGCTGAGTAACTACTACAGCTGAACCCAATTGGTTTCTTTGTCCCACTGACCTGAAATACAGAGGCTCAGCCTAGTGCCCTGTACTGCTTACGTACATTTGCAAGGGGGTAGGTTCCAAGTAGTTGAGCTCCTCCTCTTCCTTTCTTTGGCTTTTGTCTCTTACATTGTACTGCTTTGGGTGCTTGTCAGATTCCTCTCCATGAGGCAAATCACCCAGCAATAAAATAAACAGAGGAAATAGGTCTTTCTGCTGGGGTAAGGAGCTAGGTCAGCTCAGCAAAATTCCAGCAGGAAGGCGTGCAGAGGAAGAAGTAGTGAGACAGCAAGGAAGGGAGGAAAGGGAAATTAAACTTTTCCCACTTCAATAGCAGTGAGCTGGTAGATCAGCTTAATTCCCTGTCGAACTGCAGCCAAGAGGTCAGGCTCACCAGTTAGTACCTTTCCATGCTCCATACCAGCTGTCTGCAGGATCACTGCATAATGCATAACTTATTATCAATAACTGTAGAAATTTTAATGCACCTAGCAGAAAAAACAGGGCAAACAAAATTAAACAGAGGAAAAAAAGGGACAAAAACCCCTCACCATAGCCAACTTTTTGAAAGATACCTACAATTCTCTTCTCTGTGAAGCTGAGGATGCCAATTGTCATTGACCACACCTCTGGTACCCAAAACAATGGTGATATTTTAACTACAGAGACAAAAGTATGGAGTTCATTCTTCTGGGAAAAAAGAAGTAATCTATCAGACTCACCAAATCTAATCTAACACACTAATGAAAACATGGACATCATACAAAATATTTCCCCTATTGAAAAGGGGATTGGGAAGGCAATTACAGTGCATTGAAATGGACTTAATTTGTGAACCTCATTACAGCCATAAATGAAAATGTTGAAATCAAAGTATTTTATGCTTTAAAAAAACAGAACAGAACAACGATAATACAAATTATTTAAAATAACTCATGCTTAAAATTAGTTGGATCCTCAAATTGAATTGTTTATGGTACATTCTGTTTATTACTAAATAAAGCTAGAAGTAAGATCTTAAACTAGAAATTCATCACAGCATGATTTTTAGAAGTGAGATCTTTATGTCTGAATTTAAAAACTTCTTATAGACTAAATGACATGTTTTCACTTTACAAAAGAACTAAGAAGATAAATGTTACTGTTTCAATTGAGATTAAAACATTAATTTTAACAAAATGCCAACCTCACCTCCCTTGCTACATCTCTTCTTTTGGAAAATTTCCCATTATTTCTTTTTAAAAAAATCTATTGATTTAAAGACGTTGTCAGCTATTCTACGGTTTAAATCATTCTAAATCTATTTTTATACTAAGACCTAATTTCTTGTCTAGATCTATATCTAGTTTTCCTTAAGGAAAAAGCAGTAGGAAATAAATTTGTATCACTGGAAAAATGATAGCCATTAGCATTTTCTTTCAGAATTCTGATGCATTATTTATTAAAAATCAATACAAATTATGTCATTGATTTCAAATGAGTTACTACAGGAGTCTCTGTTCATCTGTAAGACCTTAATATAGAATCAGTGAAACAGAGCACTACTTTGCTTAGTACAGGACTAAACATCTCCTGAAAAAGTAAAAACATAAACCAACTGATAAAAATACAATATAACTTCTCCAGTTTAATAAAATGTTCCCAGATATCTCTAGCTTATGATACATAGCATTTATTGTTTCATATGCAATGTTTTAATGAAAAGACAGCATTACTTAACTGAGCTCTAATTTATTGATATCTAACAAGTGGCGTCTAGGGAAAAAAAAACATACCTATATAATTACTCAGAACACAACTCACTGCAACATGAAAGTTCAGAGCAGTGTAAACTGAAAAGTATATAAGAAGATGCATCAGGAAATCAGAAAGCCAGGCACTGGTTTGCAACCAATCCAAATGAAAAGTTTCAGATCCAACTTTCTGGGTTGGGAAATTTACTGTTTTCAGTAAATACTGGTTTATATGCTTCTCACAAATAATTCCCATGCTTCTTTGTTCATTCGAGTTTAATATGCCTGAGATGACATTTAAAACCTGTCAGACTGCTACAAAAGTGTTATTTACTCATATTGTGCTAGGTTTCAAGTGCTGAGATTTAAACTACCACAAAATATGCATAAATATAGGGTCTAATTCTTTTTATACATATTCTTTGTCAGCACAGGGCTTCAGAGAAGGACAGGACTCAAATGGGCTTTGTTTAGATTTCTAAATCTTTCCTTTGCAAGAGAATTGACACAATATAGTGGAAGTAGTTTGGATATAATTCTTGCTATTCTTTGTGATCAATTCAATTTTAAAAACAGAGCAGAATTTAAATTCAAATTATTGTCCAAGATTTTTTTAATGTATCTTTTACTATTTAAACACCCTTGCCCAACTGAATTATGTAACTCAACATATATGAGGAGGTTTGGTAAATAGTATGGGCTTAAAAAAGTATACACCTGTGGTTTTTATTCTTTCAGAAACTCATCTCCTATTCCGTGGACAAAAATAAACTTTCCTTTTCAAAAATAGCCTTCAAGAGCCAACATCACAAGTGAATGAAGCACAAGAATGCAAAGGACTTCAGCTTGTCAACAGATGAAATTTAAGTTGAAAACCCATCCCCCGGAATGGGGTTCTCAACACCACGGTCACCAGGCTTGCAGCACACCTCTTGCTGAGGCAGGATTATGGGAATGCTTCCAAAAGCTAGACTACAAGGGAAAAAATGGAACTTATACAAGGCATTAGGGAATTTGCAGTTAATTTTAAATGTAAAACTTCTTAGAGAATGTCACATCACTCCACCCCTTGATAAGGAAGGGTCAAAGTCCAACTACTGATCTGCACTCAAGTCTCAGCTTTCAAGAAAATGGGAGTTTGTTAAAAAAGTAAGGAGAGAGCAAAGAGGGGTAGTTTGCAAAGACTGTAGCTCATGTTGCAGAGAAACCTTCAAGGCACAAGGAGAAGCATGACTCAGCCACAACCAAATGCAGTAAGATCTGCCTAATGCACTAATTTAGATGCCAAAACTATTCATATTAAAATTTTTCGTTTCAGAAATATTTCAGGGAAAGATGTGAATGTATCTTCTAAGGAAATTCTACAGGCATGTTACCAAGGGAGACGTGGAAGACATTGGATAGGCCTTTAAAAACAATGCATGAAAACAAAGGGGAGGAAAGGGGTAAAATGCACGTGGTTCATTGTTAGGGAGCCAACATTACTGCAAGCATAGGTTAACAATAATTAAAAGTACGTGGTAGAAATTAATCCAGTACATATAACCCCACCTTCATGATGCCACTTCCTTATAATTTCTATGGTATTTAAGCACTTAATTCCTTAAGAGTTCTTTCAAAATTTCTAATATAGTGACATCAAATAGAAAAAGCCCCTACACTCATATTTCCTCATACAGTTGGATGCCTAAAAAACTATGTTGTCTTCCAGTCCAGAGACAAATATATGCAGCCGGTCAGATGGTGAAGCTCAGTTTCACCCTTGAGGGAGGATTAATGGCTCCGATAAACTCATTCTCTAGGAAGGAAAAAAGCTGCTTCCAGACTGTCACTGAATTCACAGTGATGGGCAGCTGGATGATATAAGGTAGCTCTGGCTGTTACTGGCTACTAAATTACTTGCTATATCAGCTTCCACACATGGGATGCCACAACACTGAAAACTGAAATGGGTGGGATGGAGAACAAGCATAATTACTTAAGCATCAGGACTTCATCAGACTGCAGAACGAGTCACCACTACCACATTATATAGGAGCAGGAAATCTCTACACTTGTCACTACTAAGGAAGCAAGACAGAGGAATTATTTATTCTTACAAATAGCTACTAGAAGATTTAATAGTCAGCAAACCTGCAGACTAAAATGACCATCAAAATTAAAATAGGGCTTTTTGCATATGATTGCATGTCAAAGACAATTTTGTCCTTTGGAAATGACAGTATATAGGTCAAAAGTATAAAAGTGAAAATATCAGAGGTCTTCAAAGCAAAACAGTATTTTCTTTACTTGGCTCTTTAGTGGCATAAGATTTCCCAGTGTAAGCTTGTTCCCAGATGCAAGCAGCTGCTACACACACACTTGTTCAGGAAACACATGGTTAGAAATATACACTCCTAATTTTAGTGAAGATGAATATTTTAAGGACATCCTGAGTGAAATCAGAATACAAATGTTAAATCCAGTTTCTGTTCAGCCATACAAAGTGACAAGCAGTTGCTTACTCCAGGACTCCAGAGGAAGCTTTTAAGACCATGCATATTTCAGTATTTGCTTTGGAATGTCCTAGTTATAGAGCTTACCTCAAATACCAGAGGGTGGGCAAGGGAATGATAACTCTTTTATCTGTTATCCACAATTTCTATCTAGATTAAACCAAACTAGTAAGCAGAAATTTCAGAAGAGCATGGTGCCATGAAACAAGAACATGAAATGAAGCGAGATTCAACTTACAATTAAATCTTGAATAAGTGAAATAGAAAGTATCCTCTTGACAATATTTTCCACAATTACTCCAAGCCAATTAAGTGCACCCCAGTACCACAGATAACTCTGTCCTCCATGCCAATAGCTTACAAAGGCAAAAGTAAGGGCTGTGGAAAAGAGTGTTCCCAGCAGACTGGACTGAGATCCTCCCATTGGAACATAAATGTACCTGTAGGTGAAACAACAGACAAGAACATTATTAGAGATTTCACAGAAATTGCAGAAAAGAATCCACTACAGAACAAATTTGTCATTTTTTTTTAGCATAAAAAAAAGAATTTGAATAATTACCTGGCATTTTCTTTTACAAAGTTTGCCCTAGTTTCTGCAAAGCTGTAGACCACTTCATGAAATATGTGCATATAACATTTGGCAAAAAGACAATTTTGTGGTCATGGGAACTCTGCTCTAGGCACATGTATAATATAAACAATATTCTCAAAATCACAAAAGTTCAGGTTTTTTAAGCTGCAGTAGTTGGAAGTCAACTTATATACACAGAAGTTACACGTATTCTTCATGTGAATTTAAATTACAAGACTCTTTAAAAAATTTAAAGCATCATATAGTCATATATAGTCATAGCCCACATAATGTTTTCCACAAATGTAGACAAATGCAAACATGTTTTATTTTGAAAAGTTTGTAATTTCTTTCTTTTAAAATCTTTCATTAAAAATTATATGAACTGAAAATATTTCCTATCTGGTTCTCCTATTATGCACTCAGTATCATGTCTGCCTAATGACCTTAAGAGCACATGTACCAAAAATATCCCCAAAACCTGTATGAAGCACCCTGCATGCAATTATACTCTGTATTTAAACTGAATCCAGAAGACAGAACCTTAGTCTTTAATTGTCCAGAAAGCAGTGCTCGTTCAGTAAAAACACCAGAAGCAATGTGATTCTGAAAGCTGACACTCTTTTCTGGGTCACTCCACTTCCTTCCTGCCTAGAGAGCTACATCCACTCCTGGCATTTTCCAAGTAAAGCATGGCCACTGGCCAGCCTTTATCTGAGAAAGTCGTGTATTTCTGTCAACACTTTAAAGAAGCTCATTAGGCAACGGCGTCACCATCCAGCTCATGGGTACCAGCAAGGAGATGCAGTGTATGAGAACTGCCGGTGACAGTTCTCCTCAGCTGTCATTCCCTTGGCACGATGCTCTGTTCTCATACTTGACACTATTCCTACTTCCTAAAATAATTAAAGGAAATCTTTTTCAGTGAAATTTTCATCTCTGGTTATCAGTTTTTATATTCAGAGATAAACAGTAGCTTAAAAAATTAAAAGGGAAATTAGCATAGTGCTTTATTCCTAATCTTATGAAGTAAGAGAGTGCAGTAAGAGGGTAAAATAAAGCGATGAAAGGTAAAAAACAGTAAACAGAAAAGTCATTAAAAATATAACTGTCAAACATTCAAAATTCTCCCTAAGCATAACATCAATACAACTTTTCAACCTGCTACAGGGAACATCTGACTATATTTATCATGATTTTCAGTATAAGTGTGCTTTTTACTAAGCACATGAAAATAAATAGAAATTAAGATCAATAGCTTTTTATTTATGTTGTGGTTTTCTTCTCTCTCCCCTTCCTATGTTTTTCTCGGGTCTAGTCTTTTCTCTTCACATATATAAAGCAACAGTGTGGCAATAACAGACACCTGCAATTGCCATCTATCAGTCTGATAGCAGGGAGGTATGCCTCGGCAGCCCGTACCCAGGGGGATGCCCTGCAGGGCTCTGGCACCGAGGCTGAAGGCAGCAGAGCCACAGACCCTGCTGCTCTGGGGACATTCCTTCTACACAAAGGACTACAGAAAGGAAAGACCAAAGAAGCTCATCCCCGCTTAGGACATACTTTCCCAACACCTTTCCCTCTCCCTTTTTAAAGGCAGGCTGTTTTATATTTTAGGAATTGCCCATGGCCATTACCGGTTCCCCTGGAAGGCTGGCTGGAGGAGGGCTGCCAGCCCAGCTCCGCAGCCGAGAAACCCCAACCCCAAGAGCAGCACCTCGGTGCCCCTGTGAGCACGGCAGAACCTCCTTTTGCAGAGATTCACCCACAGGAGCCTGAAACAGGGCACTGCCAGCCCTGCCAGTCTCAGCAACGCTCACTCTCTATCGCACATTTACTGAAACAAGGTATTTAAAATTAACCCAGGCACCGTTGAAGAGACACATCTCTGCAACGGAGACCTTACTCTAAGCTCTCAGGAAACCTTTCTGCTGACCTCATAGGGACCTGGGTAAAATCCACAGCACAAAAGGTAGCTTTTCTTGCAGAAGTAGCTCTGGGTTTCCCTGCGCTGAGACGGGGCAGTTGTGTAGGCACCAGCCATCCCATCGTCACAGCCAGCCTCTGCTGGCACTGGCATGGCCAGGAACAGCCCAGCACCACCAGCTTCTGCATTTGCAACTGCAGCTCCAATTAGGTTGTTCTGAACAGCTTTCATATTACTTCTGCAGAGAAAAATAGGCTATTTTCTGATTTTTGGTATCAGCTAGATAACTGAGCAGCAGTAGCTCTGATGAACGCTCCAGGTGAGTGAAGTTTTAGCCCCTAGTAAGGCCCATGGCAATCGTGCAACTGAAAACTCACTCGCGCTGACTTTGTGAGGACCTGTCCGAAGAGGGTCTGCCCCCTCGCCCGGAGGAGACATGCAAAGCAGAAATCAACGCCTCTCTCCTCCCCTGCTTGGCTGCCATATGAAAATAGAACAAAGGCGGCTGCCACTTTTTGTCACAAGGGCGCTAACCCCCCTCCGATGGTGTGGCCTACCTTCCCCTGCCAGGGCATGCCCACTGGAAATTTTAAAGTAGGTATAAAGGGCTGATGGATGTTGAGTCATTTCTCTTAAGCAGCGTGAAGTGCAATTCTGTATGTTCCAATGCTTTTTACACAGCAAAATTCATGAAAATCCACTATTACATTACAGAACACATCAGGTGGAAGAAAAGTAGCCTTGCTACCTGATCACCCCCGCACATCACGTCTTTTGCTTACACTTGCACATTGGCAGGCCCCTGTACAAGCAACAGGCGACCCAGCGAGCAGCCGGGGCCAGCCCCCAGCTCCCCAACAGCCTGACATCTACTCTCTGATGCAGCCAAAACTGTCTTGCAAAAGAACCACCCCAAGAGCCCTTGTCGTTACGAAAATGCGTTTTGCTTATTTTTGACCATCGCGGTAGTTTAGAATCTAATTTCTCAATACCTTCCCTGTGTGTTTAGACAGGGAAAGTACTCATTTGCTTACAGAAAGCTACACTTACATTAAATTCATTAAATTGTGAGGTAGAATAAACCAGTGAACAGTATTATTAAGCCAGAAGATAGAAGAAACGTGTTACTTCTGTATTATCATTTATGCCATAACACTTGCTTTCAAACTAAGAATTTTTTGTGATTTAAGGCCCCACACAGCCCCTCACTCATTTCCCCCTGTGGCATGGAGAACAAAAGGAGTCTCTTACAGTACATTGGGAAAGTTTTTCTGTCCTCCCATTCACTAAGAAAATCCATGAGGAGGAAAGGAGGAAGAGAGAGAGACTAAGGGGCAATGCCTACTACAATTTGATGTCTTCTATATCTGCATGCTTCCCAACTGTTTTCCTCCTTACCAATCCACCTTCCATCTATCCTACGGTCCTTCTTGTCCTGTGATTAGAAACTCAGGGTTTACACAGAGAGATTGCTGTAAAGCACGCTGATCTGCTGTGCCATATGCAGAATAGCATTACATAAATATCTCATTTTAAGCTTCCACGCAGTTTTTAAGACTATTTCCATCTCTAATCACAGAAAATCCATGGAGAAGCTCAAAACCCCCAGTTCAGAAACTATTAGCACATGAAAGTAATCATGGTTCCTCATGGCAGACTAACACAACTCAAAGGAACACCCTTGTAGCAGAAATTCTTAACAGCTCATAAGCAGATTATGCATTTACTGTAGATGTGCAAGGAAGGCAGACTTAGTTGAAAAACGTGGTGCCAATGTGCAATAACCTTATCTAAATTCACATACTTACAGAAAAAGAAAACTGAACAGTTATTTGGTGGTCAGTGTGCCAAAGACACATAAATGAAGAAGCAACAAAGTATTTTGCAAAGAGTAAAAGGTGCTAAGGGGGGTAGATTTGAGGATGGCAATTGGTCATGTCCCTCCAGGTTATTTTAGAGGGATGGGTAACACTAGTCCCCCTTAAGATCCATGAAAATTACCAACAAGAAGACTAGACCTGTAGAAGTATCGAAAAAAAAAGAAAGTGGGCTAGGTGAATATATAAAAATAGGGGATCAAAAATCAATCCCTGCCAAAACTTCAAAGGTGAAATTTGAAGGTGAAAGAACAGAGGAGATTTCCAGGCCGTCTGTCAAAGAGGAACTTGTGAATGCCACAGGCCAGGCTTTACCGACCATTCCTATAATAACAACAAGGAAAGGCACCTCACCTTGTCTGAAGAAAAAGTTGTGCATATTAGATGTGGAGAAGAGAAGGGGGAAGAGAACTCTATGTACATTAAATATCTTAAAACATCTGGGGAGCATTTGAAGCACATAAACAAAAATAGATACTGAGAGAATGTTATATAGTAAAAATTATTTGAACACATACCTGAGACAACTATACATATATTCTTAGCCTTCCCCTCCCAAGGCAAAGATGCTTTCAGTCTTTACCACATATCCATAGACTGTTTTGATTTCAAACTAAAACTTACATGCTATTAAACATATTATTTTCACAAAGAAATCTTAAATGTGTATGTGTCTTCTGAATAACCAAGTACCTTATTTTTAGTCCCATTTACAGTAGCTTAAATCATCTTATCTACAGCCAGGAAGCTGTTCCGTTTACACAACTTATCTTAATTTTAACTCACTAAGTGAACATTGGAGAATTGAATAAAATATGTAAATAGTACCATTTAAATCCCTAAAGTAATGCAAACACAAACATAATAGCTGAGGTATTTAAAAGTGACATTTACTTACAGAGAAATCTAATAACTATTTTGCTACTTTTCTTGAAGTGGTAATCTACAGAACACTCTTAAGAGATCTGACAATAATTCCCTTGGAAAACACATTGTTTTCTTTTATTTTATATTATAAAGTTTTTATTCTTTTAACTTTAGAAAACCACTAAGAGGAGCATTTGCAACTCGTTAAGGATCAATCTGAAGGGCTTTTATCCTTGAGGACTCAATGCACTGCTCTTACTTCCACGTGCATGTAATTTTAAACATATTTCTATCTTGAAGTAACTGCAAGTAAAGCACCTGTTCAAATGTTATTCTGTCCAGGAGATTTCTTTAACATGTGCCTAAATTTCTTCCTGAAGTAAGGCCATACATCAAGATGCATGTTATCCATAATTTTTCTTCCCCTCTCCTTAGCTCTTGGTCTTCAACTGTCTTACCTATAACCAGGTGAAATGCAATTTTTAAAAAAGTGTTAATTAGCTTGTAATGGCAAACTACTTGTAAATAAAATTAAGAGCTTTTTCGTGTTTAATTTCAGGGAATATTTGACCAAAATTCCAATGCCTCTCTGAATTTCAAGGGTTAACCATACTGTTTTCAGTTGGACAATTACACAGTCAACACAGTAAAAGTTAAAAAAGCAATAATAAACCCTTCCATCCTACATCCCAATAACAGACATCACTTGAAGTTCTGTACAGTGATGGTGTCCATTTGTGGACATATACACAAAGTTTCATCTGGGCAGTGTTATGCCTGGAGAATTTCACTCTTTAAGTCAATAAAAAGATTCTTCATCATTACTTATGAAATCAATGCTCAATGCGAACGTGAACAATTTTGAGTTACCATTCATTTTGCTTCTAAATTATCCCAAGGATTGTCACCACAAAGGAGATTTGATTGAAATGAAAAGTGCAGCAGAACCTAGGATGAGAACTAGAAGGGAATTCCCTCTACAACTGGGGTTGGGCTTCCTTCATGAATTTGTTTTTAATCCTGTGCTTAGCCCACTGACTTAAAATGTTTTCTCTACTGCATAACAAAAAAGATTTCAGGCCCAGTTCTGCAAGTTCTTACTTCTGGGTGAGGTCTTACAATTCCTGTTTTGTCAGTTCAAGCTTTCACTGACTTGGATGGAGCTACGCAGAGTGCAGATGTAAAGCACACCTGTAAGTCTTTGCAAGACTGGGTCCTACATTAATAAATCTGCTTTAAATCACAGAAACATCTGTAAACAAGACTTTGAAGGCTGAGCCCCGCATACTTGCACCTGAAAGGAGTAATAACCAGAGGTATTTGGAATACCATTTGGCAAAATTTCCATTAGGAGAGGTAAGCCTTGTTCTTACTGTGAAACTCAATTTTTTACATGGTCTAATAATTTTGCTGGGCTGTTGGCAAAGCTTTTTAAGCTCTTTAAGATTCTCTCACCTCACCAGCTTAATGTGATGTTTAGAGAGACCTTGACAAATGCAGACCCTTTAAAATATTTAAGCTAATGTTTGCTCCAGGCAAGCCTTGTTAAATTACCACAAAAATGTTTAATGAGAAATTAAGTCCCTTTATTGGGCTACCCATTTAATGGGTTACAAAGCATTAATGAGAATACTCATCTGCAAGAATACACCGCTTTGCAAATATGACTTGAATTTTGGTTCACTTTACAGTTACTAGCATGTTTCCCAGCAAAGACTGAATGTGCAGTTTCCTACCAATAAACTGAAAAGTGTTTAATGTATTTTTCTTCCCTTGCATTCAACACCAAAAATTATCTGAGCTAAGTCCATATGTCAAAGGGCAGATAAGTGCGGAATACTGAACAAATCATTTTGAATTCACTCTTCCAAGGAAGCTCATATTTTCAAAGAGATTCATTTATTTGAAATGAAATTTTAATCTAAATCATAATACTTCCTTTTAATAGAAAAAGTTTCAGTACTGATGGACTGCTGTGTTTTCTTTTCTCCCAGCCACAGCTAGGAAAGAAAGAAACCCTGCCCACCACCTGTTATCAGTCAAACACAAAACTACCAGTCATCTACCTTTGATCACAATGGAAATGGGAGAGGTTCCAGATGACCAAAGAGCCAAAAGACTGGTTAAATCACCAAAGTCCAAACCAGGGCCCCAACTTTTTCACTGACGGTAGGAGCCTATATGTTATTGCCAAAACAGCCTAGAGTTAAGTGCCCACAGCTCAGCTACTGGGCGGGAGGGGGCTGTGTCCCAGCTGGCTGATGGAGCTGGGAAGCTGGTGCCTCCTCCCATGCAGAGTTTGCAGAGCTCCCTGAAGCCATTCTGAACTTAACTCCCCTCAGGGACCCAATTCATTCCTGATACTCACAATACACCTACCATGTGCTGATAATATCTAAGCTCAGCACGAAGCACAGCAACCAGGCTGTACTCCTTTGAAAACCCGGCTGGAGGAGGGATCTATTAATAGCACTGTCACTCTTTGCTTATAAAACGGTAGAGGTCAGGCTCTTTGCCAGGGAGACCGACATATCTTGTCTCCCAGAGGAGTGCTCCAGCTGTCTGTTACCAGGCTGCCACCAGGCAGAAAAGAAAATGAGATTCAGAGAGTGAATATGCAAGAAAAAACAAGTCTGTGGCTGGAGCACTACCCAGAGAGACACAGAGATCCCAATCCTGCTTCCTGCACTAGGAATTGCTCACTGTGCCCTAAAGAATCATTAGACAAAATACATAAGCAACACCATGAACAAAAGAATTAATTTTTTTTCCCCTCATTTTCTTTAGTTCTCCTGAGTCTTACATTGGAGGGCCCACGTCAAAAGTCAGAGCTCTGCAAATCTGCACTGGAGGCTCAATAGGCATAATTTTCCCACAAAAATAAACACTTTGCATCAAATCTCTTCCCTTGCCATCTCCCTTCTCAGCATAAGCATACACTCAAAACAGCACATCTTACAGTAGGTTTCAACTACAGCTAAAGCAACAGAGACCAGTTCTTCCTGTGTCTGTCTGCACATATCAAACTATCTGTGGCTTAGTTAGTGAAAACTGTTACGTACATGTCATTTGTTGCTTTGACCATGCCAAGAATAAAGTACTACATTTTCTCCCCCTTCTTAGAAAGCCACTTTAAATCCCATAGGTGTAAACACAAGCTATTTAGCCATCCTGCTAATCTTACTATGCCAGGTACATCAGACAAAATGCAGATGCATCTGCATCTGTGGATTCAGGTGTTTAAAATACACTCATCACCATGCACTTAACAGCTACTTTTTCCAGCACACCTCTGTCAAAGAAGCGCATGAAATGTAGTCACTACAATAGTAGCTATATTATTTTTGTTATTAAAATATTTTTCCTTAGAGACAAGGTGATAAAAGTTAAAGGGCCCTCTGCAATTTGCTAGGTTAACAGGAAAGATTGTTTAATCTTCACAGATCCCTTTGTAGAGAGCTTGATGATTCTATTCTGTTTATATATTGGTTTATACACATGCATGTCAAAGGGCTTAGCATCCACACAACAGTTTCACCAAAACTTGCAATACCTTTTCCTCACTGGGCAGCACAGTTCTATAGATAAGCAGAAAACAGGGCATCAGTAGACTTTCACCTAGGTACATCAGAAATAATAAATCTTAAGTTCCAAAGTCAGTGAAGACTTGGTAAGCATTATAACCTTCAGATTATAAATCAACAAATATATGTCAACAAAACGGAATTCAAATGTATCTCTGAAAAAAAAGTGAAGATGTATAATTAATGAAAAGCAAAAATATAGAAGAGACGTTGCTTAAATAATGTAGGATACTTGATGAATATCAACGTATCTGCTTAAATATTGAGTAGCATTACATATTCCTCCAAGTTGCATGTGCACAATTTAAGGACCTAAGACTCTTGACATTATTCCAAGCTCAGTAACTCACCTCTCCTGAGTTCATATTTCTTAGAAAATACTGTCTGTAGTTCCAGGAAAAGACTATTTATGAAATACAGCCAAGACATTGAGATGTCTATGCAAAGCTGGGATGACTGAAATTAATATTATATGGAATCTTCCACACTAAAGAACTTTTATACACTCTCCAGCCTGTGTCAAAAACCCTTCAGACACCATCAGAGTTCAATCCCCTCTGATGTAGAGTCCAATCCCTATTTATCAGCCCAAATTAATACTGCTCAATTTTATATAAGTGAGAATGTATATCAAATTTAATTAAGCAGAGTGAGCAAAATATTTACTTTTCTTGAAGCAGCATCCTTAAATAATGATGATCTCATATTTCTTCTCATTTTTAAAGAAAGTATAGACACAATCTCCTAACACCAGTTGGGAACAATGTTCAATGCAGACAAAAACTTAAGGCAGAAATGTCAGTTCCTGTGAAGTCAGCACCGAAAAGGAACCAGAGCTAGACAAATTGGTATGTTTTAAACACACAGCAACAAATTATCCCAGTACAGATGTAATACTTGAGTAAGAAATGCTGTAGCTACAGTACTTAAATATATATTTAAATATATATGTAAAGAGGGGAAAGAAATGGGAAAAGAAAAGGTGCGTCCTCAAGGAAAATGGAATGGTAAAAGCCTGTCACAGGAAAAACATCAGTTAGGGTGTCACAGAAAGGTAAGTAGAAAATGTACCATATATCTTCTCATTCTCCTACAACACTTAGCTGTATATCTCTCCAGTTGTCTAAAGGCAGTCTGTTCGTTACAAAGAGAGAATGGATAATGATTGATAAAAGAATGACTTCTCTTCATTGTTCTTACAAAAAGCCCTAAGACGACAAATCAACAAAACTGGTTTTAACTAGGAAGTACAAGTATATGTCAGAAAAGGGAGAAAACAGGTTAAAGACCATTAAGACTTTCTGCAGCATTGCAGACTGTGTGCCTTCATTAAATTCTCTGAAAGGCATTCAAGGAAGCATCTAGTTTACATATTGGATGACCAGTGATTGTTTTTCCTGTTTTCTGCTTCTTGAGATTTCAACAGACCATAAAAAGCAAACAAACTCCTTTTCTATCTTCCAAATTCAGGGGAACCAAGCAGGAGCAAGAAAACCCCATGCAGCTTGGGGACTGCCCAACAAATTCCTGGTGGGGCTTGGAAATAGTCTGTGAAGCAGCAGCTTGTGCTCACATCATCCTTAATACTCGGGGTTGGCCAGCAAAGAAATAGCATATACCTTCAAAGAGTTAAATAGAAACAGTAACACCAAACTGGCGTGTTTTCCCTGAAAAACCTCAACTAAAACCAAATCTGTCAGTTAAAGTCTAACAATATAAAAAACATCATAGTAGGATAGCTATGGTTTAGGTTTGAAACTGCTTGAATTATTCACCAAATACTGAATGAAGCATTTAAACTGCTTCAGTGTTCAGTAACTCATACTCCACCAGCAACAGGGTGTGAGCACCTGTGGGCCGTAAGCTCCACACCTGGGAGAGCATCAGACACCCACAAACCATGGGTGACGCTGGATGGAAGTGGAACACAAATCCTTGACTCCAGCCTCAACTGGGAGGCAGTGGGCAGCCAACAGCTGTTGATTTTCCATCATCTTGCAGAGGCTGTTCCTTGACTGAAAAATGGCTTCTTTCCATCAAAAATCACTACTTGCACTCAACTTGAAAAGGTACAAGCAAAACAATATTGCCCAGTGCTTTCTGCCTCCAAACTAAGACAGACCCCTGCCTCCAGGAGCACTTTTCCTTCTCACAAATGAGTTACTTCAAAAGGAAGGATGTGGAGGTACAGCATTTACACGACCACTAGGCATCCATCAGCTCCTGGCTGAGATCTAAAGCTGAGAGGCAGTGAAAAGGACCCTGAATTTCAGATGCACCCTCACCAGTGATTTGACTGTTTGCCCTGAAGTAGGCTAGAAATGCTCAGCCAGGTAAAGGAGGAGTCTCCCATTCTCCCCCAGCTTTCACCTAAAACTCATGATTCTCAATTATGAGCTCATACAGTGGCGAAGCACAGCCATATGGACAGAATTCATGCATACCAAAAAGACAAATAAAATTGTCTGGGGTCAAGCATGTTGACAATGTCCTGGAATATCTTCTGTTTACATTGCACATGTTTTGTTTAACAGCACCACTGCAGAGATTGACAATGATGATCCACCTCTACAGTACTGTTTACTCAGTGAGAATTAATGTGAAATTGAGTGGCCATAAAATTATGCTTTATCATTTTTACTTGCTCACACATTTGATTATTAGTGATACTGGTCTTCTTCATCTGTATTTCTCACCTTTTTCTACAAACTAAAGAGCCCCCAGTCCCACAACAGCAGCTTACTCCATCCTCTCTTCCTTAACATCTGTTCTAAAAGACAATTCTTATATGATTGTCTCAGTCTCCATTCTAACATGTACACTTTAACACTGTTAACAGAAATTAAACACAGTAATGTGAAAGTTTAGAGTCAATTCACTAAGCGTAGATACAATAATAGGCTGAAACTGCTGACTGAAAAACATTAATGATGATTGATAGCTACAAACACTTCACCGGGTACACAAATCATTAGTTCAGATTCCTAGGTTATTCATAAAGCAAAGGGAAAAATGCAAGTGTTCTGTTAATGCATATGCACCAAAATATTACCAAGGTGAGCACTGGATTTCTTGGACAGTGATAACTAAGATCCTAATATTTCCTCCTAAGAGAAAAGGCCAGAGCGTATTTTCTTTTATTGCCAGCAAGATTTTCTTCATCAGTTTCAGATGGATAGGGATCTGGTTCTGTGCTTGTGTTCAATGCCAATTACCTTTTACACCAAGCTTCTTCTGCTCTACCCCTAAAATTAGCCAAATCAAGACCTTTTCAAAATTTGAGGACAGAATCAGAAAAATTACTTGGCCTTTCCATAGTTACAGTGATGATGCCACAACTCATTGTTATTTTAAGAGAAAAAAAACTATTATTGAATAATTGTGTGGTTGTATTTCTTTTTCTGCATGCGTTCACACAAATGTTTCAGTTGGATGCCTGCATGTTTTGTGGGTTTTGTGGATGCAGGGGTGGGGTTCATTAAGCAGAGAATACACTTAGCAGAACAGCAAGACAAAATAAATTCTTTCAGCACTAACTTAGTCTGGAGATTGTATTTAGCAGAGTGAACTTGACATATTTTTCCCAATTCAAATGTTATTTCAGTTTGTTCAATTTCTGGAGTATACATATTAAAGGATTTCCATGTTAATGTTACAAAACAATGTTTCTTCCATTAAAAGTTCTTTATTATAAAAACCTGATACCACGTGCAAGATACAATGATTTTCTTGTCTTTTATGCTGAGCAGAATAGCCATACATAATTATGACCTGGCTGTCCAGCTTTAATCTTCTAAGCATTCCTGTAAGAGAACTCATATGCTTCCATGATCTATTGATATTTTCACATGCATATTGATTGAGAAGTAATTATCTCCAGTAAGGCGGAGAAACCATCAAGAAGAAATCGTACAAACTGAACTGCAGTCCTAAACATCAAGCCTGCCAGTTAAATACTTTTCTGAGAACACGCACGGTACTAACTTTGCAGCTAAGCTGTAAGGTGCCAGTGTTAAGCTCAAATTTTATTTAAAGAACAAACATACAAACACTCTTCTCTGTATCTCAGACTCTTTTCTGTGCCTTTGTGGGATAAAATGGGTGTGTGACACTGAGGTAATCCCTCTCGGACAGCTGTTGTTCCCTCGCTCCCTCATCACCTCCCCTCTGAGCCGGAAAGCACAAGCTGCTGGGGCCACTCCTGAGATGCCCGTAGATAACGGCTTCTCTGCTCCCGCCTGGCAAGAGGAGAAAGCGGTAAGGTTGGAAGGCAAACGAACCTATCACAGACTCATTTCAGGAAGCTCCAACATCCCTTTAAAGCTATAGGGGACAAGAAAAAGCCAACTATAACACTCAGTGTTAAAGCCTTTAAAGCGTCCACTGCTGGCAGAAGGTTGAGGATTTTAGACATTCAGAACAGGAGGTGATTTTAACTCCTAAAGTAACAAGAACAAAAAGTGGACAAAAGTGAGTGCAGGCAAAATTTAAATTGCAAATTTAATTTTGGACCTAATTCTAGTTCTGAAATACATATTTCTTAACAACGATAACCCCTGCGATCAACAGGATCTTTGGACAGGATAGGTATTTTCTTTGCAATCTGTATCTGAGCAAGAAAACCTGGTCCTGATTATCATGCAAGATTTTTTTTACCGATGCTACTAGAGTTCAATATTAAATATGAGTACATTCTGTGAAGGAAGCCTAGCTGTGATTCCAATGGCCCTTATTTTCCTGAGTAGGTAGAGTTTAAATCAATATCAAGGGCATTGTTCTCCATCTTTTAGGTTCAACCACCTTTGCTGTGCTCTTTCACTTTCCAAAAGAGAATAGCAATACAAGAAACCACCACGCTGTTCCATTTTTACTCAGAATTTACGTGTTTATGATCAGTCTTCGGTTTTGTCAACAAAACATGTATCAAATACATTTTGTATGTTTCAAAGGACTGAATCAACTATTCAAGAAAGAGAGAGAGAAGGGAAACAGAAGCACTGACCACTGGTCCTTGACAAACTCTAACACCCACAGGAAAGCCATTGCAGGAAAGAGCCAGGTTGCCAGTATATCCAGCATCCCTGACTCAACATCCAGCGTATCTCACACTTTGGCAGGAAACCAGTAAGCCCTGGGAAGGGTTTTACAACACTATCCTCATTCTATTTCTGAGCAATGCTTAATAGTTTAATGCCAGGTAAGGCTATATTTGGCTTATTAGGGTACTAACAAGCACTGCAAGGCCTGCACCCCCCCCAGCTACCATTCACCTAACTCCATGTGCATTTTTGCATGCTTGTGGGAGAGAAAAAGGGCCAAGAGAAAAGCAGAGAATGTTTTACTGACAACACTTGGCCAGTCCAAAGATAGGCACGAATCAATATCTCTCATTTATGTTTGCTGCTGGCAAGAGATGATCAAGTATGCAAAATATTCAAGCTGTCAAACATGACCAAGAGCTCTATTACAATAAGAAAATAATTGCTTGACATATTCACCTTCAAATTCTAGGCTTTCTTACATCATTGTGATTCCAACATTAACAACAGAGATAACACATCTAAACAAACTCCCACAAGCATTTTACATAGACCCGTACTACATTGCATTGGGATCAACTTCATCTGATAGCAAAGTGATTGAACACACATGCTTCAAAGAAAACACAGATCAGGATCTTGCTAACTGTGCTGGCACTTTTGGCAAGCTTCTTGTTTTCATCAGCAGGTTTGCAGAAGCAGGGAAAAGAAAAGAAGTCTGTATGGAAATGAACTGCAGAAGGGAAAAAAATACCATGCTTTTTTTTTGTTCCTTTTCAGCATCTTTTTCTTCTTATGCAACTAAAGTACAAGACTCAATTTATGAAAATTAAAGCAGAGCTGAAGAAGGAATGAGAGACAGAAATTAAGTGTATCTTCGAAATTTGCCATTTGACCAATAACGATGGAAATGGTTTTACTGCCCAGATGGTAATTATGTTTTCAAATTATATCATAATTATTCAAGTGCAAGTGACCTTGACATGTGTAAGTCTTAAGAACTGCTTGTACACTAGAAAGAACAGATTTTAGACTGTTTGCAAGCTGGAAGTTGATTATGCCGAACATTGCATACCGAGGAACAATGTAGTATGACTCGGTGAGAATAAACTGACTGGAAGCAAGGTGAGACACTAATTTAAATCTGTGCAGCACCTGGAAATTATAAAGTGATTTAAGGATAAAGTGTCATTATTCTTATTGTACGAATATGTATCTCTTCAGGGGTGAAAGAACATATATGAAGAACACAGCTAATAGCCCTTTATTCTCTAGACCCTTCAGCTTATGTATGAATTCTGTACTGATGTGTCTGATGCTAAAGATTATTTTTAATAAGTTTCTCACTACGTTTATTAAAAGATATCATTTCCTTCTGCGTACCTGAGTAAAGAGAGTTGCTTTCAAGGTAGCTAAATTATCACGTTGCAATCACTCTTAAAATGCACAGAAAAATACCTTTAAAATATGGAATTTTGTCTAATAGGGTTCAGCTGGTTCACATTCTCTCAGTAAGGTCCAGTGAAGCTTCCCATACATTGTCTGCATGAAATAGATACATGGATAGCCATATTAAGTCAGATAAAAGGTAAACAAAGGAAGATTTGTCATAAACATAATGGTTAAAAATGCAGATTCCATTATTTCTACTTATCTTACTCGGACAAGAAAGTTACATTGAATGTCAGAGAATACCATTTATTCTCTGCATGTCATAGGTGATCCAGGATAGTATATCTATTCAAAACAATACTCAAAAGATTTCTGTTTGTTCCAAAGTTATTTTCAGGCACTGGTAAGCGTTCTGTATTTTATTTGAAATAGTCTGTGCTTGTCAAACTACATTCTTATTTGTTCTATAAAAATGCTACCCCCTGTCCCCATCACTACAGTATCTGAATGCATTCTGGTACTGTATTAAAAGAAAACCAAAAAACCTTAGCTCACCATATACTGTGGTTTAACCCCTCACCACAGAGGGAAAAACATGTGTGATATAGCAGAGCAGTTTGACGTGGAAGGAGACTGTGCATACATTTTTCAAAGTGCATTTGGAAATGAAGCAAGGCAGGCCTGAGAACACTGCTCTGCCTAGAGACTAAAAGGTGATACCGTGGCCCTTAGTTTGGATAGTTGCTCACTACAAAAACAAGATGTATTCTGTCATATTACTAGACAGAATAAAGTCCTGAAAAGAACATCTTTAACTTGCAGGTAGAAGGCCTTGTTACCTTTGAAGACTAGGGTTACTGACCCTGGTCTGCCTTCTAGACCTTTACAGAGATATCTTTCGGGTGTCTCAGCCCCACAGAGCCCAAACCTTGAACTTGATTAGTACTTAGTAAGGCAAGAAAATATAGAGAATGCAGATTAGCTTTTATGTGTTAGTGGTAGCCCACAGTAGTGAAAATATGCACTAGAGTATTCAATGCCAACTGAACCATACAATGTACATCATCATGTTGTAGCACTATCCAGGAATAACAGAAGTTTCTCAGCAATTAAAAGACAGAGCACTGTCTGTAAGTAACAATGCTGTTTCAAAGGCACACTGCATTGTGCTACTGAAGATAGCTAAGCTAGAGGCTATCTGCGCGGTAAAAAAAGCAATTGTTAAAAAAGATAACCCTAACCCCTATAGGAAATCAAGCAGTGTTGCCCTAGAATCCAGTTCCAAATCCTGTCCAATCCTCCCCTGACACTTGAGTTGTATGTCCTAGTACTTGACTGCACCAAAGGAAGAAATTGCTTCTTATATTACCCATTGTACTTCAATAACTATGTATGTAAATAGGGATGCCATCTATAGATATGAAACATTGCATAGTGACAGCCCACAAACATATTATGCCAGCAGGGAGAAAAAAAACAAAACCCAATGACAAGGAGATTGTAAACAATCTAAATCACTCAATTGCAGGGATAATAAGAACCATCCTCAAAGTCACCCTCCCAGGGCTAAAGCCAATTGTTCATAATTTGTAACGTGTATCTAAAACACGTACCTTGGAGGCAGGGAGAAGAGGGAGATAAATACTTGAAATACCATAAAATGAGCAGATCTTGCCCCCACTTTCCCACCCAAACAAGTCACAGCACTGAGTAACAGCGAATAACCTGCATGAGCCATATGGAGCCTAGCTTACATTCACAGTGTTTCCATATGCGTTGGATGTATATACATTGCTCGACAAAGATATTTTTAGAGAAACATTGAAATGTTCATCAGGACACAGGAACACTTCTCCTAGAACATCATAGAAACACAGTGACGTAACAAACACATCCAGAATAGCCAACAATGCCGTGTACAGCGTCCACCAAGGCTACATCTGCTCCAGCACCTACACGGGAATTAATGAGATTTTGGAGATCCTGGAAAGGAAGAAAAGAGAATGGGGAGAATGCAGAGTAGGGCTCATCGACAGGGAGCATACACTGGAATTAGCTGGAATTACTGGTCACCTTTGCTACTGTTCATTTTATAACCATCATCATCAAGAACTATTTTGAGACAGCAGTTGGATAAGGGCACCACAGCACTAAGCAGGTCAGCTGAAGGGGCAAAACCCGAAAGTTAAGAGTGGCAGAAATTATAAAGGCTAGAAAAAACCCAGCTGACTGAGAATAAGAAAAAAAGAAAAGCAGAGATAACATAAGCAGAGGTTTTAAAAAGAAGCAAAATGAATGTACACATCATCCTCAAAATTCTAAACCCTTAAATGCACTGAATGAAAAAGCTGATGTTAAAGAATTAAAATGGATTTAAAAGGCAGAGGGAGAGCAGCCACCAGAAGAACACAAGCAACAGAAACAAAGAGAGATTGCACTGCAACAGAAAAGTCAACCCAGGTGCCACGATACAAAAATGTAATTTTTAGCAGTTTTCAGTAATTTTCATGAGCAGTTTTCATTTTTTAGGCAAAAAGCCTCAAAACCTGTGAAAAAATCTCAGACAAAATTTAGGATTGACAGCAAGGATACATAATTTAATAATGTTTGGCTGTCTAGAATTCTCCATGATGTAAACATGGCATAATGCTATTATTTTTTTCTGCAGTCAAAACCTACTGCATGTTGTTTTCTATAATTCTATTCATTAGATGTGCCTGCTGCAAATAAGACGTTAGAAGATTTTGGTGTTGTACCAGAAAAATATGTGGTGTCTAAGTGAAAATAGTTTACCTATTTCAATGTTAAGAATGACAGATATTCGTTTCATGTAAACACATCAAAAAGTAGGATATTGAACCTACAATTCCTAAACCCAGGGTAAGGTTTAGGAATTAAGTAATAGGTATCCATTTCCAGCGAACTCATGCAGGTTTTTGGACAAGTCTAAGAAAAGGCAAGATAATGATAGCAAATCTTATACCAAATTTACATACACGCCTCACAATACTGCCACATTTAAAACATAGTTCACCTTAAATATAGATTTCTTTCATCACAGCCTTTGAAATATACCATAAGAACTTCAAGGGCCAGGCCAGAGAAATCTGAGCTTGAATTTAGTGTAATTATCTAGGGAGCAGACAAAGATCATGTTACCAACTTCTTCACCTTTTCTCACTGCGGCAGCTACATTGTAGTGCTTGAACTGCCCATTTCAGGGAAGTTGCTGGACAAACAATGAGAGGGTGCTCAGATGACCAAAGGAAAATTGGTCATTGAAGGACTTCCCAGGTAGCTTAAGACAAACAGCTGCAAAGGAACTAAAAGACAATAGAAGTTTCACTCTCAGCTTCAGTTATATACAATTCATAGAACTATATATATTTATAGTTCACAGTAAAAGAGACTGGTATGAACGTTGAGTTAAAGAAAGACAGGCAAATGCAGTAATATGCTTAGAAGCTACTTTCTTTAGGATACAAGAGGTTTAAATGACCAATGTTAGAAGTAATTAATGGATTGAGATCCTAACACTAAAAATAACCAAGTAATACAAGTCGTGGCTGTAGAAAATTTCCTAAATCAACTTGTGAATCCTAAACAATTCTCTTGGAGCATCCACAGTAGTAGGGACAAGGAAATTCCATCAGCCTTTTGTGTTTCTCTGTGCAGAAGACAATTGCACAGCTCAGTGCACTGGCCTCACCAT
Source organism: Gallinago undulata (assembly GCA_026546715.1). Classification (NCBI taxonomy): domain Eukaryota; kingdom Metazoa; phylum Chordata; class Aves; order Charadriiformes; family Scolopacidae; genus Gallinago; species Gallinago undulata. Next base: position 24,582,322 of record JAOTQQ010000023.1, read on the forward strand.
ACAGGAATTCTGGCTCAAAACAGGGGTTCAAGGAGGAGACACAGAAGATGGCCTAAAGAATCATCATAATATATAGGATGAATTAAGCAGCAGGAGGATGGATGATCAGAATTTTTTAACAGCCATACTGCTGAAAATTAGACACCAGAGCCAAGTGTTCCTGACACAAAACTGTCCCATGGCACCTATCTGAGACAAGGATTCACAGCCAAAGAACTGCTTTAGATTCTGATGGAAAGGCACAGTAAAGCAAAGCAAAGTAGATATCGCATCTATAGGTAATGTATTACAGACTACTTTTACCTTCACACACAAACACCTATTACTACAGCATTCAGTAGGCCCATCAGTTTCGATAATACATAAATAATGCATCCAGGGACACAGACAGCTAGGACTCAGTAAGCAGTGCTTATCTGCTCCTTTTATAAGATAAAGGCAACACGTTTCTCTATTAATATAGTGCTTTATTGACCAGCCTTTATAATTTACCAGGATTGCACAATCCAGATGTTAGCAAAATACTGACAGCAAAATATATGAACACCATTCTTAGGGAGTGGGGGTTTTTATCTTTAAGGACCAGGAAAATAGATGGTCCTGCTATAACAGCAAATGGTGCAAAGACGCTGGATATCAGCTGAGGAAGAATACTCCTACCTAAAACGATCAATAAGAACCTATTTCAAAGCAGCTTTCAAGTAACTTGGAAGGAGACTTTCTGGAAACCTTTTCCAAGCAAAGAAGGTTTTCCTTTCCCAGATCAGAAAGGCAGGACTGAAAGATTCATTCATTTCTGCCATTATTTAAATAATTGAGAGTCTGTTAACTAAAGTGGTTGTGGCAGTCTCCTGCCAGGGCTGAAAGACAGGGCGATAAGCCTAACATAGCTAATTACAGCAGCAACCATCCTAAATCCTCTCAGAATCTGTTTCATAGAAATATCACTTTTCTGTGAAATAATTACCTCTTACATGCCCAATCCTATTCCTGACAGGCATATTTTAATGCTCTGACATTTTAATGCCATCTGCTGCCAAGAAGCCCAGCCTGCCGCGCTGTCAGAACTCAATCCACGCACCGCCTTCGTCCTATTCCCCATCATTTCACTCTTCCCCTGAATACAGAGGAATTGCTTCTCCAGTGCCCAGTGTTGATTTACCCTTTGGCAGCATGGGTAGGAGACACTACCAAAAGCAAACGATAGCAATTTACAGCTTATTTGTACATTTTTGTGGTTACAGTCTGTAAAGTGAAGTGGAATCAAAGCCCATTGCTCTTGGAAGCACCAACCACCTTTAGATCATATCTTCAAAAGCATTTCTGTATGCAATAGAGAGAATGAAGAGTCCCGTTTTCTCCTCCTCCATCCATGGCAACCTCCTCTAGAGTCATTTACCTCAAATCAGTGAAGGGGCAGGTATGGTGGAATTATAAAGTGTCTTCAGCCAGATAGGATTACTTTAGATTCTTATCTTCACTTTCCAAGATCTTAAACATTGGCAACATTACCTTGCATACAAAAAAAGGACAGAGAAACAAGCACATACACCACCGAGAAAGAAAGTTTAGTCTCAGACAGCTTGCATAGTAGGAACAGATTTATTTTTTTTTCCCCTCTAAACAATGTGGCTTTACATTTCAGATTAAATCAAAAAAGTACTAATGGTATTTAGGAAAAAGTTACAGTCACTGAATAGTATTTTGCCCTATGTTCAGGCATTTCATCAGGCTGGAACTGCGCACTCATTGTACACTGAGCATGTACAGGTAAACGTGCAAAACCAAGGAGAACCAATACTTATGTTCCTATGTGCAGTAAACAGTGATTTTTAAAAACAATGCACTCAATCCTGATTCCAGGTATGTCAGCTATGAGATAAGAGTGCTTCTACAAAGATGAAAGACTACAAATAATCATTAATTATGAAGTTATTGAAAATACAGAAGCATTTTCCAAGACAACTATATTGCTAGTACTATATATAAGACAAGAAGTAAAACTTTGCTACTGTCACAGAATCATAGAATGGTTTGGGTTGGAAGGGACCTTAAAGATCATCAAGTTCCAGCCCCTGTGCCATGGGCAGGGACCCCTCACACTAGACCTGATTGCTCTGTTCATTCTCCCTTACTGTTTTCCCATTTGCTAAATCTAGTGACTGACAACACGTATTACGCATTCTTATCAAGACTGGAAGACCATTGACACTGCCATGTCACCGCCACCCTCCTTGCAGGCTGCCACTAGTAACTTTTATGACCTGAGTTTTCTCACAAAGTTGGCAGAACTGCACTGCACAACTGGTTGCCAGGTGCTTGTATATAAATATTTCATTGATACCTTTTTATTTAGTAGCAACAACTCAAAAAAGCACAGATGGAATGATATTAAACCCAGAATAAATTAATATAGACAGATTGCAAACTGGTTTATTACATATGAAAGAATGCAAATATACCAGCTCTCTTTAGAGCTTCCTTTTATTTCTTTGTGTTAAAAAAGTTCATTAATTAGACGTATTTCAAAAAAAATCACACTGCTCTGATAATTATAACCAATATAAACCAACAAAACAGAGGAAGCTGTGTTCATCCAATGTACATCTAAACAGACTCATTTGGGAGCTTTCTTCATTACCATAATTTCCTAAGGGCCAGTACTAAACTGATTACATAGAAAAAGAACCCCATAATCCTTAAATGTTGATCATAAATTAAAAACAAATAAAGATGTAGGAAAAGTAGGTATGTCCAACAAAGGATGCTGGCTTAAAACATTTCTGTAATTTGTTTCAGGACTATTAAAGTACATTCTGTATACTCTATAGCACATTTTGTTCAAAAGACAACAATAACAATGTGAAAGTCTTATGGTGAAAGCTCTCAAGCCTGCACTGGGGACTCAGCCTGCTTGGGTGGGTCTCTGAATGCAGGTAGCATTAAGAATGAACAGGAGGATCTAGGAGTCTGTGTGCAGTTACATGACTGAATGCTGTGATGGATGGATAGAGCCTCTTCAGAAAGGACAGGATGGGAAGGCCAGGAAGGGGACTTGCCCAACATGTGAAAGAGCAGCTGGAGCCCTGTCTGGGAATGGGTGTCACTCGGTATCTGGTATAGACCTCCCGATCATGAAGAAGGAAATAAGGTCTTCAACCAACCAGAATAAGCCTCATGTTCTCAGACCCTGGTTCTCATGGAGGACTTTAACAACCCAAATATCTGCTAAAAGGAGCCCTCTAGTAATCTAACATGCTTCCAGAGTGCAATTCCCAACACAGATGATCAAAGAACCAACAAGGAAAGGTGGTTTGCCGGACCTTACGCTTGCAAACAATGAAGAACTGGCCAGGGATGGGAAAGTATGAGGCAGCCTTTGTTGCAGTAACCATGAGACGGTGGGCTTCAGGATACTGAAAGGAGGGAGCAGGGTAGAAAACAGGACCACAGCCTTGGATTTCAAGAGAGCAGACACCATCCTGTTCAGAGATCTGTTTAAAAGAATCCCATGGGATATGGTTCTGGAGAGAAGAGGGGTCCGGAAAAGCTGGTTGATATCCAGGGATCACCTCCTCCAAGCTCAAGAAAGGTCCATCCTGACAAATAAAAAATCAAGCAAAGGTAGGAAGGAGCCTGCATGGATGAACAAAGAGCTCACTAACTGAACTTAGACATCAAAAGGAAGCATAAAAGAGGTAGAGGTACCAATTTCACTGTTAGTCTTATGACACCTTATGAGTCTGAGCTATGGGACATTTTGATTAGTGATTCATTTTTAAATGATGCTTCTGACAAAACTAGGACTACTGCATGCACCTCTGGGCAGACTTTTGCATCAGTAGCTCTTGGGGCAGTGGGACCTAAAGTCACACAGTTCTTCAGAGAGAAACAAAATCTTTATTTCTATAAAACATATAGAAACAGAAAAAAAAGTCTGATGATCTCAACACAAGCACAAGTATCTTTTTGAAGAAAACTGTATGTATTTTAAGGGACTGAAGCTGTATGTTACGATGACACAAAACACAAAATACTGATCCAATACCATGGCATTAATAACTTTGTTGTTTAATAATGAGGAGAAAAAAAATCATTTTACTCCTGTGGAAAGCAGCCTAACATTTATTCAGACATGCACAATTATTCACATCTTACTACACTTTAAAAAAAGTTCTCTTCTAACTATAGCCTGGTATTAAGTGTCAAGTCAGGAAACGATGGATATAAGTATTTGACATCTACAAAATAGGTCATAACAATATGTTTCCTACATATTGCCCTCAAGAGATTTCTGTAGGATACACGAGAGGAGTCAGCATGCTGTGACCACTTTGCACAGGTTCTGGAGGATCTATACTACTCCAGTGAAATGATAATCATCTATTCAAGGTGTATGCTGCCTCCCAGGACTGATCATACTCAGCACAAAGATATGTGATTAAACGATTTGTTGGTTTGTTCCTAAAAACGACTTGCGCCTCTACAGCTCTAGCCTAAGCATGTAACTCCAACACATTTGCTTCCGCAGTTGAAACATCTTAATGAAAGCAGTCATTATTTTTCTAATTTACTTCTGAACTCTTCAGAGACACCATCAGCTGAAGTGAGACAGTTCTGCCTGAGCATCGCTTTCTGAACCTTTTGTTATAAGCCACGCTTAAGGTGAAAGAAATTTTAGAAAAATAATTTCAAGCTATCCCCATTGATTTCATCTGTGCACTTGACAGCACTTCATAAAACCTTGTGTCACTGCTCCTTGTTTGAGGTTTCCATCTTTTCTCAGTTCAAAAGAAGAGGAAGAAAAACATTTAAATCAAAAAAAAATAATTTAGAGAGGAATCAAGGGCATGTATGGTACTAGACACTCACTTTTTGAAACTCACTTTTTAACACTACGCCTCTGACCTGCACACCCTTCCCTAAGCACTGCCCCAAAAGCAACAAAGGTTAATGTTCTGTAATAGATACTTGCCTCCTAGCATCAGAATATCTTTTAACTTGGTAACATTAAGCAAGTAAGACCATGTTTACTTTGAGCAATCCTTGTGTCACTGTATCGTATCTGCAGCTTTGCTGGCACATGCCTCAACACTTCTTCACAGATTGTACATAGAAATTCAACCACAGACAATTCAATCATAACTCTTCACTTAGTTATAGCTATATTAACATTGCCACTATTATTTTTTGAGAATCAAAAAACAGAAAAGTGAGCTTGATATCACTTCTACAGAAGAATAAAAATAACAGAAGACTGGCCTGAAGGTGCAATTTCTGCCTGATGTATTCAACACTTTGTACCTATTAAGGCTATTTTTTTATACAGATGAGAAATAATGATGGCTTCTATATAATTTCTTTAATTAAGTCAGGGCTTAACTCCTACCTCCTATAACAAATCCTCTAGTGAACAAGAAACCTGCATAAGACAGAATGTCCTGAAGTACCACAACCCAAAACCCAACGCAAAAACATGAGTAAGAAATTGCAAAATTATTCATTATAACTTTTTCTTCTTAACCACTGCTATTGAACCACGCAAAGCTCTAATCAGACAGCTCAAAACATCCACAAATCTTTCGTTCTGAAATCAGGAAAGACAGGGAAAAATTTGCAAAGGTGGGTATCTCAAAGAAATGGAACTGTTGCCCCTATGAGCAAGGACAAAATTCCCAAGAAACATGATGGAAATCGTAGCAACTGAAATTCTTACAACCAGACTGAACTCAGTACAACCAGTACTGTAACAAACAACAGAGTGGTGTTCCAGTCCACAGGAGGACCACTAAGAAGTTATTATCCCACTCCAAATTATGGAATTCAAAGGACAATAAAAGCATTCATGTAACAGATGTCTCATTGTATCTAATCACTGAAAATAAGTTAATCTAAGAAATAAAAAAAATTATAAAATACTTTTATATTACTGAAATCAGTTGTTCATTTGAGAAAAACTAAGACCACTAACTCTTTCTGCAGAGTTTAAGCTTCCTATTATGGCAGTACACAGAGAATCATCTTTAGATAATACTCCAGAATTAAAATATGGATCTGAAGCACTGTCACCAAGTTTTAATATACTTAGGTGTTTCTTAGAATTGTTTCAGATTATGTAAAATATGCATTTTGTATTTGCAATTATAATTTTTTCAGGAAGTAATTGGAAAGGCAAATTATACCTAACACTGGTTTTCCTTCTTCTGACACTTCTAATGATAAAGCCTAGAGATTTCTAAATATAAAACATTATTTCCTTTTACATTCCTTTTTGTCAGTTCTGTAGATTCAGGTTTGATCAGCTCTGCTAAACCTGCCTGTACTTCAGCAAGGGGCTGTATGATCCTACCAGTAAGCAACGCTCACCCATCTAAAATCTGCTGAGTGACTGCAAGAGCTGAGAGCGCAGCTCCTGCCCTCACAGGTCAAAAAGACCAAAGTGCTGTCCCTCAGAGGGCATCATACCTACACAGCAGTAATTCTCATCTAAAAAAGTCCATAAACCAGCCCACACTACAAACCATCACACATGAATTTGCCACTCCTGATGTGGAAGTTCACAAACCACAAATTTGCTGAAGACAGTTTACTGACCAGGCTTGACCCGGCTTGACCTGACCTCCCAGCGAGGTGCCAGCAAAAACAGAGGGCTTGGCCAGGGTGAGCTGAGCTCTGACCTCGCACGGCTGCTCTTATACTTGTAATCAACTTTTGCTCTGACCTAACGGGTTCCCCAAAGGAAGGTGTCCCAAAATCACAGGAACTAAACAAGACTTTGGGTAATCTTTATTTCTTCAAAGTGGAGACACTGTCTCCAGTTTAAGAATCTTCCCCCTTGAAAAGGTACAATATTGTTGTCTAATGATGCTTTGATCTTATGCAATTAGCACTCGTACGCTTGAAATATCAATAAAAAATTCAAATGATTGCTTATCTGTTTTCCTCATCCAGCATTTCACAATGGAAAAAAAACATCACAAATTGGAAGATCCCATTCTTTAGAAACGTATTTTGTCCAGCCATGGCTTGCTACTTGCGTAACATACAGTTACTTGGTATCACTTACTTTGTGTGTGCTAACCCCAAATAAAGAGTATGAACACAAACTCTCTTTCCACTGATCATATAAATATTGGTCTATTGGTTGTGTCTAGATAACCAACAACTTAAAATGCAATTTTTAATGGGTTATTTTGTTGGTTCAGTTCAAATCACAGTGAGGGAAAGAAATCATAAATATCATCAAAAAACATTTCCACCGAGATAGGGAGAGATAGAAGATAGAGCAGGTTTCCATGGTTACTTTGTTAACCATCTCCATTTTGCTGTTTACATAGTTTAAAAACTACCAGACACTGTAAACAAGAAGAAATGAAATATTTATTAGGATTTACGTTACACAAAGCTCCCACCATGTCACGTCTGTTTCAACAGCTGACTGTCTGATGAAGCTCTAAAAGACATACTGACATCTACTACTTACAGGTGCTATTGGGTACATTATATAGGACACACCTTTATTGAACATGCTCAGAGGAAGCCCTTGTCTCAAGTTCATTTACTAATATTTCATCTGCAATTTATTTTCAGTAGAAGATGATCCTTTGCCTTGAGACTAATGATAAAATTGCAGGTGTATCACTTATACACAAAAGCTTATGCTTGGCTGTCAGCCAAATCTGACCACCAAATGCTGCATTTCACTGTTGCTGTGTGCTTGCAAAAACTCCTATCACTGAACGTATTTATTATTCCTCTAAATGATCTGTGAATCCTGCTGAGGCCAGCTAATCTCTCCTCCACGTCAGGATCAACTCTACAAAGGTTACTCTTGAACAAGTTTTGCTCCTGAGTTGTTGCTACACTCTAAGGGCACTCAAATGACAAAATTTACCTGACCAACTCATCGCCTGCTTTGGCTCCCCTTTTCAATTCAATCAGAAAAGATACTTTATATATATAATACGTGTGGTGGTGGTGATGGTGGTGGGTGTATGTATTTGAGCTTGGCGGAACTCAGAGAAAAAGACTACTTAAGTTTACATTCTAATGTTAGCTTCCTATCACTGATCAAAAAAATTAAGGTCAATATTTAAAACTATTCTACCTCACTAGCAAGTTGTAGATGTCTAATATTTAATATTTTCAAAGCAAGTCTAATCCAGATTTGAAAAGCAATTCATTGTACCAAAATGCCAGATACATTTTGAAATAATCTTTAAATCTACCAGAACTGTCTCTGAAAAGCACTAGTACACAGAACGTCATTATCCTTATAACTAGAGGAGATAATGTTCATTATATAATATCAGTATTCACAAAAATAGTAGAGCAATACTTATAGATCCTGATTCTCTACATCAGTCAAGGTGGAACTCTGATTTATTTAATGCTTTTTAAGTGTAACATCACATAACTCAGGCAAGCAAACTGGATTTTGCTATTCCCATAGAGCAGAACACCAGAGGCTGGCTGGAAAGTGGAGTTACTTTTCAAGTATCCAGCTCTGTTGCTTGCAAGAAAATGCTAGATCTTCTCCAGGAGAAAGCAAACAAAAACTGTGTGAAGGCTGATAAAGAGTATTATCCTTTGGTTATCACGACCTTAGCTTGTTCTTTTGCACTGCAGAGAGGTACTGCAATTACATTTTTGGGATATACTAGGACGCCTACTGCATATTACTTTACTCTCTTATTTCAGACAGTGAGATAAACAGAAGTTTACAGGTTTTGACCTGACATTCCTTCAAAAATATGAGTTCTACCCAAGTATATATTTGTGACATTTAAGATGGAACTCTGAATGGGCTAATTTTTTCAGAAGCTGGAGGAGTGCTTCCCTTTAAACTGCACATTGTAAACAACATATATTTGCAAAGATGTTAATTGACATAGTTTATATGTACTTTATTGATTTTTCCTTAGCTGCTTAAAAGATCACTTTTTACTATTGCTATTTACATTCATAATCCATCCAAGTAAATGCAATCAAAAGCACATACAAATTGCAAAAAAACCCATAGTATTTCCTCTATTTTTTTTTACTCTAAATTTATATCTGTGATAGAACAATTCCAAATCCAATAGTTACTTCCTGTCCTGTTTTATCATCTGTTCTTGGTGTTACGTAAAGAGCTTATACTAAATATCAACACTGAGCTCTTATATAGCATTCTTAATCCATAGATCTCAAAGCATTTTGCAAAGGATGATCATTATCCTGCTTCAGCTACGAAAAGCAAAAACATGCAGATCTTCAGGGTGAAATTCAGATCTCACTGAATTCCTACAGTCCACAGTAAAGGCAGGATTGCACTTTACATCACAGTATCACTGCTCAGCCAGAACAGCATCCATATCCTCAGATGGATCCCAGAGCCTTCCATAACATTGGTGGCCTGTGAGAGGCACTCAACAACTCCACACGTCATTTAGGAATCAATCCAGACACAATATGGCTTTCAATACGGTATCTTATGCAGCTTGACATTGACTAAAATGCCTCCCTTCCCACATAGGCAGCACTTTCTAAGTGTACTCTACACCTTCTCTGGGTATCTTGCTTACAGCTTTAAACACAGTAATGTTACCATCAGTGCTGTAAATAACCGCAGTCAAGTCCTCTACTCAGGCTTTACTACTGAAATCAATACAACTGCAGACAGATACACAGATATCAAGGTCTAACGATGCCATTCAGGTGTTTCAAAGTATTTTCACTTCCACACTGAAACCCTCAAAGCACCTGATCCATGGGTAACTAGGTATGAGTTATCAAACCTCCTGCCTTCATCCTTTCCTCCCTTTGTTTAGATTTGTTTCTAGTGCCCATTCTGCTACTTGCTCTAAGGCACATGTTTAAACTCAGACTTCCTTAACTCTATAAACTCCCCTGGACTATTCAGAGAACCTAGAACCATGTCTGTGTGTTAGAGCTTAGCCGGTCAGGGAAAAGGACTGAAAGCAGACTGTGTGCAAACAACCACGCAGGTTACTGGGGTATCAATCTGATTGCAACTGTAGTGTGCCACTGCAGTGCCATAAAATAGCGACCTACTTCAGTAACACATTGGATGATGTACTGTTCCAGGTGTGATGATCGGAGAACACACTGTAACTTCTGACTTCAGATTAAAGTTAAGGGGTTGTTGTTTTGACATACTATATCACAAACCACCTCAAAAAATCTTTGGACCCAGGCAAAGTCAAGCAAGCTGACCCTGAGCACCAACTTGAGCCAAAGAACCATGATCTTGAGGAGAGGATTCAGAGCACTTTACTCCCCAGAGCGCTCCATGCAGTACGGTAGCCAAGGTTTCCTGCCAGTGGGGATGGAGGGAGTCATTCTGTGTTCCACTGTGTTAACCCTGTTGGGTCATTCTGAGCAGTTGTTCCTGGAATCCCATGGGTTACATGAACTACCTACTGCCTGAACTTCTTTCAGGAAGAAAATGCACAAAGCAGAGGAGGCTGCATAAGAGACTGCATCTTCTGGGACAGTCTTCCAAAAATCATAAAGGCAGCCTTATGGACTCCCTGGTCATTTCCTGCGTTTGCCAGATAGAGAAAGACATTACAGAGAAAGCACAGATTAAACATGCAGAGTTACTTCCGTTGCCAACCTTAGCCAGGTACAAACGCAAAAGAGACCACCTGGAGCTCTGCGGGTGCTGCCAGGCGGCTCTGGGAGCCTGGCACGTCGGCAGAAGGCGCTAGGGCAGGCTCTCGGCCGCTCCGGCTCCGGACGGGACGGGTGAGCGACGCCATCCTCCTCCCCGGCCAGCGCCGGGGCAAGGGCGCCCCCTGGCGGCGGCAGCGGGTGGAAGCGGAGGGCGCTGTGGGAAACGCGGCTCCCCAGGGTCCGCCGCTGCAGGGGCTGCATGCCCCCTGTACGGAACGAGCGGGCAGCCAGAAATACCGCCGCTGGAATCTAAAGATGCTCCTGCATGGGGCAGGAGGTCTTTTTCAGGGGGAGGATGAAAGATAACCTCACAGCAGCAGCGATTCACGTTACATTTTAGGCAGCACATGATTCAGACTACACCTTTGTAACCTCTAGCAGCTGCGCGGCACACATCTGATTTACCAGAAGCTGGGAGTAGAAAAGAATGCTCCTTTCATCCTATTTTTCTCCAGTGGTCTACATCTTAACAATTCCAATACGCTACCCTGCAAAAATAGCATGCAGCTTACCGAAACACATCTAAAACATAGAACAAGAAATAACTGTGCAACTGATGTTTGTACCAACTGCATCCTACTATTTGGAAGTTGTAATCATGTCTCTTAGCAAGCAAAAGTACAAATATGGACTACAACACAGGAATTAAAAAAAAAAAGACAACATTAAAATTGAGAAAGATGACAGAATGAAAAAGAAAACAAAGTTAAGCAAAAATCTGTAAACTTATACTGTAGGTCATATGAAATCTTTACAGAGACTTAGCTTTAACTACAAGTGCTGGGTGGAACTGGAAGTACTATATAAATTATATTTTTAATATAAATAACTTTTCTTATATATTCAGTCTTGTGACTCTGAAATACAGGTTCCTTCAGTTATAAAAGATGCAAAGTCCCTCTGATTGAAATCACACGTAAAGTCCTGCCAAATTCAGGCCCTTATAGCAGAGTCAGGGACAAAAATGTTCCTATGATATAATTTCCTGGACTTCACAAAGAATAAATTCATAATCCTTGCAATCTCAGGTGGTTCAAGACTCCTGGGAACAAACTTTATTCCATTATATTGAAATACAACCTTTGATCCACCTCCATTAAACTACTCAGTGAAATTATTTAAAAGCAGCCTGAACTGAATCTCAAAAAACTTCACGTTCCACAAACAGTGTATTTCTTGCTCACAGATAGTAACTCAAACACCCTGCAACAAAAATAACAAACTGTTTTAATTCACAGTTGCAACACATAAACACGATGAGATCTGTACCTTGTTAATCCCGACTTCCCCACTCCAACAGTTTAAGTTAAATGTCACATTTACATAACATTTACATAAAGATTCAGTTTTGTTTATACAAAACCTAGCCTTATTTTTGCAACACGCTCAATGCTAATTCATTATGTAGCAACAGATTGTTTTCTCTATTAAAAAAAAAGTTAATTCTGAGACAGCATTTGAGATACAGCAGTTGCTCTGAAGCAATTTAGCATCATTCTTCATTACTGTCTGATCGAGGTGGTTCTGTTGTTTGGTTTTTGGGTGTTTTTAAAAAAAAATATTGAAGTTTTTGGACACTGTCCTACTCCAAGCAAAGTGCCCCAACTGATATTATACATGAGGGTCACTTGTACATTTCATACTTAAGCCCAGCACGCACACGTGGCAGAACACTCCCAGAGCCTCCCACCACAAGCCATGGGAGTTCAGCCATGGGCTTTGACCGTGGTAAGGCTGGATCTTCTGGTTGGGAATATTTTAGAAGCTTCTAAGCACTACCTAACTTGATTGTTGGTTTTTGAGGTGTTGTTTTTTTTAAATATCATTTCAGTCTTAGCACTGCTTTCAATATGAACACAATTAGACAGATGCTGACCCCTTCAAAAATTGCCAAGACCAGCAAACACCGCAAAACTTCCTCTTGGCTTTCATGCAAATCTGGAAGCAGAGCTCATGGGAGTCTGTGATGCAGCTGGATGCAACTGCAATATTTTATAAAAAAACCTCCAGCTTTGAGCTCCTCCATGCGGAGTCTCTACAGATAGATTGATTACTGTTCTCTTCTTTATTTTAGAACTTTCAAATGATTACTGCAGAAACCCTGAGGCCTCATATTGAAAGTAAATTTAAACAGGAAATAATTCCTGTGCTAATACCAATAACTCCTTACAGTAATAAAATTAACACTTTAACCTTAAAACTACTTACTAATTAGATACAAAGCCATTCAATCACACCTAGTGATTACTACAATTGCTTTTATTAGCAACAAGACTACATTCCTGGGTTTTCAGTGTGCTATCTTAATCACAAATTTTCAAATAAGTCTCTACAAGGGCCATCTGCTGCACATCATATCTCCATCACAAGATATACAAAAGACGGCAAGAATCACCTCTTGTTTTTCGTAGCTCCCTGAATAAGGAGGTATTGTTACAATGGGGCTTTCTTGTCCAAAAGGATGTTTTTGTAGTGCAACTTGGAAAGAGCCTGTTTCTGTGTTAGTCTGCTCTAGGAGCTTGTTTCACAGCTGGACACCCTTGACTGAAATCACTGCTCTTGTTACTTCTACTGGCTTTATCTGCACTGCTCCTGAAGGGCACAGCGATCCAAGGGAGCCAAGACTGGTGAATACTTGCCAGAGCATTGTGCCCTACTAGTCCTTGCTTGGTTTAGAGGCAGAAAGGACCCAAAAGAGAAAGCAAGTACAGCCATTGCATATATCCTACACACAGTGGTCCTACCTGCATGTGAACTAAATGCCAGCATCACTGGATTCTTCCCCAGAAAGTGTATCAGTAGATTTAAGTGGAATGATGCAGTGCGTGACTTGCGTCTTTGGCAGTATTTAGCCTGTGCATTACTTTGATGACTACAGATACATATAAATTGTTTTCCTTCCTCCAGATACAGCACCTTTGTGCCAGCACTAACCTAAGTGAGATAAATGAGATGGAGACATAAAATTGTTATAGAAAGGCTACAGGTAACACTAAAGAAGAGGGGGGTGGGTGTGTGGAAGTGGGGAATTCGTTGTTGCTGGGGGGGGAATGTTGGATTTTAAAATTTTATTTAAAAAAAAAAACAACAATAGCAAGAACTGCTTGGTTTTTTAAGCAGGGGCATAGATTTCTTCAGCTTGGGATGGCTTGAATATTGTTGAGCACCTCAGTGAGTCTACACTTCCCATGGGGGTTACATTTAAGAGCTGTAATGTCTTTTGGGACAAAGTATCTGCATTTTAGGAAAAGTTTGACCTCACAGAAACTGATCTCAGTGGTCCATTTCTGAACAGGCTATATTAACAAGGAAAAAAACTACTTTTTAAAGTTTACTTAAAACCGGTTACCAGATAATTCATGAACACCATTATTCTGTTTTTCTTTTGGGTAGCATGGAAATAGGTGGGGTCCTATGGGATTCCACAGAGAACAAAACAGGAGTTGAGCCAGCTGATAAACAGACTTTAACTTATCTTCTTTCAGGAGTGTATCTTATTTAGAACTATAATTCCTCTTTTGCCATGGGACCATTCTATCCTTACATGGAGGTGCCCTGTTTCTAACTAAAAATCAATAGAGGTGGCAACATATATTAAATTCTGATCCCAGAGCTAAACTATGCCCTGATTCACCCGAGAAAACTAGAAAAGGGGATGATTTTCAAGTTTTGTATTTGGAGACGCTGTGCACCAGGTAATAAGGCAAACCTAAACAACCTGCAACTCTGAACAAGCTAAAGTCATTGCAAACCATGGGGTGAGCTGTCAGTGCTGCTAACAGATGGACACCTTTGGGAGACACTGGGGGTGTCTGGTCCTGGAGCTCTTTTCAGAGACAGATCTATACTGGAATGAGTATGATTCACACTTTTTCAAAAGCACAGCAGTGCTGAAAACGTGGAGATTTTTCAAAAGGATCATGCATCCAGGAACCATCACTCTTCTCTATTGCCCTCATCCACACTGCCCTAAAGGAAGCACTGTTTGGCATTAAGACAGTAAATATTCTCATATGTTCACAATTCTATTTCATCCAATGCCCTGTTCTCAGCACTGGATGAAATGCCTGGATAAAATAGCTTCAGTGAGCAAACAGTACCAATCAGCCTCTCTTGATCTTTCCCCTCTGAACCGCTACCCCAAAGGCTATTTTTGCACATTTTGAACTCTGAAAATATATTTATTGCTTCATTCTGAGAATGCCTAGGTTTAGGAAACACAGGATATATGTCCTGTAGCAGCAAAAAAAAAAATACTATGTTTAGATAGTACTTGTGTGATTTAAACAACATTGATTAATAATTTTGCTGATCCTAAAAGAAGTAACAAATACTACCTCTTATATCATTGTGTGATAACAGTGGGCAAACGGCCTTTCAAGTACAGTAGTACATTTTTAATGGGGAGTATCAAAAGTCAGTTTGTCATAAAATTACTGATCTTTCCCCCGTGAATTTCCAGGATCCCCACTCAAACACATAGAGATCCTAACAAATGTTCAAGTCCCAGACCCCGACATACTTAATTACACTTTAATTTCACATATAGTAATTCCATAATGCCACTATATATCGGCAAGCAATTAGAAATCTAGTCCTACAATCCAGTTCAGCCCAAGGCAGTAAACACTACATAATTAGCCATTTCAGTATGATATACACTTTTTAATAACAAATAAATTTTAAAAGAGGGGATTTTCAAAACTTTCTGAGCTATTTTAACCATCAGAAGCATAGTTCAAGCCCCAGCTAGATGGATGGACAGATTTTTTTTTTTTCTAAGAACACAGAAGCTGTGTAGCTGTAATTGTGTCATACTTCGTGTCATGCTTCACTTGGGCAAGCCATTGACTGTGTATGCCAGGCTACGTACTGTCCTAGTGCCTTCAATCAGTATTTTAGTAAGTAATTAGGCATAGATTGACCTTTTAGCAGAGACTGGGTTTACTGCTGTTGGCCTCACTTTTACATTTGAAAGTGCAATGCTTCTTTCCCTGTTCCACTTTAGGGTGGCACCTTTCTATTTAAAACAATGAATTATCTCTTAAGCATTTAAAAATCTTAATTCATAGATTTTCAACACTTCCTACAACTCTGGTTTGTTTGGGTTTTGTTGGAGTTTGTGTTGGGTGTTTTTTTCCCCACTGTTTGTATTTCACACATAGAAACCCAAACTGTGAAGAGAACCATTTATGACAGATACTATGTGAACACAGAAGAGAAGAACTGCAAGTTCTCAAAAGCAGATACTGTCTAAATAGGCAAAACCAAATGCAATAACTTTCTAAAGGTCACATGGCAGACCAACAACAGAGATCTAACACCAAATCCTCTGTTTCCTAGTCCAAAATCCATCTACTAAACAAAGGGGAATGTTTTTTTAGTTAAGAAAATCCAAACAAAACTCATATTGCTGCAACAGAAGGGAACAATATTTCCTCCTAGCAGCACAGTTACAGAAAAAATTCTGATGGCTCCAAGTTGTTAACAGGGATAGGTGACAGACTGAGAATGAAGTATTAAATTGTCTAAGGTTAGAACACCACACTGCAGAGAACCCATAGTGGGCTTTGAAAAAAAATAGCACATTAGTCAAAGGTGACACTCAACTCATTCAAATTCAATGGCTATTTGCAGTCCAGTGATTGCATGAGCATACAATTCCAATACTGCATCTCCACAGGATGTAAAACAATACAGTATAAGAGAATAATATCTTACTACAATCTTCATATAAAGCAAGTAAAAGCAAATTTTGTGGTAGAAGCTTTATCAGTGGTTCAAACTTAGTACATCAATGCTTATCAAGATTTTCTTCTTGATTAAGTAGTTGTCCACATCCCCAGAAGACCTTATTGTGCACTGTATTTCCTTTACAATAGTAGCATATTTTTAAACTATTTCTTAACATGGTGACTTCAATTTCTTATATGATTATTAAAAAAAAATTAAAAATCAAACTGCTGATCAAAATACAGATGCAACTAATTTTGTAGAACTGATACCATAACTTACATGTCTTAAGTAGCCTAAAAACTATATCTACAGACTAAAATACACATATCTTCAGCAATATTGATGCCATGGCTTTAGTGAAGAGAGTTGCCTGTTAAAAGCTGTCATATTACATGCAAGGAAATACATAAGATAACCCTAAAGTTACAAAGCCTACTGTTGAAAGATTATGAGATGTCAGGATGGGGGTTTTCCTGTGCAACCTTAAAACAAACCTAACTTTCCCTGTGACACAGGCTTTGTGTTATCCCAACTCTTTCATGTTTTTTATATTTAGTCTAAACCACAAAAGCATGGTGTTATGAAATATGACAGAGAGGCCAAAAATATGAGTTCAGTAGCAAGGCCAAATCAAGAGAAGACTAAGATCACCTGATCCTTGTGGTAGGACCCAAAGAGCATGCTCTGGCTCACGTAGGGGATTGATTCTTCCAAAATAAGTTCTTCACAGGTGGATATTGCAACATTTCAGTGGGATGAAATAACCAACAGAACGTATTTTCTAAGGGCCTGATGACCACGGCAAACTTCATCTTTCATGGTACACATTACACTTTTTTATAAAAATCAATGAAAGGTAGGTTATCAAAAATGAATGCAAACGCATTCTTAGTGGACACCTGCAACTTTGCTCACACAAAAGAACTCCAAACAGCAAAAAACAGTTCCTCAGTGTAACATTCAAATGCATTAACCTCCCTGTTCTCATTGAACTGTTCTGCTTTAATCACTGCACTCCTCTAAATGTCATCAAACAAAGTACACAACAATTATTCCACTGTCCGTATTCATCTTCAGAACATAGTCCAGCCCAAGCATTGAATCAATCAAGCTTTCTATTGAGAAAAACAAAAGAATCCCCTCCACAATCAAAATTTTCTACAAAATTCAAGTCCCTATTAGAAGGTGCAAAGATACTTGAGTTTCCAATGGAAAAAAACTTTAAGTAGTTTTCATTCAGTGCAAGAAAAATTAAGATTTCCTCAGGAATGAGTGGAACATTGCCACCGAAATTTCCTGAGTCAAGGTTTTCCTGAATGACACTGGAAGTCCCGTAGAGACTGACATTGATTAGATACCCAAGCCAAATAGTTAAAGTTTCTCAAACTAATATATAAATGGAAGACTAAAGAGAATCTTGCCATAGAAAATATCAAGTAGCATTGAGTTCAGATGGCCATCTGAACTCAAATAAGAAATGCTTTTTTAATATAGAATTGCAATTCAAAACAAACATTAGCTTACCTGACCAGAAAGCGATGCAGTCCAACATCAAAGCTTCTGTAAGAGAAAAGATTCACCATAGTTTAATTATAAAAAACCCACTGTTCACTTGGGTATTGTACCAACATTGTATTTCAAAACAATCAGTAATACCAAAGATAAATATAAGATTACTGAATTGATAAAAACAAAAGTGCAATATACAATCTCCTTTCTGTAATGACATATGAAATTTAAGATAATCATCATACAGAAAGATTTAGATTCACATTAAAAAGCTCACAAATTCCTTGTTTGAGTACCTCTTTAATAAAGCAGTAACGTTCAGAGTAGTATAATGCACGTAAAGCATGAATTGTGTATATTCTATTACTGGAAATAATTTTTTAAGCATCCTGATGACCAGAGAGTCTACATGCTTTCTGCCATATATGCAATGAGATCCTCTATACAAGACTACTGCAGAACCTTTCTTTCCCCTCTTCTGCTCTGGACTGTACTAAAATACAAGAGATTGCTGTGAATTTTCTCCATGATACAGATTAATCAAAGAACTTCCTAATGTCTCCTTCAGATACACAGAATATACAGAGAAGTGGGCCTTGCAAGTGTGTTCCACTCTGTGTTCCACAGATCTGGTGAGGAAAATAACTTTGAGGACTTTTGATAGTAAGTACAAGTTAGATCAGACTAGAATACAAGAACCATGCCTGAAAACTACATCACTAACAACATACATTGGCAGTTACTGATGGTGTTTCTTTCCTTTTCTGTTTCTTCCCTTCCTCAGCCAGCTCAGAAGAATCAAGCTCATGAGCAACATACCAGCAAATCCTTGATGCTACAGGAAGGTATCTGCTGATTTGACTATCTAATATCTGACATATGTGCTAGTTTTATGAGACTATCAATCAATATAATCCCAGATTAACAGCATGCATAACAGCACAATTGGAAAATGCAAATGTGCTCTTTCTAGTGCTGGACTTGCCCTGAAACGGGCCTATATTTTGTACACAGAAAACATTTTGGCATATACTAAGCTCTTGAGCATCCTGTTCCAGAAACCTAATTGGTCATTTGAGTACAACATGGTTTAATTTTAACAGTATCGCTTGCAGTGTGGTGCCTTCTACCTGAAACAACAAGATAAGTCATCAGATAGTTAATGGCATCCTGGTAACAGCAGACAGATAATGAGCTGCAGCAATTCCAGGAGTTACCAGGGAGGGAAAGTCCACACTGGTTCAGCAGGGTGGAGAGGAGGGGAGCAAATTTCTTACTCAAGAGCTGCCTTGCAACAGAAAAAAAATATTCTTCCAAAAACATGCATATGGTCATAATTAAACCTTTATTTTCACTTTTTTTTTTCCCCTAAAATCATTCCCCGTTTTAAATGATTGTTATATTATTGTGTAATTATTCTGCATGAAGTGTATCCAGTTATCTTTCTGCATTCCTCCTGCCTGGACGCATACTGTAATTTGGCCCTCCCCTTCACTAAAATATTCTGTGTTGTGCAGGCAACATTCTATATCAGAGCTGGCCGGAGTCCATATTATAGCTCTAAAAAAAATATCTTTTCTTCCTAGGACCAAGCTGTTCAGCATGTTTGTGCAGGGATGGGGAGAAAAGGAAACTTGTACAGTTCCAGGAAACCACTGTATGCTAAACAGCCATCATCACCCAGCTTATCTTCTCAGGTTCTCCTGGCTACCCCCTGACGGCAATGACCAAACCTGCTCTAGTCTCTGCTGGGACACGATATCTGAGCTTCTTGTGGACAAAGATGTGGAGCATAAAAACATCACCACTTTTGGCACTGAACCAAAAGCCAAAGGACTTCGGGTACAACAGGCACAGAAACTGAATGGTCCTCCTAACTTGAAATGATCAGAGCCGAAGGAGGTTGGGGTGGACAAAACTGAGGCAGAGTGAGTTCAGGCAGGGAGGGAGAATGAGACACTTTGCTGTGAACTTACATGCCATTCTTTCCTCTCAGTTTTCACTCATTCAAAAACGTAACGCAATTGTTAGTACAAAAGATTCGTAACTTTATTTCACATAGACTATACCTATTAAAGTATTTCCACAAAATCTTTAGTAAGTATTGAAGAAATGAACATGCATAGAAACAATTTATTAGACTAAATGAAAAGAAGGAAAGAAGATCAGAGCCTCACTAGCTATAACTCAGCACAGACAGACAGGCCCCATTATTCCTCAATTTGATGCTGTACTGATACATTTCAACCGACTGCCCAAGATCCTGAATTCTCAGCAGTGTAAGCAGTCATTTAAAGATTTAACTACACCATGTCCAACAGAATTATAAGAATATACAGAAGCATCAGAGTGTGCACCGAAGTCTTAAAGACACCTCAAGACAGTATCATTGATTAGTTCCAAAACCAAGAAAAACAAGGCCAAACAATTTCCAACTCTAAATGGGAGGAATAGCTGGATTACTCGAGGCTATGGATATTGGGTACATACATTTTTAAGCACCTAGGATAACAATTAGATACATTGTGCAAGGCAAAAATACTGAAATACTGATTCTGGGAGGCTGGTTTTGACAAAACAATACCACAGACACTTTCAACTATTCTACTTGTTCACATTTAAATGTGCACTGTGTTCAAGTCTACAAGTGAAGTGAAAATACAGCGCAGTAGCAATAGAAACAGATCTGATAGATGTAACTAATCTCTCTATTCTCAGATGGAAATAGGTAACAAGAGATAAAAAGGGTCTGTATAGCAGTGTTCAGACTGCAACTTGGGGTGGAATAAGTGACTACATTATATGAACAAGGAGAACAAGTAATCACACTGCACTTGTATTAAAAATTTCATAGTGATCCCTTCAACATCACAGGAATCTACCTCTCAGGCATGACTGGGGCTCCCCCATGACTAATTCAGAATGACATCTGCCATATGCACATGGACATTATTATCTACTGCCTATAAAATACACCCATATTTATTTGATATTGCAACATAACTTATAATCAACTTCATACAGCTTATTCAATCCTGAGCTGCTCTGAAAAATAGAGGAGTTATGTGGTAGCCCTTGCAATTTAGGGTGCCTTGGTTACAGAAGTTTCACAAATGCTTTTTTAAATCCTGTAACAAGCACCACTTTCTGAAAGAAAGGTTATTTTAGATTAAAACAAGAGAAAGGATATACACTGCAATATGTGTAAAAATTGATTTGCCAGTTAAATTTTCTATACTGCTCAGATGTCAGAAAACATATTACTGTAATTTTTTTGAGAAATAATGGGTAAAATCTAGTTTAATTCTATTAGTCTTCAAACAGGGAAAAATCTTGACTAGCTAGTGGAACAACAAAGGGGAGGTATTTAATCTCCATTTCATAACAGCATTACTCATTGCAGACAATTTAATAGCTATTTTCTCTATATAAATATCTCTAGTTCTGTTCCTCTAAAGGGCAACAGTTTTGAACCCGTTCTCTACACAACTTTAATGCTTTTGCTAAACACCAAAGTTCTAGTTTCTGATGCATTTTGATGAAAGATTATACAAAGAATCCTTTCTAATCAAATTAATCTTTTTCCAGTATGTTAACTAGAAATCAGTGACCAACAATGTACATATACTAAACCAACAAGATCCCTTTCCAAAATACAATCTTTGAAATCTCTGCCTGCCAGCATACATCTCTCTCCCCAAGATAATTTTTAAAATGTATTTCAGACAGGCAGTTTCTGCTTTGAGAGTGAAATGCATAATCCAACAACCTGCCTCCAAATTTGCATTGAGTACAAATCTTAGAGGTGGGGAAGAGAAAAGAAATAATCCTCTTATATAGAAGAGATATGAAAAAGCAGAAACATGCTAGTATGAACCACAGTCAGCAGCAATAGCACATGCACTGAAATTATAATCCTGATGGTTCTCAAAAAAAAAAAATTATAAACCCCCTCTTTTTGTTCCCAGGATGCAAGAGTTATGTGTATGTATTTGAAAGCAAAATGTGCAAAAACTGTGATAAGTTTTTTGTTCATGCTGCAATTAGTGTACCAGAGGAACCAGTCACCTGTTTCCTCCTTGTGTCATGGATATTTTGGACTTGCTCTGAAATTTCCATGTGTTTAATTTCCTTATAGTCTGCACTTATCCTGTGCCTGTCACTTGTTACTTAACAGTGCTGTAGAGCACAGTTTTCCAACTCTATCTACCTACTGCAGGCCGGCACATACTAATACAAAATCAGGATCAAAAACTGGTCAAGACCCTCTCCTAGGAGCTGTTTCATGTTTTCCTGACTGCATGCTCTGAGCCCAGCACAGGCCAGCAGACAGGGTGCCTCCCAGTGGAGCTACAGATTGACATGTAAAGACAAATTTGTCTTTACTGAGCATCACCATCCAAATATCCACCCTGGTCAGCACTACATGCATGTGTTATCTGATGGACTTTTAACAGTCCTGCTTTGCAAGCCTGTGCCTTCCTTTAACTGAGTTCTAAACTCTGGTTCCCTAACAGAGGAGTTGTATGAGCCTTTAGAATATAACCTCTGAAGTCAATGAAGTTACACCAGCTTACGTCACTTAACGACCTGACTCCACACCAACCTAGATGAAACCAGCAGCATCCCCCAGGAGTCAATACTCGGCCCAGTCCTGTTCAACTTATTCATCAATGACCTGGGCAAGGGGACAGAGTGTATCCTCAGCAAGTTCACTGACAATACCAAACTGGGAGTGCTGGCTGACACTCCAGAGGGCTGTGCCACCATCCAGCGTCACCTGGACAGGCTGGAGAGCTGGACAGAGAAGAACCTAATGAGGTTCAACAAGAGCAAATGTAAGGTCCTGCACCTGGGGAGGAAGAACCCCAGGCACCAATATAGGTTAGGGGTGGATCTTCTGGGAAGTGCTTCTGAGGAAAAGGATCTGTGAGTCCTGTTGGATGCCAGGCTCTCCATGAACAAGCAATGTGCCCTTGTTGCCAAGAGGACCAATGGAATTCTGGGCCGCACAGGGAGAAATGTGGCCAGCAGGTTGAGGGAGGTCATTCTCCCCCTCTACTCTGCACTGGCAAAGCCACAACTGGAATACTGTGTCCAGTTCTGGGCTCCCCAATTCAAGAGGAACAGTGAACTGCTAGAGAGAGTCCGAAGTAGGGCAACAAAGATGATTCAAGGATTGGAGCATCTCCCTTATGAAGAAAGGCTGAGAGAGCTGGGACTCTTTAGTCTGGAGAAGAGAAGGCTGAGGGGAGACCTTATCAATACTTAGAAGTATCTAAAGGGTGGGCTAAAGGAGGAGGGAGCCAGACTCGTTCCAGTGGTTGCCAGTGAGAGGACGAGGGGCAATGGGCATAAGCTGGAACGTAGGAAGTTCCACTCAAATCTGAGGAAGAACTTCTTCACAGTGAGGGTGACAGAGCACTGGAACAGGCTGCCCACGGAAGTCGTGGAATCCCCTTCTCAGGAGATTTTCAAGACCCACCTTGATGCAGTCCGGAGTAATGTGCTCTAGGCAATCCTGCTTTAGCAGGGGAGTTGGACAAGATGATCTCTAGAGGTCCCTTCAACTCTGTAAAATCTGTGAACACGTGAAAACTGCTACTCATTAGCCGTGTTAGGGACCACAATTCCATTGTGCTGGCCGAAGGACCCCATCTCACAACATGGCTTGATTGTAAGACCTCATTCCCAATGATTTACAGCATTAAAAAAACATAAGTGCCAAGTACATGTCAGCATCATATGAATCAATTTAAAGCTAAGCTCATTACTGGAACAATTTTTTTATGAAGCTAGATTGCAATTTGAGTTGTCAAACCCTGATTTTGTATATACATATTTTAAACTAAGTACCGAAGTGAAACCAGCACAGCTTTGTTTTCCATTAGTTCTTCCCCAGGATTGTTGGGCTGCATGCTATGCCTGGAAACAAAGCACAAAAATCATGCCTCTTGTAGGATAATCTGGGAAACAGTTGGCTACCTGTGCACTTCAGCAAAGGTTCCCATTGCAAGCACATGGGATGTCACTACTCTGAAACCCCTTATGCATAGACTAAAGACAGGACACTTCAGAGAAAGAAGTGAGGGGTAATTATCCCCTGGTTTTCATCAAGACAAAAATAATAAAATAAATGTTGAGAGCTACTGCCCTGAAATCACTTAGATGAGGGACAAGAATCAAATCCACATTCTCTAAAGAGCAAGAAATAATTACTTTCACAACACATACAGCACCTATACAGGTCTCTTACATGCACCATCAGGGTTCTGATCAGTCTAAAGGCCTAGAGAGAGTAAGATTTCAAAACATTTTTCTTTGTTACAGGATAAAGTACTATGTGGAGAAAACTCAGATACAAAGCACAATCTCTTCCATACTAAGAAAGTAACAGGTTAGACATGGAGACTAACATATATCCAACACTCTCAGTGAACTCAAAATAACTGCATACATCAGCCATATTTATGGAAAATAAATACATTTTTAATAGGGAAAGCACATAAGGAGAGCTCTTATGGCTAATACAAAGTATATTCTACACACTTTTGAACAGCCAAAAAAAATCTGTCACTCACAATAGCAACCCTTCATAATTCTGGAGATCCAGTACTAGAATCACCTGTGTCCTCAAAAACATCAATATTTTTATTGAAGAATTGAGAACATTTGTCTGTGTCAGTTCTGTCATGAATTAATAAACCCTTTTTGCAGGAGCTAAAATACAATGGGATAACAATTCAGACTAGCAGCATGCAAAGGGGTAGTGGCACAATTCTAACTTTGGCCTCTGCCTTCAGAGGAATGGATCTAGGTGGACAATCTGCCATTTCTGCTGAGTTAAAAGTCAGCAAGGTAGATAGAGACAGGTAAATGTGAGACTGGGTGCCCAGGGACTGTATTGTATTGTAAACAGAAATATCCCAGGCATGTTGCCTGGGACACAAATACTTTTGAACATAGTAAGTAACAGCATAATTTCTACACGCTGGAAAGGAGTTCAACCAGTAGCGCTATCCCACATTTCATTTTAGCAAACAACACAATAACTGTAATTAGAGCTCTTCAAATCAGCGAGACTAGTTGTCACTTATGTTGGTGTTGAAATCCAACAAGAGATTTGTTTATTACAGCTTCAGTACTCTGTACCCTCTGGGTATTAACCATCTCTTAAAAGAAGCATTGTAGTCGCTGCAATGTTTCAACAGCGGTTCTCAGCCCTTCCTTTTACAAATGTGGCCAAACTTGGCATTAGAAAGTCTAAATCAATCACATATCCTCAGAGGAGCCCACCTTACTTAGCCATAGAACAGTGTTTGCAAGACCAGCACTTCCATTAGCAGTCTTTGTAAATAAATCTGGCACTTTGCCAGCGAGCTGCTGACAAAGTCTCCCCACCAGAACATTTTGCACTGGAGACTGAGAGGTCATTGAATAACAGCTGCTTTCACCAACAAAATGCTCTTAAATTGCTTCACTGTACTTCTTTCGCAAGCAGTATCTTACAGCAGGGATGCCCAGAAGACTGTAAATACAGAACCTCACCATTTAGCAGTCCTAAACTACTTTTCCTGATCCTCCTACTTCTGCTCATCTTTCTTCCAGGGCTGCCTGTGGCAACCTCCCCAGCTGGCAATTCCTCAAAGATGAAAGCTTCTAAATTACAAATAATTACAAGTGTGCAACATAAGTCTGAAACATGTTTTAGAGTCTTGTCTGAAGAATAAGATTATTACTGGGAAAGCAGATAGCAAAGTCTATATGCAGGTTTTTTAAGTTCTTATTTAATGTCTCAATGAACTATAAAACTTTGCTAGAGGGGGTATGCCTACCAAGTAAAGTAAGTATTTTTCAAGTAGTGACTGCTACCAATTGATTCATCATCATCTTCATTATTAAATAAAGACCTGGAAAAGCCAATCTGTATTTTTAAAAGACATTTTTACTTGTCTATAACTTGCACAAACTCAATCATACTGTTTTCTGCAAATTTACTTGAAACCTACACTTCACAGCAAAGCTTATCTCTTCAGTGACAATCAGCACATCTCTTCCTAAATAATATAGCTGCCACCATGCAAGGATACACTGTTTAGAAAGCAGTTACATAACTTAAAATAGAAAAATAACAATTCAATTGTCACAATATATCTTACAGTAGAGATAAATATAGCATGCAAATTCAAAATATTCAGCTAAAAAGCCCAGACTGTTTAGTGTTGTTAGCTTTTCAAATCAAGATGGGAAGATGGATGATGACACAGATAACCCAGAAAAATGAGATGCAATCCAATATAACCTGTTTGGGTTTATCTGTTACCCAAACTATGGAATATACTTTCAGACACTGAGCCTTGAAAAGTCACATTTTCTGGAGTATCTTTTGCCACATACAAGTATATTCTTGGAGCTCTCATTTTCACCCAGCCGTTCAATTAGTTGGTGAATTCCACCCACAAGGACTTTACAGTCTGCCCACTGACATGGTATTGGAATCATGAAAAAAAAATATATATGCAGCTCTTCTGGCATTCCTTCAGGATAAACAATAACAAATCCTATCATTTCCTATTTAAAAACAAAACAGTCCTTACTATGCAAAATACAGTAAAACAATCCCTGGGTCAACTGAATTAGAAAATTCCTGTTTAATTGAATTCAACATTCTTTTAAACATCAAGTTCTTAAGAATCTGCTTAAGCCTAGATCTCAGGCTTCTACGGACTGCCTTTTTTTGGCGAGCTTTGATTTTAAGCTTTAACCATCTGCAATGCAGCAAACTAGTAGTAGCAGCTTTCTTTTGTCTCAATTTAAAAATGCAACTAAGAGTAAAAAGTAAAACCAATGTTATTTGAAAGAAAAATATGAAGACTGTCAAATGCTTTTATATCAAGTCTTTGACAAGCAACTTCTTGTTACAGTAATAATAAGCAAGACTTGTATATACATGAACGTATCTTTATCATATTCTCTGACACTTGCTTAAGGACATACCAGAATTTCAACACTTCATGCTTAGATAAAACGCTTTGCACTTCTGTTTCTTCTCGGCATGATTCAGCAGTACCAAGTTGCCTTTTGGTCTCCTCCATTATTAGAATAACTAAAGCTGCCACTGCATTCAGCCTGTGCCGGATGCCTCCAGCCAGAGCTCCTGCTCAGTGTTGTACAGCTCTTCAGCACCAATACAGCCAGTTCATAAACATTCACCTTACTCCACAAAAGAGTAATTTGTAAATACATTATTACTTTAAGGTTGAAGAGAGCAAACCCTAAGCGTTTTACTTGCAAAATATTTTCTGTTAGGGCTTTCTGTTCCTATAAGAATAGTGGGAATCCACAATCAAATCTTGACCCAACGAAACTCAGCAGCAAAACCCTCACCAATTTTGACAGAAGCAGAACTACCTGGACCGACTCTGGACAGCCTGTATAATGCAGGATACAGCCCAACTTTGGTATACATTTTGTTAGGGACACCCTCACCACTGATTAGAAAATATCACTAAGAGTCCCAAAGCTGGTTTTGTGGATTATCAGTTATTAGCTGGGAACTCAGGATGGAGACCTGCATAGCAAAAATAATCTACAGTAAGATAGGTACAAGGAGAAAGTTCTTTTGTGGATCACATAAAAAGACTTCACAAAGTGGTAGTGGCCTCCAGCCCAGCGAATTGCATCCATGATCTAATATGTTTTGTTGTCTCATTTCTATTTCAACACACAACTTGTATTATATGAGAAACCCTGAGGAAAGTTTTAATGATTCTAGGCAGTGACTTCCCTCCACCCCTGCAATCTCCTGGAAAGAGAGACAAGCAGAACTTTAAGGAGGCATCAGTCATTGCCAGTGTTGATGTAAGATTACATACAGGTCTGCCTGCTTAGGAGGCTTTAAGACAAGAAATTAGTTCTGTTTCTCGTACCTCCCTCATACTGGATCTTAGTGATATGGTTCAGCAGAACGCTTTCTTTAAGAGAGCAAATGTCCTTTATATTCTGTTAATCTCTGCTAGAACTCTTCTGAAGAAATATTACTTTAATTTTGTACCTTCCCCGACTCTTCAAAAACCAGTGGTAAGTGGATGAAACCTAATGTCTGTTAGTGGCAAACTGCCATAGGGTAAGTTCTCCTTCGGTTTTCCTCAAGTAAGACTCTTGCAATGCATCATGACTGTCCAATCACTGTGATATCCCTATCCTTACTGCAAACAGAACAGTGAAGTTTATTAATAGCCATTACTCATTTTCTAGAGTGGTTATGAGCAGGCAGAGTGCTGCTTGCCAAATGCAATAGTTTGTATCTGTGCAGACCTCACATCAAATACTGTGAAGAATGGGCTTCACGGGTGATCAGCAGTAGGTGGGCTTAGCTTGTTTGTTATAAAAGCCCGGCAATTTCAGATTACAGTAACAAAGCAGTCACCACACACATAAATTTCCAGTAATTATGCAATTTAGACCCAAGAAGGATTAGGGTGCTTTATTATTGCTTCTTTTTACACTCCAAAGAGACAAATAATAGATATTCTTTTCCTCTACTGAAGAGATTTAAGGAGTCTTTTAAAGCTTTAATGTAAGCAGCAAATTGAGCCGTACAGCAGATAAGAACTGTAGCATGCACTAATTTGGCTGACGTCAAAAGCTGTTAAATCTTTTGTCTCTATCAGTGAAAGAATGACTAACCAGTCCAGAACTAAAGCGTCTTTCATATATTCAGGTGATATGCTAGCTAAAAACAATGTCACAGATCAATGCCTGGCTTTAAGCATCACAACTGTTAATGGAAAAATACAACGAGTCAGTCAGGAAAAGTGTCATTTTTCAACTCTGAAACAAGTTATTCCACTACTGAAAAATGTGCACTAATTCTGCAATTAAATGCCCAACTTTTGGGCAAACAGCTTAAGTATTCTGACATTGGCAAGCAGGTGTAATGTTTAAAGGTTGCATTTAACACCTTTCTAAGGAGTGCTCTCTTCTTCAAAAGACCACCCTGAGTCCAGCTGTTACTCTGCACAGCAGCTGTGTATTTCATACAGAAGCATGCTTAAAAGTACCATAGAGGTTGTATGGTGGGAAGGACGTACAGTGAGACCTGGAGCATGAGGCCATTTCAACACTGCAGGTGCAATTCTATTTAATTCAACTATACTTTAAAAGAATAATTTTTCATATTTAGGAGATCTTGTCTAAAAATATAGGGTGAGGGAAAGGCACCTTTTGATTTTTAGATAGAAATGTTGCATGATTAACATACAGTGAGATGCCAGATCATTAGAAGACATTATTGTTTTACCTGATACACTAAAATACACTGGACAACTTTTGCTTTGAAAATATCAAAGGCTGGAAATATACCAGAAGTGACACTCTCAATCTCCAGAGGAAAAGGAAATATGCGTAAGTCTGTCCTTCCTTTTTTTTTTTCTGTCAGTTCCAGCTGCTGGGTAAGTCCCATCAGAGGGATAGAGTTGAGAGCTTTCAAGAACACAGCTGTCTAGAAGCAGAGGACAGACTCGAAACAAATCACCTCAAAATACCTGAACCTCTTGGAGCTGACTGCTATGCCATTTATAGCACTTAAAATGAGATTCTCTGTAGCACAAAGCAGGCTTGGCTCAGCATGCCTGCTCTGGTCCCCAGGCAGCATCCTCTCCCCATGCACAGAACCCCAGTGAAGTTCCTCCTGCAAGTTTTGGGAAGCAGCTGTTGCTGCTGCCGCAACTCCTTCCACTCCACAGCAAGACGGCAGCAGGTCTGAGCCACAGATCTGGATGTGCCATTCAAATTTCTATCAGACTCCAGGTGATTTTGGGCTAAATCCCTTCTTCGCACTGCCACACTTCCCTTTCACTGCTCACCACTCCTCCTCTCATGCAAGTTTTTCAAGGATTTGTAACTTCAATGACTCCTGAGGACACCTGCCATGGGAAGGAGTTTACCATCCATCATTTAGTATCCTTCCTTTCCCCTGTGTAATTACCTCCAAATGACATATTGTACAGCAGTGACTTGCCATGATTACTAGCACATAATCAGAGAACTAAAGTCAAAAGAAGAAATTTAGGGAGAAAATCTGCTCTCTCAAATTTCAAGCCACTCATCAACCAACCCAGAAACACCACAACAAAAGAGCATTACGACACTCAAACAAAGCAAAAGTCTTCCATGAGAGTTTAAGAGTACAGGCCCCTAAACTTGGAAAAGGCACTGTTTTCTAAGCCCAGCGGCCAAGATATCATCCTGACTACACATGGCTGTAGCACAGTTACAGTTAGATAACTATGTTTGCCTTAACTTGTGCCAGACATTGGCTATTTGGGAATTTAAGGAGGCAAGCCAGCCAAATCAAGCATTGATAGAAAAAACATTTCTGATCTTATTTCAGTTTTCTTAGTGATATCTTATAACAAAGCCTTTCAGCAGCTTACTCATCTTGACACATAAATCCATAATGATTTATTCCAAGACAAAAAATCAGAAGCCCAAAGACAGGAACTACATGGTAAACTGGGCTGAGACCATGAGAAGCACAGGTGAAAATAGACTTAAATAGTTACTTCCCCCCAAGTCAGAAAATCCATTTTCCTTGTTTAAAAATATATTCCCATCCTCACCACAAACTAAGAATAAGCAATTAGACATAAATACTATCAAGTGTTTCAGCCAGAAATAAGACATGGTAAATTTTTGCTTGCTCTTCATCATTCTAAAATTACTGCATGTGGTCACAGTGATCTCTTGTGGCTCACACTCACACATAGCATCAGTATCAGACTTATCTTTTCCCAGAAAAGAATCTGAAAGGAAGGGAAATACCCTGTACAGTCCTCTCTGACAGACATACACAAGAAACTTCTTCCAGAGAGAGGAAAGTTTTCAAGAACAATGGTGAAAGTAGACAAAAAGTATCAGGGTGAGGAAGTAAGAGATGCAGAGGAGATTGCATTTTCATTTGTAGCTCCATTTTCTATGGGATGGTTATAGCTAGAATGATCAGCCTACAGCAAAATTCTAATCCATAATTTGGAGCAATTCACTGAGTGCTTGCATATAGAACACTTTTCTAATAAAAGGCAAGCAATGCTTTTGCAATAATGAGGCATGTAAATCGGATTGAATTGCAGACAATTTCTTTCAAATAATAACCCAGACACCATTTCTGGATGTCACCAAACCGCATCTGGGATAAACTTAACAAATGTTCATATAAAAGCGTGCGTGTCTGTACCTGCAAAATATAGCCCTCCTATTCCACCAATTAGCATGCAAGAAAGGGGGGGTGTGTTGATTTATGTAAAACTCCTGTCTTGTCAAGAATTGGGGTGTTAAATACAAGACACAATCTGGAATTTACAGCATGGTAGTTGAAAACAGCCAGACCTTTCCCTATCATTGCATTATTTCATTTTAGCAGGCAGCGTTTCTTAAACTCCATTTTCTTTACTGTGAATTAAATTCCATTTTCTGTGAAGTTTGCCTTTCAAATACTACTTCTTACTGCCCTCCTGAAGAACCTCTACCCCTGCTGAAGCTAACCTACATTGACCATGCATAAAGTTTTAGCACAATTTGTCCCCAACACGCTTGTCTCCAAATTATTTTGGGAGAAGATACTTGGGAGCATGCAAATTCTAAGGTGAAAAGGCAAAGAAAAGTTGTGTTTCTGCACATCTCATCAGCTTATGACCAGAGATAACTGGTTTCTTATGCCATGCTGTTCCCACAGCATGTCAAAACATATCTGAATACTGTGTCCAACATCTTTGCAGAAGAGTACTTGCCACTCAGTAACAGTATTGGAAACAAAAATGGAAGCATGATTTTTTCCATGAACAGCACCTGTGCTAAATGTTGTCCTAATTTATGAACCAACAAGTTTCTTTGTGGAATACCTTGCCAAAGTCATTCACCAACATGTCAAAACAGATACAGCATTTAGTTCTGTGCTATCTTTTATTTCTGTAGTTTTCACACCCTTACTCTTCCACTATGATATTTTTCCATATTGAACCAATTTGCAAGTTTCAGCAGTAGCACAACTTTTTCCCAGTTGCACTGTGCAATCTGCCCCCCCACCTCAGAAGCTGCATGGTCAGCCTTGACCAACTCTTTAAAAGTGCTTACAGGTTCACAACATCACTGGTTGCTCTCACATGATTCATTACTTTGCTTTTAACCTTGGTAACAAAAACCAAGCTTTAATTCCTCATGACTTAAGACAAAGCAGACATTAAAAACTCTAAGCTAGTGTGTCACTGAACCGCTGCCCTATCCGGAAATCAGGAGCTCAGAAACTGCTTTTCACAGCTATAATCAAGCTTCTGAATAGGAATTAATTTATCATACTTTTATTAGCTATGCTGCTGCATATTTAGCAAGATAATGATATCCTGGTAAAATGAAACTGCAGTAACACATTCAACACCTGTATTTGTCTTGAGACAGTAAACAAGACTGCTAATTTTTTGACTCGAGATTGTCTTGATTAAATAAAATGCAAATTAGGCAGAATCTACTATAGTGTTTATAATTCCTTTTTAATTAAAGCCTTTAATTTTTAAGTTTGAATGGCCACAATTTGTTTTATTGTTTAGTACCATAAATAGGGAGGCGGAATACCTGATTTGTTTTTCTAATACCTGCTTTGCTTTTCAGCTCTAGAGAAATTTTAAACACACTGCGGTATCTTTCTTACCTTCCTTGCTGAAAGCTCTTCCACCTGCTGTATCACATAGTGAATTGTGTTGGCATATACTGATTATAAGTGACACTGGTCTGAATGTATCAGATCAAAAGCTGTGTTGTTATGCTCAAAGGACACCAAGTGGTGGAGGAAGACTCCTCAGTAGCACATTTGCATTCCTTTCATTGTGACATTCATGTTGTCTTTCTCTTCAAGGCTACTTTCTCTCCTTCAAAATCTGCACTGCTAATAACTTTGAGGCCTAAAAATAGCAATACTGGATCTTCCAAAAGCCTAGCTAGCACAATAGTACCCTGTTTCTGAGAGTACCCTAAAGTGGACACCAGCAAGAAGGGCAAAAGCAAGTCAAGGATACACAAGCAAGCATACACAAACTTTTTTTCCCTGAGCAGCCTCCCTGATGTGAGCCAGCAGGTAACAGCAGTACACTCCATATCATCTGGCTCATTCCACTCCATTTCCCAAACTGGCCCTCAGGGGCTTTTAATAAGCTTTACCAGGCTACTGTTTTATGAAAACGGTCTCTCTCACTCTACCAGCTTAAAACTGTTATTAACATTTAAATGTGATTCTGTGATTCTGTGAAATTTGACCCACTCTAAAAAAGCTTTTAGGAACATTGACTTAGAAGTCCCCACATTCAGAAATGACAAAAAAGTATTCAGCACTTTAAGGAAACAAGAGTGTTGCTGTTCCTAAGGGTTCACAACACAAGCTATTTACTTTCACCATCTTTTGCTAGCTTTTATGCTAAACTCATCATTTCCACACTTCCTGTCCTGTTCAGACAGTCATACAGTTTAGAAACAAAGTCTATTCCTGCTTCTAACACTGTCATTCCTATATAACATACCAAAGACTGCAAAGCCTCTGGGTAGTAGCGATTGAAGAATTTAACTGTAAAGGCTTAAGGACAGAATCCTCACAGAATGGTTTGGGCTGGAAGGGACCTTAAAGATCATCGAGTTCCAACTCCCCTGCCATGGGCGGGGACACCTCCCACTAGACCAGGTTGTTCAAAGCACCATCCAGCCTGGCCTTGAACACCTCCAGGGATAGGGCATCTACAAATTCTCCAGGAAACCTGTTCCAGTGCCTCACCACCCTCACAGTAAAGAATGTCTTCCTGATATCTAATATAAATCTCCCCTTGTTTAGTTTAAAAGCATTCCCCCCCATCCTATTGCTACACTCCCCGATAAGGAGTCCCTCCCTATCTCCCACATAGGACTCTTTAGGTACTGGAAGGCTGCTATAAGGTCTCCCCAGAGCCTTCTCTTCACCAGGCTGAACAGCCCCAACTCTCTCAGCCCATCCTCATAGGAGAGGTGCTCCTGCCCTCTGATCATCGTTATGGCCCTCCACTGGACTCATTCCAGGGATTCAGAGGGCAAGCTACATGAGATTTCTTAGATAATTGAGAACAACCCATAATTCACTAACAGTCATAGGAAATTCTACTATCCACACAGCTTTGAGAGCAAGGAATGAAGTCAGCTGTACATGAACTGACCTTTTCCAGCCTTCAGAGCAAACAAACAAATCCTATCAGATAATAATTATTTGCCCAAGTATTTCATTCATATATGTATCAAACATTCACCGCCAGAAATGATAAAATTATCAGCAGCTGACATTTTTTCCGTCTGTAAAAACTTCATTTCTGCTTCAACACTAGATTCAATTTTCTTATGAGTTATGAATATTTTTTTCCAAATACCCTATATTTTCACTTTGATATACCACACATCTCTGCAGGAGCAGAGTATCTTGTCATGGTCTGTTACAACTACCTGACACAACAGTGTCATTAGTATTTGTGCTGAAGTTCAGTTTCATTTGACACCTCAGGAGCAATACACAGATTCCCTGGAATAATAACTGGGAGAGAAGGCAAACACACTGCTGCTGTTTGCAACTCTGCTTATAAGGGCCAGCAGGCCATTAGATGCTGTTCTCTGGAGAGCGTCTGGTAAAAACCACAAATTTCTGTATTAAAACTGTAGGTCATGAGTTCAGCTCAAATTCTGAAAGAGAATTTAAACTAAAGCACTTGCTAGTAGCTCAAATAGTTTTTAACAATTCATCTGCTTTCTGCATTCTATCTCTGCTGCATTTCTTTGAATACTACATATCTACAGTTGCCAACTGTTACAAACTCTAAAGCCTTCTTGTTACAATGAGCTTCAAGCTGAAAACAAAATTAAAATCTCATCCAATAAAGCTCTGATAATAGTAGGCCCACTGTTTTTATGACTAAAATGAAAAAGCTTTATTCATATCCGAAAGCAGCTGGAGACAAAACAGGGTAAGCACCATTGTGCTAGGCTCTGCTCTAACAGAACACAAGAGAAGTCTCTGGACTAAAAAGCTGACAAATCTAATTCATTTTAGGTATTGTTTCTAGAAGTCTGGGGCACAGCATCCCACACACTGGAAGAACTAGAAATAGCTGAGAGGAAAACAGAAGAAGAGAGAAATCAAGTGAATCCACTGTTACACACAGCGTAAACAGCAAGCAGAATTCCCCTTGGGAGACAATTTTCAGGGAAAATACTTCAGTGAATACTGATTTAAAGCAACTGTAAGATTCAAAACTGATAACCTTAAGTGAAGTATTGCGCTGAAGCTCTTTAAAAGCAAATGGGATCCAGAAATTCATCCTACATTAAAAATATTATAAACAATTACAATTTTTCATAATGTGCTGAAGACTTTCTCTACCGTGTGACTCTAGATATTAGAGTATTGTAACTATAGCTTTCCTCACAGGGTGATTAATCAACCATTTTCCTTCCCTGGAAGAATATCTGAATGTGGGTTTTAGACCAAGACTGAAAAATGAACCATTTAACAGATATCTGGAAAAAAATAATTACTATGCTAGTGAAGCTAAGTAGGATGAATCTAATTCTAATAATTAAGAGGATGAAAATGCTGAAAGGGATGCTTGCCCCTTCCCTCTGCGGTGTGAAAAAAGTAACTATCAAATTGAAGTTCATTTAGGAAGTACTAAAGATGAATAATGGGGGTGAGAGAAAAAGCATGAGGACGTGAAAGCAAGCATGATTACCATGGTTACCATGAACACACAAAAGCATGTTCTTATATACTCACTACCATATATCAATAATAAACTACCTGAAAAGCAATAATGACTAACCTCCACATTTTAGTGAAACTGTGCATCAGGCTCACGCAGCAAGGCAGAGCTGGAGGTTTGAGTCCATCCATTTGAAGGAGGAGGGCAGGAACACCATACAGAACCAGGTACTTCACATAAAAAAACAGTACTTGAGCTAAAGCCAGTCCACCTAAAAGAAAAAAAAACAAACCTTAAACAAATCCTGAAATACTTTTAAAATCCGTTAATACTGATAAAATACGTTAATACTGATAAAATACGTTAATACTGATTACTTCTAAAGACCCATTATTCAAAGAATAGTATCATGAGTTGCTGGGATATGCAATATCTATTTTTGAAACAGCCCTAAGACACAAGCACATGCAATTATGACTGTAGGTGCACACACACAAAAAATGGTACCATCATTGCAATATGAAGCCATCTGTAGTTCTATTTGCAAAAAATCTTTGGACTGTGGGTATTGGCTACTATGAAAAACAAATACTGACTTATGTTGAGCTAAAAATCAGAACACACTGATATAAGCAATGAACATTTACCACAGAGACAAGTTTTACCTTTGTGAAAAACCTCAACAACCACTTTTCACTTGTTCCTCCAGAACAGGTACAAACAATGGTTATCTTTGCAGCTTATCCTGACAGCTCCACACACATCCCATCCACTGTCAGATTATTTGTGTTCCCTAAAGCACTCCCTGCTGCAGCCCAGGCATAGAAGACTGGAACACCACTTGGCAGAGTGCTTCAGGAATATTTCAGGTTTCAAACCACAGGACAAAGGCCTCAAGGCACTTCAGTTGCCTGATTTCCAAAGGAGAGATCTTGCTACTGTTTGCTCACAGCTTAACCCCAGGTATGGCACAATATGCAGCATCTTGCACAGGTGTGAGATGAAAAAAATCATACTGACTATTCTCAGTTATACAAGTAGCAAATCTCAGAACACATTAGAAATAAAGCAAGATGATTCATATTAATATCCTAAATCTTTTCTACTGAATAAAAATGGTATTTGACCAATACTCATGAGAAAAAATTTAGTAAAAAGCAGAGGCCAACACCTTTATAGAAACTGGTGAGAGGTCACTCAAAGTTCGATTCACTTTGGCGAACTTCTCCATCTGACTGACAGATGACATAAGTAAAACTAATCCCAAAGCAAGGAAAGTAAAAATGTAATTTTGAAGAATAAAAATTATTAAATGCAATTGTTATCTCCTTCCTTTCAAGGGTTTTGATTTCCCTTTCTCATATTAACTTGTTATTTGTCTCAAGTACTTTAGATATTTCATGTAATTTTAAACTTTCCAGCAGACTTTCCTTGGAGACAAAGTTTTCTATTTGATTCTAGCAGTACAAGGCCACGAACATCTAAATAAGCTGTTGTGGAAGCTTTTGGCAAAACATCCTTTTTGCATTCTGCTGACTAATGAGTATACTATGGGTGACAGTGAAAAGTTAAACATTAAAAATTCATTCAATATATAATGACCTAGGGTGAAATTCTGGGAATAATAACGTAAGTAGCAAAACTCCTTTTTACTTTTAATATCATGGTCCATGTGCATGATATAAGAAACAGTTGTGCCATACAAAATAAAAATTGATGTTAGAATAAAATACCTAGACATGAAGCTTACGGCATTTTCCTTCAGGGAAGCAGTGGTCTAGTATTCAGTAACAT
Organism: Gallinago undulata; assembly: GCA_026546715.1. Taxonomy (NCBI): domain Eukaryota; kingdom Metazoa; phylum Chordata; class Aves; order Charadriiformes; family Scolopacidae; genus Gallinago; species Gallinago undulata. Next base: position 24,619,797 of record JAOTQQ010000023.1, read on the forward strand.
TCTTCCCCAGAGGAAAACAAACAAATCAGAAGCACAATTTGGATACTAGCCAATTAGCTACACATTAGATTACTGCTAAATCATCTATACAGACATCTTTCTGCTTGAATTCCCATCTCATTCAGTCTCTCATTTCTTTTCTGACAAATTTCATTGGAGAGCTGAATGCTGACACCCACACAAACCAATTACAAAGACCACAGCTGTCTGTGCACTGGTAGAAGTCAAAATCCTTTGGCTGTGCATGATGAAAAGAGACTTAGAGACACAGACTACCACTCTCTTGAGACCCAAGAATCAATAAGTTTGATTTTAAATGCAACAATGACAGTTTCCGAGTTCTCAGATACAAAGTTATCATAAGTTTCATTAAAAAACCCACACATTTTCCCCGTATCTAATAACACACATCTAAGTTTAATTGCTGTTAACTAGCAGAAAGCTCAATAGCACTGGTATCTTAAATAAATGTAGATGTCACATAACCAATCATTATCTGGCACACACTAGCTACTCTGCATGGGGCAATTCTAAGCATCACAACACCAGCAAGGTCCCTCCCTATCAAATTATGTAGATCAAGTACTCATTGGTCTTCAGCTCATCCCAGCTGTGTGAGAGTTCTGGCCATCCATGGAAGACCAAGGCAAGACTCACAGCCACACAACAGCTGGACTGCACTGGCAATAGGTACAGGCTTTACACCTTCTTGCATTCCAGCTGCTTTGCACTTACTCCATTAAAGCACAACGCAGCAAAAATGACACTGCTTCACCTGATTTAAAAACATGAAATAATAAAAATAAATTTAAGAGCAATGCTAAATTTTTCAAATTCATTAACAGTATCACATAATTTGCTCTGTCATGTTCAATTTTAAGCTTGAAAACAACTCGCACATGAGCCTTATCTTAAATTGGAAACAAACTGCACCAAGTGTATATTAAAAACACACTAAAGGGAAAAAGTAATGCAAAATTGTTATCTTTTCCCCAGAATAAATTAATTTGAAGGGTTCAGAGTCAAGGTTAATGTTTAAAACTGAAATATGTTAAGGGATAAAAAAAAAAATCAAGTTAAAGTACCTATACAATCTTAAACACATGCACTTCAACAGTCAGGCTGTTTGAAGTCCCAGATTAAATTAACTGACTGCTATACAAATTGATATTTTCAATTTATCACCTTGCAATCCTTAAAATATCCTATGCTTTAAGAATGTATCCACAGACCATCAATTATTTACTTTCCTTAAATTTACTGCAATTTTCTAAGTTTCATAGATCTTTGTTGTTTCAATGATAATCAGAATTTGAAAATGGTTGCATAATTTTTTTAGTTTTTATATTCTCAAAACTCTGCCTGATATTTTTTGGCAGAAGTTATCAAGCAGAACACTTTCATAAGTAAGAGACAAAAGATTTGGATCGATACATTAGAAACAACCTTTGGCAATTTTCTGTCCATAAGCCATCACCAAAAGTCATGGTCAAGAACTGTAACTTAGCAGGCAATTTTACTACAAGCACAAATCTTTCCTTTTTGTAGCTATAGTGACCCTATGGCATCAACAATTGTAGAAGCTCCTTTGTGTTCAACTAGAAAACACGTATCAGAGATAAACATGCAGTCATATTTCAAAAAGGTTACTGACACAAATCTAATAGGAAACAGACATTTAAAACAGCTCAGAACGTGGAGACTTACCAGGCTTTAAGGGGTTCATTTACCCTTTCTCTTATTTTTTACATGCCTCTTCTACAGAAAAAAAAAAAAATATGCAAGGATTCCCTCAAATGAAAACCCCCATGAAAGCATGTGGCTCTGCACTAGAGCAGATAGGCTACAGATGTACGTCAACAATAACGCCAACAGTCATAAGTTGCTTCAAGAGTTTCCAGCTCCATTAATCAATCAGTAACAGCTTGATTTTTGACAAGCTTTACACGCTGGACTACAGCATTTTCTTCACAGCAGGACACTCCTCCCTGATAAGAGCCCCAAGATCGATCTACTGTGATCTTCTTAGTTTGGTACTGACCACAGCAGGAGGCTACACCTCATGCTGGGGGAAGCTTTCATATGAACGTACAACTACCATGGCACCAACTCAACTGGTCACAAGCTGCCAGGTAAACCAAGCTCTGCACCCATTGCCAGAAGTCCCACATGCCCCATGCCAAACTGACCTGTCCCCAGTGAGGACTAACCACCCATGGGACTGGTTACACTGACCTGAACTGATACAAAAGTGACAACTCAATTCTGTTATTCCTGTCTCCAGTCACTGAAACAGAGCATCATGCGAGAAACACAAAGCACTCCAATTTCATTCCTTGAACAGCAAACAATGCAATTAATAATTAGGCTCATATTGTTTAGTAGCGTTTTTCACTGCTGCTTGGCAGTGCTTTAGAAGAGGTGCTGGCTCACAAAATCAAAAGGAATGATGAAAGAAAAAAGTACTACAGAGATTCATGCAGCCTGGCTTAATATCCCAGCCTTCCAGGAGCACACAAGAAGTAAGAAAAATCCTAAAACATGGAGCAGTGTCAGGAAAACACATACCACAATGCTGGCCCTGGAGGCTAAGTGCTTCTTTTAAGACAAAGGTGAATGGACATAAAGATCTCAAAGCGAAGAGCTGCCAATTGACTCTAGGTCAAGGCATAGACGCGTCTTCCAGGTTAGAGAAAACCATAAGGGTTTTTTCAAGGATACACATGCCTCAAAGCCACCTACCTTGAACACTCCCAAAACATCTACAGTATGTATTATGTGTATTAGTAAATACTTGCAGGAATGTAAATATCTCTAAGTATCTGTAAGAATCTCTAAGTAAATCAACATTTATGACATCATGCTGGCTCTGACTGGGACAAAATTAATTTCTCCATAAGTAGCAAGTATGGGGCTATGTTTGGATTTGTGCTGAAAACAGCATTGATAATACAGGGGTGTTTTATTTATTTCTGAGCAGTGCTCACACAGGCTCAAGGCCTTTTCTGCTCTTCACACCGCCCCGCCAGGAGGTGGGCTGGGGGGCACAAGTTGCTGGGAGGGGACACAGCCAGGACAGCTGACCCCATCTGGGGTTGGGGGAGAGGAGGGTGAACTGAGCAAGCAGCTGCATGGCACAGTTGCCAGCTGGGGTTACACCACAACACATAAGTTTAAAAAGTAATCATGAAAGTAGGTTAATTGCCAATACCACCTGGAAGTTTAGCCTGCAGGAAAGCTTATGAAAAATTTTACCTTCCCCCAAGTCTACTTCTTTCTATAAAGCAGTGAACTACCCAGTATTTTGGAGAATAAAATCTTCCTAAGCATGTTTGTACTCCCAGTTTTCAAAACAGACATCAAGATGCCAAATATTTAGTCAGATTCTCCTTATCATTATCTTGCAGGATGGAAAAATAAATAAATCTCAGATTACTCTGCTAGCATTTCATTACCTTTTACACAGGTGCACAGACACCCTAATTTCAATACCAAAACACTGTGTGTTTCTTAAAATGAACTTGGAAATCCATTTCCTATCTATGGCCACCTTAAAAAAATAACTGCAACACATCAAAACCAGCACCCTACATCCAACTTATACCGACTGCTCTGTAGGTTTTGCTTTCAAAGAGGAACTTATATAACATATCTTCTTTTAACAAATCAAAACATGAAATCACCAATTACAGATTAAACCAGGTGACTCCACCTTTGAACAGATCGTATTCCAAACTGACTTACACACTGCTCAGAGGAAAATAAATACTCTTTTGGAGTACTAGAGCCTAGTTAATAATTAAAATAATGAGAGCTAATTGACACTAACTTGTGCATGCTTCACTACAACAAACAAATGGCACATGTTTAAAACCAATACAGAAACCCACAGAACACTCACGACATTGTATCATACATCTCAGATATATATCTTCACATCAGACACACCTCTGACAAAGCACATATATACAGATTGCTAGTTAAATATATTTTCACATACCCAGTTTCTTCAAGAAACAAGATTTCACATGGATTTTGTATTCTCTATCTCATGCTACCCAGAGGGTACAGCCAAATGCCTTCCCCAGCATCCAGACAGGAAGCAAGATTCCCACTATCCTCTACAGAGAAGAATAAAGTCTCTGTGGGAGCTGGAGCTACAGGCAATGATTGGAAATCAATTATAACTAAAGCTACCCAAGAGTTAATATTTGGCTATTTAAAAGCAACTCTACCCAAAGCTATCTCTCTCCACCTCCTCCTCCTCTTCCTCCATGACATCTCCTCTTGGAGGTTATTCTTGCTACCAAACACAAACCACTGAGGAAACCTAATACAATGGTGTACTCAGCATGAAATAACACTTTTTTCAGAACCACATGATGCAGCTTTTTGTTAATGCATATAGTATTTGGTCTCCAGTCCACAGCTTGCTGCAGTATAAGCATGAAAGTTTAAAGAAGTATGGCAGAATGCAAAGGAAACAATTTAGATGGAAGAAGGAATAATATGTTGTAGAAGAAATTCTGACATCTATGTGGCACGGGGGGATTGTAGTACTGAGCAGGGGAGGGGATGCCCTGAAAACAGATCCATGTTATTTTTCTATTGTATTTAGAACACGGAGGATGTGGACGCAACCAGCTTTCTCTCGTATCATGGACAGAAACTCAGGTAAGAATCTCCAACACAAAAAAACTGAATTAAACAATAGATTTTGTACTGTCTGGCTAAATGGCTTAAATAATGAATGTACATTTTCTCTTTTAGTAGAGAAGTTCTTCTAAATAATAAGAATAGATTGAAGAAAGCTGCTGGTTCTTCAGAGGACCCTCCAGCTAGAACTCCAACCCTTTTTCATTCAATCTCCCTCCCCCCAAATCCAGGACCCAGAGTGCAACAAGACTCATTAACAAGACTCATTTCCTACTCATTAAAGGATCGATGCACAGAGGATGTAACCTGCTGTCTTTCAGAGCAGGTTGCTGACTATGTACTTCCATAGCTGATTGAGCCACACGGCAGGCACATGAACTGCCTTTACTGGCAGCTGCCAGGCGTAAAACAAGGGTGACCAGGGGAGAACTAAAGGTTCTACCTTTACGTCAACTACACATACACCATCTTTAGACTTCCGCTCACAATTCTCAACGTTCGTATCACCTGGTTAATGACCTTGAAACCTGCCAATTACAAACATAACCTGCATATAACAGCAATTAAAGAGATTGTGCCGATACTTCAACTACAGCAGTTCTTCCATCCATAGTAAAAAAACAACACAGGAAAGCACGTGCCACACTATTGTTTATTCAAGAGACAGGCTCCATCTCCCAGATTACACAGTCAATAAAGAGACTGGAGGAGGGTAAAGCAGGGGTAAAGAAGCAAGGCTACAATGCCCTCTGAGCTTTTAATACACTATGGAAACAGCATCACAAGAAAAACACAGCCCAGCTGGGTTATCTGGGCTTGAAGGTGGCTTCCTCTAGATAGGGAGAAACTCTGTGCTTTGACATGCTTATTCAAAAAAGTAGAACGCAAAGAATTAGGCATTTGCAAGTAAATTGGAAGGAATGAGGTAGCAGGGCCTAGGCCAAGAGTGCTATTGCAGTAATGAAGGTACTGGTTTGTAAAGGGCACAGAGAAAAGAACAACCTGAACGTTTGACCCAAGAGGATCTTCGGTTTAGTCGCAAAAGGACACAAGTTTAAAAGTTTAAAGAAACCCCATACAATTCACAAAATGTACCAACAGTAGCTAAAGCACACAAACAGTAATATTAAAGGGGTGTTGGTCGACAGCAAGCTGAACATCAGCCAGCAGTGTGCCCAGGTGGCCAAGAAGGCCAACAGCATCCTAGCCTGTATCAGGAATAGTGTGGCAAGTAGGACACGAGAGGTAATCATCCCCCTGTACTCAGCACTGGTGAGGCCCCACCGCAAGTACTCTGTCCAGTTTTGGGCCCCCTACCACAAAAAAGACATTGAGGTGCTGGAGTGGATCCAGAGAAGGGCAATGAAGCTGGTGAGGGGTCTGGAGAATAAGTCTTATGAGGAGAGGCTGAGGGAGCTGGGGTTGTTCAGGCTAGAGAACAGGAAGCTGAGGGGAGACCTTAGCACTCTCTACAACTACCTGAAAGGAGGTTGTAGTGAGCTGGGGATCAGTCTCTTCTCCCAAGTCACAGGCAACAGGACAAGAGGAAATGGCCTCAAGTTGCACCAGCGGAGGTTCAGGTTGGATATTAGGAAACATTTCTTCACTGAAAGGGTTATCAAGCATTGGAATGGGCTGCCCAGGGAGGTGGTTAAAGCACCATCCCTGGAGATATTCAAAAGACAAGTTGACATGGTGCTCAGGAATCTGGTTTAGCATTGGGTGGGGTTTTTTTTTTTGGTGTTTTTTTTTTTATGGTTGGACTAGATGATCTTAAAAGGTCCCTTCCAACCTAGGCAATTCCGTGATTCTGTAAAGGCAGCTTTCACCTCCGTTACAGCTAACTACACAGGCATCAAAACCATACATGCACCATTTCGTATATTGCTGCTTGTAGAAACCCATTTGCCCAATTCCTTCCACACACGGGAAAATGTGTGGAAGTTTCTCCTACTGCTGTGTAACACGTTCTCCCAGGTACTATTTTTCATAACTGTGTGCACACAGTAACGTTACTTCAGGTAACTTTAGCATTTATGGCCATGTACATTTATTAATGTTTTAAAAAGCCAGTGTACAAAAAGCATTGAAACTCAGTCCAGGTCTGTTTTGGTTTTAGATTAATTTTTTATTTACTTATCTGCAGTCTCGCCACACAGGAACACCACCCAAAGCAATGCAGCACACTGTGCAGCTTCGAATTTCTGAGGTGTATACTGACCACCAGCATTACCCTTAAGATGCCAAGAGCAAAGTCTCATAGCACTTTCATCTTCACCTGCACTGCCAGCATTTATTGCCCATTGCCCAAAGATATCCCAGAAGAAAAACGGAGGAGCAGTTATAATCTCCCCAATTAGAGGTGATTACAGCTGATTGCAGAACAGTCTCATAGCCTTCCCCCTAAGTTTACCAGGCTATCAGAGCAGCCAGGCATCACAACACAAGTAGATGCTCCACGCTGCTTTGAAGCTGCTGTAGTTAAAAAGGAAATACAAAATGAATGAAAAACCCAGCAGAAAGTCTAATACACCATGTGGTTAATCCTCCTGAGTCAACAACAAGCTGCTTCCTTGGTTTCAAAACTCTGATGTAGTCAGAGTTATTAAAATCAATTACATCAGATAACACAAAACACAAAAATAACAGAGAGAAGTGTTTCGCTCTGTACAAGAACTGGTATAGAAACATGGCAAGATCCTTAAGGATCAATAGGAAAAACATACCAGTACCTTCACTCTCATATCGGTGGCTTCCTAAAGCAAGTCACAACAGTGGCCTGTAACTCTAAGACACCCAGTAAAATCATTGTGACAAAACATTTTAAGAAGCGACAAACTTCTGCCTCAAAATCTCATTTGCACTATAATATTTAAACACCTGCTTTCATTACTACAAAGACAAAATACAATGAGAGTAGGGTTACACTTTGAATGCAGCTCTTCTAAAAGCAGGGTCTCCACACAGGATGACTTACTTCAATTCAAATGATCATATTTTAATCAGGCAGCTTTACAGTCCAAACATGCTTTAACACTGGCTTTCATCACCTGTTGCTTTGAGGCATCTAATCATCTGTTCAAAATGCATTTTAGTTCTTAGGATATAACACTTGATTTTGTCAAAAATATAAAGCCTACTTAGCTATTGCCTAGAAAGTAACTTCTCCCTCCCCCTTTTTTTAAAAAATGATAATTTATCATTTTAAAGGGAAGGAAGACTCCACCAGTAACACCAAAGTTGGAATATTTTGTCCCTAATTCCATACTCTTGCCTACCTTATCCAGTTGCCAGAACTAACCAGGTTCCACATGCTCAGTAACACAAAGAGCTTTTTGTCAGACATGTAGACAATACCAGGAGCTAACAGATTTAATTCACCAACAAACTGACCTTTAAAACAGATGAAAACTCAAAATCCACTTTCTAAACAGCGACTGAGTGAGGAGGGATAAAACAAACCACAGAGGCAAACCTCTCACTTTCTGCTCTACATCTGCTCTTGCTCTTTTTTTATACATAGTATGTATTTTAAAAATGTAATTTTTAAGTGTATGTGTATATATATGTCACATACAGAGCATAAACATTGCCCTCTACTGACCAGAGGCCAATACATAAGTGTCTTCCAGTATACACCACTCATCATGCATGATCTCCAACAAATGCTTGGCAGGACCACACCGGTGCGTGTATCAATTCCTGATACTTGCTGGTATAGGAAGAGGCATTGCCTTTACTTCAGCTGCCACAAGGCTTTTTCAGAACCCAATTTTAAGGCCTGAGGTTTCTCTGCTTTCATTCCTCCTACCTGATGATACACATAGCTGGGCAGTGGGGAAATAAAAATAAAAGAAATATCAAAAAATCAAACCAACCACATATATGAACTGCTTACAGGTAAGCCTACATCTATCTAGATACTATCACCCAAAGCTCTTGCTGTTTTATGCTACATTCATCAGCACTCATTTTTTTCCCCCCCTTATTGTTAGGCTTTTTAATGAAATACCAGGGATCCAGGTATTTCTGGATAATAAGTGGGGTAAGTCAAGCAGGAAGACAGCACAGAGAGGCACTGGCTGCTACTTCCAGGCCAACTTGCTTGCAATTCCTTCCCTCTGCTTTTTTCATGAATATTGTTGATTTACCTTTGAATGTGAATAAAAACTAAAAACAACAAACACAGAAGGAGATCAGTAGATACTGTAACTCTTAACATTTCCCCACCTCCATCCCTACACTGAACAAACTTTATAAGTTTCCACTTCTGTGACCTGGGGGCGGAGAGAAACCCACTTCAGACCAAAGTTTAGACACACTTTAGATTGGAAAAAATACAGAATATTTTTTAATTTAGGAAGCAACTCAATAATTTCAACTGTAGGCTTCTTGGAGGATCTACATGTTATATTAAGAGTCTGTAGACCACCTTTCTGACAGTGACTGGCCATAATGTACTATTCATAAGTACCTACAGATGGACAGAAGTAGACTGGGTTTCTTGAAATGAAGGGAGAGAAAAGACTTCTGCTATTGTTTCTATACTCACCCAAGGCCCAGTATGATGCAGCTTCCAAAGGTGGAGCACTGCTGTAGAGAGCATGGATATACATGAGGTGAATCATCAGCTCAGCCAGGCACCACCAGAAGAAAATACGAATTATGCCCAAGATTAAGACACTGAGATTGGTCTTCAAACTGAAGGCTTCTTTTCTCCTCATCTAAAGAGGAAATCCAAAGATGTTATATGGCACAAAACTGACTGGTTTACACAAATACTCATCCTCACAAGTTCTTTAAATTTCATTTGCTATTCATTACTATTACCAAGGAGACCATTTGATTAAACCATTTAGAAATTCCTGACACAGCCTTGAGGGAGGCTGGTCTGTCAATTCTCAACGTCAGTAAGCAGTAGAAATAGACAAGAGGCCAAACACAAAAATACACTGCACCAAACTGTTGTAGGAAAGGCCAAGTGCTGTTAACCTCAACAGAATCCAAACATGAGACTTTTTTTTTTTTTAATTCCTACAACTTGATCAACTTCTAGAGATAATCAAAAAAGTTTAAAGAAACTACAGCTATGAAGAGTTTCCAAGCAGCAGCCCTACCAAGCACAGAAACAATGACTGCTTGCTCTTAAAATATCTCCAACTTTTACCAGCTGCAGAGGATTGATTAATTGAGGGCAGTTCTTAATTTTATTCCTGTAGCATTGCCAAGGTCAGCAACACCTACATGACATGCTGAGCAAATGGCAGTTAAGTGCACATTCAGTATCGGATAAGGCAAGGTTTGCAGATGACAGGCTTCTCAAAATGCCCCAAACTCTTACATTGCTAACTAGAATAAACACATTAGGATACTATTTCTTTATCTTCTTTCCGCAGTAAAAGAATATACTCAAATAACAGAAACATAGGATTGTCTAAAAATTCAGTCATGTATAGTTGTCAAGTTCTAAAGAGAAAGATCTGGGGGTCCTGGTAGACAGCAAAATGACAACAAGCAAGCAGTGTGCTCTTGTGACCAGGAAGGCCAACGGAATCCTGGGCTGCATAGGGAAGAGTGTGGCCAGTAGGTCGAGGGAAGTCATTCTCCCCCTC